>CM060902.1:1081401318-1082651318 GCA_030737815.1 Allium fistulosum
GGGATATATCGCTGATAAATTTCAACTACATAACCTCTGAGCTCGTACGTCTCAGAGAAGGGTGTTAAGCTAAGAGAATAAATTCTCCGCCACCAACAGAGATGTATTTGAAAGAAATCGACTTTATATCTCAAAGTGTAATGTCAGACATGTATCCATACAAGTCTGTTCCGGGATCGAACAGAACCGAAGGCACTTCTTACGAAGCCCTTGCAATTCCGGGTAATTTCCAATCACGTCCGGGCACTCATTTTATTTAATTGATTTCTTATTTTAGCAATAGATTCTATTCTTCCTAGAATGTTTTCTATATGATGATCCTTTAATATTTTGGTTCTCTTATTTGGATATATATTTTCTGTATCTTTATTGTTTTCATTATTAGTAATTTCATTTGTATTATCAACATTTTCTTCTTCATCAATACTTGTATTATTAATTTTAAAGTTTTCATCAAATTAAACATGTGATGTCTCTTCCAAGGTTTTAAATCTCGCTCATCTCGGCCGAGATCTCGGCCGAGATCTCGTTTTCAAGGCTGGGCGATTCGAAACAACTAATTTCGTTTGAATCTCGTCTGACTCAAATCTCGGACGAGATTTCAGTATCTCGTCCGGTATCTCGGACGAGATTTAACAGCGAGATATCGGCCGAATTTTTGAATTTTGGAAAAAATCAACTCTTTTTCCGTATTGGGCTAGCTCATCCTTTACCTTAATTTAAGCCTTCTTAATTGTACTTTTTTTAACCCTTATTTCTTATATAAATCTCATTTAATCTTCGTCTCTTATTTTACGGTAGTGACGAGTGTAAGAAGATGATAAAATCTACATCGATTATGGTAAGTATTACACTTTATGGTTTTCATTTAGGTTTCTGATCCAAATTAATTTACATCCGATTTCATTTTTCTTTTTTCGACACTTTCTTGAGTTTTTTTCCTAACCCTATTTTTTTTGCGGCTATAAATTTTGGGCTTCACTTATTTAACTTTATGTTCTAAATGGATTCCCAATTTGATTTCATTTAGTCTTTGGTGCTATAATTTTTTTCCTCAAGGCTTATTTTTAAGCAATAAAGGAATTCTCTTTCATCTATTAATTTCATTTGATGATTACATGTTCATTCGTACATCATTTTTTTGCTTTTCTTATAATATTACTAAATGTTTGAAATTGTTTGTACTATGTATGCTATTTTCTACGTTTGTTTGAAATATCTATGCTATTAGTTGCTTAATGAGATTTTGTTTGCTAATAATTAAATACTATAATCAGACAAAGAATATCTTAATTCTACTTGTAGAATTTTGCATTTGAAGTTATAAAATTATGATTTCCCTTGCAGCACTATAAATCATAAAAGGTAGAAATGAGACATTATATTGTGTAGGAAAGTTAAGTGAATGATCAAACAAAGTAAAGGTGCATATGTTATGGTTTGTTTCTTGTCTACTTTATCTTATATGATATTATATTGAACATTATTCATGAAATCTAGTTATTTGTTTATTTTACATGATACAAGTGATATTTTTCCATACTAAATTACTAATGATAAGCGTGTGATATATTTCAAGGTAAGTGCATAGTGTTTTCCTTAAGGTAGTGACTAGTATTATAAATTTACGTGTATGAAAACTAATTTTCGACATGACATATACTCCGAGATAACTCCGAAATGAATTTTAGAAACCGAGATGTAAATCCGAGATGGATGACCGAGATGCACTCATCTCATTCGAGATCTCACCCGATACGAGATAAGCTATCTAAATTCTTCGAGACGAGACGTGACCGAAATCCGAGATTTAAAACCTTGGTCTCTTCAATAGTATTAGTTCTAGTATTAAAAACTCTATAAGCTTTACTTATATTTGAATTCCAATAAAAATTCCTCCGTCTTATTTAGCATCAAATTTATCTAAATTTTTTTTGTCTTCAATATAAAACATTTACTTCCAAAAACTCTAACGTACGATACTTTAGGCTTTTTATTATAAAATAATTCTTATGGTGTTTTCTTAGTTAAAGGTCTTATCAAAACTCTATTTAAAGTCCGCAAGTAGTGGCGCAGTGGTTGAGACACTTGCCTCCTATTAACGAGGTCGCGAGTTCGATACCCGTCTGCCCTACTCTCCTCAAGGCGCGAAGGTGGATTCCCGTAAACCCTATAAAACCGGTTGGGAACATCAAACCTTTATGATGGGGCTACCTTAAACCTACCTAGGGTATGGCGGACTCTCTAGGTGGGAGCTCTTCTTTCCGGGGTGGAGTTTTTTTTTAAAACTCTATTTGAAATATAACACGCTGTAGCAACTGCTTCAGCCCAAAAATTTTTAGGTAAATCACTGTCATTTAACATAGTTCTAGAGCACTCTTGAATCGTTCTATTTTTATGTTTTACTACTCCATTTTGTTGAGGTGTTCTTGGAAAAGAAAATTTATAAGTAATTTCTTTCTTATTACAAAAATTTCCAAAATTTTCATTTTTGAATTCTCCTACGTGATCGCTTTGAATAGTTTTAATTCTAATAAGTATTTGATTTTGAATTCTTTTAACAAATATTTTAAACATTTCAAAAGCATCACTTTTAAGTTTTAGGAAAATTGTCCAAGTAAACCTAGGAAAATCATCTACGATTACAAAGACATATCTATTATGATTTATAGATTGTATTTGTGAGGGACCGAAAAGATCTAAATGAGTAAGTTCAAGGATTTGAGAGGTAGAAATTATATCTTTTGATTTAAAAGAACTTTTTCTAAGTTTTCCTAATGACACGCATCACAAAGATTATTAACATCAAAACTTATTTTAGGAAAACCCTTAATCAGATCATTTTTGACAATTTTAGAAAGGTGTTTGAAATTCAAATGACCAAATCTTTTGTGACAAATCCAGGGTTCACATGATTCTGCCAAAAGATACAGATTATCATTTGATACATTCATACTTAATATGTAAATGTTTCTTTTTCTCATGCCTTCAAAGATAATGTTTGACTCATTATCTTCAATATGATATTTATCCTTTTCAAACCTAATTTTGAATCCCTTATCACACAATTGACTAATAATCAATAGATTATGTTTAAAATTCTTAACTAACAAAACATTAGAAATAGTAGGAGTTTTAGAATTACCGACATTGATGATGCCAATCACATATCCTTTAGGGTTGCCTTCAAAATTGAACGATCCATAATCTTTGTAAATGATATCTTTCAAGATCTCCGTATTTCCAGTTATATGCCTTAAGCTACCACTATCCAGTATCCATTTGTCCTTTTTAATTTGTAGAGTTTGATTACCAGTGTTTGTTCATAAAAAGCCATGTAACATGTCTGTTCCTGCAAATTATACCTATTCAAAAGATCAAGTGACTTTTCATAATGAATGGATGCAAATTCATGAAACAATGCATGTCAATTTTGTTAGATTTCTTTTAAGAAATAGTGTTAAAAATATTACCAATATCTCTTGCTATTAAAACTTTTCAGAACTCAATTTACTAAATTTTGAAAACCAAAGCTCTAATACCTGATGTTAGTTTACAGAAGATGGATCTTAAGACTAATTTAACATTAGAGGAGGTTGAATAGTGTTTTCTAATTTTTGTGAATTTTTTGAATTCTTTTAAGATTATACTTTAAATAATGCAATTAAAAATCATAGATTCAAACACAGATAAATATAAATGTAGTAAAAGTAAAAAAGGAAAGAAGACACCAAGATTTTATACTGGTTCGGAGTTACCCTATATCCAGTCCTATATAATTCCTTGTACAGATTTCTTTTTAAATAGCAAAGTTAATACAATCTCGATTTCAAGGCAATAAGACACACCCTCCAGACTTTTTGAGCTCTGGGTAGACTCACTTGATTTACACGGGCCACAAGCACACCCACCTGAATTTCTGGATCACCAAGCACATCCAATTGATTTACACGGGCTACAATCACACCCATCAATATAAGAATATGATTTGATAGAGTTTTACAAACACAGATCGTTGTTCTTGAATACAAATGATCCTATAACCTCTTGAATAGCACTTTCATCTTTACTTGATTGAGAGAGACGAGAGAGATCATAAAGTAGTCAATAAAGAATCACATCAATGGAGTTGAATTTGGTTCTAATTGAATTTAAGAAGAATTTGAGTAGAATTTCTTTTAGAAAACAAGAGAGTGAAAGATGAGAGAAAGTACGAGAAAGTAGTTAAAGAAAATTCGTTGGTTTAACCCTTATTTATAAAGAAACAACAGTCATGTCTATTCATGAAGAGATATGATGAAAAAACACTTCAATTCAAATTTGAATTTTGAAAAAATCTGTCCATAAGTCGACATATAGGGTGAGGGTATGTCGACATATCCCTTTATATTTTGAAAACTTACTTATATAAAATGTTTTGAAAATGTTATACACTGTAAAATATCTTTATACTTTGTAAACTTATTTAAACATAGTTTATACATATTTTAATCATATCAAAATTTAATAAAACTTTACAAAATTATTTTGAAATATTTTTAAATATATAAAGGATTTAATATGAATTTCTTTTGAAATAAATAATATATATGAAGTATGAGTGAATATATTTAAAATCAAAGTTATAAATATTATAATATACTTATAAATATTTAGAAATCATAAAATCGAAACAATAAAAAAGTATAATAGATTAAAAGTATATTAAAATATAAACTAATTAAAAACTTAATTTTTCTACATATAATAATCTTGTAAAATCAAAAGTTAAAAATAATTTGAAGGTTATTTTGAGAGATCATTTTGCAAATAAGAATTATTTTAGAATCGTTTTTAAAATTTAGAATATAGAAAAACCATTTGAAAAGAAGAATAGGGAAAGATGAAAGAAGTGCTATTATGGTTTTAATAATAATCCATGGCTCTATAACTTATCTGGATATCTTGAGTTCTTCAATACTCATGAGTCTTCAGTCTCTAACTCTTGAATCTCTTTATCAGCCTCTTGAATCTTCACTTGGTACTATATAGTTTTCTTAAATAACACCTGTCTAATATCCTGCACCATATACTATATATGACTTGATAAAAAACATTAGCATCTATATTTTATATAATATCGTATGGTTGTTGTCATCAAAATCAATGCCTAAGGTACTAACAATTTTTTGCATAAAATAACTGTATCTACATGGTTAAGGAGAAAAAACTCCTAAGGAATTGTCCCCGCCAAGATGGCTTGGCCAAAGCACCTTCTAGAGGGAGATCAAAGCAAGCCTTTGGTTCCGTCTAAAAGGACCTAACCAAAGCATCTGCTAACCTTCAGTACCATCATCAAAGGTCTCATTAGAGCATTTCCTAGAGGGAGATCGGGTAAGCCTCTTGTTCTGCTTAAGATAGCTACCCTAAGTGCCAGACCAACCTTTAGTGATGTCATCAAAGGTCTCACTGAAGCATCTCCTAGTGGGAGATCGGGTAAGTCTCTGGTTTTGCTAGCACCCAAAGCATTGAGCCAGCCTTTAGTGTCATCATCAAAGGCCTTACTAAAGCGTCTCCTAGAGGAAGGTCGGGTAAGTCTTTGGTTCTACTTAATGAAAGCAAACAAAACATACCGGATAACAGACCTAAATCATCACCTAAGACGGTGATAAGGGGTTCGATCCATGTTGAGATCATCACCTAAAATGGTGCCAATAAAATTCAAAAGAAAATTTAAACTCTATCCTAAAGAATGGATCAAAATCAATCTTCTAAAAAAAGATATGTCAAAAGCAAGCTATTTGTGCTCCAAAATAAAATCAATTAATCTTCTAGAGGGGGATCTCTCAAGTACGTGCCGTTTATACTCCAAAGCAAAAGCAATTTTCAAATGCCATATAGGTTTTTTGGTCTTCCTTATTAATTACCAGAAGGGTTTCCTGGTCTCCCTTAATTACTAGAAGGGTTTCCTGGTCTTCCTTATTAAATTACCAGAAGGGTTTTCTATTCTTCCTTTATATCACCAGATGGGTTTTCTAGGTCTTTAATCGTCAAATGGTTTTCCAGTCTTCTATTCACATTGTAACCAGAATGGTTCTCCGAACTTCTATTCAAATTATTATCAGTAGGATTTTCTGATGATGGAGCTTCACTAAATCACCTCTCAATTTACATTGGAATTCAATTAGTGGGAATCTCCATTACTAAACAAGCTATTGGATATCTACTAATGGGAAGACAGATTCTTACACCAATCTCAATTGGCAAGGTTCTTAGTTCTCTTAACAAGCATAATATTGATCTATACATCAAAATCTCAAAATGCAGAGAACCAAGATATTAATCGTCAAGCAATTTCAAATAAGAACCAGTATTCGATTCAAAGCTACATATCATGCATTCGAGGTAACATACGTTCCAATACATATTTATTTACAATCTAATATATTATGTACAAAGTTGTATACAAAAATTAGACAAAAGAAGAATATGTTTAAAGCAATTCTTTGCTAAAGCTCGAGATTTTGTGCTATCTTGTCCAAATCCTTAGTAATTAAAGGATCAGTAATGTGGCGAATGTCCACGTCGAAGTTCTTTGGATTTCTTTTCCTTTCTTCAAATAGTATCAGGATCATCAACTGAATCAATCTAAATTTTCAAAGCATGTTGGAGAGTCCTATTGGCTCTTTTTAAAGTTTGAACCATGCTCTTTAGTTCTTCAATCTCTTGCTGAAGGATATACTTCTCGCGCCCTAGCTTTTCAACTTGGTTTTCGTAGTCAATGAGACATTGAGATACTTTCTTATTCCATTTCTTACTAAACAATTGCATGTGCTCAAATTTAACTTATCTACTCCATTTGGAGATTTCTTCGTTACTTAGACCCGAAGGTGGGTTTAACAAAGCTGGAAATTCTTTGATTAGCTAAAGATCGAGATCTAGTCATTTTACCAGGAGTAGGAACGTCGGAGTCGGCTTCACTTGCAATCAGTTTTAGGTTTTGGCAGGATACTTGACTCTTCATTAACACCACTTTGAGATCATTTATTCGTTGGTATAATTTAGCCATTTCGCCATAAACCTCAACTGAAGGTCTAGACTTTGAGAAAAAGTCTATCCATTCTTTCAACTCTTGAATTCCTTTGTCCTTCTCCTTAATATTCTCTTCTAAGCTAGAGGTCTATTTCTTTAGACCTTTAAAGATCGATCTCAATTGAAAATATTTCCTGTGCCATTCTTTGAGCTTTTGAATTATTCGGAAACCGTAAAGTAGAAGCGTGTTGGGAAGAATGCTTCTTTTCAACATCAATAATTAATCTATCTTTAATCTCAATCACTTGCAAGAAAACATCTAAAGGATCAGACATAAGTGCTAGTTGGTTTTCCTAA
This sequence comes from Allium fistulosum, assembly GCA_030737815.1. Lineage (NCBI taxonomy): Eukaryota > Viridiplantae > Streptophyta > Magnoliopsida > Asparagales > Amaryllidaceae > Allium > Allium fistulosum. Next base: position 1,081,408,687 of record CM060902.1, read on the forward strand.
TCAAAGTAAATAAAGAAAAATAACTAATACTTGAAAAAATGTGTTCTTTCATTAACCACAACAAAATTTACAAACGATAATGTTAACCCACCTTTTTCAAGGCAGTAGACATGCAGATTTAACCAAACAGACTTCACGAGTATCAAATCCATTAGTCAAAAGTGATGATTGTGAGGTCCAGAAATCAAGTGCAAGCAATGGTATGAAGCGATGATCAACCGATGCCAAAAGATAGAATCTTCAGAATATTCTAAGTATGGATTAGTACCTTGCCCATGCAGGGTATCGGTGCATATCCCTTCCCCTAGGGGATCGATACATGTTCTTAATTTTTGTCCCAAACTAGGTAAGACCGGTATAAAGTGACAAGGGAGACCCCATGAGGCTATATTTCAAATCTCAAGTCGTTTGGAGTTTGTATGCAAAAGTTATGGGCAAATTACTTCACCTAAGAAAGGGATCGTATAAAAAGGGATCGGTATAAAAGGGATCGGCATATTTCAGCCAAGCAAGTACAACTCAATGGGAAAAAATCAATATCTCAAAATCCATAAGTCTAATGCATATTAAATTTTATGATCAAGATGTGGGGACCCTAGGGAGCCTACCCTAGGGATAGCACATCCAAAAGATGAAGAAAGAGGGATCGACCCTCTTCCCTCTTAGGGATCGGCTAAACCCAACTTTACAGCAAAGATCGATCAATATCTCAACATCTGCACATCTAATTAATAGTAAACTTAGAGGAAAAGCTGATTACAACATATGGAACACCCTATAGGGACCGCATATCATTTGGAGCAAGTTGGAGGGATCGATACCTATCCCTCCATATGGATCGACTATAATCAGCCTTCACAACATATTGCAACAAAGATTGATAAATAACTCGAGTTCTACTAATCCAATTGGTACAGGAAAGCTTGCTTAACAATTGTCAAATCGAGGGCGAAATTAATATGGAGATAGCACAACAAAACCAGGCAGTTCACATAGTTCAGTCGGAAACTGTGTTCACGACTACTCATACAATTAATCAGCAGAATGTTAATTCTACACATTTAGATATAGAAGTACAACCAGATTCTAATGATCCTAAGGAAACTAGCTATTTCAGTTCTAGAGAATCTAATTCATTTCCTGCCTCTCCACCCTGTCCTGATACTGATGAACTGAAATACGAAAGCATGACTGCAACTAGATCTAGAGCAACTCGTAAATTCAGACCGGAGGAAGTGCCATTTGAATTCAAAGCTTCCTCCTCATCTGATGTGACTGAAAATCTTGCTTGGAACATTTTAGTTAATCAGTTGAAAGGTAAAAAAAGACAAAAAAGAAAAGTTATCGGGGACTGCTACTTCCCCTACTGATAGTAGCAACTCAGAAAATATCATTTAGATGGAGTTCCTATTTTGGAACATAAGGGGTATGAATGCCCCTGCCAAACAGATGGAAATTTTACAACTTTTGAATAGTAAAAAAAATTCTTTTATTGGCATACTAGAAAATAAATTATCGGCAGGGAATATAGACAGTTTTATGACCAGAATCAATAAATTGTGGAAGTTTTCTCATAATATTTCGACTGGTCAAAAAAATTGCAGAATTTTAATTCTTTGGGATTCATCCCAATGGTCAAATATTATTTTACACTCTTCGGAACAGTTTATCTCTTGTATATTACACAATGCTAGTGGGCTTAGTATTTTATGCACCACGATTTATGCATTCAATGATGAAGTGAAGCGTAAGGACCTATGGAACTATCTGGTTGACCAATCTAAAAGTTTCAATCTCACATGGCTTGTAGCGGGTGATTTTAATGCTATTCTATCGACTAGAGATAGAATCAATAATGGTTTTTTAATTCTATGGGGGAACAGGACTTTATAGATTGTATTCAATTAGATAATCTGATTGAACCTGACATTTCGGGTAATTTCTATACTTGGAGAGGTGGCCATAATTTTTCGATTCACAGTAAAATAGATCGTGTATTCGTTAATTCTCTATGGTTGGATAGATTTTTTCATTTTGGTATAAATTTTGGTAATCATTCCTTAAGTGATCACCCTCCTATTTTTATCAATTTTATTATTCAGAATAAACCAAAGTTTAGAGTACCTTTCAAATACAACAACTCTTGGCACCTGCAAGAGGATTATCTTTCATCAATCCAGGATGCTCTGCTGCTTGAATGTCTCGGTAATCCCATTTATTCCTTCTTGTGCAAACTTAAGGCTGTCAAGGCTGCACTGAAAATATGGAGTAAAAGTAAAAGTAATATTCATAAATTAGTTGCTTAATTGAAAAATGAGGCTAATGATCTATACAAGCTAATAGTTCATAACCCTCTCAACGACACTCTGGTGGCCCAATATTCATCATTGAATGACCAGATTCAATCTATTATGAGGAAGATTGCTATTGAAAATGATCAAAGAATGAAGATAAACTGGTTAATTAAAGGGGATAGGCCTTCTAATTTCTTTTACAGCAAGGTTAATGATCCTTTACCTCATAGAAAGAGTAATATTATTCTTAATTATAATGGATTATGGGTTTCAGCATCAGAAAAACTTGCAGAAGAAGCAGTTAAATACTTCTCGGATTTATTTAATTCATCTCAGGTTACAATTCAATTTCCAGATATTATTTGCAAAAAAATCCTCTCAGATCAAGCTAGGAATAATTTATGTCAACCATTTCAGCTAGAGGAAATAAAAAATGCAATTTTTCAGATCAGTGATAATAGTACTCCAAGGCCAGATGGCATCAATGCCAAATTTTATAAAGTACACTGGGAGCAATTGAAAACTGATATTTGGAATGCCATGAATGGCATCCTTCATTCAGGAAAAATAATTAGAGAAATTAACCATTCTTTCATTTGCCTCATTCCAAAGAAGCCTGAAGTAGTGGATATTACTAATTATAGGCCAATTTCTCTTTGCAATGTCTCATATAAAATCCTAGCCAACCTCCTATGCAACAGAATGAAAGATTATATGAATGATCTTATATCATATAATCAGAATGATTTCATTCCTGGTAGATTAATCATTGAAATTTCCTTACTAGCATATGAAATGGTGAGAAGTAATAATAGGAAATATTTCAACAATTTTTGTCTGAAAATTGATTTGCATAAAGCCTATGATAAAATTAATAGATAGTTTATTCATCACATGCTGATTTCGATGGGGTTTCCTTTGGTTTTTGCTAATCTTGTTTATGAATGCATTTCTACTCCATCATTTTCGGTGTTAATTGATGGTTCTCCTTTTGGGTTTATCGAAAGTACGAGAGGGTTAAGACAAGGTGACCCTCACTCGCCATATTTATTTTCTATTGCAATGGAATTTCTCACTATTAGCTTTGATGTTGAATATCTACAAGGTAATTTTTCTCCCACATACAAAATTGTGCCTATGATCACACATTTATTGTATGCGGATGATATTTTAATCATGGCCAAAGCTACTATTACAAATGCAGAGAAAATTCATCCTATTTTTAGAAGCTAAAAATCCTATCTGGTCTTGATCTTAATGAAAATAAATCCACCCTATATTTTAGTAAAGTTGCAGCCCACAAATAGCAAATTGCTAACGTGTTAAATATCAAAATTGATCAACTTCCAGTTGTTTATTTAGGCATCCCATTATCTAACAATAAACTTAAAGCAAGAGATTTTGGAAGCTTAATAGACAAAATGAACAAAAAATTCAATCATTAGAACAGTAAAATGCTCAACATAAGTGGTAGAATTGAACTTATAAGAACTGTTATTCACCCAATGATTCAATTTTGGATGCAATTCTCGCAATTCCCCACTACTGTTATCCAGAAAATTAATTCGATTTGTGCTAATTTTATATGGAAACCTAAAGCACATAAGATGAGTTTGGATGATGTTTGTAAAACAACTAAAGAGGGTGGCCTTGGTATAAGAAAAATCGAAGATATTGCTAAAGTAGTTGCTGTTAAAATGGTTTGGAAATTTAGGGAGATTCTTTATGGGCTAAATGGATGAGTAATAAGTACCGCAAGAATAAAAAATTTTGGGCAGTGGCTATGGATAATAATGCCTCCTATTCTTGGAAATCTCTACTTAGAGCTAGGCAGTGGTGTAGAGGGTTAATTGACAGAAAAATTGGAAATCGAGAAAATACAAATGTTTGGTTCGATCCTTGGCTTAATGGTTATTCTCTGGTGGAATTTTTGGGGTGGAATTCTATGTCTTTATATGGTAGTCACAATAGAAAAGTGTCCTCTCTGTTAACAGGTAATGAATGGAAATCTTATTTAGATGGTCTTCCTACTCAAGTACATAACACTGTGCATAGCATCAGAACTCACAATCAGCAACAAAAAGATTATTGGTTCTGGACCCCTAACAATAGTGGTCAATTCACCCTAAACTCGGCATGGAATCACATTAGGTGCAAATATACAGAATTAAACTGGACTAACATTATCTGGGACAAATTCTGTGCACCTAAGATGTCAATTTGTGCTTTATTGGCTAGATTAAACAAATTGAACACTAAAAACAGAATTAGCAAGTGGAATACTGATGTTAACTAAGCTTGTGTACTTTGCCTTAATCACATCGAAGATAGAGACCATCTATTCTTTAATTGCATCTATTCGAGACAATTACTTGACGATATTATGTCGAAACTCAAAATTAATTACGGGAAGGCTTCTGAAATTAACCATATCCTAAATGTTCTGTGCCATAATCAGAAGGTAACCAATTTCACAACCATCTCATTAATGTTTCTATTACTACACTGATTTGGCATATATGGTGCGAAAGGAACACTCGAATTTTCAAAGGAATCGAATTACCAGTTCATGTAGGAAATTTTCTTATCATACAAGACTATAAACAATTACTACAGTATAAATTGGATGCTACAAAAATAAGCAAAGATTTGGATCTTATCTTCTCTGATTTTGGTATCGCAGGTGACCAGTATTATAACCACTGCCCTCCTTGACTTTGCGGTAGCTTAAGACCTAATTGTCGAGGTGCTGCTCTCCATAGCTCCTCTTTGCTTCGAAGAGAAAGGACTTTCACTCTCTCCGGTTCGACATGGTAGAAGTTCCGATCTGAGATTTATTTTCGTTCTTCGTGTTGAAAGTGGGTTTTTGTCTCTCTCCAGAAGACAAAATGATGACACCTTGTGTTTGCTGGCTTATTTTATTATTTTGTTTAGCTTGAGACACGTGTAATGTTTTGTTTTTAATTTGGTTTTGTTTGTTGTTTTGCCGATACAAGTTGCTCGTACAGATGGTTTTGAGTGTGTTCCGCTTTGTTTACTCCTCCATCTGTTTGAAAACTTGGAATTAGGCTTTGCGTTGTACGTTGTATGGTTAATATACGGACATGATATATACACTTTTTCCTTGCAAGGTACCCATTTAGGATAGGAGGTTGCAAGGTTTTAACGAGGCATATTATGGAAGTATATGTGTATATTTTGTTCAATAAAAGTACCTTCTTTCCAAAAAAAAACTTGGAGGCTAAGCATAATACAATATGGAAAAGCTCCCCTAGAGATCTCATGGCATTTGGAAGAGATTGGAGGGATCGGTACCTATCCCTCTAGAGGGATCAGCAGAAAACAGAATTCAAGCAGTTTTACTTCACGAAAAATGCGGTATCTCACAAATCGTACGTCGGAATTGCACGAAATTTGGGGAGTAAGTAGCTAACATCATGGGGCACCACTCATAGTGATCGCAACCCATTTAGACACACTAATAGAGATCGGTACTGATCCCTATTGTAGGCCCCAATGGGCCTGGAAATTTTTGGGTGGCCTCGTCTTGGTCTCCCGAACCTCCTGTCAAAATTTCAGCCCGAACCGTGCATGTCTTCCCTTATAAATACAGCATGCAAGGTGTCAGAAAAAGGATCTTCTTTTTGCTTCCTTTTATCTTTAGCCTAGGCTACACTCTGCCAATTTTATTCTTGGATTTCAAATTGTAACTGTAAATAAACTTCAGTATAATAAAAAGGATTATTTGGAAGTGGGCGTAGGCCGGAGTTAACCGAACCACTATAAATCTTGTCTCCTTTTACTTACTTTCTGATTGTTTTAATTTTGTTCTTCATTTATTTCTCTTTATATTCTGTGATTTGATTGAATATTGGTACTTTTACATAATTGGGTGTTGGTGGCCAATTTTGATGCCAAAATTTTGGTGCTTTCGTTGAAAGAGCTAACCCCCGCGGATTTGGAGTTCAGATTTGGAATCAATTAGAGAGCTTGGATTTGGAGCAATGGTGAGACAATCAACAAGGAAACAAGTAGTGGGTGGGAGCCATCATGAAGGGACTCATGAGGCTTCCTTTGGAGTTGGAGCTAATCAAACATCTATCTACATCACTAGAGATGAACTGGGAACAATGATGGATGGTATGCAGGAACGGATGCTGAAAAGACAGAAGGAGATGATGTAGAATATACTCTGATAGATCGGACAGGATGGAGCCATAGGAGCTGCTGGAATGCAAAAACAAGGAGTTGGAACCATAGGGACTACTGGAGTTATGGATCAAGGAGTTGAGGTGACAAGATTCACTGGTAGACTCGGGGGGCGGCTTGGACATGAAGATAGGAAACTACCACCAGAAGACAATGACAGGTTTATATAGATGATCAGGCGAGCTATGCGTGGAGGATTAATGAACATGGATCTGGAGGACTAAATAGAAGTCCATTTGCTCCTAATATCAGGAATGCTAGGAATCCACTAAAATTCAAACTACCAACACTGGAAGCTTATGACGAAAAGTCGGATCCAACTATGCATAAGATGAGGTATATACAACATTTGGAAGTACCGGGCGCTTCGAAAGAAGTCCTAGCATGATGCTTCCCCATGTACTTAATGGATGTAGCTGCGCTATGGTTCAGACAGTTGGAAAGCGGTTCGACTAGCACTTGGATGAAATTAGTCGAAAGATTTATGAAGCGGTTTCGGGTTCACATTACGAGACTCAAGAATGTGATGACATTGACATTAGTAAAGTAGTGGGTAGGAGAATCTCTCAAGAATTTCTTAACCAGGTTCAATGCGACAGTTGTTTCGGTGGATCGACCAGACCATTGATGGTTTTGATGGCGGTAGTGTCAGGAGTTGCAGATAATTCAGATTTTAAGATATCATTGATACGGGATCCACTAATGGATCTCGGGGAATTCTACCATGAAGCAGAAAGGTTTCTAAGACAAGAAGATGTGAAAGCTGATAAAGAGGCAATGGAAGTCAATATGGTATGGGGTGGAGAATCGCCCGGTGAAAGCTCAGGAAAGGACAAGGGTAAACAGAACATGGATAATAGCTTCGATGGATCGAGGCGATAAAGGGAGGAACCCAAACTTTATTCTTACTCGGAATTGAATGAAACCCTAGAACAGATATATCTAGATACTAAGGGCGCCTTTTGTATCGAAGGCCGACAAGGAGGGAACCCTTTGAAGGCGAACATACATCAGGAAAGTGCTGCCTATTCCATGAGCTGGATGGGCACAATACAAATGACAGTAGGCATTTGAAAGATATCATTGAGGAACACGTGAGGAATGGTCAGTTACAACAATATGTAAGGACTCGGGCTACAGTAGTGGAACGGGAGCAGCCACCGTCCACCTCGAATGAAAATGGCTTTGGATCAAGGCATCATCATCAACTTGTCATCAATTGATCGGGATGGTATGGAATAAGCAACAAACCCCGCAGTAGGATGGCTAAGTCACTTACACATGTACAAAATTGAGGATGGTCCCTAGGCATGCTTTGAGATGATGATAAACCGTTGTGCTCGGGTTTGTGAAATTTGTTTTTTCTTCTTGTTTGCTTCAAACTCTTTCTTTTATAGTTTTTATTTGAACTCTAGTTTATTAGTTATATGGATTCTTATTTTATATTTTGGTAAATGGACTTAACAATGATTAAATTTGGATCAATGTAATAGATAACATAGGTCGCGATTATGGTCCAGTCCGGAGAGACGGGATAACAATCGCAAGGTATGGGTCTTTTCGTCGGGCGAACATGATGAAACGGACTCGTGCATCATGGATTAAGTCCTTAATTGGGTGTTGTGGCCGAAGAATAAAACCCAACAAGGTCGTCAGATATGGACTATGCTTGGCAAGGGGTAGGTCGCTCCGCTCAAACATGATGGATCGACCTACTCAAGACGTTGAGTATGGATTGTGCTTGGAAAGGATCCGGAGAGATCAAGGTCGTCATGTATGGACTATGCCTAGCAAGGGGTAGGTCGCTTTGCTCGAAAACGATGAATTGCCTACTCAGGTCGTCGAGTATGGATTGTGCTTGGTAAGGATTCAGAGAGATCAAGGTCGTTAGGTACGGACCATGCCTGGCAAGGGGTAGGTCGCTTCACTCGAATGCGATGTATCGGACTACTCATGTCGTCGAGTATGAATTCTACTCGGCAAGGATTCGATGAGATCGAGAATTTGGATTAGGATAACAACCCGGAGAGGTTGTGGATTTGGATATCAGTTTCAAACAGCAATGGATTTGGATGGATGCGGATTCAGATAAAATGATCCGAAGAGACCGTGGATTTGGATTGGATTCTAGATTGGAAAATATGGCTATCAATGGGTTATGGATTTTGGATTTATGGCAATTCAAAACACACCTTCTTTTCGCAAGGCATGTTTTGGGGGCAAAGTGTTAACCCACCTTTTGCCAAGTCAGTAGACAGGCGGATTTAATCCAACAGACTTCAGGATTATCAAGGCCATTAGTCAAGAGCAATGATCGTAAGGACCAAAACTCAAGTGTAGGCAATGATATGAAGCAACGATCAACCGATACCAAAAGATAGAATTTCCAGAATATTCTAAGTACGGATTAATACCTCACCCAGACAATGGATCGGTGCCTATCCCTTCCCCTAAGGGATCGGTACATGTTCTCATTTTTTGTCCCAAACTAGGTGAGACGGGTATAAAGTTACAAAGGAGGCCCCATAAGGCTACATTTCAAATCTTAACTCGTTTGGAGTTTGTATGCACAAGTTATGGGCAAATTACTTCACCTAAGAAAGGGATCGTATAAAAAGGAATCAATATAAAAGGGATCGACATATTTTAGCCAAGCAACAACCAATATCTCAAAATCCATGAGTCCAATACATATGAAATTTTGTGAGCAAGATGTGGGGGCCCTAGGGAGCCTACCTAGGGATCACACATCAAAAAGATGAAGAAAGAGTGATCGACCCTCTTCCCTATCATGGATTGGCTAACCCCAACTTTATAGAAAAAATCAATCAATATCTCAACATTTGCACATCCAATTGACATAAACCTAGAGAACAAACTAATTATAACATGTTGAACACCCTATAGGAATCGCATATCATTTGGAGCAAGTTGGAGGGATCGGTACCTATCCCTCCATAGGGATCGGCTATAATCAGCCTTCACAACATATTACAAAAAAGATTGATCAATAACTCGAGTTCCACTAATCCAATTGGCATAAAACTTGGAGGCTAATCATAATACAACATGGAGAAGCTCTCTTAGGGATCACATGGCATTTGGAAGAGACTGGAGGGATCGGTACCTATCCCTCTAGAGGGATCGACAGAAATCAGAATTCAAGCAACACTACTTCATGGAAAATGTGATATCCCACAAACCGTACGTCGGAATTGCACGAAATTTGGGAAGCAGGTATCTAACATCATGGTGCACCCCTTGGGATCACAACCCATTTGGACACACTAATAAGGATCGGTACCGATCCCTATTATGGGCCCCAATGACCTGGAAATTTTTGGGTGGCCTCGTCTTGGTCTCCCGAACCTTCTGTCAAAATTTCAGTCCGATCCGTGCATGTCTTCCCTTATAAATACAGTAAGAATGGCGTTAAAAAAGGATCTTCTTTCTGCTTCTCTTTATCTTCAACCTAGGCTACACTCTACCAATTTTATTCTTGGATATCGGATTGTAACTGTAAACAGACTTCAGTATAATAAAAAGGATTCTCTGGGAGTGGACGTCTCCCTGAGTTAGCCGAACCACTATAAATCTTCTCTCTTTTTACTTGCTTTCTGATTATTTTAATTTTGTTCTTTATTTATTTCTCTTCATATTTATGTGATTGGATTGGATATTCGTACTTTTACATAATTGGGTGTTAGTGGCCAATTTTGATGCCAACAGATAAGAATATTCAAATTACATCACTATTCTATTTTCAAACATTCAATTAACTCTTTAAATTTTAAAACAGCAATTTTGGCATTTTCAAATTTCCCAACCAACAAGGTAAAAGTGGAATGAAAAAAAGTCTTAATCCCTTCTAGGGTATTAACTAAAGGGAATCGATGGTAGTCCTATTTCCTAGTCGGAGGGCTAGCGTGACTAGACAGCAAGTTGGCGTGATAAATCCGAATTTCGATAAGAAATTTATCTTCCTCATCGCCCAAGAAGTCGAAACAAAGTTGAAAAAATCGCATGTAAACCTCCTGTAAATCTATAAGAAAACAATGTTTTGCTAATTGAGAAGTTCTAAGAATTAGAGACTTCTCCTTAAAGTCCCGCTTTAGCTTGATAGATTTATTTAAAAATTCCATAGGAACAGGACTATTTGGGGATTCCCTAATCTGTATATTAAATGGAACATTAGATTAAGCACAGGAGAAACAAAAATGACAGAGTTCATGAGCTACACGAGTTACATAATAAATTATAAAATCATTCGAGTTCGTACAAACTCGATTTCTTATATAGTTTAGAAATAAATCTCTTCCTATTGTATTTGAATTTTTCAAGGGGAAGAGAGCGAGAGGAAAGAGGAATAGAAGCACCTCTTGAGGAGATTCCAACATGCCCCGGATGAAGATCAGACTCATCTTCATCTAAGTATCTACGATGGAAGCGCCTAAGCAAACCTCCGCAGTTATCGCCCAAATAGGAGAAATCAATGAATTTACCCCTAAAGTAAACTCTATAAAGAGACTCCTCTAAGGCATTCCTGTCATTGTTCAGCATCCAAAATAGGCTCATTAGCTCTTCTTTCTCTACCAAAAGTTTCTTTCAATGAAGGCGTGCTTTCTTCATCCGTGGAGCAATTTGCCTTTCTTTAAAAATCTTAGTTTTGATGCACTAGCAGCACGACTCTTATATTTCTCAGATAATTCATTATATCCCTTCAATTTTTATCCAATTCCCTATTCAATCGACCTATTTCCATTTTTCTCTTTTTGATCATAACTTCATAATGATATTTCAATTTTCTCCTTGATTAGAATAATTCACGAATTAACTAAGAACTACTTGATAACTTAAGACATTTAAGTAATAAGGTCCATATCTGAGGAAGAGGAATTAAAGACGATGGAATCTGCTCTTTGCCTTTGGGTTTGTGGCCTTGAGGAGCACTATCTTTTTGAGGAAATTCTTTAGGTGGGGAATCGGGAATTTCAGTGACAATGTACCTTGGGCCGCTAAGTCCAAGTTAGCGCCCCCCGATCCGTACTTCTCATTCGACAGTCCAGAAGGATCCTTTCCATTACCACCATTGTCATCATTATCATCATTATTATCATCACCATCGTCATTATGATCGTCACCACCTTTGGGCTCATCATCATCCTCCCCCTCATCATTAGATTCTATTTTTTGTCTGTTGGAGGGTCATCAGAAGTCAACAATTTATGGGCATCAATCTCCTCCTCCTCGGCAGATTCTTCTCTGAATGCCTGGGCTTTCTCCAGCATAGCTTTGAATTTCTTCTTAAACTTTTCATTCCAAGCTGGAGGGAGAGAGGGAAAGTTTAGATCTGGACATTGCTAGATGTTGCTGGCATAGGCTATGCGAAGTGTCTTCTCGTAAGATTTCTCAATAGTAGTATCAAGAGTTGTGTCAAGGAAATGAGACACCTTTTGCTTTGCATTTTTAATTATGCCACTCAATTTGTTTAGGAGACTTCGTTTCCTTCCCAGCTTCTCCTTTAAAAATTCATTCTCCTCCATAAGCTTGGCCTCCTTCATACAGGCCTCCTCAAGTCCTATCTCTAAAGCTTTCACCTTGTTATCTAAAGTATGTCTGGCACTTTTCTTTTTGTTAAGTGAAGTTTTTACTTCATTAAGTGAAATGGAAAATTTTTATCTCTCTTTTATAGCCTCGTCCTACATTGTTGAGATATCGATTATATGATCATTAAATGAAGAAACTTTCTCCTTAAGTTTAGACATTTCGCTAGAGGATCCTATAACATCCTCTTGAAGAAGAAACATATGTTTAGCAGCCTAAAATGAGTAACATGTATTAGTCAGAATATTATAAAAAAGATTAGGAGCCTGAAATATCTAAACAGAAGAAGTACATATCGACAAGAACAGTTTAAGGATGGTAAATCAATGGTCTTAAGAATAAGACGAGGACTATGGTCGCTTAAGAGCGGCAAAGGATGGAGACTGGATAACCAATTGGAGAAGGTCATCAAAATTGCTAACAAGAGTTGGAGAGTGAGATTTGGAGGGGAGTGTATCCTCTGAAGTAAGACACAAACTAAGCTATTCACAAAGATGATTTAGAACCCCAGGGGAACCTAGAAGAGAAATGTGAAGAAGTGGGTCCTAAAGCTCCTCCGCCTCAGTTGATTGTTGAACTTTTTCCCAGAGGAGTTAAGATGTAGACCTCAGGACTTGGATCAATATTCACAAATGGTTCTTCATCCACAACAATAGGAATGTGCATTCTCCCAACCTTGGGCTTCTTGCTAGGAGTTGTGGTAGAAATAGAACCATCGCCTGGTTTCCATTTTAAAGACTTGAACAAGCTAGAAATGATGTCCTTGAAAGATTAAGATTTAGGGGCCTGAGCTAAGGCAAAATTACTATCTTCACTCTTCTTTTCTCTGGGAACATTACTTATGGTCTCCTTCTTTGTACAGACAGCTACCAAGGCAGATGAACCTAAATCAAAAGGAAAAGGCTTATAAGATAACACTACAAGAGATCTAACATAGGATGCAATGATAACTCACTAAAAGGTTTGAGTTGAGTCGGAGAATTAGTAGAAAAAGATCCTGGTTTGCCCATTACCAACGATCGTTTTCCATGAGCATTGCCTTTGGACATCGGGGGCTCCCCCAAGATCTTATGGTGATCCAAAATAATAGAATATTGAAGGTGCTTTATTGGAGTTAACAATTTAACCCTGTTTCCTATATTCTCTGCTGCTCTAGTTAGGGACTGTACAGTTTCTTGGTCAGTGGGGCTTAGATTTTTGGGAGCAGTTTCAGAAAGAAAACACTTATCAGTAAAGAATAACGAATGAATATGAATAACCAGAGATAGAATCTTATTGGCCGTAATAAATGTCCCTCTAATGTTGTGGTAGCATTTGACGTAAAAAAACTATGTCTCTCATCCTCTTGTCTTGTTAACACCTTTAGAAAATAAGCTTTTTGGGAGAGGACAAATCTGATACAATGGGTGATCTTACTGCTCACCAATCTTAGCAGGTTCGGCTATTGAATGGAAAATCTCAGCATTTAGAGAAGGAAGTCCTGTCTCTCGAGCCAAGACTTATAGAAAAGTCAAATATGTATATGAGTTTGGGGAGAATTGGATTGGGGCAATGTTCAAGTTCTCCAAATATCTCAAAAGGAAATCGGGAAAGGGAAGATAACCCATGTGCCAAACATGTATCTGGGTAAAGCAAAATACCCTTCCAGTAGATTATAAATGTTGTCTAAAGGACCAGTTGGAATTGCTACAATGCTGATGATTCCAAGCTTCAAGATGGAGTCAACGTTAGCTTGAGTAGTGATGTATGATGGATTCAGAAGGTGGTCCCCCTTCTTACTAGTGGAAGGTAAAGCCTTAGAGCCCGTGCTGGTCTTTTTGATGGACTTCTTCCTTTCCTTCTGACCTTCCATTTGCCTGACATGTGAAATTAGTACAATTCTAATAAATGCTAATGCTTGTTAAATAGATTATTACTAAAAGGCACCCAAGTGGTTTACCTACTCTCTAAGCTATGATATTAGAATATTAAAAATATAAAGTCCAGCGAGGTGTTAATTGAGTAGTCAAATGTCAAAATTTAAATCAAAGATGCAAATAACTGTTAAAATTGTGATAACAAAGTAAGTTATAGGAAATTGCATAAAATTTAAATAGAAGCTAACTCAAAGGTGTCCTAGGAACAATTCAACATCAATAGACCCATATCGAATAGATACATCGATGTTGAACATTGTATAGGTTATATTATCAAACAATAGTGAATGCCACAGTTATAACCAATTCAGAGTAATAAGGTTGTCGACACTAATAATGATGTCATAGATCGATGATGTATTAATCATTGAGGTAACTTATAAGGTTTTGAAATAGCAGTGTCGTAAGTATCAATATCGAATGAGGCTCAATTTATATATTAAAGAGGAAGGCTAGTAGTATCAAATCATACCCATAAGCCATAATCAAAAATAAATGATATCATTCATACGAACTAAATAATGCCGCATCTAACTGATATAAATTTCCTTATAACAGTGGGTGAATTACCGCACATCAACCTAGCAACTAACGATATGAGAATTTCATGCCATATATTTACTAAAACTCGATGTTGGCTGTTAGAATAATGCAACAGTAGGAAAACTCAAGTAATGCCGAATATCATATCTATATCGAAAAAATATCAATTTCAACATAAAAAATGAATCAATATCGAACATTATAACAATGTCGTATAGCATCAGTATCGATATGAGGCAAAACAGTATCGGGTGTACGGTCTAATAATTCATCTTCTTCACTGTTAAGCTAAGAACACACCAGTTTTTATACCAACATCGATTAACTTAAAATCCATTTGTACAACACAGGAATTCAACACTAATCTAACCTCAAATCACAATCGATTATAAACCTAGTTAATAACATAAGCATCAAGGCCCTATAATCAAGCTCATATGTCAACCTGAAATCGAAGGAACTCAAACCAAACCCTAGTAGCAGTTTCTACACTAAATCACCTAGTTAAATTCACTAATTTAATCGATATAAAGCAAAAATTGTACCTAAATATTGATTCAAACACTTGAAAGTTAAAAGTTTTGAATATCTTTGGGAATTTTGATTTCTCGCTTAAGCTTTCAATAGCAGGTAAAGAAGGAACGAAAGAGAAGTTTGGCTATTTATAGAAGAGAAAGAGGATGAACAAGCACCATTAATTCATTTTGAATAGACGGCTAGATTTGCATGGAATACCTAAAGCCAGCAAAGTTTATTGCCGAGATTATTGACTTGAAAAGTCAATGCTTCCTCTATACAAAGGGGAGGGGGCAAACGCCACTACTAGTATTATTCTTGAAGATATGCGACATGCAATATAGCAGCAACGCCGCACAAATAACCAATGCCGAAGGAATGGGAGTGAACAAACGTCGACAATATGGAAGATTGTGATGCTGCATCTCATCAATGAAAGGTCACATGCAACATCGCATGTCATTAGTAAAGCTAAGGATACTGGACGTCAACAATGCCGCATATCATATATAAGGTAGGATGGTTAATACCAAGTCTTTTATGTCGCCGAGCAATGCTGATTGGAATCAATTGCGAAATTCATCAAGAAAGCAGTGATGTCTAACATGATCGATATCGTAAGTCATCAATGTCGCCTCCCATTGATGTCGTATCCTATTGATGCTATCATTCACCCATGATGATAAAATGGACAACATAACTCAATAGTACCACACTTTATCAATATCCCTCATCATTGATGTCATCTATTACCACGGCCACTATACACTGATGTCGCATGCCATTACTAAAGCCGTCTTACCGCCGATGCTACTCCACTAGTATTGAATCAATGACGCCTTTTATTGATACTTCCAAAAATCAATGCCGCATCTTTTTGATGGTGCATTTTATCAATCTTTAGAGGACACCGCACATTTGTGAACGTAGTATTGATGCTATAAGCCATTAATATCCATGGAAATTATCATGTCGCTCCTAGTTGATGTTGCTCCTTCTCAATGCTACTCTTCACTAATGCTTCCTCATATTGATGTCGTTGCATGTTGATGATGTCTATTATAAATAAAGAGTTCCAAATGTCATCTAAAGTAAGGAATAAAGCCTGACGACATTGAGGTTGACGAGGGTTATGCATGTCGAATATGGGGCATGCTGAATGTGTCACTGAGTAGTTCTGCCGAACTCCATACCCCTATAAATACGGACCTAGAGGCATGGAGGAAGGGACAAACAATTTTTTCCCCATTCTCTTACATTTTAAACTTTGTAACTCTAAATCGATTTGAGGATTTTAGTGCCAAGAGGGCAATTGCACATAGGACTTTGTACATTCAACATTATTATGGAATAAGAATATGATTTCTTGAACTATGGCTTACTTTTGAATTCCAAAGCACTTGTGGTTTCTCGATCATAGCTTACTTAGAATTCCAAAAGTACTCTTACTCTTGATTTCTACTTTTGCATACAATTGGCTATGTGAATTGACTCCAAGTACGTATGACCTCACGTGACTATACATACGACTTCTTCATAGACCTAAAAATGCTTGTTCACTCCTCATAAGCCTTAACGCAACCAAGTACCACTTTTTGCCAATACTCATTAAAGTTAAATCTAGGCTTTCCAAATTCCATATTTGCCAAGGTTCCCTTCCTTACACTTTTTAGGGTTAACGAAGAAATTCGTTAACAGTTTCCCTTTCCGTGGAGTGATAATATTAGCAATTTGGACTTTCTGGCTATGAGATATGGTTGTTTGAAGATTGATAGTTTTTGAAATAGCTTAGTACGTAATTAGTGACTTTTAGGGCAAGCCCACTAATCCATTTCGTGTTTGGAGACTATTTTAGGCTGAACCATCATCTCCAAATCATTTTTACATATTTCCAAATATATCTAAGGCTCCATTAACCCATCGTCCACCCAAAACATTCTCTTTCTCCTCCACATCAAGTATAAATCATAGACTAATGTTAGATTAGCAAGGGAATTCATCAGAGATTTTCAAATCTACATTTTTGGAGAGGGAAAATCTGGTCTTTCTATTGATTCTCGGATTTAGCTCGATTTGCGTGCAAACCTCCACTTTTTTGGGTGTTTGGTGAGTGATTATCATCTCTCACCTTGCTATATATGCATGTATAAGCTTTAATATGTTTTAGATCCATTTTAAAAGTCAAAATTAAGTTTTAATATCCCAACCTATCGTAAAAATGTGAATAAATGGATTTTTGGTGTTCTAGATATGTTATTTGGATATGTAATTGCCTTGATTGATGTTAAGCTATGTTGTATACACCATGTATAATGGTTGCTATGATTGAGTGTGTGATTTGCATGTTTGAATGTTTTTTTTGTATGTATGTTGTTTGTTTGTATGCTTGTATGGTTAAAAACGCTCATTGGAGCAAACTAAAGATAGGAACCATGGATACGAACTTTAACGGATAGGCTCTAGACCGTTTAGAGTCATATCGTTTCATAGGCGATGCATAAGGGTCGAAGTTCTGAGTGTAGCAATAGAATCAACGCAATGTTGATGTGTTGAAAGAACTACAATTTCTGGTTCGGTAGGGCTTGGTCCTATGTTGGATGGCTTGTTTGTTGACTTTAGGAGGAGAAGGCACTGGCTTGGCACATGGATGGCTTAGCTCGGTAGGAGAAAGACTAGACATGGAATCATGTTCGGTAGGTGTTAGTTTGGCTGGTGAAGGACCGGATAGGAAATCTTATCTGGTAGTTGTTGGTTCGATGTTAGGGGAAGCCGAATAGGAAATGTTGTTCATTGTTGCTTCTATTCGATGGGAGGATGGTTCTAGGCCAAACAGAGCGATGCCGAATAAAACTTAAGACAAAGCTTTTGGGGTGTTGGCTTAGTGGCAAGGCATGGGGTTGCTTGGAGGTCTTTGGGGTTGGCTTGGAGTAAGGATGGAAGACCCTAAAATGACTCTGGATAACTTCAGGGTGACAGCCAATGAAGTGCAACGACTTCGATGATTTGATGTGGCAAGTGACTATAGCAACTGGTGATGAACTGGAAGGACGAGTTCTGTGTGATAGCTCGTAGAGTAGAACATGAGGATGTGATGCTCATGAGTAAGACAAGGTAGTTTGCATGTGCCCATGTGTTTGGATGCTATGTGTGTCAAGTCCTTGGCTATCTGCATGGGCATGAATTGAGCATCTGTGGGGTAGTTCTACTATCGGTACGTGTGCTAAGGGATTAATGGATGACTATGTGGTTATGATGCTCATTGTTAGGACATGGTAGTCTGCATGCACCATAAAGTATCCCATGTGTACCCATATTTTTGGATGTCTCCATGTGTCTAATCCTTTGCCATCTGCGTGGGCAATGAGTAGAGCATCTAAAAGAGTTATCGTATATCTGAAGTACTTGAGTGAGATATGCGAGGTTCTATGATGGATGCTACGTTTATTGAGTGCTTGATATGTTGTGTGATACCCCTATACCCCATATTTTCCGCTTGTGATAGTAGTTTAGCATATACCGTGTTTATGTGCTAACTCTTTGGATGCAAGGACATGTCAGGTATGGTTGTTCATACCCTATACCTTATCTACCGTATATAATTTTATGGTATCTTGAGATGATATATCACTCATGCCAAACTGTTGTCTAACCCAAGATTTTTTCGTTTCTTCTTATTATCTCGGATACTCTTAAATTAATAGATTAGGGATAACAGGTATAGATAGCGCATCGAGCTATACAGAGTACAACAGGAGGCTATGCTTTCATATATCTGTACTTTAGAGCTTACTATCGCTTATATTCTATTGTGCAGTACTGTGGAGCTATGTCAGTACTTGTATTTTGAGAAACGGTTGTAAAGTATATTTTGGAGACTTGTGATATATAAACTCTTTACTTAGTTTTTGTATAGTCTGTGAACCGATGCACTCTAATGTTATTATTTATGGTTCATTTGGTTATATCACTGTCTCGCCTATATTACATCTATGTTGCTATATTATATTTTATCTATGAGTTGTGAGATGTTTTACAAGTTATGTGCTTGGATTTTATTACCTTACACCCTTAGCTACCATCCTGCATCAGCCGGGTGCCTCCACAGCGCCCTATACAGGTATATTGGATACCAGTGGTGTATGGCATGTTGGAACTGGGCCAATCCACAATGGAAGTTATGGATGAATTTTAAATTTTTTCACCCTATAGGATCTTTATTGGGCCTATAAAGCCTAATTTATCTTAAACATTTCAAAATTTAATTTAAATAAAATCTTTATTTCATTTAAACTTATAATTAATGAATTAAATTTTATTTAATTTATTTTAAATTTAGTATAATGGTACATATATGTATCATATACATATGTGTACTTGTGTGCATATGTAACATAATAATTCATGCAAGGTGTAGCATGCCCGTACATAAATGTTGGGATTTGCATCGCAACGAACATGCTAACTCATCTTGTATGTATTATATGTTGTCCAAATATATGTATGTATGTATATACACACAAACTTGTTATTTTAAAATGAGTATTAAAACAATATAAATATATTCATACATATATATAATATGTATTACATAAATGTTTTTTGAGAGAAATGTGTGATCCTCTACAGTAGAGGAGAGCACACATGTACATATATATATATATATCACCAAAAGTAAAGGAGCTACCAACAAGCCTCGCAGGTAGCAAAAAACCCCCCAATACAAAAAGAAAGATAAAAATAACCCTCCCAGAAGTATATGAAATTAAAGACTCCCAAAACAAACAACTCAAACAAGAAACTAAAGCCTGAAACTTCTCCAAAAGATAAGCTGCCATCTAAAACAGCCTTCACAACCTCAACCTCAACAACCATACCTGAAAAAACCTCAAAAAAACAAACTGCAACTGCTCAAGCCACATACAGACTCCAAAACAACAATCACCATGATAATTCCACAAAATAACTTCAACCCTCAAGCAAAGAACCTTTAAGTTTTAAACGAGGACTTCTCCTAATATTAACTGTTGAATAATTCCTACTATTTCTTCGACCAGATTTGGATGCATGAGTCGATTCACAAGCATGGTTGGGAGAAAGAGGAAATCTACCTATAGATGCAAGACATCAATATAATATAAATCTGAAACGTCCGGTATGATAATAAACAACATTACAATATATATGTATTACATAAATGTGAAATGTATATATTTGTATGTATTTGTGTGTGTGTATATATATATTAAATTAGATAATAATTTGGTGAATGATTATATATATATTATGCAAAGTTATTTTTTTATATTTATACATATAACTGTTATAGCAATAAAATTAATATATATATATATATATTTATAACTATATTTGTAATATCTAGCAATATTTATAAATGCATGTATTTATATATAAAATTTTATATTATATAATTATGTCAAATATAAAATTAATTAAAATTAAATATATATATCTATGTATATATATATATATCTTTAACATTCCAGATCTAATATACATCATAAAAATATTTTATTATAATATTATACTATTATATTAGTTATATATAAATTTATTAGCCAAAAAACATTAAAATAGTAGTAAAGATAATTTCGTAATATATTTTTCAAATTAAAATTTTTATGAAATTCGAATATGATATTATAAGGTCACGAAATAAATTTCATAATTTTCTGAGTTGAAATTATATTTTTATTATTTAATTAATTTTGGTCATTATTATAAATGATTTTTCAGAAGTAATATATTTGACTTTAAATTCTGGAATATTGGCCGAAAGTTAACATGATGATGGGAATTTTTTATAAAATTTAAAATATTATTTTCGAATCATATATTCTTTTATATTAATTATATAATCTTTATCTCAATTTAAATAATATTAGAAATAGTAAATAATTACAAAAAAATATTTTTCTATTACCTAAAGTTATATTTGGTATAAATTTGCATATATAAAATATTAGATTAATTTTTAACATGATATGGTGACACAATGAATTATTGGTTATTTAAATTTGTGCAATATGACTTATTAATATAAATATAATAAATTAATAAATATATATATTAAAATAAATAATTTTGGCTATGTATGCAATAAATCTAAATAAAAATAGTATTTTTATTATATATACATACATATAACCATTCAATACGTGACAACATTCATACATACAGAAATCTCACCCAACTAACAATATAAATATGGTATATATGTATAAGCAATGGTATATTATACATGAATTCTAAGTTATGTGAATAAGAAAACATACCAAAACTATGCCTTAAAGTACACCTTGCTATGATGAATATCCCTCCTTAGAACTCTTTTCAATTCGGCAGACTGCTAATTTTTGAATTGTAGACTATTGACTATCCAATAGTTGTTGATTTGAAATTGATTTGAGATGAGATTTGATGGAGCTTTATGCAGATGGGATCGGCCATCAGGAAGATAAAAATGGTAGGCAAAAATTCAATATGCATTAGGGTTAGGAGTTCTTTTATAGTGGAAGGAATATAGAGAAAGGTAAATCAATTCTCTTACTCGTTCTCACTAAACCTGAGCCACCCATCAAAGATTCTCCTACCCCATCTTTTAGCCGCCCCTAACATGCATGTAACTTCCGTATGTATCACCAAATCATCGGCTAATAGCTCATTTAGGTCCAATTAAATATCACTAATTAAATCTAATTCAATTGCTTGTCAATATCGCATATCGATCAATATATTTATAACTATTATAAATATATACTCTAATATTTATTCCTCAGCTCACATTCAAAATTTTATAATCAATATTTCATAAATATTAATTAATTTATAACAATTATGAACTAACTAAATCATTTGGCCTAAGAGCGTTCATCATATCGGTTGTGTGACCGTCAGGTGTCAATTTGGTCAGCGGTTAATATCTAACTATTCGAATGTTAACATTCACACATCATTTAGAAGGTGGTGTGACATTTTGGCCAAATTTATTGATTGTTTAGTTTCGGTAAAATCCAATTTTAGTTAATTAAGCATTACTCAACTGTAACATTTATTTACACCAATTCTCTTCGTCAAAACTATATTACTTTGGACTTGTGGAATTTGGTAACGGTCAAAATTCCAATCTCATCCAAATTCAACTCTATAGTCCAAACACAAAGTCCTAGGTTCAATAATAACAATTATCATTAACCAAAATGCTCTAGCCGAGACTTTGACTTTGAGTTAACTTGTGTTGACTGTGATACTAACCCCATATAACCGAGGAGACAAATCTTCTCTAGAATAGTGCATTACTTCCAATAATTCTACTCGACCCAGCTATACTCACTCGATGGATGTCATGCCATTATTTTGCTATAATGAAAGAGGAGCTTTCATATTGAAGATCTATAGTATTTTCAAGTCAAGAGAACTGTGTAAATTAGTCACGTCGATATTTTTTGTTTGACCTTAGTTATATTAACCAACAGAAAACTATCGAGTGAGTCATTCCATAGTTATTTAATAACTATCAGTACGTAACCCCTTGGTGCCACCAACGGCCATGAGTAATAATTACCCAAAATTGGAGAGCATTATGTACTCTAGTCTTAATGTATACATCGATATTTAGTCTCGATGCATCTTTATTAGGAACATTCAAAACGGTATATGTAATAACCCAGGGTTTAGTAACAATTAATTATCGTCAAATGACGATTAAATTAGTTGTTAATTGTTGTTTGGAATTTTTAATCGGGTTTAAATTCTTTTAAATTTTGTAAAAGAGTTAGGCGGGCTTTATTTTGGCCCACGTTCTTTTGCTTTGGTGCTGAGATGATTATCAAAAGCGACCGTTCTCCTTTATTCTTTTTTATCAAACCCTAAAAGTTAAGCAAACAAACGAAGGAAAAAATTGGCTGCTCGATCTATTCTCGTTCGTCTTCAAAGATTAGGGCTTTTGATTTTCGAAGGCGTCGACTTTAATGTCTCGATCGAATGAAAAAGGTGAGTGATCCACTCACATCTAATTCATTTCTTGAGCTTAATTAGGGTTCGAATTCTGTGATTTTCGTTCATATTCGATTGTTTGAGTTTGTCGATTCATTTTGCTCGCCGTTCGATTTATGTTGTTTGCTTGAGATTTATCGGACTTCTTCAAGTTCGTTTTCATTTCTTGTTAACTTTGATATTGTTCGAACTTGCCTCTGGTCATCTGTGCTCTGTAGCATACTTGACTGGTTCGAAAACATATATTTTGATTTTACTTTGTTTAGCAGATGTGGTTGCTATGTATATGCATTCATCCACACTCCCTCTCCATTTTGTTCCACTTGAGTTTAATTTGCCTTATAAGGCTGCACTTGTTCATTGCGGCCTTGACACTGCATATGTTCACTAATGTTGTCACTGCATACTTGTACATCATGTAGTTCATTTGTGTTGGGTGTTGATGTGAACTGTACTGCACCTGCAGTGTGGTTTCATCGATGCATTGTAGCCTTTGTGCTCGAGTCTGACACTTGTATTACCCAGTGACATCTGTCTACATTCCTGTCACTGTACTTGGTTACTGTTTGTTGTTGATGAGCTAGTTCTCTAGTTTTGTACACATGATAGTTGTTGTGCATTGTTGCTTATGTATACTTGATGTGGGCATGTCGACTTTGCATATTTGGGTTGTAGCCTCGAGTTCTGTAGCATTCATGTGGTCTGTTTTGCTGTCGAGGCTGAAGCACTATTGCTTGTTTCATTTTCTTGAACTGGACCATGTTATGTTTTATATTTTTTAAGTTGTACTTGAGTTGAATCCAGTCTCAAAGACTCGGGTTTGACCTTGTACTCGGTTGTGAACTTTCATTGTGCATTCGTGTGCACTTCGTTCATTTTAAATTAAGGTTGGTGTAGTGGTCATATATGCAGTTTGCTTTGATTCGACCAGTTCACTATTG
The DNA here is from genome assembly GCA_030737815.1 of Allium fistulosum. Taxonomy (NCBI): domain Eukaryota; kingdom Viridiplantae; phylum Streptophyta; class Magnoliopsida; order Asparagales; family Amaryllidaceae; genus Allium; species Allium fistulosum. Next base: position 1,081,432,723 of record CM060902.1, read on the forward strand.
AGTTGCATTTAGTACCACTAGTGTTCATGTTGCTCATCTTGCCTTCATTGATCATGTTGGGTAATTGGTCTACATCTCTGATCGGGAAGTTTCACTTGAATTTGCAAATTGACTTCGACTTTGATTATTTTGTTGCTTTTGGCTTCAATGTATCTTTATTGTCTTGTACATTTGAATTTATTTGACAATGTTGATTTCTTTTGTGACTTCGGTCTTGACTTCTGATTCTTCCCTGTTGACATGTGTTTTGTCTTTGACTCGGCCATGATTTGGTGTTTGTTTTGAACTTTTGTATTACTGTATATGTGTGGTGATTGACTTACAACTTGATGGTCATATCCACTTGCTGTTGATCTTCATATAGCTGCTGTTTCATGATTTCACCTGACTTCGATTTTGCAGTTTCTTTGTGTATTGGCTTCGACCCTTATGTCTCTGACTTTGATGACTTCGACACTGTCATTGTCCACTGGTCATTGATAGTTTGGTTTGGGGTGTTGTGACATTTACTGGCTCCCTTGAACTTCATATGGTGGCTGTAGTTCTGTTGTAGTTCTGCCCTTGTATTCATGTAGGGGCTGCATGTGTTCTGTCCACTTGTTCATTGCAGTTTGGCTTGGGTTTGAGCATCACTGATCTGGTAATACTTGTATCAGTCATTGATGTAGCATTGTGTACATGTGTCCTTGCTGATGTATATACCTTTTCCACTGTTTGTTCGCTTTGGTTCTGCTGTGTTATGCAGTTGTGTTGAGTCATGCTAGCCGTGACTTGACCTCTGTAGTTTTGATTTGCTGTTAGTATTTGGTGTGGTGATGATTTCACATGCTGTAGTGGCGAGGCAGTGCACGCGTGCGTGTACTGCAGCCACACAATATTGGCATTTTGAATTGTAATTTCAATTGTTTGAATTGTTTTGTGTGTTCAATTCAATGTTTCGAAATTGTGTTCTTATTTGATTGGATTTGATCATTCTGCTGTTGTCTAAATTATCTATTTGATAATTAGATTATGAGTTTCTAATTATTTATTGAATAATTGGATTTTGTTGTTAATTGCAGTTTAGGCAATTCTGTGGTTTTCATGTTATCTTCATTGGTACTCTTTTTATTTACCCTTGTTGATGATTTGAGTTTGCTAATTGTGGTTTAACACTGTTTAGTGTTATATCTACCGTTATCTGATTTCCTTGTTAAAGGATTGGATAGACGAGATTTATTGTGACTGTCGTCTATTTGGTTATTTATTATTATTGCTTCTGTGCATTAATAACTGAGTTTGAATTAGACTGACTCGTGTATTATTTTCTTTTGAATGTAATACTCGGGTCAGACCGAGTTATTACAGGTTGTAGATATCTTGCTTTGGGTTGATGCTTGAGCTATGAAGTCTCTACATATCTTTTGGAGTAGTCGTCGTCATTTTGTAGTAGTCGGTGTATCTGATCTAGGTTGATATGTATTCATGTATATTATTCGATAATGTACTTGTATATATAACTTCCAGAGTCGACAGTTGTAGTTGTATCATATGTATTGTGTCAAATGTATTGTAACTGACATCTGTTATATATATATATATATATATATATGAGACTTTTATTATCTGTGTTCCGCATTTAGCTTATCTGTGTTATTATTATATATATTGTCCTAAACTATTATGAACCATCATAGTTCGTTTTATATTGGAATTGGGTATGTCGATGGGAGTAAATAAATAAAAGATGAAAAATTAAAAATATATACCACTCCTATCAAGGTAACCAATACTAGTGTAAGGCCCAACTACGGGTGGCCGCTCCTATCCAGCCTTATTCTTCATAATAACATACAGTATTTCTTTTAATACTCTTTGTTATTGTGAGCATAGAGGTAGGGCGTTACAGTTGGTATCAGAGCTTGGGGTTTATGGACATAATATAAAACATAACTTAGATGGAACATGTATTACAACTATTTGTCGATGTTTTTAGTTGTGCTTTGAGTCAAAACTAAAGTTTTGAAATTATGATGAAATTTTTAAATATCTTTATTTAAAAATAATAGTGAAACTGTGTTTTGATGGTTGAGTAATTTGTGTTCTGTTTATCAGAGTGCGCAGCGGAAACAGTGAGACTGTCTTCGCTGAATACAGCTGATAACCTTTTTGATTTAAAAATCAAAATATGAAAATGAAATAAGATTTCATTTGTTGTTTACATAGATGTTTTTATTTTTGTTATCTTTGAAAGTTTCGAATCCGATTTGAGGATCCGAAGTGATTGCAGTTATGTGATTTTGTTTAGATTTTTGCTGTTTTGAATTATCTTCATTGAAGATACATTCGAATGATTTCTTTGTTCATTTTGTAGTATACGTGAAAATTTGAGTTGCACGTTACTGCATTGATTTTACGTTGAACCGATGTTTGGTTTAAACATATTCTGTTGCCGTTATTTTTATAACGGGATTTTTACACCAGTGTTAAATTTGAAGCACGGTGTTTTGTGACATTTTTGATGAATGAAAATCACTGGTATTATATTTGAATGCAAATTATTTTGATGAGATTTTGACGTTTGAAAAAATTACTGTCACTTTCACTTTAGTGATCGTCAAATTTTAAAGTGGATTTTCAAGCGGTTATCCCGCAATGCTGATTTTGTGATCCGTTTTTACAGTATTTTGAGAAGTACAATTTCCTTATCGAAATTGTTACAGATGTTACTGTTTTAATCACGTGTTCTGAAAATTGTTTTAAAAATTTTACAGTTTGTGCTTTCAAAAGAATGAGGAAGCGATTTAAACGCTTCAGCAAAATTGAGGACTATGAACCCTCACTTTTACTGTTTCGCTTAATTCCGGACTTGTCCATTTGAGAACGTAAAATGTTATTTATTTAAAATACAAAATTTTATAGTTTGCGCTTTCAAAAGAATGAGGAAGCGATTTAAACGCTTCAGCAAAATTAAGGACTATGAACCCTTACTTTTACTGATTCGCTTAATTCCGGACTTGTCCGTTTGAGAATGTAAAATGTTATTTTTACAAAATACACAATTTTGCACTTTCAAGGAAACAATGAAGAGAATCAAACGATTTAGTAAAACACGTGGTATGGGACATGTGCGTTTACTATTTCGATTAATTCCGGACTCGTTAATTGAAATATTTGTTGTTTTGATGATTTTGATGATTTTGTGTGCTTTCGAGCCACTATGATGGACCTTCGGGTCATATATTGGACCTTCGGGTCATATGATGGACCTTCGGGTCAAATACCAGTACTAGACCTTCGGGTCACTCTGCGGACCTTTGGGTCATTTGTTGGGCGCCAAAATTATGATGGCAGTACTTGGTAGGCTTCGGTCATTTGTTGATGCACGTGCGGCGTAGCTAAAAACTCGCCATCTGATGGGATCGATCCACCTTTTATGTTGATTTTCTAGAGTATCTTAATTGATTTCTAGATATTTGTTGTTTCCAATTATCTGCAGGTAATTGGATATTTGTTGTTTCTGATTATCGTTTTTGATAATCGGATATTTGTTGTTTCTGATTATCATTTTTGATAATCGGATATTTGTTGTTTCTGATTATTGTTTTTGATAATCGGATATTTGTTGTTTCTGATAATCGTTTTTGATAATCGGATATTTGTTGTTTCTGATTATCGTTTTTGATAATCGAATATTAGAGATTTCTGATTATCGTTTTTGATAATTAGATATTTGTTGATTTGAGATTTCTGATTATCGTTTTTGATAATTAGATATTGGATGTTTTCTGATTATCGATTTTGATAATTAGATATTTGAGATTTCTGATTATCGTTTTTGATAATTAGATATTTGATGTCTTCTGATTATCGTTTTTGATAATTGGATATTTGATGTTTTCTGATTATCGTTTTTGATAATTAGATATTTGTTGATTTGAGATTTCTGATTATCGTTTTTGATAATTAGATATTGGATGTTTTTTTATTATCGTTTTTGATAATTAGATATTTGATGTTTTCTGATTATCGTTTTTGATAATTAGATATTTGATGTTTTGTGATTATCGTTTTTGATAATTAGATATTTTTTGATTTCTTATTATCGTTTTTGATAATTAGATATTTGAGATTTCTGATTATCGTTTTTGATAATTAGATATTTGATGTTTTCTGATTATCGTTTTTGATAATTAGATATTTGTTGATTTCTGATTATCGTTTTTGATAATTAGATATTTGAAATTTCTGATTATCGTTTTTAATAATTAGATATTTGATGTTTTCTAATTATCGTTTTTGATAATTAGATATTTGTCGATTTTGGATTTCTGATTATCGTTTTTGATAATTAGATATTGGATGTTTTCTGATTATCATTTTTGATAATTAGATATTTGATGTTTTCTGATTATCGTTTTTGATAATTAGATATTTGTTGATTTCTGATTATCGTTTTTGATAATTAGAAATTAGAGATTTCTGATTATCGTTTTTGATAATTAGATATTTGATGTTTTCTGATTATCGTTTTTGATAATTAGATATTTGTTGATTTGGGATTTCTGATTATCGTTTTTGATAATTAGATATTGGATGTTTTCTGATTATCATTTTTGATAATTAGATATTTGATGTTTTCTGATTATCGTTTTTGATAATTAGATATTTGATGTTTTCTGATTATCGTTTTTGATAATTAGATATTTGTTGATTTGAGATTTCTGATTATCGTTTTTGATAATTAGATATTTGTTGATTTTTGATTATCGTTTTTGATAATTAGATATTGGAGATTTCTGATTATCGTTTTTGATAATTAGATATTGATGTTTTCTGATTATCGTTTTTGATAATTGGATATTTGCTAGTTTTGCTGATTTTGAGATTTTCTAGTCTCTAATTGATTCTAGATTATGTTGATTATATTGAATTGTTGTTTCCTATCTATCTCTGTTGATAGTTAGAGTTTGATGATTATGAAGTTCGTGTTTTCTAGTTATTTGTTGGATAACTAGATATTCGCAGTTTTGCGATTTGTGATTTGTGTTTTCTAATTATCTTTGCTGATAATTAGATTTTGCTGTTTTCTAATTATTGTGTCGATAATTAGATATTGTTGTTTTGTGATTTCTGTATTCTAATCATCTAATTGATAATTGAATATTGCTGATAATTGTGTTTATCCAGTTTTGTTGTTTTCCGATTATCTATTTGATAATTAGATTTTTGTTGAGAATTTGTGAATTTCCTTTATGGAATTAAACGGTTTCTTTGGCGTTTGTATTCCCGACTTTTATTTTTCTAGCTTAACCAGTATGTTAGAAAAGTAATCGTTATTGACACCTTTAATTATGAAAATTGCGGGGACGCAATTTTTATAAGGAGAGGAGTCTGTAACAACCCGGGGTTTAGTAACAATTAATTATCGTCAAATGATGATTAAATTGGTTGTTAATTGCTGTTTGGAATTTTTAATCGGGTTTAAATTCTTTTAGAATTTGTAAAAGAGTTAGGCGGGCTTTATTTTGGCCCACGTTCTTTTGCTTTGGGGCTGAGATGATTATCAAAAGCGACCGTTCTCCTTTATTCTTTTTTATCAAACCCTAAAAGTTAAACAAATGAAGGGAAAAAATGGCTGCTCGATCTATTCTCGTTCATCTTCAAAGATTAGGGCTTTTGATTTTCGAAGGCGTCGACTTCAATGTCTCGATCGAATAAAAAAGGCGAGTGATCCACTCACATCTAATTCATTTCTCGAGCTTAATTAGGGTTCGAATTCTGTGATTTTTGTTCATATTCGATTGTTTGAGTTTGTCGATTCATTTTGCTCACCGTTCGATTTATGTTGTTTGCTTGAGATTTATCGGACTTCTTCAAGTTCGTTTTCGTTTCTTGTTAACTTTGATATTGTTCGAACTTGCCTCTGTTCATCTGTGCTCTGTAGCATACTTGACTGGTTCGAAAACATATATTTTGATTTTACTTTGTTTAGCAGATGTGGTTGCTATGTATATGCATTCATCCACACTCCCTCTCCATTTTGTTCCACTTGAGTTTAATTTGCCTTATAAGGCTGCACTTGTTCATTGCGGCCTTGACACTGCATATGTTCACTAATGTTGTCACTGCATACTTGTACATCATGTAGTTCATTTGTGTTGGGTGTTGATGTGAACTGTACTGCACCTGCAGTGTGGTTTCATCGATGCATTGTAGCCTTTGGCTCGAGTCTGACACTTGTATTACCCAGTGACATCTGTCTACATTCCTATCACTGTACTTGGTTACTGTTTGTTGTTGATGAGCTAGTTCTCTAGTTTTGTACACTTGATAGTTGTTGTGCATTGTTGCTTATGTATACTTGATGTGGGCATGTCGACTTTGCATATTTGGGTTGTAGCCTCGAGTTCTGTAGCATTCATGTGGTCTGTTTTGCTGTCGAGGCTGAAGCACTATTGCTTGTTTCATTTTCTTGAACTGGATCATGTCATGTTTTATATTTTTTAAGTTGTACCTGAGTTGAATCCAGTCTCAAAGACTCGGGTTTGACCTTGTACTCGGTTGTGAACTTTCATTGTGCATTCGTGTGCACTTCGTTCATTTTAAATTAAGGTTGGTGTAGTGGTCATATATGCAGCTTGCTTTGATTCGACCAGTTCACTGTTGAGTTGCATTTAGTACCACTAGTGTTCATGTTGCTCATCTTGCCTTCATTGATCATGTTGGGTAATTAGTCTACATCTCTGATCGGGAAGTTTCACTTGAATTTGCAAATTGACTTCGACTTTGGTTATTTTGTTGATTTTGGCTCCAATGGATCTTTATTGTCTTGTACATTTGAATTTATTTGACGATGTTGATTTCTTTTGTGACTTCGGTCTTGACTTCTGATTCTTCCCTATTGACATGTGTTTTGTCTTTGACTCGGATATCACTTGGTGTTTGGTTTGAACTTTTGTATTACTGTATATGTGTGGTGATTGACTTACAACTTGATGGTCATATCCACTTGCTGTTGATCTTCATATAGCTGTTGTTTCATGATTTCACCTGACTTCGATTTTGCAGTTTCTTTGTGTATTGGCTTCGACCCTTATGTCTCTGACTTTGATGACTTCGACACTGTCATTGTCCACTGGTCATTGATAGTTTGGTTTGGGGGTGTTGTGACATTTACTGGCTCCCTTGAACTTCATATGGTGGTTGTAGTGCTGTTGTAGTTCTGCCCTTGTATTCATGTAGGGGCTGCATGTGTTCTGTCCACTTGTTCATTGCAGTTTGGCTTGGGTTTGAGCATCACTGATATGATAATACTTGTATCAGTCATTGATGTAGCATTGTGTACATGTGTCCTTGCTGATGTATATACTTTTTCCACTGTTTGTTCGCTTTGGTTCTGCTATGTTATGCAGTTGTGTTGAGTCATGCTAGCCGTGACTTGACCTTTGCAGTTTTGATTTGCTGTTAGTATTTAGTGTTGTGATGATTGCTCATGCTGTAGTGGCGAGGCAGTGCACGCGTGCGTGTATTGCAGCCACACAATATTAGCATTTTGAATTGTAATTTCAATTGTTTGAATTGTTTTGTGTGTTCAATTCAATGTTTCGAAATTGTGTTCTTATTTGATTGGATTTGATCATTCTGCTGTTGTCTAAATTATCTATTTGATAATTAGATTATGAGTTTCTAATTATTTATTGAATAATTGGATTTTGTTGTTAATTGCAGTTTAGGCAATTATGTGGTTTTCATGTTATCTTCATTGATACTCTTTTTATTTACCCTTGTTGATGATTTGAGTTTGCTGATTGTGGTTTAACACTGTTTAGTGTTATATCTACCGTTATCTGATTTCCTTGTTAAAGGATTGGATAGACGAGATTTATTATGACTGTCGTCTATTTGGTTATTTATTATTATTGCTTCTGTGCATTAATAACTGAGTTTGAATTAGACTGACCCGTGTATTATTTTCTTTTGAATGTAATACTCGGGTCAGACCGAGTTATTATAGGTTGTAGATATCTTGCTTTGGGTTGCTGCTTGAGCTATGAAGTCTCTTCATATCTTTTGGAGTAGTCGTCGTCATTTTGTAGTAGTCAGTGTATCTGATCTAGGTTGATATGTATTCATGTATATTATTCGATAATGTACTTGTATATATAACTTCCAGAGTCGACAGTTGTAGTTGTATCATATGTATTGTGTCAAATGTATTATAACTGACATCGGTTATATATATATATATATATATATATATGAGACTTTTATTATCTGTGTTACGCATTTAGCTTATCTGTGTTATTATTATATATATTGTCCTAAACTATTATGAACCATTGTAGTTCGTTTTATACTGGAATTGGGTATGTCGATGGGAGTAAATAAATAAGAGATGAAAAATTAAAAATATATACCACTCCTATCAAGGTAACCAATACTAGTGTAAGGCCCAACTACGGATGGCCGCTCTTATCCAGCCTTATTCTTCGTAATAACAGACAGTATTTCTTTTAATACTCTTTGTTATTGTGAGTATAGAGGTGGGGCGTTACAGTATATTTATTTTCATTATGATAAATTATGCATGGTTACAACACTTTGTAACTATTTTCATAAAACTTACCATTTATTGATTTTCTGTTAAATATACTTTTAATTAAATTAGTTAATAAATATAACTATATTATATCACATGTATAATAGAAAGAAAATACCTTTGATTTCGAATAAGATTGGTTATTGAGTTAGATATATGTAACAAATCACATAATTGCCCTTAGGACATACCTCTAACTCTATCATTCTCCCACTTGCACTTTGGATCAATTATGAAATCTTATTCCCACTTCTCCAATTGGTTTTCTCAAAAACAACAAGGTCAGTCCCTCTATGGATGGGTATGCTATTATATTTTAATTATCTACATTGTCAATCAACTTTCTCCAATGATGATAAAATACCTTTATCATATGGAACGATTTGGAGTAAGTCTCTTGACTTCCGGTGAGCTCTAAGTCTTGTTATGAACTATAAGTAACATTGTTATCATATAACAATGTTATGGGATTCTGAATATTTGGAATCATCTTCAGCTCAGTTATAAATTTGTGTATTTATATTTATGTACATCATTTTTATTATTGTGGTGCTATTCAAGGCAATGTACTTAGCCTTTTTCATTGAATCAGCCACAGTCTATCATTTGGAACATTTCCAATTTAAAGATTCTTAACTTGAATTAATTATTGACACATCATACCTAATATGACTTATGAAACTTTGAGTCTGAACACTTCTTCACATGGAGTTCGTTATTTCTGTAAATAATTCTCTAATATTTCATAAATACACAAGAAAACTCTAAACTACCATTCAGCGATATCAATTTGGATTTAATATTTTCTTGATGTATCAAATACATGAACAAATCACGATATCGTAGACAACATAACATGTATGATAATTCTTATTGCCATGTATAAGGAATTCATCTCACATGTTTGATTAAACAATTTAATAAGGTGTCTTTGCATATCGATTTGGGACATTCCCAATATCATTTATACTCGCTATAAAAGACATCATTCATAACCGAACGTTGAGTATTAAAACAAATAAGGCTGATTTTAATACAAGTACATCGTTAAAATTGGCAGTGTGATGTTTACTTATAGTTTAGATATATCAATCTACCTTTTAACGTTCTTTTTATGAACACACGCTTCTTCTGCATCTTGATGGAGGATCAAACTATTTGATATTTTTACCAAAATATTTGCTTAATTTCAATGCTTGTAAAATGGAACTTTCTATCATTTCTTGGATCGTATCCAAAGACTCGCAAACTCAATATCGCTCCCACTGACTTCGAGACATTTTGGTTTTATGTGTAAACAACTTACTCTAAATCATTATTCAGAATTTTATGTTTCAATACATACGTACCAAACATAAAGTCATACTAAGTGATAATTTTATAAGTAAATCCGAATTACTTGAGCACGTTGAATATCGAATCTATTTTGCTAACTTCAACAATTGAAATTTGCGATGTTATTCTTATCAAAGTTGCTCATTATATTTCAACTGCATTAGTCTTGCTCTCGAAGACATCCGCGCGGTCGTGGATCATATCCCTTTCGGGTACACCTACCAAAATCATATTTTGATAATGTAGTTGAAATCTATTTTGAATCTGCACATCATACCACATAATAGAGTCAACACTCTTAATGGTTTTTTTAAACAACCGAGGATTGTATATTTTCGACATTGATAAAAAACTCGTAGTTTCTCTTCAATGTGTGAGAATACTTATTATACACTCTAATGCGATGTGTTCATTTAGGTTGGTTAATTTCATTTCATCTCATGTAATCAGTTTTATCATTGGATCGTATCCAATTCCATTACCGATAATTTCTCGAATAAATTCCTTCACTATGAAGTTGGTATTTCTTGAAACAACAATTGCTTCTCAGTGCAATGGAACATGTATTCATAAGCACTTTATGGATTGCCTTTTATTTAAAATTGATTTAGTTTTAGTTTACAAAACTTATGTTCAAAACATAAATATGTCATCCAATGACAGTCCTTCCTAAACTCCTTTTGGGGAGATTCATACAAGATCCTTATAAACAATTAGTACGTGCAGATTTTCGACTCGCACAACCTACCAACTCCTTAGCCTAGGATATGTTTGGGTTTCTTATAAACCCTTATCTCGTATGATTTTATAAATTATTATTTAAATGAAAAAATATTAATCTCGTGTACTACTCTTAAGTACATAACCTAATAGAAAAAAATTAACCTCAACTTCACTCATAATTAATCATAATTTCTCGAACAAAGTTTGATCAATCCTTATCGATACATCATTATGTCTTGTATGAAGGAGTGACTTTTAAGATCGAATCTTTATTCATTTTTAGGTGCTTTCGGAAGTCTTTCCAATATACTCACCCATTCGATCAAATCAAACCATTTCTATTGCATGTTATATTATTTACTTTCGTTTTGTACTCTATGAGTCTATCTTAGACATACTACATATGTATCAAATACACATGTCTATGTCGATGATAACTCATCGATGAATATAACAAAGTACGTAGAACCATTTTGGTATTTATAGACTTACGATTGCATACATCAACATGTATCAATCCGAAGAGTTCATCAACTCTTATGATGCTCCTACTAAGTGGATGCATAGCCCTTAATTATTTGAGATATAATCAACCAATACCGTTGATTCATAATCATATAATATAATTATTTCTCAAAACAATGGCTTAGTCTATAACTCCAAGATAATTGTAAATAATTCTAGATGCTTCAATATTTTCTAATACATCGCTTTTATTACGAAAACAAATACCATATTGTAGTTGTATTTCATTATGAATATTCTAATATTCACACTGAATATAACTATCTTTTTTCAATCGACAACAAAAAATTGTCATTATTTCATAAATAATGTTCGGTATGTTTTACAAAAACAATTTTTGTAACTTGATGCATTCAATAAGTGCTATGTGGCACACTCCCTCTATTTATGTCATTACGACTATAGCGTACTGAATTCGAAGGTCCATCATTCACTTAATATATATTTGTTTATTTCATATACCACAGCTAGCTTACAACGAAGAGTACTTTGATCAAATATCTTGAACTCAAAGAAATAAATATCATAGAAAACAATTCCCTATATGAGAATACATTTTAAAATAGAAGTCATATTTCTTATTCCAATGTTAAGTATCAATCATTATTATTACAATTCTTGTTTCCGATGTTTCTTTATGAAGCAGAAGTGACCATTCACTCTCTTCATCCCAACCGTACCTTAAATCACATCAACTCTTGTACATTCGTTATTCTTTCTAAATGGTCAAACCATTCAAAAGAATGTCCTTACTGCAATACCATAATGAACTCTTTACAAAAGCGCACTCGATTATCCTTAATATTTAAGGATATCAAATATGTTGCACTTTGCGTAAACTGATCAAAACTAACATTTTAGTGATCGAGTTCTTAGGTTTATATTGTAGTTTTGGTCCAGTGTTGCATTTAACATCGTATGATCCTTTTGTAATCAATCAAATTAAATATTCGATCTCGCGGTACCGTTTATTGGATTATTTCGAATGAACTAACTTCATCGAAGTATCGTATATTACAAACTGTGATCACTCACCATGCATATAACTTTTATATGTGATAGCATTGGAATCAAATATCCATAGTCTCGTATCGCTTTTGAGCTCGAAACATATAGGTTGCAATACACGGTCTTAACCAAATAAATATGTGAGCAACCATATTACTAACGTATTAAGTAGTTATAAATTAGGCACTTGCGTGAGTATAAAAAATATTAACATGCAAGAAGCATTCATTAGTAAGTACATTTTATATTTCTATTTGTCAATCTTTGATTCAAATCATTTGTATATCTTAATCGATAAACGTTTTATCAATCATATTAAATGCACAAATTTATCCTTGTAGATTTTCATAACATTATATAACATATGTTATTTCAATAATAGAAATGTTAAATGTTATTATTTCATTTTTCTAATAAGGCTCCCACTATTCTTTTATGTTTCACCAAACCCAAAGCGAAAAATAGAAGTCTTTCGACCTTACTAGTGGGTGTTAGGACTCGTTTGTCTTGGGATTTCGACCTTGAGTCTGCTCAACAAATAATAGCCCCACAAACGATGGATAACTCCTTATCGGTTGTATTACATATACCTCCTAACCCTTTAGTACCTTGTCCTAATTCCGCTTCGACCATGAGCCTGCTTAACAAATCGAAATGAAATTATTCACTCGAAACAACCATATCGCGACGGCCTAAGTATGGTATATGTACCTTGAGTCTGCTCAACAAATACATATAGTTACCTTACCTCGTCTATTCAATATATTAATAATACTATACATAACATCCCCAGCTTGATTCTGCTCACCAATAAGGAGTACGTAAGTAATTTATTAATATATATATATGGTCGACGACAACATTATATTAAAGATTCATAATCTTCAATATATTATATTGAGTGATATCGACTCATGGAATAATGTGTTTCTTATGAAATACTCTTGTGATTCAAGTGTCGAACACATCGAAAATCTCGATATACGTACATTTGCGTATATATTTATTCCTTAAGTCTAATTAGGGTTCCTTAATGTTTCATCTTTAGTTTAAACATTAATATTATATAAGTTTTATTATTATATAAATTTTATATCTTATATTACTTATATAATAGTCTTATGTATAACATTATATTAATTAAATCTTATTTAGTTAATTTTAAATTAATTAACATTTTAATTAATTTAATATTAATATAATATAATATTTATATTAAATATTTATTACATACTATAACATTTTATAGTATTATACATATATCATATATATGTGTATATTATTTAATTAATTAACTTTTAATTAATTTATATAATTATGTAACTTTAATTAATTTATTTAAATAAAAAAATTAATTAGATTATATTAAATTCGAAATTAAATTAATATACGTGCATGTATACATATTGTAACGAACCAGGCTTTTCGACTCTCGAAAATCGATACTAATACGTCCATTGTATCACATGCCGAGCAATCGAATGCCGGAAGACCCGATTGTTAGGAAAAAAGTAGGAAGAATATAAGAAGAAAACTAAACAGCACAGAATCTCACAACGGAATGAATAATCTATAATATACCATAAATCTTTACACAAAAACAAAACTGTAATATATGTATATACAGGCATCAACCAATGTATACTAACATATTTCAGCCTGGACAGTTATAACAGTCTGTCCTCACAATTGCTGATAAACATAACAATGAATACAGCGGAAAATAACCATTTGCGTGAATACGTCTCCAGGCCTCCAACTTGTCTCCTGAAGTTCCAAGCATCCCAACTAATCTGTAATATGCTCAGTCTGACCTGAGCATTATAATAAAATAACACCCGGGTCAGTCTGGAAAACCAGCGTGAGAAAACACACCCAACTGGATTTAAAGTTATAAGATAATCTTTGAAATCAAAGGTATCTCGTAAGACCACGCCGCACATAAACATGACGGGTTTTTACCTTACGATAACCAAAACGGTTTTATAGAAAATCCAGTGATATTATTGTAATGTCTAAGGGTTCAAAGTAAAATATTAAAATAGCTGGAATGCTTGCATCTCACGTTCCAACATATTTGGTATACAACTAAAACTGTAAAGCTCGTATTGGAGAATTGATTCCAACTAATGACTGGGCTACTGGGGTACCGTCCATCACAGTACAACTCTAGAACAATGTACCGAGATCGTACCTAACGACCCCTGCCAACACAGGACCAGCCTACCCCTTGCTGGATAGTACCGAATATTCATCACCCCGGTTGTTCCCAACCTTTATGGAGCTCCCTCATGCACAACTGAACCTGAAAATATGAATGGTCATCTAGAAAGGCGATGACATACCCTACTGGGTGCGACCCACATAGCCCTGTTGCATCTCCCTTGTTTTAGTCATTCCCGGTTGATGAGGCTTGAGGCTACGATTACCTTTCAAAAAATTTACACTTAGCATGCTCATTGACCTCCCATGACAATGTGCTTATAACATTCATCCATCCAAGTTCGTTCTGGGTCTGAACGAAACCGAAGGCACTATTCTACTACATCCATTTTGGAATCACCCTCAGGATTAGTAGCGATTAGCCCTTGCACTTCACATCTCTTTCTTTGATTCCATGCTCTTTACAATGTCCACACTTCGACGCATTCGTTGGATTGAAGTGGTTTTCGGATAACATATCTGATCCCGGTCTCTTCGAAACAACGTTCGATAATTTCCGGTAAGCTCAACCCCGGTTCTTTAGGAAATAAAAAGTCAAAGATAAGATCGGAGATCACCTCCTAACCGTTAAGTGGACGGATTTCCCTATCTTTGTCCTAGGAGAACGAAACGAGATTTATATGCACAGTACAACATCATCGAAGATGACTATGCTATATAACCCATGTGTTTCTCCTAGATATTTCCAAAGTTACATTTGGGTCCAATCTCGATAGTCGGTTATTTAACTATCGAATGACAAATATTCAATCAGGAATTTATTTCATAAGGAAAACCAACATTGGTTAAGCATATAAGCAACCACTAGCCTCATTTTATAAACCTTTTACGAATAAAAACCACTTGTAAATTTCTTGTATAGGAATACTTTTACAAGATATATCCACTGATTCCTATATTCTCAATACTTAGAAAGTATATATATACTTATCTCAACAGTATAAGTATATTTACAAAACTGAGAAAGATTCTCTTTTCATTCGACTCCAAATCATTTATAAATTACCTTAAAATTCTCCAAACCATTTATAAATCATTTTATAAACCTCCCAAAAACCATTTATAATTCCTTTATAAAAATTTGATCCCTTATAAGCTTCTCATACATTTTAAAATCACTTATAAACCCTTTATGAATCCATAAACCATTTATAAAAACTTCTTTTATAAATCTATAAACCTGTTTCTAAAATTCGTTTATAAATATCTAACTACTTATAAACTCTTTCTCCTTGCAAATAACCCCTCCTTAAGTCTTCAATCCATTTTATAATTTTCTTTATAAAATGCAAGTATTTAACTCTATTTATAGTCTCAGAAACATTTCTAATAATTAAAATCATTTACTTCAAACAATATTATATAATAATAATTATTAACAATGAACTTTTTTTTTGGCAAGGCCAACGGGGTTAGATGGACCCCGACCATTTTATTGCTGCACCAAACGGAACAAAACACATACAACAGAGAGCATAGCTCAAAGAAGACAAGGGGAGACTTGGCACAACAAGCATAAGGGAAACAAAAGACAGGAAAATAAAAAAAAAAAAAAAAAAAAAATAACTAAGAAAGGAACAATCCCATCTAATATGTTTGGAATGAGGCATATATCCCTGGGTCGATGGAGAAGGAAAGCAAACTCATAGAATCTTTAATCTCGTGTATTATCCACTGCTTGAACAAATCATCAGATTTACGTTGATGGCATCAAACAATCTCGTGTTTTGCTCTCTCTATATTGAGCTGATGAATCTCTTCATCACAGCGGTAAAAGTACGCTTTCCTTCATTCTTATAACCAGATTTCGCATGGATCCTTTCCCACTCTACCCGATTATCATTAAAGACATTAGTTCTTTGAAGCTTCGCCATAACAACAGTCCAGACTTGCTTAATATATGGGCATTCAAAGAACAAGTGCTCAACTGTCTCTGGTTGCTCAAAACAGAATGTACAGTAAATATCAACTCTCATGCCCATGCAAGCAAGTTTTGCTTTGGACATTATCGCACGATTAAGGACTTTCCATAGCATTAAATTTTCTCTCATTTTACTATCGATGCTCCAAGTTTGCTTCCACCATCTCCATGTTGGGCAAGAACTATTCTTCATCATGAACTCATATGCATCTCCAATTTTGAATTTAACCTTTTTGTCTCCCCAAACCAGGCAATCAGATGTAGTGGACAGCGGAGAAAACATACCTATTTTGTTCCATATGTTTTGAATCCGCTGGTTGGAAGAAAAATAACGAGAACTTTGAAAATCGTAGAGGACATCCCTGACTTTATCTGCCGTGTGAATCCCAGTCTGCTGAGTCTCATTGAATGATAGAAGACGACGTAGGATGAACCCCTTGTCTAACCATGGATCATCCCAGAAACTCACACTGTGTATTTGGTTTGTGTTCATTTGTATTAGAGGAAGGAACGTCTCCTTTATCTTGAATATACTCTGCCAAGTCCAGCTTAGGTTTTGAGGCTTAGTCATGTTCCATAAACTCCTACCCCTTATCACATTTTTGTCAGACCATATAGCCCAGAGGCTTTCAGAACAGTTATAAAAGGTGTCAATATGTCTCGCAAAAGCTGCTATGTTCCATTGCTTTAAATTGAGTATACCAAGACCCCCCTTGTTCAGAGGCCTCTCTACTCTGCCAAATTTTATCGGAGCGATGTATCTACCGGTTGTTTTGCCCTTCCATAGGAATTTCATAAAGGCACTTCTGATCATACTTATCAACTTAAAGGGGAGAATGAAAGTTCTAGCCTAGTACACTTGCATTGAAAATATAACTGACTTAATTAGAGTGAGTCTTCCTGCTTGACTAAGAGTCCTGGATGTCCAGCAGTCAAGTCTCGCTGTTATCTTCTCATAAAGAGGAAGACATTGAGTAGTTGAGATCTTAGATGTTGAGAGTGGAAGTCCCAAGTATGAAACAGTATTAGTGTTAAGTGACAAGCCAGTGATTTGAGAAATTTGAGCACTCTGATCAGTACTAACACCAGCTATTATGATGTCAGATTTGTCTAGATTAACTTTTAGACCTGTCATAGCATAGAACTGATCAAGAGTGTGTGTTATGTTCTTGACAGTGATGATATCAGGAGAACAAAACACAACCAAATCATCAGCAAACATTAAAGCAGAGATTTGGGGTTCAGTGCAGGCTGGATGCAGCTTAAATCTTCCTTGGACTATGAGGTTGTCAAACATCCTCGTAAGTAGTTCCATGACCAGAATGAAAACATAAGCTGATAGCGGATCTCCTTGCCTAATTCCTTGCTTGCTTTTAAAAAAGCCTTCTGACATTCCATTGACAGTGACAGAAAAGGTCGGGGAGGAGATACATTCATATATCCAAGATATAAAGTGAGGTGGGAAGTTCATGTACCCCATTATTCGAACAATGTTATCCTATTACAGCATGTCAAAGGCTTTCATGATGTCAAGCTTCATCATCGCTTTCGGAGGAGCATTCTTACGCTTATATCCCTTAATGAGTTCGTGAGAGAGGAGGACATGGTCCAAAATGTTCCTACCTGGAAGGAAGGCAGCTTGATTTTTGGAGACAATTTTTGGAAGGACTTGCTTCATTCTTGTTGCAATAACCTTAGAGATGCATTTATATATTGTATTACAACAAGAAATAGGGCGGAATTCGTTAACACAGTGAGCATTCTTGAGTTTGGGAATAAGAGCTATATTAGTATAATTAAACGATCTGAAGATTTTACACTTTTTGAAGAATAGGAGAATGGCATTGCACACATCTGCTGAGACAATCGTCCAACATGAAGTATAGAATTGTGCGTTCAACCCATCAGGGCCACCACACGAATTAGTGTTAAGAGAAAACATAGCTTGTTTTATTTCTTCTGGGGTGACTTCATTGCAAAGGAAGGAATATTCATCTGCAGAAAGTCTAGGCAGGAGGTTATTAGGGATCTGATCGATACTCGGAATGAAATTGTTTATATTGCTATACATAGCAGAGAAATGCTTAACAAAGGCTTCCTGGACTCCATCAGGAGTTGAGTGGAGATCGCCATTCGCATCATAGATAGTAGTTATGTTTTCTCTTCTCTGATTATTCTTGAGACTTGCATGGAAGTAAGCACTATTTCTATCTCCTTTTTCCAGCCATTTTATTCTCGACTTCTGCCTTATCATATCATTTTCTTTAGCTAACACATCATAGTATTGCTGAGACAATGTACTTTCAATTGTTGTGAGGTTAGCATTGTTAACATTAGACATCATTGCTGTTTGGACCTCAATAAGCTTTTCTTTAATCAAAGAGCTCATTTTATCACCTTTGCCATATCTTATATAAGCCCACTGTCTCAAGACTTCCTTCATCTCTTTAATTTTTTCCTGCAAAACAAACAAATGATTACCATTTTTAGTTTTGTTCCATGCTGTTAACACAGTAGTTTTAAAGTCAGGTTCAGAAACCCAAGTATTAAAAAATTTAAAATTTGTTTTTCCTCTCTTGTCCACTCCACGTAGGTGAATTATTTGCGGAGAGTGGTCTGAAAGGAGAGGAGGAGGGAGGAGGTTGAAGAGGAGAGGCCATTTGGTTAGTGCATTTTGATTGGAGAAGGAGTGATCGATCCTAGAGAAGGTTCTGCAGCCTTGTCTCCTCTTGTTATTCCACGAGTATTGCATTCCTACAGATCTGACCGAAACATGATCTGCATCGATAAGGGTATCGGCAAGTGGTTTAATTTCATTAAGAGAGAGGGTATTTCCACCAACTCTATCAGAGAGAGAAAAACAACAATTGAAGTCCCCAAGAATGATCCAAGGATGGGTGGACTGTCTAAGAGCTGGAATGACTGAAAGTAACAGAGCTCTAGAAGCTGCCGAGTTGAATGCGTAAACAAAGGTAACGTAGATAGATGATTTATCAGAAAGGTCAATAGCTTGACAGTGTATCAGTTGGGATGTAGAGAGGATGGGAGTAAGCTGGACTTGACTGGGATTGAAAAGTATCATAATCCTACCATACGAAGCTTCATTCAGATTGTGGATGTATTTCCAGTTTGGATTAATATATTCAGCTGCCTTGGTCAACAAGGTAAGATTTAACTTTGTTTCAAGTAGTGCTAAGATTGACAGGTGATGTGTTTTGATAAGCTGTTTACATTGATCTTGCTTGATAACATGGTGTCCACCACGTATATTCCATGCTCCAATGCGTAACATCATTGGATAACACGTGAATTGAGCAGTTCTATCTTCATTCTCCTAGTTACTGCCTGCTTCGAGGACAAGTAGTTAGGAATAGTAGCTGAAAGAGGGGTAACTTCATTGTTTATTGCTTCCTCAGGCATAGGGGAGGAGGTTAGTGGAGCAAGAAATGGTATTTGAGGGGTGGATTGCATAGAGTTTATAGGGGAGAGAGTAGTTATAGGGGGAGGAGCTTTGTATGCTGTTGGTGGATTGATTTTGGAGTATATGTGTTGTGGAGAAGGGTTGGGAGTTATGACATTTCCTGGGGGCGAAGTATAAGTAGGTTGTATTTCGGACTGATACGTTGTGCATATGTTATTTTCTTTGTGCAAATCTACTTTCTTTTGAGCATCATTTCTGAGTCTGGAATTTTTGCTAGTGTTTTTTCTATTTTTTCTACCACTTGAAGTAGTCTCTTCTCCTTTTTTACTCCTACTATTTGATCCATCATCATTGTTTCCAGCGTCGCTAGTTACCGGACGTTGAAACTCATTCACTGCCTGATCAACCACATATATTCCTTGTTTAGGAATTTTTGTACTTTGGATAATATGGTTTTCAGCATCATTTTGTACCTCTGCCTCAATGTTCTCAAGAGCAGCAGGACCTCGAATATCATTTTTCAGACTATCATCTAACATTTCATTCATATTTACCTCCTCTTCCAGATCAAGGAGTGCTTCAAATTTGTTAAATATTGAGAGTTTTCCAGTTGTTTCATTTTCATCGTTTATCACTTCTTTTACAGGTCTTTTATCCCTCACCACAGTTTCTGTTGAAATTTGAGAGTTGACTGTAACACTTTCATTTGCATCTTCTTTATTAACTTCTTCGTTATCACATTGTCTATTATCATGGCTCTCTCTTTTCCTCTCGTCTTTCTTTTTTCCTTCATCAAATCTAACTTTCTCTATTTCATTCTCGCTTTCTTCATTGCTTCCTCTATTTTGAACCATTATATTTTCCTTAACAACTACCTCTGTCTTCCTTTTGCTCACACATTGCCATGTTCCGATTTTACGCTTCTGAAATGATCTGACATTTGTATCAACACGGGCATTCTCGATTGCTTCTACTATGTTTTCTTTATTGGCACTATCTCTTATTTCCTTATCACTGTCCTTTTGACTCTTATCCTTATTGTCACAACTATTAGTTTTATAGCCAAATTTTTTGCACAAAACACAAACATCCGGCTTCCACAGATACTGTACGAAATTTTTTTGATATCCTCCTTCCACCAGCTTAACCATAAACTCGCCAGGAAGCTCCCTATCAGGTTTGACTTCAACTAAGCATTTCGCATAACTCATTCTTTCTTGCTTTTCCGTCATTTCATCCATACACAGCATTTTCCCCAAATGACTACTAAGCCAGTTGATCCCAAGCGGCGACCAAGCATAAATAGGGAGATTGTATAGATGAACCCATACTGGAACAGCAGTGATTGAGCCAGATACATTACTTATAGCTGCATCGTATGGTTTGACTATGAACATCTTATTATTCATAATTATAGGGTCACTTTGAAGAATCTTATCTCTATCTTCAGAACACGAGAAGTTAAATAAGAAGATGATTCCATCTGACTTAACTGTAACTGAGCCTTTTAATTTCCAGATTTTCTTAAGCTTTATAGTTACTGCTGTGTATGACAACGGCTTATCCAAGAAAAAACCAACCAGTGTTTCATTCCAGATCACTGCTCCAGCTTCAAGAACAGCTTGCGTTGGTACTAAAACATCATCTTCATACTCTGGATTCAGGTCAACGGGATTGTACTTCCCAGCATTCTTTGGTTTGTGCTTAAAAAGCGAAGTCCATTTCCGTTCACCTTGAGGGAAGGAGGGAGAATTGACGGTTTGGGATAAGGGAGATATGATAGGAGGTCGAGATGGGAACGGGTCTGGGGGGACAAGCGGGGGAATATCAGGGGGTACCGGAAGAACAATGGGAAGAAGACAAAGTGGAGAGTTGGTGATAGATGGGTCAGGAATAGTGGGGGACAGGGGCATTGTTTTAGAAGAGTTTGGAGAGAGGATAGAGATGACGGAGGTGGCGAGGGGAGGTACAACAGTGATGACAGAGGAGGTGAGGGGAGGTACAGAGGGGTTATGGGTAAGGACATTGGGGGCAGACATGAGAGGAGTTGACATGAGAGGACTATATGTATTAACAATGAACATTATAAATAAATGGAAATCATTAACTTTAAATATCTTAAAATAATAACTAATCATTCCAAAATATTGTTTAAGAAATAATAATAATAATAATTGATCTTTACCATAATAATAATTTATTTTAGAACCTTATTAATAATCCTTATTATTAATTTGAAATCCATAATTATTTTTAAATAACTAATCTTTCAATTTATTAACCTTTTTATAAATTATTAAAACATATTAACTATAAATAAATAACTTTTAAATAATATTAGAAATATTAAATAACTTTAAACTAATATTAATATGATTATATAACTTTAAAACAATTTTAATAAAATTAAATAACTTTAAAAGAATATTATTATAATTAAATATCCTTAAATTAATATTTATAATTTAATAACTAAACCAATATCAATATATTTAATTAACTTAACAACAACATTAATATATTTAATTAACTTAAATAATCCCTAAACAACATGTTTTGAAACTCAATTTCAGATTTAAAAATCATTTCTTGTCTCAAAACCAAATTCCGACTTAAACGGCAATTTATAGTATTTTCAAAATACTAATTTAAGGCCAATAGCCACCAACACTTTACCAATATCGATATTGACTTTTTATTACTACTGGGTTTCTTTTCAAACATATAATGATGTTATAACCACAGTATCCACAATCATATTTATTTCCAATAATCCATATAAAGGAAACTATTACAGAAAAAATACAATTCAATAATTGCAAGGAATCCCGTTGGATCCCTCCAACCTGTTTCTCCCTGCATCGTAAACGTTATATAATCATAAAATATAATCAACCGCTTCGAGGCAGGATTCGTTTAAAAAGGGTCATCCGCTCTTACATGGGAACATAATAGGGTCTCATCCACTCCAATAGGCGGGAATATATCCAAACCAACTAATAAATATAATGATTTATCCAAACAATCATCCAACAATTTTTATCAGCTATATATTATACTAGTTATCCAAAAAGGTGAGATTAACTCACAGTGATTTTTAGATTTGCCAAATGTTCCGTTTTGAATTAAAATTGGACTAACATCCAAATTTCCCACTTGCTCTAAATCCATCCATTCCAATTCCATAGCGTAGTGCTCGCTGATACGAACACAATGCAATTCATCGCGCTCGATTTGGACCTCGTACGAAGGAGTTATTAGACTTTTAAGTTTCGATAATTAAATTTATAATTATAAAATAATAATATAATTAACTTATCAACAGTTACCCTTCTTCCCAAATTAAATTCTTTTGCCGCCTTCAGTTCTTCGAAACCCACCATTGACCGCCGCTTCCTCCATCTCCCCCTCCCTCTCCAGTCGACTATCCCAAAATCCGACCACAGCGTTGAACATCGCCTCCCAAACTCTACACCTCCATCAATAAAACTCCACACCCGAGCTTCCCAGCTAGAATGCGACTAGCAGCCATCCACGACCGTGACTGTACGTCGCATCCCCCATCAGGCCACCGAGCTTCACCCCCTTCATCCTACAGCTACCGCTTCCCACCCCGAACACAAATACGACCTCAAAGATGCAAATCGATGGCCATATTAAATGAAAACCCCAACCCTAGTTTATTTGCTTGCAAAACATCCACTGTAAAATGTCAAGCACCAAAACAACTGCCATACCCCTCATTTGCATATCTACATGTAAATCTATCCTCCAGAAATCCAAAGATATAAGCTTCTAGATTTTTTAGAATTCAAACTCTTTTTTTTGTTTCCATTTACTCGCGTTTATATAAGGGAAGAATGATGGGAAAGAACACTGAAGCGTGGGCTTGTGTGGGAATGAGCAGAAGGGTATGGGCTGATGGAGATGGAACAACAGTGTGTGGCCAAATTTGAAAAAAATATTATTTAAAATTCAAAATATCCAGCTATACAATTTCGGACTCCAATCGAGACATGCCGCCTAGCGTTCTATATGTTATACCCCTATTCCGAACGCAATGGAACTTGTTTCGGGACCTAATTTGATCATATGGAGAAGATAGCTTTTTGAATCCAATTATAATATTAAATTTTCAATATTAAATTCTACGTGTTTCGATTTCGCACGACCAAACGATACATTTGATTGCCATAAAATTTGACGGCGTAATAAAATTCATTATTACGGACCAATGAAACTGGTTTCGTCGAAATCCGAGGCAGTGTCCCGGAGGGCTATCTTTATATGTTAATTAAAATGAGCTATTTTCAAAATCAGTTAAATCACTTTTAGATCCAATTTAAAAGTTTTATTACCTTCATTCTTATTAATAGAATTTAAATAAGCTTTGAATTTTTTTTTACTAACTTAAAACTTAAGATTCCATTATTTAACCAATTCCAATTATTAAATTTAACAATTAAATTATCAAATAAATCACTATTTTTGAAATTCAAGTTATTCAATTTATAAAATTAACTTTTCAATATTTAAAATTAATTAAAAATTCCAAACTCAAATAACTAAAATTTTGGGTCGTTACATTCTCCCCCCCCTTAAAAGAATTTCGTCCTCGAAATTGCCAAGGTAGGAAAAATGCCCAAAACCCATTACCTTTTAAAATCAATTAGTTGAAATAACTTACTAAATCCTTTTTAAGCCTTTAATTATTCCCAAAATCAACTCGCTGAAAATTTGTTATTACTTTTACCAAGTTTCCAAATTCATTCATAGATTCCAACTAATATTATCTATCTAATCATTTCAGGTTATAACTCAAAATCAAATTTTAGCTAACAAAAATTTCTTCAAAATGTCTAACTCTTTAAATTTTTGGAAAATTTCGCCAGCGTCTCCTTTGCGCGGCTTGATCAAAATAGCTACAAATCGCCACCATGGCCCCACACCAACAAAAGAAACAAAAACCAAGTGGCTCTATCATAAAACCACCAATCAATCAACAATATACACATGTACCTTTTTGTTGGGCAACCAAATCTTACTTATGAAATCAAAGGCATCAAACTTGCTCTTGCTTTTATATACCTGCATCTTATTTACCAATGATATCCAATCATATAGTTCATAATTATTTTATTTTGAATTTTCCAAATTTCAACCTTTGTTTTACTTAAGCCCGTGTGATGTACATATATCATCCGTACGCAATATCAAATATGATCGCTCGCTCAATCACATAATTTCACTTCCGAACTAGTATCGTTCACACAATCACTCTAGTGCAGATTCAGATCTGGTTCCTTGATTAAAAACCATCATTCTCCTTGCATAGCCATATACTATCTGTAACGACCCTGAATTTTGAACATTTGAAATGGAATATTTAATTGAGTTTAAATATTCGAATGATAGTTTAATTTGAAATTCGAGATATCAAAATGAATTTGGTAATTTAATTATTGAATTTAATCGTTAAATCTGGGTAAAAATTTGAATCTTCAGTTTTAAGCTGATTAAAAATATTTTCAAGGCTTGGAAAATCTATATTGATAATTCTGAAGGTACTGGAACTTTCAGAATTGAATTTGGAAGTGTTTGTTCAGTTTTGGAATTTTATCGTTTAAATTGAATTTAAAAATAGCGTTCCGAGGCACAGTCTCAGAATTCGGCAAAGCCAGTTTCATTGGATCCGTAATAGTGTATTATTATCGAATTTCAATTTTCGTAACGTTTGGAGTCGTCGTGTGGCCGTACGATAAGCAAACGCGCTGAAAATTATATCGAAATTCAATTTAATAACTGGTCCAAAAAGCTATCTTTTCCATACGATTGAATTTGGACTCGGAATCTTTTCCATTGCGTTCGGAATGGGGGTTTAACATTATAAACACCTAGTGGCACGCCTTGATAGGAAGTCAAAATTTTTGACTTCGTTTTCGAGTCGATTCGAATTTGAATTTAAATGGGATATTTATACTGTCAACCCCAGTTGAAATTATCTCACATCAGCTTTTTCCAGTCTTTTCTAAATCACTATAATAATTCCTTCTTTTACACGCCACTTTCTATTCAATATCACAATCTCGTTCAAAGAAGAAGAAAAAAAATCAAACGTAAACCTTCTTTCGTTCAAAATCAAATCTCAATGGTCGCTTCATCATATCCTCAGTTTTAAAAAAAATATAAAATAAAAGAATTTTAGGTGGCCGATTGTATCGTTCCTCTCGTTCGAACATCGAACAAACTCGGTTTTTCTTCCCTTTTATCCCTCAAATTCAAACGAGATAAATCAATTTCACGAAATCAAGATTAGAAAAAAAATTCAAATCGAATTCGAGGGGTGTTCAGCAGAGGCGACTCGACAACTGGGGATTCGCATTCGAATCAAGTCGTGATCTTGGGGTGGCGACATCGTCGCATCTGGCAGCGCATTCGAGGCAATTTTGTGCGATTGGAGGCGAACTCAGGCACTGGGGAACTCGGTGGCGAGTGTGGGTTAGAGCGTTGTTCGCGAGGGGAAGTCGCGAGCAAGGGCTGCTGTGTAGGTGTCTGATCGAGATTTGGCGAAGTGAGGCTAGGGCTCCGTTCGATCGAACGTGGCAGCGAGATATTCTCGTTTTTATATTATTTTATTTTAAATTAAAAAAACTGATTTATTAATATATATAGGGAAGGTATATATATATACATATGAAAGCATATCTATATATATTGATTTATACAGTTAAAACAGAAGTGTATATATATGGATACAGGCAAACAAAAATTATTTTTCTTCCAGTAAGGTATAAAGTAATTTATTTTATTCAAATTATATATATATATATATAGGTTTTAAAGAACGAAATTTGAAATATATTATAATCAGGTATAAAACAGTTCTGTTGAATATATATAAAGGTTTTCATAAACTGTTTTCAAGGGTTGAAATTGAAAATTTATCTTTCAAACATTTTTATGTAGGTTAAGTAAGTTAAAACTTTTAATTTTATCTGTTTATCAACAATTTTAACAATAAAGTAAAGTTTATAATTTTATTAACCTGGTAGTTTAAAATCCTGGAAAATGTTAAGAAATGGAAATTTATTTCCGATAAGTTTGAATATTGATAGATTGTATAAATTGTTTATACAAGGTTTGAAAAAATCGAGAAACAAACTGGATTGGAAATGGATTGCAAAATAAAAGCAAAGGTGAGATCTTCTCACTCAAACAAAGGGTTTTGTTTAATTTTAAATAGTTATATTTAAAATTATTGATTGTGTGCTTGAATGATAGTATACATAGTAGTATATAGCAATATATATATTGGAATATGTATATATTGGAGTTGTTGATTTCCCACATTATATAGCGGATGAGACCCTATGCGCCTCATAATAGCAAATGATATTTTTATAAATCCCATATACCGCGATATTCCACCTCGAAGTGGAATTGGTATTGTGCTAACGTCTGTGGATGCAGGGAAACAGGTTGGAGGGATCCAACTGGATTCCTCAAATTATATGAATTTGTTTCATATTATTGTATGAATTTGTTTCATATGTTGTGTGATAATTTGTTTATAATCTGTGAATGATTATATTTGTGACTGAATTTGTGAAGGCTAAAATTTTAGCCGAATGTATTTTTGGTATCGTTGGAAACCAGAAATAAATGAAATTGGATTTTTTTAAATTAAAGTTGGAAATTTTAAGTAAATTCTTTTTGAAAGAATTGGGTGAATTTAAAAGAAGGAATTTAAAAGCATAAAGTTGATTTTCGTAATCTTATCGAATAAATTCCAAAATATGGGAAAGGATTTTAAGTAGTATTATTCGAAAGTTGGAAAATTTATTTAAAATGGAATTTTAAATGGTTTGGAAAAGAATAAAGGGATTTATTTAAAAAGTGATAAATTTGTTTGAAATCAAATACAATTGATTTGGTATTGGAAAATAAATATTTGGGAAATCGATATGAAAATTTATTTGGTGTTTGAATGAAAATTGATTTTTTGTGTTGAGAATAAATTTGGAAATCGATTTGTAAAATGACTTGCTATTTGGGATTAAACTTAGAATCAATTTGAAATTTGATTTGGGATTGAAATGAAATGGAGAAATCAATTTGGAATTTGATTTGGTGTTTGAAAGTGAATAATTGGAAATCGATTTGAAAATCATATATCGATGAAAATTTGGAAATGTAAATTCAAAATAGTATTTATAAAGGAAAGGGAAATTTGTTTTCAAAGTGTTAAAGTGTGGAAATAAATTTACAGATTTGGGATGTAAAATTTGAAATAAATCGATAAGGATTTATTTAATTGGTTTTAAATGGACCATTTTGAAATGGAAGTGTATTTTCCTTGAAAAGCCGAGTATATTTCCAAAGTAGTTTTAAATTATAAATGAAGAAATTCTAAAATTGGATTTTAAGGAATATTTTGGAGATAAAGTATTTGAACTCAGAAGATTTCCAGTGGAAATGAATAAATATTTGGAAATATATCCCGTGTAGGGAAATTGATTTGAAATTTGTTTTCAAAGTGATGAAGTGTGAAATATGATTTGAAATTTGTTTTCAAAGTGTTGAAGTGTGGAAAAATATATCTTGTGAAGATATTTTGAAATTTAATAATTTGGGAAAAATTATTTAAATTGGATGATCTTTGTGAATATTGTGTGATAGTTAAATAACCGACTATCAATGTTTGCCTTTGAAATGGCACTTGAAATTGTTTTTAAAACAAGCGGTCATTATTCGGTTAAGCCGGGAGAGGACTTTGTGTCATAAAACCCATTCCGAATAATGATACGACGTTATGAATTGCAATTGAAGACCGGTGTGAAGACCGGGTATTTGCTAAAATGAAAGGACAACCTGTCGAATGTCTCTGCACCGAGTTGCTCCGGTATAGAGATTTATATCACTCTTCTTGTGATGTTAAGTCCGAACGTGATTAGTGAATATTCGGATTGCAAGGGCTTCTTCGGAAGTGCCTTCGGTTCTGTTCGAGCCCGAAATAGACTTGTATGGTTGTATGTCTGACACTACACTTTGAGATATAAAGCTGATTTCTTTCAAATACATTTCTGTTGGTGGCAGAGAATTTATTCTCTTAGCTTAACACCCATCTCTAAGACGTACGAGCTCAGAGGTTATGTAGTTGAAGGTTATCAGTGATACACTCCCAATTTGGTAGTGTGGCATGCTGAGTGTTGCTGTGTGTTGATAATCATTTGTTGATCATTTGTGATCAAAGCATGGCTTTGTGAAAAAGCGCAGCTTTGTGGACGAGACTTCGTCGAGCCTCACAACCCGGTAATGGTCGAAACAGGAATGTTGCGGCAAGGGTGTTAGGGGTCGCGCCCCTAGGGTATGTCATTTCCTTCTGGATAAAAGGTGATATCATGGTATGGAGCCCAGATATTTTACCTATGTTGATGCTGCAAATTTATTATACTTTGTGGTTGTTGCTTTGTGGTTGAGGATCCTCGGATAAAGGTCGATACGACCGGGGGATGGCATACTTGTGTGTTAGTTACCTAGTTACAGCTGTACAGCGTGAGGTAGTGTCAGTGTGTTGGTTACCTAGTTACAGCTGTACAGTGTGAGGTAGCGTCGGCCTTGTGTTTGTAGAGATCCGGTTAGGTTCTCGGGGCGTCTTTCCAGAGGCGTTTCCATTTTGGTGTAAGGAAGTTCCTTTGCCTGACCATTTGTTGGAAAATCCAAAGAAACAATACGAACCTTGTACGGTTTTAGTTGTATAACCTGCTATGGAATGTGGCGATAACCTGCTATGGAATGTGGCGATAACCTGCTATTGAACGTAGTAGCTATAGTAGGCATACAATAATGGTTGTATGTTGGCTAAGATTAATATTATACTTTCGAAATGGTTTCGACACTATGCACTAATAATAATATTAGAAAGATTTTGCGTAGCAAGCATGTTTGACTATCATAAGGAGAAATCTCCTCCAATTCTGCGTTTGCATTGTGTGTGTGGCGGGAGGCCTTATGGTAGTTTCATTTTCCAAAAGCATTGCGAATTTTTTTTATTTTCTTTGTGAAAATAACTGTTTTACGATCTCACACCAGTCACCATGACTGACCTGGAGTTTATTGTTCCCTTTCTAAACTTTGGGTGCCCATAATTTTCCACACGGGCAGCCTAGAGTTATGTTATCAGGATATTCTGGAGCTTTAAAGACGAGCTAGATGGTGAGGCGTACTACCGTACTTGTTTATTTATTCTGCTGTGTATTCTGTGTGAGGACAAGTTTATATAACTGTCCATTGTTGTATTGAGTTGTATATTGACTCTGATGATGTAATGTATAATCTGATATAGTCTTTTGTTTTAAAGATTATTGATTCATCTATTATATATTGTTCCGCTGCGAATATGAGATTCTGATATTGTTTTCTATTTCTGTTTTTCTATTCTTTCTTTTCTTCTGTCTTCTTCTACCTCTTCTTTTTAACCCTAATGATTCGGTTTTCCGGCATTCGATTGCGTGGCATTTGATACAGTGGACGTATTAATGTCAACTTTCGAGCGTCGAAAAGTCGAAACGTTACAAGTGGTATCAGAGCATTTGGTTAAGCGATAACCTTGGCTATGTTGGGTGTTACTCATTAGAGATAGAGTCAGTAGTACTCTAGAATGAGTGTGAGTGTAATAATAGATATGAGCGCGTATTTGTTAGTGAATAAAAAAATTTGTTTTGTATTGTGTTGACTTATCGGTTGATTGTTTATAGATTCTTGTCGGCGCAGTCTGCCCAACTGTAATCGATAGGGTTTTCTAAACTCTTAAACAAGATAAACTGACACGGTTTTGTTTTAAATAGGGTAAATGAAATAATTTTACCCAAAACTATTTTTGTATAGAAAAGAAATGTTTTTTCTATGAATTATTATAGTATATGGATGCTTGGTTGTTAGGAAGAGATAATATTGAAATATTATCATTGTTATATGGAAACGGAATAAGAAATAATGGTATAACCAAATTTGGAGATAAATTCATTTAACAAATGAAATTTATAAATATGAATTGAAAATATAAGGAAATGAGTTCATATACGAATGAAATTTTGTAAATGTAAATTGTAAATGTGATTTATAATTTGGAATAGAATTCCAGAGAATATTTGAAATTAAAATTCATAAATGGAATGAAATTGGTAGTGTGAATTTATAAATGAGTTTTATAAAATGAAATAAAAGTGCCAGAGTAATATTTGCAATGCGAATTAAAGAATATAATTAATTTCAAAGTTAGTTTTGAAATGTGAGTAATTGTTTTAAAGACTCTGGAATTTCTTTAAAGTGTTATGGAAAGTGAATAAGTTGATGACTTATAAAAATATTTGAAATTTGATTGGACTAAGATTCAAATTGAAAATGAATGAAATTGTGAATGAACAAATGAAGCTACATTTGTAAATAAATGAATTGAAATTGAAAAATGAAATGAGATTTGATTTGAATCAAGTCGGAGAAGAAAAATCCAAACTTGGAAAAAATAAAATAAAATGGATTGAATTCAAGTAAACAAACTTGATAATTTATTGATTCATGAAGTAATGAATTGGAAGTTGAATTTGTTAAATTAAAATTGAATGGGTTTCAATAAAATTTGTTTGATTAATAAAATGCAGAATGAATTGAACCGAATCAATTGGAAATGAAATGGAATTTATATAAATTGAGTTGGAATCAATTTAAATTAGTTATAAACTAGAATGGATATTTTATTAAGTGAATATCGTTGAATTTGCATAGAAATGATTGTAGTTGACGCAAACGAGATTGTATAAAAATCTATGAGTTAATGAAAGAAAATAAATTGATTTTTGAATCAATTGAAATAGATATGAGTTTGTTCTGTTTAAAAATAAATAGAATGTAAGAAGGTGAGTTGTAAATCACTTGAATTGAATGGAAATTGTATGTGAATTGGTCGTAAGCAATTTAATTTGTATAGAAACCATTGAATTGAATATAAATTAGATGAAAGCAATTTAATTTGTATCGAAACCATATGAATTGCTAATGGAAATTTTTTTGGATGTATTGCTTATGAAAACTTTGTGTTCACTATTGAAAATAAGTGAAATGTAAATGAATTTCCTATATTTGTCACTTACGTTTTTAAACTGAGTAAGTACAGGTTTTTGGAAGCCGTTTAGCTGCATTTGGTTGCGCAAAATGCTTAAAAATAAACCGCTTTGCTTAAAATGCTAATAAAGGTACGCCTATGCAATACAAAATAGGAAATATGAACTATTTTTCTGCTTTTCCGACCGTGTGGGTCGATGTATATATATATATTTATATCTTTTGTCAAATTGCAAAAGCCCCTCCGTACAAAGGAGACTCCGTCAAAATTTTCTGAAAATTTTGGGAGTTAGAAAATTTTTGAAAATTTGGAAAATTTTTGTTAACGGAAAATTGATTTTCAAAATTGTAATGGAAACGTAGGAATTGAACTAGAAAATGAAAACCATTGTTTTGGTTGAAGTTGAAAGCTTTGGAAAAAGTTGAATATTGAGTTTTCACTAATTGAATTTTTAAAGATAAAATGAATTCAAATAGAATTGAAATAGTAAATTGAATTCAAATGGAATTGAAAATGCAAAGTTGAATGGAAATGAATATATAACTTTGTTTGTGAAGTGAAAATAAATATAAGAAGTATGTAAATCCTTATATTGAACTTAAGAAATAAAGAATGAAATTCTTAGTAAAATTGGTATTGGAATGGACTAAGTGAATTTGGACATTGTTGTTAAGTAAAATATACAGGGGTTATAAAGGAAAATGGAATTGGATTTTGATTTTGAAGATGATTTAAATTGCTCGACAATAAGGTATGCATTTCAATTTCAGTATGAAATTTGATGAGTTTCTGATTTTGCCACTTGGCATTTTGTTTTCTATTGGGATTTGAGAGTCCGTAGGGACATTTTGTAGTCGTACCGAGCTAGCCGCGCAAAGGAGACGCTAGCAAAAAAATTTCAGAAATTTCGAGAGTTAGAAAATTTTTGAGAAATTTTGGATAATTTAAAGTTTGAATTTAAAATTTAAATTTGAATTGTGAAGTAAATAAAGTGGTTTGGAAACTATGGTTAAGGTTTGGACAGTTAGTTGAAATGATGATCTTTAATAAAAAGATTTGGGTTGATAAGTTGATAAAACTGTTCGGTTTTGGTAAAATGATAAACGAGTATTAGAGCATTCTTCTTAACTTGTAATTTCGGGACGAAATTCTTTTAAGGGGGGAGGATTGTAACGACCCTGAATTTTGAACATTTGAAATGGAATATTTAATTGAGTTTAAATATTCTAATGATAGTTTAATTTGAAATTCGAGATATCAGAATGAATTTGGTAATTTAATTATTGAAATTAATCGTTAAATCTGGGTAAAAATTTGAATCTTCAGTTTTAAGCTGATTAAAAATATTTTCAAGGCTTGGAAAATCTATATTGATAATTCTAAAGGTACTGGAACTTTCAGAATTGAATTTGGAAGTGGTTTGTTCAGTTTTGGAATTTTATCGTTTAAATTGAATTTAAAAATAGCGTTCCAAGGCACAGTCTCAAGATTCGGCGAAACCAGTTTCATTGGATCCGTAATAGTGTATTACTATCGGATTTCAATTTTCGTAACGTTTGGAGTCGTCGTGTGGCCATACGATAAGCAAACACACTGAAAATTATATCGAAATTCAATTTAATAACTGGTCCAAAAAGCTATCTTTTCCATATGATTGAATTTGGACTCGG
This sequence comes from Allium fistulosum, assembly GCA_030737815.1. Taxonomy (NCBI): domain Eukaryota; kingdom Viridiplantae; phylum Streptophyta; class Magnoliopsida; order Asparagales; family Amaryllidaceae; genus Allium; species Allium fistulosum. The sequence continues at coordinate 1,081,466,251 of CM060902.1, forward strand.
AACCTTTTCCATTGCGTTCGGAATGGGGGTTTAACATTATAAACGCCTAGCGGCACGCCTTGATAGGAAGTTGAAATTTTTGACATCGTTTTCGAGTCGATTCGAATTTGAATTTAAATGGGATATTTATACAGTCAATCCCAATTGAAATTATCTCACATCAGCTTTTTCAAGACTTTTCTAAATCACTGTGACAATTCCTTCTTTTACATGCCACTTTCTATTCAATATCACAATCTCGTTCAAAGAAGAAGAAAAAAAACAAACGAAAACCTTCTTTCGTTCAAAATCAAATCTCAATGGCCGCTTCATCATATCCTCAGTTTTAAAAAAAAATAAAAAAATAAAAGAATTTTAGGTGGCTGATTGTATCGTTCCTCTCGTTCGAACATCGAACAAACTCAGTTTTTCTTCCCTTTTATCCCTCAAATTCAAACGAGATAAATCAATTTCACGAAATCAAGATTAGAAAAAAAAATTCAAATCGAATTTGAGGGGTGTTCGGCAGAGGCGACTCGACAACTGGGGATTCGAATTCGAATCAAGTCCTGATCTTGGGGTGGCGACATCGTAGCATCTGGCAGCGCGTTCGAGGTTATTTCATGCGATTGGAGGCGAAGTCAGGCACTGGGGAACTCGGTGGCGAGTGTGGGTTAGAGCGTTGTTCGCGAGGGGAAGTCGCGAGCAAGGGCTGCTGTGTAGGTGTATGATCGAGATTTGGCGAAGTGAGGCTAGGGCTCCGTTCGATCGAACGTGGCAGCGGGGTATTCTCGTTTTTATATTATTTTATTTTAAATTAAAAAAAAACTGATTTATTAATATATATAGGGAAGGTATATATATACACATATGAAAGCATATCTATATATATTGATTTATACAGTTAAAACAGAAGTGTATATATATGGATACAGGCAAACAGAAATTGTTTTTCTTCCAGTAAGGTATAAAGTAATTTATTTTATTCAAATTATATATATATATAGGTTTTAATGAACGAAATTTGAAATATATTATAATCAGGTATAAAACAGTTCTGTTGAATATATATAAAGGTTTTCATAAACTGTTTTCAAGGGTTGAAATTGAAAATTTATCTTTCAAACATTTTTATGTAGGTTAAGTAAGTTAAAACTTTTAATTTTATCTGTTATCAATAATTTTAACAATAAAGTAAAATTTATAATTTTATTAACCTGGTAGTTTAAAATCCTGGAAAATGTTAAGAAATGGAAATTTATTTCCGATAAGTTTGAATATTGATAGATTGTATAAATTGTTTATACAAGGTTTAAAAAAATCGAGAAACAAACTGGATTGGAAATGGATTGCAAAATAAAAGCAAAGGTGAGATCTTCTCACTCAAACAAAGGGTTTTGTTTAATTTTAAATTGTTATATTTAAAATTATTGATTGTGTTGATTGTGTGCTTGAATGATAGTATACATAGTAGTATATAACAATATATATATTGGAATATGTATATATTGGAGTTTTTGATTTCCCGCATTATATAGCGGATGAGACCCTATGCGCCGCATAATAGCAGATGATATTTTTATAAATCCCATATACCACGATATTCCACCTCGAAGTGAAATTGGCATTGTGCTAACGTCTGTGGATGCAGGGAAACAGGTTGGAGGGATCCAACTGGATTCCTCAAATTATATGAATTTGTTTCATATGGTGTGTGATAATTTGTTTATAATCTGTGAATGATTATATTTGTGATTGAATTTGTGAAGGCTAAAATTTTAGCCGAATGTATTTTTGGTATCGTTGGATACCAGAAATAAATGAAATTGGATTTTTTTTAATTAAAGTTGGAAATTTAAGTAAATTCTTTTTGAAAGAATTGGGTGAATTTAATAGAAGGAATTTAAAAGCATAAAGTTGATTTTCGTAATCTTATCGAATAAATTCCAAAATATGGGAAAGGATTTTAATAAAAGGATTTTAATAAAAGGATTTTAAGTAGTATTATTCGAAAGTTGGAAAATTTATTTAAAATGGAATTTTAAATTGTTTGGAAAAGAATAAAGGGATTTATTTAAAAAGTGATAAATTTGTTTGAAATCAAATCCAATTGATTTGGTATTGGAAAATAAATATTTGGGAAATCGATATGAAAATTTATTTGGTGTTTGAATGAAAATTGATTTTTGTGTTGAGAATAAATTTGGAAATCGATTTGTAAAATGATTTGGTATTTGGGATTAAACTTAGAATCAATTTGAAATTTGATTTGGGATTGAAATGAAATGGAGAAATCAATTTGGAATTTGATTTGGCGTTTGAAAGTGAATAATTGGAAATCGATTTGAAAATCATATATCGATGAAAATTTGGAAATGCAAATTCAAAATAGAATTTATAAAGGAAAGGGAAATTTGTTTTCAAAGTGTTAAAGTGTGGAAATAAATTTATAGATTTGGGATGTAAAATTTGAAATAAATCGATAAGGATTTATTTAATTGGTTTTAAATGGACCATTTTGAAATGGAAGTGTATTTTCCTTGAAAAGCCGAGTATATTTCCAAAGTAGTTTTAAATTATAAATGAAGAAATTCTGAAATTGGATTTTAAGGAATATTTTGGAGATAAAGTATTTGAACTCGGAAGATTTCCAGTGGAAATGAATAAATATTTGGAAATATATCCCGTGTAGGGAAATTGATTTGAAATTTGTTTTCAAAGTGATGAAGTGTGAAATATGATTTGAAATTTGTTTTCAAAGTGTTGAAGTGTGGAAAAATATATCTTATGAAGATGTTTTGAAATTTAATAATTTGGGAAAAATTATTTAAATTGGATGATCTTTGTGAATATTGTGTGATAGTTAAATAACCGACTATCAATGTTTGCCTTTGAAATGGCACTTGAAATTGTTTTTAAAACAAGCGCTCATTATTCGGTTAAGCCGGGAGAGGACTTTGTGTCATAAAACCCATTTCGAATAATGATACGACATTATGAATTGCAATTGAAGACCGGTGTGAAGACCGGGTATTTGCGAAAATGAAAGGACAACCTGTCGAATGTCTCTGCACCGAGTTGCTCCGGTATAGAGATTTATATCACTCTTCTTGTGATGGGAAGTCCGGACGTGATTAGTGAATATCCGGATTGCAAGGTCTTCTTCGAAAGTGCCTTCGGTTCTGTTCGAGCCCGGAACAGACTTGTATGGTTGTATGTCTAACACTACACTTTGAGATATAAAGTTGATTTCTTTCAAATACATTTCTGTTGGTGGTGGAGAATTTATTCTCTTAGCTTAACACCCATCTCTGAGACGTACGAGCTCAGAGGTTATGTAGTTGAAGGTTATCAGTGATATACTCCCAATTTAGTAGTGTGGCATGATGAGTGTTGCTGTGTGTTGATGATCATTTGTTGATCATTTGTGTTCAAAGCATGGCTTTGTGAAAAGTCGCAGCTTTGTGGACGAGACTTCGTCGAGCCTCACAACCCGGTAATGGTCGAAACAGGAATGTTGCGGCAAGGGTGTTAGGGGTCGCGCCCCTAGGGTATGTCATTTCCTTTTGGATAAAAGGTGATATCATGGTATGGGGCCCAGATATTTTGCCTATGTTGATGCTGCAAATTTATTATACTTTGTGGTTGTTGCTTTGTGGTTGAGGATCCTCGGATAAAGGTCGGTACGACCGGGGGATGGCATACTTGTGTGTTAGTTACCTAGTTACAGCTGTACAGCGTGAGGTAGTGTCAGTGTGTTGGTTACCTAGTTACAGTTGTACAGCGTGAGGTAGCGTCGGCCTTGTGTTTGCAGAGATCCGGTTAGGTTCTCGGGGCGTCTTTCCAGAGGTGTTTCCATTTTGGTGTAAGGAAGTTCCTTTTCCTGACCATTTGTTGGAAAATCCAAAGAAACAATACGAACCTTATACGGTTTTAGTTGTATAACCTGCTATGGAATGTGGCGGTAACCTGCTATTGAACGTAGTAGCTATAGTAGGCATACAATAATGGTTGTATGTTGGCTAAGATTATTATTATACTTTCGAAATGGTTTCGACACTATGCACTTATAATAATATTAGAAAGATTTTGCATAGCAAGCATGTTTGACTATCATAAGGAGAAATCTCCTCCAATTCTGCGTTTGCATTGTGTGTGTGGCGGTAGGCCTTATGGTAGTTTCATTTTCCAAAAGCATTACGAATTTGTTTTATTTTCTTTGTGAAAATAACTGTTTTATGATCTCACACCAGTCACCATGACTGACTTGGAGTTTATTGTTCCCTTTCTAAACTTTGGGTGCCCATAATTTTCCACACGGGCGGCCTAGAGTTATGTTATCAGGATATTCTGGAGCTTTAGAGACGAGCTGGATGGTGAGGCGTACTACCATACTTGTTTATTTATTCCGCTGTGTATTCTGTGTGAGGACAAGTTTATATAACTGTCCATTGTTGTATTGAGTTGTATATTGACTCTGATGATGTAATGTATAATCTGATATAGTCTTTTGTTTTAAAGATTATTGATTCATCTATTATATATTGTTCCGCTGCGAATGTGAGATTCTGATATTGTTTTCTGTTTCTGTTTTTCTGTTCTTTCTTTTCTTCTGTCTTCTTCTACCTCTTCTTTTTAACCCTAATGATTCGGTTTTCCGACATTCGATTGCGCGGCATTTGATACAATGGACGTATTAATGTCGACTTTCGAGCGTCGAAAAGTCGAAACGTTACACTATGATAGAGAATCCCAAAATTAACCAAAAATCCATATCCAGTTTTCGCCATCGAGAATCGAGTGAAAAATTCTAACTCGGATCGATATAAATCATCTCAAAATCCTATGCTCGAATTCTAGATCAAACCGTTATACGAATAAAATAACATACGTACAACTTACGTATTTATTTCAATCGATTCTTAACAATAACAAATTCCTTTTATTCACATTCACTTGATCTGTATTCAATTTATTCACATTGCATTATTCACATTTATTTGATCTACATTCAATTATCCATATTGCTTTATCCACATTCATTAATCTCTTAGTATAATTCTTTCAATGCTAATGTTACTTAAAAAAAATTCCTCAAATTCTGTGTTTAACCATATTTCACTCTATGCTAAATTCATTGATGAATTATTTCATAAAATTTTGCCAAAGTTTATAACATTTCAATCAACTCTTCTCATGTTTATTACCATTTCACAGCTTAAGTCCATATCCATTACAAACCAATTCCACTTCCATTTAACTCAATTCATTTTCCAATTTCAATATTTAATTTTATCAAACACGTTCTAAACCATATCCAATTCACTGACTTTTTTAGTTAGTTCATCCACCAATTCATTTCAAATCACAATCAATTCCATTTTCCAAAAATTATTTCATTTAACCCAACTTAGGTCAAATTTCCTTTCAAAAATTCATTTTGTTTAACTTAACTTAAGTTAAATTCCATTTCAACCTGCTTTTCTTAACATTTATATTCAAAAATTTATACATTATTTTAACTACTAATTCTCAAAATTTTATAAGTTTCAACTTATTTTCTCATATTCTCAATAAAAACATTTAAATGAAAATCCCAGAGTTTTAACACCTTGTTCTTAAGTATTTCAAATCATTTTTGAAATCATATATGTATATATATATATATACACAATCCCTTGGTATATCAAATCATCCTTTTTGATTTTAAAATCAAAACTATTTTTACCAAAACAAAACTCCAATGGTAGCAATTCCTTTCTTGGAAACTCGAAAATGAACGTCGATGATGCTGCAGTCATCACCGAAATTATTTTCCAGCGACCGCAGTGAGTTCAGTGCTTTCTATTCCTTTTAAAACCCTTTTTAAATATTTCTATTCAAAAATATATTCCAAATAATATTACTATTATTTTCCAAAATTTTGAAAAACCATATCCAAAACCAACGGGATTTAAATTCCCAAATTCCCAGCTTCTAGATCCTTTTTACTTACAAATCATATTTATAATGTACTTCAGGAAATTCATTTCCTTTCCATTTATAAATCACATTTATAAATCATATTTTTATAATTCCATTTTGTTATATAAGATTATTTCTTAATATTTGATCTTGCTTACATTACAATAATAATACCTTTATTCGATCACAACAAGAACAAATGATAATAAAAAAATATTATCATTCTCTAACAACCAAACACACCATATACAACTATAATAATTTCTGAAAATTTATTCCTTTATATATAAAATATAATCGAGGTAAAATTATTTCATTTACCTAGTTTCAAAACAATACCGTGTCGAATTGCTCTGTTCAAGTGTTTAGAGATCCCTATCAATGACGTTAATTAGTCATATTGACCAGAATTCATAAGCCACTCAATAGATCAACCAACACAATATAAAACAATTTTTATATCACTAACAAATACGTGCTCATGTACATATACACTCAAACTCATTCTAGGGTGCTACTGATCCTATCTCTAACGAGTTACCCCACCAAAGCCAAGGTTCTCGCTTAACCTTCAGCTCTGATACCAAATGTAACGAACTGAGCTTTTCGACCCTCGAAAATCGACACTAATACGTCCATTGTATCACATGCCGAGCAATTGAATGCCAGAAGTCCCGATTGTTAGGGAAAAAAGGAAGGAAGAAGATAAGAAGAAAACTAAACAGCACAGAATCTCACAACGGAACGAATAATCTATAATATACCATAAATCTTTACACAAAAACAAAACTGTAATATATGTATATACAGGCGTCAACCAGAGTATACTAACCTATTTCAACCTGGACAGTTATAACAGTCTGTCCTCACAATTGCTGATAAACACAACAATGAATACAGCGGAAAATAACCATCTACGTGAATATGTCTCTGGGCCTTCAACTTGTCTCCTAAAGCTCCAAGCATCCAAACTAATCTGTAATATGCTCGGTCTGACCCGAGTATTATAATAAAATAACACCCAAGTCAGTCTGGAAAACCAACGTGAGAAAACACACCAACTGGATTTAAAGTTATAAGATAATCTTTGAAATCAAAGGTATCTCATAAGACCACGCCGCACATAAACACGATGGGTTTTCACCTTACGATAGCCAAAATGCTTTTATAGAAATCCAGTGATATTATAGTCATGTCTAAGGGTTCAAAGTAAAATATTAAAATAGCTGGAATGCTTGCATCTCACGTTCTAACATATTTGGTATACAAATAAAACTGTAAAGCTCGTATTGGAGAATGGATTCCAACTAATGACTGGGCTACTGGGGTACCACCCATCACAGTACACCTCTAGAACAATGTACCGAGATCGTACCTAACGACCCCTGCCAACACAGGACCGGCCTACCCCTTGTTGTATAGTACCGAATATGTCATCACCCCGGTTGTTCCCAACCTTTATGGAGCTCCCTCATGCACAACTGAATCTAAAAATATGAATGGTCATCTAGAAAGGTGATGACATACCCTAATGGGTGCGACCCACATAGCCCTCTTGCATCTCCCCTGTTTTAGTCATTCCCGGTTGATGAGGCTTGAGGCTACGATTACCTTTTAAGAAATTTACACTTAGAATGATTATTGCCCACCCATGACAATGTGCTGATAGCATTCATCCATCCAAGTCTATTCTGGGTCTGAACAAAACCGAAGGCACTGTTCCTACTACATCCATTTTGGAATCGCCCTTAGGATTAGTAGTGATTAGCCCTTAAACTTCGCATCTCTTTCGTCGATTCCATGCTCTTCATGTGTCTTCACTTAGAAATGCATTCGTTGAATCGAAGTGATTTTCGGACAACATATTTGATCCCAGTCTCTTCGAAACATCGTTCAATAATTTCCGATAAACTCAACCCCGGTTCTTTAGGAAATAAAAAGTCAAAGATAAGATCGGAGATCACCTCCTATTAAGTGGATGGATTTCCCTATCTTTGTCCTAGGAGAATGAAACGAGATTTATACGCACAATACAGCATCATCGGAGATGAATATGCCATATAACCCACATGTTTCTCCTAGATATTTCCAAAGTTACGTTTGGGTCTAATCTCGATAGTCGGTTATTTAACTATTGAATAACAAACATTCAATCAGGAATTTATTTTATAAGGAAAACCAACATTGGTTAAGCATATAAGCGACCACTAGCCTCGTTTTATAAACCTTTTACGAATAAAAACCACTTGTAAATTTTTTGTATAGGAATACTTTTACAAGATATATCCACTGATTCCTATATTTTCAGTACTTCGAAAGTATCTATATACTTATCTCAACAGTATAAGTATATTTACAAAACTAAGAAAGATTCTCTTTTCATTCGACTCCAAATCATTTATAAATTTCCTTACAATTCATCAAATCATTTATAAATCATTTTATAAACCTCCCAAAATCCATTTATAAATCCTTTATAAAAATTCGATCCCTTATAAGCTTTTTATACATTTCAAAATCACTTATAAACCCTTTATGAATCCATAAACCATTTATAAAAACTTCTTTTATAAATCTATAAACATGTTTCTAAAATTCGTTTATAAATATCTAACTATTTATAAACTCTTTCTCCTTGCAAATAACCCCTCCTTAAGTCTTCAATCCATTTTATAAATTTATTTATAAAATGCAAGTCTTTAACTCTATTTATAATCTCAGAAACATTTGTAATAATTAAAATCATTTACTTCAAACAATATTATATAATAATAATTATTAACAATGAACATTATAAATAAATGTAAATCATTAACTTTAAATATCTTAAAATAATAACAAATCATTCCAAAATATTGTTTGAGAAATAATAATAATAATTAATCTTTACCATAATAATAATAATTTATTTTAAAACCTTATTAATAATCCTTATTATTAATTTCAAAACCATAATTATTTTTAAATAATTAATCTTTCAATTTATTAACCTTTTTATAAATTCTTAAAACATATTAACAATAAACAAATAACTTTTCAAATAATATTAAAATAATTAAATAACTTTAAAATAATATTAATATGATTATATAACTTTAAAACAATTTTAATATAATTAAATAACTTTAAATGAATATTACTAGAATTAAATATCCTTAAATTAATATTTATAATTTAATAACTTAAACCAATATCAATATATTTAATTAACTTAAGAAAAACATTAATATATTTAATTAACTTAAATAATCCCTAAACAACATGTTTCGAAACCCAATTTTGGATTTAAAAATATTTTCTTGTCTCAAAACCCAATTCCTACTTAAACGACAATTTATAGTATTTTCAAAATACTAATTTAAGGCCAATAGCCACCCAACACTTAACCAATATCGATATTGACTTTCTATTACTACTGGGTTTATTTTCAAACATATAACGATGTTATAACCACGGTATCCACAATTATATTTATTTCCAATAATCCATATAAAGGAAACTATTACTGAAAAAATACAATTCAATAATAGCGAGAATCCCGTTGGATACCTCTAACATGTTTCTCCCTGCATCACAAATGTTATATAATCATAAAATATAATCAACCGCTTCGAGGAGGGATTCGTATACAAAGGGTCGTCCGCTCTTACATGAGAACGTAATAGGTTCTCATCCACTCCAATAGGCGGGAATATATCCAAACCAACTAATAAATATAATAATTTATCCAAATAATCATCCAATAATTTTTATCAGCTATATATTATACTAGTTATCCAAAAAGAAAAGATTAACTCAGATTGATTTTACAAACGTTCCGTTTTGAATTAAAATTGGACTAACGTCCAATTTTAATCCAAATTTCCCACTTGCTTTGAATCCATCCAATCCAATTCCATAGCGTAGTGCTCGTTGATACGAACACAATGCAACTCGTCGCACTCGATTTGGACCTCGTACGAAGGAGTTATTAGATTTTTAAGTTTCGATAATTAAATTTATAATTATAAAATAGTAATATAATTAACTTATCAACAGTTACTCTTCTTCCCAAATTAAATTATTTTGCCGCCTTCAGTTCTTCGAAACGCACCTTTGACCGCCGCTTCCTCCATCGACCCCTCCCTCTCCAATCGACTATCCCAAAATCCGACCACACCGTTGAACTTCTCCTCCCGAACTCTACACCTCCATCAATAAAACTCCACAGCCAAGCATCCTAGCTAGAACGCGACTGGTAGCCATCCATGGCTGTAACGACCCTGGAATTTTAATTAAATTTAAATTGATAATTAATTTAATTTTTAAAGACAATTTGTAAAATTAATCGATTAAAGTGATGCGAGTTTCCCCGAATTAAAATAAATTTTGTATAAATCATTTAAATTTAAAAATATTACATATATGTATATATATGTGGACATATATGTATATGAATAAATAGGAGTAGATTTGAATATATATATATATATATCTACTTTTGATTTGAATTTAAATTGCAAATAAATGATTTAAATTTAGGATTGATGGTTAATATATATGAGAAATTATAACAAGTTAAATTATAATAAAAATATAAAGTAAACAAATAATTGCTAAAATCTAAACAACAAATTAGAACTCTAGAAATTCCTATATATTACGAAATAAATAAATTATATAGTTTTATTCAATATAAAGTAAATATATATATATATATATATCTTAGTAAATCAATACAAAATAATACCAAGTAATAAAACAACAAAAATAATAAAAGAAAAATAAAGTAAAAATAGAAGTTTATTTATATTATAGAGAAATAAGACAAAGCAAAAGGAATATATGTACACAAGTGAATAAATGTGTATGTGTAGCTTGCAAAAGAAAATACAAACAATATTATATATTCAAATTGAACAATATATATATGTGTTAGCTCGTATAAGAAGACACTAGTGTAAATTGGATAAGTATTCAAATATACATACAAATATCCATTAGCTTGTAAATGAAGACAACATTCTATTCATTTATGTACAAACAAAATAAATTATGAATTTGTACAAACTAATTAATATCTCTTGGTACACAACCATATTCCATCAGCTGAAGAAAAATAAAATGTATGTGGTACAAACTAGTTAATGCAAGCATCTTCAGCCATGCCTATTGTACAAACACATTTCATTACCCTGTACAAAATGAATACCCTGTAAACTCATTTTCTTTATCAAGCCTTCCTCATATCAGTTCGTTCATTTCAAACTGAGAAAATATGGAGCAAGCATCATCTCAACCTAAAATAGACATCAATTTAAACAACAACAAAAATCAAATCAATACAAACAAAAAGATTTCAACTTGAGTTTCAAAGCCTGGTTCATAGGGGAAAAAACTCTGTTCTTCTTCTCCTGGAAAACAAGATCAAAGCTTCATTCTCTGTTCTTCCATTCATGGTGAGCAAACTTTAAAATCTTTTGAAAACTCTGGTATTTGATCTGTGATTTGAACCCATGATGGAAACAAGATTGAGCATTGGTTTGCATATGTATAAATCTAGGTATATATGTAGATTTTGCCTGTGCATGTTGTTCATCCCTATCTTTAGTTTCAGGTTTTCAAAAACCTGTTCAAATATCAAATTCTTCCTCTTTAATTGATTTCAGGTTTCATAATTTAGATCAAACTTGTTTGTATAATCAATCTTGAAGTTTAAGAATTATTTTCAAGTAAAATTATCAAGTGGATTTCCAGGAAATAAAAGAAGTCAGTAAAATTTGTTAATTCATGAAAAATCAATGCTTTTAATTTTATAAATGGATTTTGAAATCTGATAGGGGTTACGAATTGATGAATTTTGATAGTTAAATCTTGATTTTTAAATGAGTAAATTTCGAGCAATTGTATGATGATCAGAAAACCTATTTCTATCAATTTCCAATGACCCACGGCGAAGTGAATATCGTGATCATCAGTGAAGATAGCTGGAGCATTAAGGGTTAATAGAAAAATACAAATTGAATTTATAAATGATCATAGCGTTGGGATAATGTGGATTTAGGGTTTAACTGTCAGTTTGGGTAGCAGTTGTCTTCGAGGTGATTGCGTCACCTATGATTGATCGAGCGTGGCGAATTTCTGGGTGATGGAAGCTGGGTTGTAGACGAGGTGGTGGCCGGAGTTGCATGAACTCCGGTGGTCTGTGACGCGACGACGAGGTGTTTTCGTTCAATGGGTTTGAGTTTCAGTTTCGAACGAAATGTAAATTTTCGATTCAGAGTTTTTAGGGTTGAATCGAGTTTCGAATTCGAGCATTGGAAGGATTCGCGACTTGCCGACGTTGGTGGAGCTCGTCGGAGCAGTGGCGATACGTCGTGCACGTACACATGCATATTTCTTTGGTCTGGGTTGTTGGTGGAATGGGGAAGAAGAAAAGGCTCGAGTTAGAGCACGTGAAAACGAGAGTTTTTCTCGAAGAAGGTGGAAACGCGAGTTACTCGAAGCTGCTCTCGGGTATTCTTTGGTTTGTCTCGAGTATTTGATATACAGTTTTAAACTTTAAACAAAACCAAGTTAAACAGTTCTTAACAAATTCCTTTAAAAATAATTATTTGTTTAAGTTGAAATTAGTTAAAGGTTTTAAAATGAATTATATTAAAGTAATTAAGTTTAAAGTGTTTAATATATATATATATATAACCTTATTTTAAAGTTTATTTTAAATAAACTTAGATTTTGGAATTAAGTGAATAATTGAGAAAAGGAAATGTTTTTAAATTAATCAATGTAAATGATGTTTATTTCCAAGGTTATTAAATAAGGATTAAATGATAATTAAAATAATAAGGATAAATGGTTTATCTTTTAATTGACTAAAATCTTAAGTAATCAAAGATTTATTAATTAATAAAAGTGAAAAAGAATAATTAATTAAATAGTATTAATTAAGGGTTAATTAATTATTGTAATTAATTAAGGATAATTAATTAAATGACAATTAATTAAGGGTTAATTTATTAATGTAATTAATTAGTTAAAGAATAATTAAATAATTAGGGGTTAATTATTTAATGATTTAAGGTGGATTGATTTATTAATTAAGGTTAATTAATTTATCATTAAAGGTTAATTAATAAATAATTAAAGAGTAATTAGTCAAATTGATTTGTAATTAATTAATATTAATTAACCAGGATTAGTAAATTATTCATAGAAATTAAATCTGATTTAAATCAATTAGATAATTAAATTGATCCTACTCATGGATGTTTGGATTATATTAATTATTGAATTGTTTGATATCTCTGATATATGATGCTTTGTGATATATTCTGATTTGTGTGTGATCTGTACTGTAGTTATTTATCTGGGATGAATGTGAATTATTATCTGTGATATTTATGTGATCTGTGAATGAAGATAAGCGTTATAGTTATACCGCTTATCCCTTATCAAATATATTGCTGTATTTTGATCTGTGATGATTGAATGATGTTGCACTACTGCGTGAAATCCCTGGACTGCACCATACACACACAAATATGGATTTCATGTGGAAATCGGTTAAGTCACAATTGATTTAAATTTAATCTTTTTAAAATTGAAATTTCGATTTCAATTGATTTTGGAAATGAATTTGGGTTGAATGTTAAAGCTTTTGAAATGGGGTTTTTAAGATGAAAAGTTATTTTGAATAACTTGGTAAAAATTTCCAATTTAAATAATTTAATTTGAATTTGAATTCAAAATAAAGAATTGAATTCCATGGTTGGAAATTACGGTTAAAAATGTTATAAATATGTTTATATGAAGTTAAACCATTTTAAAAGTATTGGTTTTGAGAAATTGAATCTAACCCAAGAACTTTAACTCGTATAAATGAATCAGATTTCCAAAATGAAACTGTTTGTTTTAAAAGAATAAAGGCTTTCAGATAAGAAATGAAATTCCAGTTTAATTAAAGGAATTTCAAGATTGAATTGAGAAATGGTTTTCTAAGTTATGAATGAATTCTTTTAGAAAGCTATGAATTAAATCTATTTATTTTTAACAGATTTAAAATGATGATTTGTTTAAACCATTCGAAATGCAATTGTTTTGAAAGCTATAAGTTAAATCTTTGATTTAAAGATTTAACGAGTTAATCAAATTAAAATGGAAATTGATTTGGAAAATCTATGAATGAATCTTTTTGTTTAAAAAGATTTGGAAATGGTAATTTGTTTAAACCATTTGAAAGAAAAGTTTTGGATAATAAGTTGTGACTCAACTGAAATCCCATATCCATATGTTTTAACAATATACATTATTCGGTTTAGCCGGAAGAGGACCTTTGTGTCACACAACCCATTCCGAATAAGTGATATGTCGTATATGGATCGCATTTGCTATATTACAGCATGATAGGGGGTTCTCGCTTCGTAGTTTGGTGGCGAACAGGAGACTCTTACCCCTACATGTCCCTGAGTGGGATGGGTTGGTTGTGACAGTCGAGAGGCTGGCCGTAAAAGTAAATGCTAAGGTTTAGTAGATTATCTAGAGCTAGTCAGTCTGTGGACGACTGACCTTGCTTCCCGCTAGCTATGGACCGGAGCATTCTATTGGAGATATTCTATCCGCTGCTGGTGTTATCTATTTTCTTTCCGCTGCTATTTCTTGTATCATATCTCTGATGTATATTGATATCTGTTGTATCATTCTATAGTATCATATTGTATCAGATATTTGTATATGTCATTGTATCAATGTTATATATATATTAATATATTCTTTTTCTTCCGTTGTGTTGTTATACCTAATGGTGTTATAAGCTCCGGCAAGCCAGATTCGGCGTTTGATTCTACGGCATTTTGAGTACAAGTGAAGTACGGGTGCCGATTTTCGAAGGCCGAGTTTTTGGATTGTTACATTTGGTATCAGAGCTGAGGGTAAAACTTTAGCTCAGGAGTATAACACATTAAGTAGCTCATTAGAGATAGGGTGAAGTATACCCTAGAATGAGTAATTCTCAGATATCCGTCCGTACGCCTCAGTAAATTCTCTTACTATTCATTGATAGTAAGTATGAGTGTAAGAAGAGGATGAGATAGGGGACAGGGGAATACGATTATAAATGGTCAATACCCTGAAATAACAAGGAAACAATTTTTTTTCTATCAATCTCATTTGTTCAGCATCTTTTCTCAATTCTTTGGTAGTTCCTGGTAGATCCAGGAAGAAGATTCGATATATTAATATGGGACATGAACTCCAAATAAGCCAAAATTGTTTGTATGGAAGAATTGGTTGCTATTCTTGATAAGTATACTTTAGTTTCTAGACTAAAATTTTTGAAATTGTATCTATATATCTATCTATTCTTTGGGTCCCGATATATTCTACGAATGGTTAGTTATCCTTTCGAACTAACCAATGCCCCTGCATATTTCGTAGATCTGGATAACCCGAGTATTTTGTTGATTGTTAAATAGATTCGTTCCCGTATCTATTGTTGATATTCTGATTTGGTAAGCCAAATGCAGAATAGACGTTCAGTTTGATTTGATGAAATATTCTTCATCTATCTTCGTGTCTCCTTGGCAATTTCGAGGACGAAATTCTTTTAAGGGGGGAAGTCTGTAACGACCCTGGATTTTTAATTAAATTTAAATTAATAATTAATTTAATTTTTAAAGACAATTTGTAAAATTAATCGATTAAAGTGATGCGAGTTTCCCCGAATTAAAATAAATTTTGTATAAATCATTTAAATTTAAAAATATTACATATATGTATATATATGTGGACATATATGTATATGGGTAAATATGAGTAGATTTGAATTTATATATATATATATATCTACTTTTGATTTGAATTTAAATTGTAAATAAATGATTTAAATTTAGGATTGATGGTTAATATATATGAGAAATTATAACAAGTTAAATTATAATAAAAATATAAAGTAAACAAATAATTGCTAAAATCTAAACAACAAATTAGAACTCTAGAAATTCCTCTATATTACGAAATAAATAAATTATATAGTTTTATTCAATATAAAGTAAATATATATATATCTTAGTAAATCAATACAAAATAATACCAAGTAATAAAACAAACAAAAATAATAAAAGAAAAATAAAGTAAAAATAGAAGTTTATTTATATTATAGAGAAATAAGACAAAGCAAAAGGAATATATGTACACAAGTGAATAAATGTGTATGTGTAGCTTGCAAAAGAAAATACAAACAATATTATATATTATATATGTGTTAACTGGTATAAGAAGACACTAGTGTAAATTGGATAAGTATTCAAATATACATACAAATATCCATTAGCTTGTAAATGAAGACAACATTCTATTCATTTATGTACAAACAAAATAAATTATGAATTTGTACAAACTAATTAATATCTCTTAGTACACAACCATATTCCATCAGCCGAAGAAAAATAAAATGTGTGTGGTACAAACTAGTTAATGCAAGCATCTTCAGCCATGCCTATTGTACAAACACATTTCATTACCCTGTACAAAATGAATACCCTGTAAACTCATTTTCTTTATCAAGCCTTCCTCATATCAGTTCGTTCATTTCAAACTGAGAAAATATGGAGCAAGCATCATCTCAACCTAAAATAGACATCAATTTAAACAAAAAAAAAATCAAATCAATACAAACAAAAAGATTTCAACTTGAGTTTCAAAGCCTGGTTCATAGGGGAAAAAACTCTGTTCTTCTTCTCCTGGAAAACAAGATCAAAGCTTCATTCTCTGTTCTTCCATTCATGGTGAGAAAACTTTAAAATCTTTTGAAAACTCTGGTATTTGATCTGTGATTTGAACCCATGATGGAAACAAGATTGAGCATTGGTTTGCATATGTATAAATCTAGGTATATATGTAGATTTTGCCTGTGCATGTTGTTCATCCCTGTCTTTAGTTTTAGGTTTTCAAAAACCTGTTCAAATATCAAATTCTTCCTCTTTAATTGATTTCAGGTTTCATAATTTAGATCAAACTTGTTTGTATAATCAAGCTTGAAGTTTAAGAAATATTTTCAAGTAAAATTATCAAGTGGATTTCCAGGAAATAAAAGAAGTCAGTAAAATTTGTTAATTCATGAAAAATCAATGCTTTTAATTTTATAAATGGATTTTGAAATCTGATAGGGGTTACGAATTGATGAATTTTGATAGTTAAATCTTGATTTTTAAATGAGTAAATTTCGAGCAATTGTATGATGATCAGAAAACCTATTTCTATCAATTTCCGATGACCCACGGCGAAGTGAATATCGTGATCATCAGTGAAGATAGCTGGAGCATTAAGGGTAAATAGAAAAATAAAAATCGAATTTATAAATGATCATAGCGTTGGGACGATGTGGATTTAGGGTTTAACTGTCAGTTTGGGTAGCAGTTGTCTTTGAGGTGATTGCGTCACCTATGATTGATCGAGCGCGGCGAATTTCTAGGTGATGGAAGCTGGGTTGTAGACGAGGTGGTGGCCGAAGTTGCATGAACTCCGGTGGTCTGTGACGCGACGACGAGGTGTTTTCGTTCAATGGGTTCGAGTTTCAGTTTTGAACGGAATGTAAATTTTCGATCCAGAGTTTTTAGGGTTGAATCGAGTTTCGAATTCGAGCATTGGAAGGATTCGCGACTTGGCGACGTTGGTGGAGCTCGCCGGAGCAGCGGCGATACGCCGTGCACGTACACGTGCATATTTCTTTGGTCTGGGTTGTTGGTGGAATGGGGAAGAAGAAAAGGCTCGAGTTCGAGCACGTGAAAACGAGAGTTTTTGTAACGACCCGTATTTTTACGGATCGAAAAGTTCGTCAAAATCTGGAATTCTTAGCGTTGTTAAGTCATTTCAGATTTTAGGCAAAATTTTGTTCAAGTCCTAGGTCGTAAATGACCTAAGTGATAAGTCGTGACCGACTTAAGTGGTTTAGGCGACCTAAGGGAGTGTAGTTGGCGGCCTAAGTATTCTAGGATTAGGTCGTATGGGTTTAGGTCGGCTAAGAGTTAGGTCGGCAGCGACCTAAGAGACTGGTGAGTGGCGACCTAAGGATTTGGAGTTAGGTCGTTTAATAGATAAGTCGTTTGTTAAGAATTAGGTCGTATGGGAAGTTATGTCGTAGCCGACTTAAGGGTTTGAGCGACCCAAGTAAATGACCGACCTAGGAGTTAACGGCATAAGAGCTGACCGAGGTAAGGAAGTTAGGTCGATAGATGACTTCAGGGTTTAGGTCGTAGACGACCTAAGGAAATAGCGACCTAAGAGATTGGGTGGATTAACGACCTAAGGGATAGGTCGGCAGCGACCTAAGGAAACTAGTGATAGCAGTTAGCGACCTATAGAATGTAGCGACCTAATTGTTAGCGACCTAAGGATTAGCACAGTAGTTAGTGAGTTGCGCGTGTTGTTTTAGGTCGCGTGTTGGCTTAAGGTGTTAGGTCGCATTGTCTTAAGTCGTACCTAAGTATTAGGTCGTGTGGACTTTAAGTCGCTGAGTTGTGGCCTTATAGTTAGGTCGGAGACCCTGTTAGATCGGAGCTGTTGTTAGGTCGCGCGCTTAGGCTATGTGTTAAGTCGCGAGCGACTTAGGAGTTAATCTGCTAGGTCGTAAGTCGTTAGGTCGTATGCGCATGTGTTAGGCGGAGCAGCTGTTAAGTCGTATGGGTTGTTAGGTCGAAGACTTAGGTCGGTGGGAGTCTTAGGTCGTAGGTCGGAGACGACCTAACTCCGAGGCAACGACTTAAGGAAGATTTCAGCTATAAATAGGAGGGCTTTGTTCCATTTTTTTTAGGATCCGGATTTCGAAGCGACGAAGTGCTGCCATTTTGAGAGCTCGACTTCTACACTTCTTCACTTCTTTTCTCCACTCTAATCTAGTGATTCTATCCATCCAAGTTGAAGATCAAATTGAAGATTCAAGAGCTTGGATTGAAGATCTTCATCCTTTGAAGTGAGATTTCTTCGTTTGAAGCGGATTCGTGATAGATCAAGCTTGATCCTTCGCTGTCCAGATCTGAAGCGTGTTGATTTGAGGTTGTTTAGGTGATTTGGTGAGTGGTGATTATCTCTCACACGGATCCAAAGGAGTATATCGGATTGTTGGCTCGATTTGGTGTTAAAATAGTGATTTCCATACATTTTCTTCATCCTAAGTGTAGATCCATATAGATCCATTGTTCATGATGATGTTACATCCATTTTACTACATGTTAACCTATGCAAGTTCATTCATCAAGATTATAGAGATATTGTTCGTGTTTTCATGCTTATTAGACTTTCAACTCTTTAATTACGAAATTGCCATTATTGTGATAATTGTCTACTTAGATCATATTTGAATGCTTGATTGTTTGGATTAATGTTTGACTTGGTTGATTGCTATGATTTGATGATAGATGATTTGACTTAGACCGAAGATGATTCAAAAGCTAAGAGAAAGGCTCTTGAATTGGGAAAGCTGCTTGTGGCATTTGTAGCGGATGATGAAGCTCTTATGCATAGATTTGATGATGATGTTGAGATGAGACTTTGCGAGGATGTGATGAAGCGAAGTATGATATGAGATAGTCTTGGTCTAATCCAGACGGGATCATTCCAAGTAGGTTGATAACTCGGTGATATGGTTCGAGTTTGAGGATAATGGATGCTCGAGAGGCGCTTGAGCTAGTATGGAAATAGTTGTCGAGGAGGATGACTAGAAGGCTGAGATCTCATCGTTGTTGAAGGTTCTAGCATGCTCAAAGCAAGAGTACGTTGGGCAGATTCGATAGTCCCTGAAGGCTACAGATTGGTAGTCAAGTACTCTGGGCAGATTCGATAGTCCTAGGCACGGGTCACGATGACGTGCGGGAGTTATGTCTAGAACCGGGGTTTCCATTAGCCCTTGACGGACGGCTGAAAGAATGTGCCGGTCATTCAATTAACGGTGATATCGAAGCAATGATAACAGTGATAGCCAGAGTCATGGATGTTTGGTTGTATCGTCATTCGGTCTCAATAGCGGTATTTTCTGGGTGCTTATCTGATCTTGGTTTAGGCCTTGGGGGTTTGTACTTGGAAAACATCGCCCTTGACTCGAGTGATAATTTCTTTACTTTACATTGTATGCTCTGCTATGTTTGCTTCTGCTTAGTGTGTGTCTGGGGGCTATCACTGTAGAAAGAGGTTGGAGTGGGAGGGTTGTATTCCTATTCCTTTTCCTTTATGCTCTTTTGGTATGTTGTTAGTTAATTTACTGCTCACTAAGACTGTTGTCTGACTCAAGGCTTTATGTTTTTACTCTTATTGCCTTGGGCTGTTTGTCCATTTTGGGACGGGCAGACTAGGTAGCAGGTGACAGGTGCTGCTCTTGCTTCCCACGATGCTGATGACGAAGACGAGCTGGAGTATTGCATATTACTTCTTACTATATGTACTGGATGTTCCGCTGCTTTGTATTCTCTGAGTGATATGTAGTGAGGCTTGTTGTATTGACTATTCAAATGTTTGTATTCAACTATTATGAAGTTTTATTGATGAGATTCTATTCTGTGAAGCTTCACTATATATATGTTCTATTGTATTTTGTCCATGCGCTGTGAGTAATACGATAGATTCTGTTGTTTTAATTTACCTTGACAATCGTCCATGGCTGCCTGGCACACTTTACAGCGCAATTTCTCTAGGTTCAGTGCAGGGGTTATGGGTGGTCGTCACATTTGGTATCAGAGCATTGGTTAATCGATTTTACCCAACGCTCGCTGACGTAACTACGTATGAGAGATGTAATTGTATTTTGATGGATGATTACTATATATAATATAGTAGATTAGAAGAGTTTGAGTCCTTTAAGCAGTTGTTTCTCAAGATGTTCTGACCATTCCTTTTTATAGATATTGAGAATGAGTCGAAGAGGGAGACCAGCTGCTAGGGAAGGCCGAGCTGCTGAAGGGGCTGCTGATTATGCAGCTATGTTCGAAGCTATGATGGCTTCGATCATGAGAAGGATACCAGTTCCGGGGGCAGCAGTAGATGTTGGAGTTCAAGTCCAAACTCCAAAACCAGTGGATTTTGCTAAGTTGTGCAAAGATTATACTGCTCTTGGTGGGAAGGTTTTCTTGGGAACAGAATCAACTATTGAAGTCCAGAGATGGATAGATGCTTGTAGAAGGATCTTTAGTTATTTGGGAATTGAGGATGCAACTAAGAGGAAGTTGGCATCAAGACAGCTTTAAGGGAGAGCTTCTGATTGGTGGAACTCTATTGCCATCAATACTTCGGAGGAAGAGATTACTTGGGAGCAATTCCAAGTTAGATTTGAAGCTAAGTTCATTTCTACAGCTCAGAAGTCTGTTCTGTTCAAGAAGTTTGTGGAGCTCAAGCAAGGTGGAAGACCAGTTCTTGAGTATGTTTCTGAGTTTAAAGCTTTGTCCAAGTATGCCCGGTCGTATATAGAATCTGCTTATCAGAAGAATGAGAAGTTTGTGACAGGCTTGGACAGTTATCTTGGGAGACAACTGGTGGATCATTTGGACGATTCATTTGAGAAGCTTGTGGAGAAAGCTCTCAGGCATGAGAGCCTGTTTCCTAAGGAAGGATCTGTTGTTGCTGTGACCAGGGAAGAGTCTAAACCCCAGCAGGGTGGAAACAAGAAGAGGAAGCAGCAGCAGCAGAAGGGTAAGGATGGCCAGAAGAAGCCGAAGGGCGAAATGACTTGCTACAATTGTCAGCAGAAGGGCCATTTCTCGAAGGATTGTAAGAATCCGAAGGCACCGATGAAGTGTCACAACTGTGACAAGCCGGGGCATTTCAGGAAGAATTGTCCAGAACCGCGGAAGGACAAGCAGATTATGCAAGCTTATGCTTTGGGAGCTGTTCCGTCGTCTTCAAAAGCTCCTACCGCTGAAGAGAAGGGAAAGAGTGTGGTGGTTCAAGGTACTCTTTTCCTATGTGGTGTTCCAGTTAGAGTTCTATTTGATACTGGAGCGTCGCATTCGTTTGTTTGTAGTGAACTCGTAGGCCGGTTAGGTTTGGAACCGGATATTGTTGATAGGCCATTAGTTGTGACTAATCCAGTTGGGGGTTCGTCTTGTTTGTGTATGATATGCCATGGTCTGATTGTATCGAGTCATGGTTGCTCTTTTGTTTATGATTGTTTTGTTCTGAACTTTGCGGGGTTCGGAATTATTTTGGGTATGGACTGGCTTAGGAAGTATGCGGCTAAGGTTGCTTGTGAGAGGTTGGAGGTGACAGTCGAGAATGTGGAGGGGCGAAAGATTGTGATACGATGTAAGCATGAAGAAGGCGTCTTCATGAGCTTCATGTATTCGCTAGTTGTTCCACGGGATGGACTGTCATTAGTGCCAATCGCGAATGGATTCGAGGATGTCTTTGACGAAGTTAAAGGGTTGCCGCCGCATAGAGAGATAGAGTTTCGTATAGATCTAGTTAAAGGAGCCAGACCTGTTGTGATGCCTCTTAGGCAGATGGCGCCTAGGGAACAGGAAGAGTTGAG
This sequence comes from Allium fistulosum, assembly GCA_030737815.1. NCBI lineage: Eukaryota > Viridiplantae > Streptophyta > Magnoliopsida > Asparagales > Amaryllidaceae > Allium > Allium fistulosum. The sequence continues at coordinate 1,081,488,683 of CM060902.1, forward strand.
GGTGCAAGTTGATGATCTTTTGCAGAAAGGATTCATTCGGCGTAGTGTGTTCGAATGGGGTGCACCAGATGTATTCGCAACCAAAGCAGATGGATCGCTGAGGTTGTGCGTCGATTATCGTGAGCTGAATAAGGTGACTAAGAAGAACAAGTATCCATTGCCGAGAATAGATGACTTGTTTGATCAGCTTCACGAAGCTAAGGTGTTTTCTTAGATGGATTTGGCAACGGGATTTCACCAGTTGAGAGTAGCTAAGGATAGTGTGCCGAAGACTGCTTTTCGAACACCATCCGGTTTCTTTGAGTGGCTGGTAATGCCGTTTGGATTGACTAACGCGCCAGCATATTTTGTGGATCTTATGAATAGAGTATTCAGGGATCAGTTGAACAAGTTTGTACTTGTGTTCGTGGATGATATTCTGATTTATTCCAGAACTGAAGAAGAGCACAAGACGCACTTGCGAATTGTTTTGGAAATCTTGCGGAAACATCAGCTGAAGGCTAAGTTTTCGAAGTGTCACTTCTGGAAGAGTGAAGTGAGGTTCTTAGGCCATGTTATCTCTGGAAGTGGAATAGCGGTTGATCCCGCTAAGGTGGCAGCAATCCAGGATTGGGTTAGACCTAAGAATGCATCGGATGTGAGGAGTTTTCTTGGATTAGCAGGATATTATCGTCGGTTTATCAAAGACTTCTCCAAGGTAGCTGCACCGTTAACAGAATTGACGAAGAAGAACCAAGTGTTCAGATGGGATGCTAAGTGTGAGCAAGCTTTCGAAATCCTGAAAGAGAGATTGACGAGTGCTCCTGTTTTGACTATTCCAAGTGGGAATGATGAGATGGTGGTTTACACCGACGCATGTGGTACTGGACTTGGAGCAGTGCTGATGCAGAAGGATAAAGTTGTTGCGTATGCCAGTCGACAACTGAAGCCGCATGAAAGGAATTACCCGACTCATGATTTGGAGTTAGCGGCGATTGTTTTTGCTCTGAAGATGTGGAGACATTATCTATTGGGAGTTTGATTCGAGCTGTTTACAGATCATAAGTCGTTGAAGTATCTTTTCTCCCAAAAGGATTTGAATCTTCGGCAGCAACGTTGGCTAGAGTTTTTGGCATCATATGATTTTGGTATAGCTTATACTCCGGGAAAAGGTAACACAGTGGCAGATGCGTTAAGTCGAAGACATGCAGGATTGGGAGCCATGTTTTCAGAATGGAAGAATCTCGAGTATTTAACTGGATTTGACTTCAGGCCTAGATGCGAATTGGATCCTGAGATGTTGGCAAACTTATCGATAAGACCGACTCTTGTGGAAAGGATTGGCGAGAGTCAAAAGCGAGATGATAAGATTGTCAAGATTATCCGTGAATTGGAATCTGGATTGGATCCAGAAAAGGATAAAGGATTCGAGGTCGATCGAGAGGGTTGGCTTCGGAAGCAAGGACGACTAGTTGTTCCCGATATAGATGAATTGAGGAGTGAAGTCCTGAAGGAAAGTCATCACTCGAAGCTGACAATTCATCCAGGTGGAAATAAGATGTATCGGGATATAAAGAGAACCTATTACTGGGAAGGCATGAAGAAGGATGTTGGAAATTTTATTTCCAAATGTATGAACTGCCAGTTGGTAAAAGCCGAACAGAAGAAGCCAAGTGGATTACTTCAGCCATTAGAAGTTCCTACATGGAAGTGGGAGCAGGTATCGATGGATTTTATTGATGGACTACCTAGAACAAGAACGGGAAATGAAGGGATTTGGGTCATCGTAGATCGTCTGACTAAGAGTGCAAGATTCATTCCTGTTCGATCTACTAGGACTGCATCAAAGTTGGCTGAGTTGTATGTTAAGTGGATAGTTCGATTCCATGGTATTCCGAAGAGTATAGTGAGTGATCGAGACCCACTGTTCACTAGTGGATTTTGGAAGAGCTTCCAGGAAGTTTTAGGAACCGAGTTGTGTTTGAGTACAGCTTATCACCCTCAAACAGATGGTCAGACCGAGAGAGTCAACCGAGTTTTGGAAGATCTCCTCAGAGCTTGTGTATTGGATTTCGGAGGATCATGGGAAGATCACCTTCATTTGGTGGAATTTTCGTATAACAACAGTTACCAGTCAAGCATTGGTATGGCACCTTATGAGGCATTGTATGGAAGACCGTGTAACTCTCCGACATGTTGGTTAGAGACAGGAGAAAAGTTGATACTTGGGCCAGAGATGATTCGACAGACTTCAAATTGTATAGAGATCATTCGGCAACGAATGAAGGCAGCCCAAGATCGTCAGAAAAGCTATGCAGATAAGCGTCGTAAGGATTTGGAATTCGATGTAGGAGATATGGTTTTTGTGAAGATTTCTCCACTGAAGAATGTTATTCGATTCGGGAAGAAAGGAAAATTGACTCCGAGATTTGTTGGACCATTCCCGATCACCGAGCGAATTGGAAAGCTCGCCTACAGATTGGAGTTACCAGAGAAGATGTCGAGTGTGCACAATGTTTTTCATGTATCATATCTACGGAAGTATGTGCACGACTCGAATACAGTGGTTTCTGCTGATAGCTGTGAAGATTTCGAAGTTGATCCAGTCGATAGAAGACCTCGTAAACCGCTTCGTGTTGTGGAAACTGACACGAAACAGCTTAGGAGGAAGATAGTTAAGTTGCTCAAGATACAATGGAGTGATGATGATAACGACTGTACGTGGGAGGTGGAAGAGAGGATGAAGGCAGCTCATCCTGAACTCTTCGAGGTATGGCCCTAAGGTGTCGTGTCATCTAACGAAATTGTAACTTGTTCTAGTTTTTGAATTCTGCATGCTAAGCTAGAATTAGATGCATGGTTTGTTGATTGCTATGGATGGTAGGCGTGCAGAATAGTCTCTGATTGCTTTGTTTGTTTGGAATTTCGGGGGCGAAATTCCTAAGGGGGAGAGAATGTAACGACCCGTATTTTTACGGATCGAAAAGTTCGTCAAAATCTGGAATTCTTAGCGTTGTTAAGTCATTTCAGATTTTAGGCAAAATTTTGTTCAAGTCCTAGGTTGTAAATGACTTAAGTGATAAGTCGTGACCGACTTAAGTGGTTTAGGCGACCTAAGGGAGTGTAGTTGGCGACCTAAGTATTCTGGGATTAGGTCGTATGGGTTTAGGTCGGCTAAGAGTTAGGTCGGCAGCGACCTAAGGGACTGGTGAGTGGCGACCTAAGGAATTGGAGTTAGGTCGTTTAATAGATAAGTCGTTTGTTAAGAATTAGGTCGTATGGGAAGTTATGTCGTAGCCGACTTAAGGGTTTGAGCGACTCAAGTAAATGACCGACCTAGGAGTTAATGGCATAAGAGTTGACCGAGGTAAGGAAGTTAGGTCGATAGATGACTTCAGGGTTTAGGTCGTAGACGACCTAAGGAAATAGCGACCTAAGAGATTGGGTGGATTAACGACCTAAGGGATAGGTCGGCAGCGACCTAAGGAAACTAGTGATAGCAGTTAGCGACCTATAGAATGTAGCGACCTAATTGTTAGCGACCTAAGGATTAGCACAGTAGTTAGTGAGTTGCGCGTGTTGTTTTAGGTCGCGTGTTGGCTTAAGGTGTTAGGTCGCATTGTCTTAAGTCGTACCTAAGTATTAGGTCGTGTGGACTTTAAGTCGCTGAGTTGTGGCCTTATAGTTAGGTCGGAGACCCTGTTAGATCGGAGCTGTTGTTAGGTCGCGCGCTTAGGCTATGTGTTAAGTCACGAGCGACTTAGGAGTTAAGCTGCTAGGTCGTAAGTCGTTAGGTCGTATGCGCATGTGTTAGGCGGAGCAGCTGTTAAGTCGTATGGGTTGTTAGGTCGAAGACTTAGGTCGGTGGGAGTCTTAGGTCGTAGGTCGGAGACGACCTAACTCCGAGGCAACGACTTAAGGAAGATTTCAGCTATAAATAGGAGGGCTTTGTTCCATTTTTTTGGGATCCGGATTTCGAAGCGACGAAGTGCTTCCATTTTGAGAGCTCGACTTCTACACTTCTTCACTTCTTTTCTCCACTCTAATCTAGTGATTCTATCCATCCAAGTTGAAGATCAAATTGAAGATTCAAGAGCTTGGTGAAGATCTTCATCCTTTGAAGTGAGATTTCTTCGTTTGAAGCGGATTCGTGATAGATCAAGCTTGATCCTTCGCTGTCCAGATCTGAAGCGTGTTGATTTGAGGTTGTTTAGGTGATTTGGTGAGTGGTGATTATCTCTCACACGGATCCAAAAGAGTATATCGGATTGTTGGCTCGATTTGGTGTTAAAATAGTGATTTCCATACATTTTCTTCATCCTAAGTGTAGATCCATATAGATCCATTGTTCATGATGATGTTACATCCATTTTACTACATGTTAACCTATGCAAGTTCATTCATCAAGATTATAGAGATATTGTTCATGTTTTCATGCTTATTAGACTTTCAACTCTTTAATTACGAAATTGCCATTATTGTGATAATTGTCTACTTAGATCATATTTGAATGCTTGATTGTTTGGATTAATGTTTGACTTGGTTGATTACTATGATTTGATGATAGATGATTTGACTTAGACCGAAGATGATTCAAAAGCTAAGAGAAAGGCTCTTGAATTGGGAAAGCTGCTTGTGGCATTTGTAGCGGATGATGAAGCTCTTATGCATAGATTTGATGATGATGTTGAGATGAGACTTTGCGAGGATGTGATGAAGCGAAGTATGATATGAGATAGTCTTGGTCTAATCCAGACGGGATCATTCCAAGCAGGTTGATAACTCGGTGATATGGTTCGAGTTTGAGGATAATGGATGCTCGAGAGGCGCTTGAGCTAGTATGGAAATAGTTGTCGAGGAGGATGACTAGAAGGCTGAGATCTCATCGTTGTTGAAGGTTCTAGAATGCTCAAAGCAAGAGTACATTGGGCAGATTTGATAGTCCTTGAAGGCTACGGATTGGTAGTCAAGTACTCTGGGCAGATTCGATAGTCCTAGGCACGGGTCACGATGACGTGCGGGAGTTATGTCTAGAACCGGGGTTTCCATTAGCCCTTGACGGACGGCTGAAAGAATGTGCCGGTCATTCAATTAACGGTGATATCGAAGCAATGATAACAGTGATAGCCAGAGTCATGGATGTTTGGTTGTATCGTCATTCGGTCTCAAGAGCGGTATTTTCTGGGTGCTTATCTGATCTTGGTTTAGGCCTTGGGGGTTTGTACTTGGAAAACATCGCCCTTGACTCGAGTGATAATTTCTTTACTTTACATTGTATGCTCTGCTATGTTTGCTTCTGCTTAGTGTGTGTCTGGGGGCTATCACTGTAGAAAGAGGTTGGAGTGGGAGGGTTGTATTCCTATTCCTTTTCCTTTATGCTCTTTTGGTATGTTGTTAGTTAATTTACTGCTCACTAAGACTGTTGTCTGACTCAAGGCTTTATGTTTTAACTCTTATTGCCTTGGGTTGTTTGTCTATTTTGGGATGGGCAGACTAGGTAGCAGGTGATAGGTGCTGCTCTTGCTTCCCACGATGCTGATGACGAAGACGAGCTGGAGTATTGCATATTACTTCTTACTATATGTACTGGATGTTCCGCTGCTTTGTATTCTCTGAGTGATATGTAGTGAGGCTTGTTGTATTGACTATTCAGATGTTTGTATTCAACTATTATAAAGTTTTATTGATGAGATTCTATTCTGTGAAGCTTCATTATATATATGCTCTATTGTATTTTGTCCATGCGCTGTGAGTAATACGATAGATTCTGTTGTTTTAATTTACCTTGACAATCGTCCATGGCTGCCTGGCACACTTTACAGCGCACTTTCTCTAGGTTCAGTGCAGGGGTTATGGGCGGTCGTTACAGTTTTTCTCGAAGCAGGTGGAAACGCGAGTTACTCGAAGTTGCTCTCGGGTATTCTTTGGTTTGTCTCGAGTATTTGATGTACAGTTTTAAACTTTAAACAAAACCAAGTTAAACAGTTCTTAACAAATTCCTTTAAAAATAATTATTTTTTTAAGTTGAAATTAGTTAAAGGTTTTAAAATGAATTATATTAAAGTAATTAAGTTTAAAGTGTTTAATATATATATAACCTTATTTTAAAGTTTATTTTAAATAAACTTAGATTTTGGAATTAAGTGAATAATTGAGGAAAGGAAATGTTTTTAAATTAATCAATGTAAATGATGTTTATTTCCAAGGTTATTAAATAAGGATTAAATGATAATTAAAATAATAAGGATAAATGGTTTATCTTTTAGTTGACTAAAATCTTAAGTAATCAAAGATTTATTAATTAATGAAAGTGATGAAGAATAATTAATTAAATAGTATTAATTAAGGGTTAATTAATTATTGTAATTAATTAAGGATAATTAATTAAATGACAATTAATTAAGGGTTAATTTATTAATGTAATTAATTAATTAAAGAATAATTAAATAATTAGGGGTTAATTATTTAATGATTTAAGGTGGATTGATTTATTAATTAAGGTTAATTAATTTATCATTAAAGGTTAATTAATAAATAATTAAAGAGTAATTAGTCAAATTGATTTGTAATTAATTAATATTAATTAACCAGGATTAGTAAATTATTCATAGAAATTAAATCTGATTTAAATCAATCAAATAATTAAATTGATCCTACTCATGGATGTTTGGATTATATTAATTATTGAATTGTTTGATATCCCTGATATATGATGCTTTGTGATATATTCTGATTTGTGTGTGATATGTACTATAGTTATTTATCTTGGATGAATGTAAATTATTATCTGTGATATTTATATATCTGTGATCTGTGAATGAAGATAAGCGTTATAGTTATACCGCTTATCACATATCAAATATATTGCTGTATTTTGATCTGTGATGATTGAATGATGTTGCACTACTGTGTGAAACCCCTGGACTACACCATACACACACAAATATGGATTTCACGTGGAAATCGGTTAAGTCACAAATGATTTAAATTTAATCTTTTTAAAATTGAAATTTCGATTTCAATTGATTTCGGAAATGAATTTGGGTTGAATGTTAAAGCTTTTGAAATGGGGTTTTTAAGATGAAAAGTTATTTTGAATAACTTGGTAAAAATTTCCAATTTAAATAATTTAACTTGAATTTGAATTCAAGATAAAGAATTGAATTCCATGGTTGGAAATTACGGTTAAAAATGTTATAAATATGTTTATATGAAGTTAAACCATTTTAAAAGTATTGGTTTTGAGAAATTAAATCTAACCCAAGAACTTTAACTCGTATAAATGAATCAGATTTCCAAAATGAAACTGTTTGTTTTAAAAGAATAAAGGCTTTTAGATAAGAAATGAAATTCCAGTTTAATTAAAGGAATTTCAAGATTGAATTGAGAAATGGTTTTCTAAGTTATGAATGAATTCTTTTAGAAAGCTATGAATTAAATCTGTTTATTTTTAATAGATTTAAAATGATGATTTGTTTAAACCATTCGAAATGAAATTGTTTTGAAAGCTATAAGTTAAATCTTTGATTTAAAGATTTAACGAGTTAATCAAATTAAAATGGAAATTGATTTGGAAAATCTGTGAATTAATCTTTTTGTTTAAAAAGATTTGGAAATGGTAATTTGTTTAAACCATTTGAAAGAAAAGTTTTGGATAATAAGTTGTGACTCAACTGAAATCCCATATCCATATGTTTTAAAAATATTATGCTCATTATTCTGTTTAGCCGGGAGAGGACCTTTGTGTCACACAACCCATTCCAAATAAGTGATACGTCGTATATGGATCACATTTGCTATATTACAGAATGATAGGGGGTTCTCGCTTCGCAGTTTGGTGGCGAACGGGAGACTCTTACCCCTACATGTCCCTGAGTGGGATGGGTTGGTTGTGACAGTCGAGAGGCTGGCCGTAAAAGTAAATGCTAAGGTTTAGTAGATTATCTGGAGCTAGTCAGTCTGTGGACGACTAACCTTGCTTCCCGCTAGCTATGGACCAGAGCATTCTATTGGAGATATTCTATCCGCCGCTGGTATTATCTATTTTCTTTCCGCTGTTATTTCTTGTATCATATCTCTGATGTATATTGATATATGTTGTATCATTCTGTAGTATCATATTGTATCAGATATTTCTATCTGTCATTGTATCAATGTTATATATATTGATATATTCTTTTTCTTCCGCTGTGTTGTTATACTTAATGGTGTTATAAGCTCCGGCAAGCCAGATTCGGCGTTTGAATCTATGGCATTTTGAGTACAAGTGAAGTACGGGTGCCGATTTTCGAAGGCCGTGTTTTTGGATTGTTACATTTGGAATCAGAGCCGAGGGTAAAACTTTAGCTCAGGAGTATAACACATTAAGTAGCTCATTAGAGATAGGGTGAAGTATACCCTAGAATGAGTAATTCTCAGATATCCGTCCTTACGCCTCAGTAAATTCTCTTACTATTCACTGATAGTAAGTATGAGTGCAAGAAAAGGATGAGATAGAGGACAGGGGAATACGATTATAAATGGTCAATACCCTGAAACAACAAGGAAACAATTTTTTTTCTATCAATCTCTTTTGTTCAGCATCTTTTCTCAATTCTTTGGTAGTTACTAGTAGATCCAGGAAGAAGATTCGATATATTAATATGGGACATGAACTCCAAATAAGCTAAAATTGTTTGTATGGATGAATTGGTTGCATTGGTTGCTATGCTTGATAAGTATACTTTAGTTTCTAGACTAAAATTTTTGAAATTGTATCCATATATCTATCTATTCTTTAGGTCCCGATATATTCTACGAATGGTTAGTTATCCTTTCGAACTAACCAATGCCCCTGCATATTTCGTAGATCTGGATAACCCGAGTATTTTGTTGATTGTTAAATAGATTCGTTCCCGTATCTATTGTTGATATTATGATTTGGTAAGCCAAATGCAGAATAGACATTCAGTTTGATTTGATGAAATATTCTTCATCTATCTTCGTGTCTCCTTGGCAATTTCGAGGACGAAATTCTTTTAAGGGGGGAAGTCTGTAACGACCCTGGATTTTTAATTAAATTTAAATTGATAATTAATTTAATTTTTAAAGACAATTTGTAAAATTAATCGATTAAAGTGATGCGAGTTTCCCCGAATTAAAATAAATTTTGTATAAATCATTTAAATTTAAAAATATTACATATATGTATATATATGTGGACATATATGTATATGGGTAAATATGAGTAGATTTGAATTTATATATATGTATATATATCTACTTTTGATTTGAATTTAAATTGTAAATAAATGATTTAAATTTAGGATTGATGGTTAATATATATGAGAAATTATAACAAGTTAAATTATAATAAAAATATAAAGTAAACAAATAATTGCTAAAATCTAAACAAGAAATTAGAACTCTAGAAATTCCTCTATATTACGAAATAAATAAATTATATAGTTTTATTCAATATAAAGTATATATATATATATATCTTAGTAAATCAATACAAAATAATACCAAGTAATAAAACAAACAAAAATAATAAAAGAAAAATAAAGTAAAAATAGAAGTTTATTTATATTATAGAGAAATAAGACAAAGCAAAAGGAATATATGTACACAAGTGAATAAATGTGTATGTGTAGCTTGCAAAAGAAAATACAAACAATATTATATATTCAAATTGAACAATATGTATATGTGTTAGCTCGTATAAGAAGACACTAGTGTAAATTGGATAACTATTCAAATATACATACAAATATCCATTAGCTTGTAAATGAAGACAACATTATATTCATTTATGTACAAACAAAATAAAATATGAATTTGTAAAAACTAATTAATATCTCTTAGTACACAACCATATTCCATCAGCCGAAGAAAAATAAAATGTATGTGGTACAAACTAGTTAATGCAAGCATCTTCAGCCATGCCTATTGTACAAACACATTTCATTACCCTGTACAAAATGAATACCCTGTAAACTCATTTTCTTTATCAAGCCTTCCTCATATCAGTTCGTTCATTTCAAACTGAGAAAATATGGAGCAAGCATCATCTCAACCTAAACAGACATCAACTTAAACAACAAAAAATATCAAATCAATACAAACAAAAAGATTTCAACTTGAGTTTCAAAGCCTGGTTCATAGGGGGAAAAAACTCTGTTCTTCTTCTTATGGAAAACAAGATCAAAGCTTCATTCTCTGTTCTTCCATTCACGGTGAGAAAACTTTAAAATCTTTTGAAAACTCCGGTATTTGATATGTGATTTGAACCCATGATGGAAACAAGATTGAGCATTGGTTTGCATATGTATAAATCTAGGTATATATGTAGATTTTGCCTATGCTTGTTGTTCATCCCTGTCTTTAGTTTCAGGTTTTCAAAAACCTGTTCAAATATCAAATTCTTCCTCTTTAATTGATTTCAGGTTTCATAATTTAGATCAAACTTGTTTGTATAATCAAGCTTGAAGTTTAATAATTATTTTCAAGTAAAATTATCAAGTGGATAAAAGAAGTCAGTAAAATTTGTTAATTCATGAAAAATCAATGCTTTTAATTTTATAAATGGATTTTGAAATCTGATAAGGGTTACGAATTGATGAATTTTGATAGTTAAATCTTGATTTTTAAATGAGTAAATTTCGAGCAATTGTATGATGATCAGAAAACCTATTTCTATCAATTTCCGATGACCCACGGCGAAGTGAATATCGTGATCATCAGTGAAGATAGCTGGAGCATTGAGGGTTAATAGAAAAATACAAATCGAATTTATAAATGATCATAGCGTTGGGATGATGTGGATTTAGGGTTTAATTGTCAGTTTGGGTAGCAGTTGTCTTCGAGGTGATTGCGTCACCTATGATTGATCGAGCGCGGCGAATTTCTGGGTGATGGAAGCTGGGTTGCAGACGAGGTGGTGGCCGGAGTTGCATGAACTCCGGTGGTCTGTGACGCGACGACGAGGTGTTTTCGTTCAATGGGTTCGAGTTTCAGTTACGAACGAAATGTAAATTTTCGGTTCAGAGTTTTTAGGGTTGAATCGAGTTTCGAATTCGAGCATTGGAAGGATTCACGACTTGCCGACGTTGGTGGAGCTCGCCGGAGCAGCGGCGATACGCCGTGCACGTACACGTGCATATTTCTTTGGTCTGGGTTGTTGGTGGAATGGGGAAGAAGAAAAGGCTCGAGTTCGAGCACGTGAAAACGAGAGTTTTTCTCGAAGCAGGTGGAAACGCGAGTTACTCGAAGCTGCTCTCGGGTATTCTTTGGTTTGTCTCGAGTATTTGATGTACAGTTTTAAACTTTAAACAAAACCAAGTTAAACAGTTCTTAACATATTCCTTTAAAAATAATTATTTGTTTAAGTTGAAATTAGTTAAAGGTTTTAAAATGAATTATATTAAAGTAATTAAGTTTAAAGTGTTTAATATATATATATAACCTTATTTTAAAGTTTATTTTAAATAAACTTAGATTTTGGAATTAAGTGAATAATTGAGAAAAGGAAATGTTTTTAAATTAATCAATGTAAATGATGTTTATTTCCAAGGTTATTAAATAAGGATTAAATGATAATTAAAATAATAAGGATAAATGGTTTATCTTTTAATTGACTAAAATCTTAAGTAATCAAAGATTTATTAATTAATGAAAGTGATTAAGAATAATTAATTAAATAGTATTAATTAAGGGTTAATTAATTATTGTAGTTAATTAAGGATAATTAATTAAATGACAATTAATTAAGGGTTAATTTATTAATGTAATGTAATTAATTAAAGAATAATTAAATAATTAGGGGTTAATTATTTAATGATTTAAGGTGGATTGATTTATTAATTAAGGTTAATTAATTTATCATTAAAGGTTAATTAATAAATAATTAAAGAGTAATTAGTCAAATTGATTTGTAATTAATTAATATTAATTAACCAGGATTAGTAAATTATTCATAGAAATTAAATCTGATTTAAATCAATTAGATAATTAAATTGATCCTACTCATGGATGTTTGGATTATATTAATTATTGAATTGTTTGATATCCCTGATATATGATGCTTTGTGATATATTTTGATTTGTGTGTGATCTGTACTGTAGTTATTTATCTTGGATGAATGTAAATTATTATCTGTGATATTTATATATCTGTGATCTGTGAATGAAGATAAGCGTTATAGTTATACCGCTTATCACTTATCAAATATATTGCTGTATTTTGATCTGTGATGATTGAATGATGTTGCACTACTGCGTGAAACCCCTGGACTACACCATACACACACAAATATGGATTTCACGTGGAAATCGGTTAAGTCACAGATGATTTAAATTTAATCTTTTTAAAATTGAAATTTCGATTTCAATTGATTTTGGAAATGAATTTGGGTTGAATGTTAAGGCTTTTGAAATGGGGTTTTTAAGATGAAAAGTTATTTTGAATAACTTGGTAAAAATTTCCAATTTAAATAATTTAATTTGAATTTGAATTCAAGATAAAGAATTGAATTCCATGGTTGGAAATTACGGTTAAAAATGTTATAAATATGTTTATATGAAGTTAAACCATTTTAAAAGTATTGGTTTTGTAAATTGAATCTAACCCAAGAACTTTAACTCGTATAAATGAATCAGATTTCCAAAATGAAACTGTTTGTTTTAAAAGAATAAAGGCTTTCAGATAAGAAATGAAATTCCAGTTTAATTAAAGGAATTTCAAGATTGAATTGAGAAATGGTTTTCTAAGTTATGAATGAATTCTTTTAGAAAGCTATGAATTAAATCTGTTTATTTTTAACAGATTTAAAATGATGATTTGTTTAAACCATTCGAAATGAAATTGTTTTGAAAGCTATAAGTTAAATCTTTGATTTAAAGATTTAACGAGTTAATCAAATTAAAATGGAAATTGATTTGGAAAATCTGTGAATGAATCTTTTTGTTTAAAAAGATTTGGAAATGGTAATTTGTTTAAACCATTTGAAAGAAAAGTTTTGGATAATAAGTTGTGACTCAACTGAAATCCCATATCCATATGTTTTAAAAATATTACGCTCATTATTCGGTTTAGCCGGGAGAGGACCTTTGTGTCACACAACCCATTCCGAATAAGTGATACGTCGTATATGGATAGCATTTGAAGACCGGTGTTGAAGACCGGGTGTTTGCGAAAACGATAGGATAACCTATCGATTGTCTCTGCACTGGGTAGCTCCTGGTATAGAGATTCCCTAAGTGATGGGAAGTCCGATCGGGATTGTGAATACCCGGATTTGCAAGGGCTTCTTCGGAAGTGCCTTCGGTTCTGTTCAAACCCGGAACAGACTTGTATGGTTACATGTCTGACATTACATTTTGAGATATAAAGCAGATTTCTTTCAAATAAATTTCTGTTTGGTGGCGGAGAATTTATTCTCTTAGCTTAACACCCTTCTCTGAGACGTACGAGCTTAGAGGTTATGTAGTTGAAGGTTATCAGCGATATACTCCCATTTTGGTAATGTGGCATGTTGAGTGTTGCTGTATGATGATCATTTATTGATCATTTGTGATCAAAGCGTGGCTTTGTGAAAAAAGCATAGCTTTGTGGATGAGACTTCCTCAGGGCCTCACAACCCGGAAATGGTCGAAACAGGAATGTTGCGGCAAGGTTATGAGGGTCGCTCCCTTTAGGGTATGTCATTCCCTTATGGAAAAGGGTAGTATCATGGTATGGAGCCCAGATACTTACTCATGTGGACACACTCTATTTATTATGTGTGATGTTGATTACCGAGCGCTCGGATAAAGGTCCCAAAGGACCGGGGGATGGCATAGTCATGAGTTATCTAGTTACAGGGGTAACCCGGCCTTGTGTTGGCAGAGAGCTAGTTAGTTCTCGGGACATCCAGCCAGAGGCGATCCCATGTGGCAGTAGGAAAGGAAGTTCCTTAGCCTGACCATTTGTTGGAAATCCAATTTCCAATACGAATCTTGTACGGTATTAGTTGTAGAACCCGCCATTTACTTATGGTGGTCACCACTGTTTAGATGGTAGCTATAGTAGGCATAGTTCGAAATGTCTATGTTGGCTAAGATTAATATTATACTTTCGAAATGTTTCTGCACTATGCACTAGTAATAATATCCAATGATTTGTTTTACGTAGTAAGCATCTTTGACTATCATAAGGAGAAATCTCCTCCAATTCTGCGTTTGCATTGTGTGTGTGTGCGGAAGGCCTTATGGTAGTTTCATTTTCCAAAAGCATTATGGACTTCAATGTTTTAAATTCGTTTGTTGATTGTTTAAAGATAAACTGTTTTTGTTGCTCACACCAGTCCCATGACTGATCCGGAGTTTATTGTTCCCTTCCTAAACTCTGGGTGCCTACTATTTTCCACACGGGCAGTCTAGAGTTGGGTTTTTCAGATATTCGGGTTTAGTAGATTATCTGGAGCTAGTCAGTCTGTGGACGACTGACCTTGCTTCCCGCTAGCTATGGACCGGAGCATTCTATTGGAGATATTCTATCTGCTGCTGGTGTTATTTATTTTCTTTCCGCTGCTATTTCTTGTATCATATCTCTGATGTATATTGATATCTGTTGTATCATTCTGTAGTATCATATTGTATCAGATATTTGTATCTGTCATTGTATCAATGTTATATATATTGATATATTCTTTTTCTTCCGCTGTGTTGTTATACTTAATGGTGTTATAAGCTCCGGCAAGCCAGATTCGGCGTTTGAATCTACGGCATTTTGAGTACAAGTGAAGTACGGGTGCCAATTTTCGAAGGCCGGGTTTTTGGATTGTTACAATGGCCATGACCGTACGTCGCACCCCCCATCGGGCCACCGAGCTTCACCCCCTTCATCCTACAGCTGCTGCTTCCCACCTCGAACACAAATACGACCTTAAAGATGCAAATCGATGGCCATATTAAACGAAAACCCCAACCCTAGTTTATTTGCTTGCAAAACGTCCACTGTAAAATGTCGAGCACCAAACCAACTGCCGTACCCCTCATTTGCATATCTACATGTAAATCTATCCTCCATAAATCCAAAGATATAAGCTTCTAGATTTTTTAGAATTCAAACTCTTTTTTTTCTTTCCGTTTACCCGCGTTTATATAAGGGGAGAATGATGGGAAAGAACAGTGAAGCGTGGGCTTGTACGGGAATGAGCAGAAGGGTATGGGCTGATGGAGATGGAACAACAATGTATGGTCAAATTTGAAAAAAATATTATTTAAAATTCAAAATATCCAGCTATATAATTTCGAACTCCAATCGAGACGTACCGCATGGCGTTCTATATGTTATACCCTTATTCCGAACGCAATGAAACTTGTTTCGGGACCTAATTTGATCGTATGGAGAAGATACCTTTTTGAACCCAATTATAAAATTAAATTTTCAATATTAAATTCTACGCATTTTGATTTCGCACGACCAAACGATACATCTGATTGTCATGAAATTAGACGGCGTAATAAAATTCATTATTACGGATCCAATGAAACTGGTTTCGTCGAAATCCGAGACAGTGCCGCGGAGGGCTATTTTTATATGTTAATTAAAACGAGCCATTTTCTTTTTTTTTGGCAAGGCCGACGGGGTTGGATGGTCTCCTACCATTTTATTTAGAGAAAAGAAACAACAAAACATGTCAAAAAAGGACATGCACAAGGAAGACATAGGAACATGGTGCAACAACTACAAGGAAAACGCACAAGACACAAATTAAAAAACAAAAAAACAAAAACAGAAAAGGAAACAAGGAAGCAGGGAAAGGACAATCAACACAGAGTTATCAGAATCCCAGGGTCGAAGCTGAATTTCACCAACTTCAAACCTACTCTTATTTCATGAACCAAGAGATTTCTGAGTTGCGCCAAGGATTTGGTTTCTGCATTTTGAAAGATTCTTGTGTTCCTTTCTCTCCAAACGTTATAAATGAATTTCTTGAGAATGAAGTTAACAACTCTTGCTTTTTCCTCCTTACCAACAGTCATCCTAAAGATTTGCTCCCAAACTTCATCACTTCGAAGAACCACTACATTATCAATTAGACACTCCATGATCATTTTCCATAATACATAAATTTCAGGGCACTCAAAGAAAACATGATCAAGAGTTTCTGGTATCATATTGCAGAAGACACGGAAAATGTTCACATTCATTCCCTTGCTAAATAATTTAACTCTATTTTGCATAACATTGTTGATAACTATCCATAGACTAAGATTTTCAGCAGCTGAACTGTCATATTTCCAAATCCTTTTATACCATTTACAATAGGGGATCTCATTAACTTTTAAAAGAGTTATGTACAAGAAGTAATACTAAATTTCTTACCATTCTCGCACCAACTAATTCGATCATCAATAGCTTCATAGACTTTAACACTTCGAATTTGTTTCCATGTCTCACGTATTCTCATATTAGATGAGTTGGGAGTAGAAAATTCCTACCATGAATCATAGAGGATACATTAGAATTCTTGCTTACACCATTCTTCTCAATCTCATTATGGGAAAGTAGTCTATTAAGAATGAACCCACACTCTAACCATGGGTCATCCCGGAAGCTCACTCTTCCAGAAGGAGTTATGTCATACTTAATGTGGGGAAGCACTGTTTCACGCAGTTTAAAAATACTTCGCCAAGTCTAGCTCAGGTTTTGAGGTGTTGTCATGGACCAGAAGTCTCTACCATGCAGCATGTGTACCTTGGACCATTGAACCCATATGTTGTCAGTGTTGTTCAGGAAGTTATCAACGTGTTTGACAAAAGCTGCTTTATTCCATAGAAGGATGTTATGAATGCCCAGACCTCCCTTGTTGAAGGTTCTCTCAATACGCTTGAAGGAGATAGGTGTTAAGTATAGACCATGAGTGGTTCCAGTCCACAGATATTTCATGAATGCAGTCCTTAACATTCTGATAAGTTTAAGGGGAGGATGAATGTTCTAGCCCAATATACCTACATGGAGAATAGAACAGCTTTTATAAGGGTGACACGACCAGCCTGACTTAATTTCCAACTAGCCCAACACTCAAGTTTGGCAGTAATTCTTTCATATAAAGGCAAGCACTGTAGGGTGGTGATCCAACAAGTTGTAAGGGGTAATCCCAGATAGGTAATAGTGTCATGATTTGGCTTTAAACGAGCTATTTTCAAAATCAGTTAAATCACTTTTAGATCCATTTAAAAGTTTTATTACCTTCATTCTTATTAATAGAATTTAAATAAGCTTTGAAATTATTTTTATCTAACTTAAAACTCAAGATTCCATTATTTAACCAATTTCAATTATTAAATTTAACAATTAAATTATCCAAAGCACTATTTTTGAAATTCAAGTTATTCAATCTATAAAATTAACTTTTCAATATTTAAAATTAATTAAATATTCCAAACTCAAATAACTAAAATTCTAGGTCGTTACACATATGTTATTTTGAACATTTTAAAATATCAAAACATATATCACAATATATGATACATGGCTATATATTTGCTTATTAACTTATTTAATTAATTAATTTATTGATCCAATTAATAAATTTTAAATATTTCAAAATTGATATATATTTTCAAACATTTTGAAAATTTTATTATATTATAACTTTTTTTTGATAACATGAGTGACACTCTATTCAAGAGCAGAGCACTCTTTTTTTTATGTCTCGGAGGCTCGAACCCATAACCTTTAGAACCTCTGTCTAAAGCGTCACACCCTAACCACTTGAGGTAGAGGTCCTTGACTATTACATTATAACATTTATAATATATTTATATCTTATTTTAAATTTAACTTTTAAATTTAAAATCTTATATTTTTAATTTTCAAACAATTTTAAAAATTAGCCCAAGGCACAATTCAAATTTGGGCCTTTTCTATTAGGACAATCTTTGGGCTGTGAGCTTAATACTTAACCCTAACATGGCTAATTTAGAGGCATATGCTATTGGGCTCTGATACCATTATTGGAATTGGACTAGCCAGCAGCGAAAGTTATGGATGAATTTCAAATTTTTTACCTATTGGATCTTTATTAGGCCTATGAAGTCTAATTTATGTAGAACATTTCTAAATTTAATTTAAATAAAAAATTATTTCATTTAAATTTATATTTAATGAATTTAATTTATTTTGTTTTAAATTAAGTATAATGGTACACGTATGTATCATATACATATGTGTATGTGTGTGCATGTGTAACATAACAATCCGTGTAAGGTATAACATACCCGTATATAAATATTGGATTTTGCATTGCAATGGACATGCTATCTCATCTTATATGTATTATATGTTGTCCAAATATATGTATGTTTATATACACACACAAACTTGTTATTTTAAAGTGAGTATTAAAACAATATAAATATTTTCATATATATATATTACATAAATATGAAATATTAATGTGCATATATATATATTATACAAAGTTGCTTTTTATACATGTATGCTTTATAGCAATAAAATTAATATATATATATAATATAATATAATTATATTTGTAATATCTAAAAATATTTATAAATGTATCTATTTAAATATATATATATTTATATTATGTAATTATATCGATTATAAAATTAATTAAAATTAAATATATATATCTTATAATATTACAGACCTAATACATAGCATAAAAATATTTTATTACGTTATTAAATAATTTATATATAAATTTAATAGCCAAAAACATTAAAATAATATAAAACTAATTTCGTAACATACTTTTCAAAATTTAAATTTTTTGAAATTAAAATATGATATTATATGGTCATGAACAAATTTCCATAATTTTCTGAGTTGAAATTATATTTTCTATTATTTAATTAATTTTGGATGTTATTATAAATGATTTTAAAAAAATTAATAAATTTGATTTTTAAATTTTGGAAGTTTGGCCGAAGGTTAATATGATGATGTAAAATTTGTATAGAATTTAAAATATAATATTTGAATCATATATTATTTTATATTAATTATATAAAATTTATTTAGATTTAAACAATATTAAAAATAATAAATAATTACAAAAATATTTTTTGGCAAAGCCGGTCGGTTTAAATGGTCCCCTACCATTTTATTTATAACTAGCAAGCGAATAACTTATAAGTATAAATAGGATTCACTAAGAATACAAAGAGAGAAAGAGCGAAAAAAATAAAAACGGAGAAAAAGACATGGGGCAAACAAACAGACAATCAAGTGCATCTCCACACCTCCATTTCACTATGCTCATAATCAAGATGAGAGTATCTCATAATATGGTAAGTATCTCGGTACATTTCCTTGTATAACTCCATCCTAAGCTTGATTTTATTATTGAATATTCTCACATTCCTTTCTTTCCAAAGGACAGCAACGAAAACATTCAACATAACGAGAAGATGATACGAGTAGGAGCATTTCCATTTTGTAGCCTTATATATGTTTGTCCATGCAATCTTACTATCCTATACGGGGTTCACATATCCATCCTTAGTTTTGATTCTATTCCATAGAAAGAACGAGAAAGAACATTTAAAGAACAGGTGAAGGTTATGCTCATCTCTGCATTTGAAGAAAACGCAGAGGGTGTTAATAGACATGCCTCTGTAAGCTAGATTGCTGAGAGTGCTGATGGCATTCCTAAGAACTTTCCATAACATGAAGTTTAGCTTTTGAGAAGTATACCTGTTCCACACTCTACTATACCAGGGGAATTTTAGGTGATCAGAAGCAAGAGTTATGGCTTTCTATGCATTAGTAATTTCTATGTTATCTAAAATTATATTTACTATAAATTTGCATATATAAAATATTAGATTAATTTTTAACATGATATGCTAACACAATGAATTATAGGTAATTTAAATTTGTGTAACCTTATTAATATAAATATAATAAATTAATAAATATATATATAAATTAAAATAAATAATTTTGGCTATGTATACATCATATATAAATATTAAAAAAATTATTATACATACATATAACCATTCAATATGTGATAGCATTCATATATGTGTGTATATATATATATATGAATCTCAACTAACTAACAATATAAATATGATAAATATGTACAAGTGATGGAATATTATACATGAATTATAAGTTATATGAAATAAGAAAACTTACCAAAACTATGCCTTAAAGTACACCTTGCTATAATGAATATCCCTCCTTAGAACTCTTCTCGGTTCGGCAGACTACTAATCTTTGAATTGTAGACCATTGACTATCCAATAGCTGTGATTTGAAACTGATTTAAGATGAGCTTTGATGGATCTTTATGTAGATGGGATCGGCCAACAAGAAGATGAAAATGGCGGCCAAAAAGTCGATATGCATTAGGGTTATGAGTTCTTTTATACTGGAAAGAATAGAGAGAAATGTGGATCAAATCTCTTATCCGTTCTCTCTACATCTGAGCCATCCATCAAAGATCCTCCTACCTCATCTTTTAGCCGCCCATAACATGCATGTTGTTGTTGTATGTATCACCAGACATCATGGGCTAATAGCCCATTTAGGTCCAAATAAATATTACTAATTAAATCTGATTTAACTGCTTGTCGATATCGCATATCGATCGATATATTTATAATCATTATAAATATACACTCTAATATTTATTCCTCAAATCACATTCAAAATTTATATTCAATATTTCATAAATATTATTTAATTTAATTAGTTTATAACAATTATAAACTAATTAAATCGTTTGGTCTAAAGAGAATTCTTCATATCGGTTGTGTGACTCATCATGTGTAAATTTGATCAGCGATTAACATCAAACTATTCAAATGTTAACGTTCACACGTCACTTCGCAGGTGGTGTGACATTTTGGCTAAATTTATCACTTACTTAGTTTTGGTCAAATCCAATTTTAGTTAATTAAGCGTTACTCGGTTGGGACATTAATTTACACCAATTCTCTTTGTCAAAACTATATCACTTTGGACTTATGCAATTTGGTAATGGTCAGAATTCTAATATCGTCCAAATTCGACTCTATAGTCCAAACACAAATTTCTGGTTAAATAATAATTATTATTATTAATCGAAATGCTCTGGCTGGAGACTTTTACTTTGAGTTGACTTGAGTTGACCGCGACACTAACCTATATAACCGAGGAGACGAATCCTCTCTTGAATAGTGTTTAACCTCCAATACTTCACTCAACCCAACTATAGTCACTTGATGGACGCCATGCTATGGTTTGACTATAACAAAAGCGGAACTTTCATATTAAGATCCACAATATTCTCGAGTCAAGAGAACAGTGTAAACCAGTCACATCGATATTTTTTGTTTGACCTTAGTTATATTAACCAATAAAAAACTATCGAGTGAGTCATTCCATATTTATCCAATAGCTATCAGTACGTAACCTCTTGGTGCCCCCAGCAACCAAGAGTAATACAATGCTTAACATTTGGAGTGCGTTACGTATTTAGTCTCAATGGATACGTCGATATCTAGTCTCAGTGCATATTGACTAGGAACATTTAAAATGGTATATTAATTTTCATTGAGATAAATTACTGACGGTTACAACTATTTGTAACTACTATCACAAAACATACCATTTATGGATTTTCTATTAAATGTACATTTAATTAAATTAATTAATTAATATAACCACATTATATCAAGTATATAATAGAATTAAAATACCTTTGATTTCGAATAAGATTGGTTATTGAGTTAGATATATGTAACAAATTACATAATTGCTCCTAAGTCATACCCTTAACTCTATCAGGCGATCGTCACATTTAGCATCCGAGCTTAGGTTACGTAGACAACCTAAGTTGATACTTGGATCCATTAAAGATAAGGAAAGAGTTATCGCCTTAGAATGGATCAAGCGATATATGAGAGAGCGTACTTGTTATATTTTTGTTTCCAGAACTATATATAGTATATAAGTCGCATTGCATTATTGGGCTCCACTTATTCGTTTTAGAGAGACCGGTCATTCTTATTACAGCTTGTAAGAATGAGCTGGCTAATGAGGAATACTGATAAGAACTCCATTTCTATAGTTGAGGATGGGGCAGGATCGGGGGCTGCTAATTCCAATTTGCAGAACATGTTCATTGAGATGGTGCGCAATATGTTTTAGAATGCCCAAGTTGCTCCTACTGTGGCTATTATGGTGGTGCTCTAGTGCAAGAGCTGAGGGCTGACTTTGCCAATTTGAACAAGGATTATTCTACTCTAGGAGCAAACCGTTTCTTAGAATGAATTCAGCCATCAAAGAGAAGGATTGGTTGGACACCTATGAATGCGTCTTTGAGGATATGGAGTTAGAGGATGCAATGAAGAGGAAGCTGGCCTTTAGACAGCTTCAGGGACGAGCTATGGGATGGTGTAACGCCATCAAGATTATTACTCTTGAGGATCAAATTACTTAGGAGAAGTTCAAGGCGGGATTAGAAGAGAAGTATATACTAGAAACTCAGAAGTCGGTGCTCTTTCGAAAGTTTTCTGACTTGAGACAGGGGGATATGTCTATGTTGGAGTACGTCGTCGAGTTCGACATGCTATCGAAGTACGGTCTATCTTACATCGATACTCCGCGCAAGAAGAATGAGAAGTTCATTATGGGCTTGGATGATTATTATGGAGAGAAGCATGTAAGGCGTATTGATGAGCCATTTGAGAGGCTAGCAAAGAAGGCTCTTCGACATGGGAGTCTGTATCCTAAGCCCAAGTTGGTTGTTGCTCCCTGGTATGAGCGACATGAGCCAAAGTCACAAATTGGCGAGGGGGCAAGAGGAAGTGGAACACCAACAAGAAGAAGCTGCTTCAGAAGGGTGACCTGAAAAAGGGCAAGTGGGAGTCTACTTGCTATAATTGTGGAGAGAAGGGCCATTTTAGCAAAGGTTGTAGAAACGAGAAGAAAAGATGTTTTAACTGCAACAAGCCGGGGCATATGAAGAAGGATTGCCTAGAGCCATTGAAGAATAAGCAGGTTATGTCAACTTATGTTTTCAACGTGTTCCAGCTTCGTCAGTGCTCCATCGGCAAAGGAGAAGGGGAAAGGCGTCGTTATGCAGGGTATGCTTTCTATTTCTGATATACCTGTACATGTTTTATTCGATACGGGGTTTCACATTCCTTCATATCTAAAGATTTGGTAGATAGATTGGAATTGAAACCCGAGGTAGTTAACTGACCTTTAATTGTCACAAACCCTATTGGAAGATCGACTAGCCTGTGCATGGTTTGTTGAGACTTAGCAATATCGATTCATAGATGTTTGTTTGCTTGTGATTGCTTTGTTTTGGATTTTTTGGGGTTTAATATTATACCGGGGATGGACTGGCTGAGGAAGTGTGTAGTAGTGGTGGATTGCAAGAGGTTGTTGGTGACGATCGGGGCTGTGGAAGGGTGGACGGTAGTGATTAGCTGCCTACCAGAGGATGGAGTTATGGTTTGCTTTTTATATTCGCTTGAGATTCCACAGGATGAGCTGTCATTTATGCCTACTATGAGACAGTATTCGGACATGTTCGAGGAGGTGACCGGATTACTACCACACCTAGAGATTGAATTCCGCATAGACTTAGTGAAGGATGCCAGGCTGATAGTTATGCTCTTGAGGCCTTTGGCACCAGAGAGCAGAAAGAGTTGGAGGTGCAAGTAAATGACATGTTGAGGCAAAGCTTCGTTTGTAGGAGCATATCTAAGTAAGGCATACCTATAGTATTCTCCACCAAGAGGATGGCTTTCTGAGATTGTGTGTAAATTAACATGAGCCGAATAAGGTGATGAAGAAGAAAAAGCATCTACTCCTGTGTATTGACAACTTGTTCGATCGGCTCCATGGTGTGAAAGTGCTCTCTCAGCTGGACCTTGCGATGGGGTTTCATCAACTGAGAGTGGAGAAGGACAATATGCTGATTATAGTGCTTCGTACGCTGTTTGGATTCTATGCGTGGTTAATTATACTGTTTGGGCTAACCAATGCACCGGCATATTTTGTTGATCTTATAAACCATGTTTTCAGGGATCAGCTAAATAGGTTTGTACTTGTGTTTGTGGATGATATCCTTATTTATTCGAGGACAGAGGAAGAATGTAGGGAGCATTTGAGGATTGTGCTCGAGATGTTGAGGAAGCCCGACTGAAGATGAAATTTTCGAAGTGTCATTTCTTGAAGAGGGAAGTGGGATTTTTGGGTCATGTTGTTTCTGAGAGAGGTATTGCTATAGATCCTATGAAGGTGGTAGCAGTACAGGAGTGGGATCGACCCAAGGCCTCTACAGACGTAAGAACTTGATTTGGCAAGATACTATAGACGTTTTATCCAAGACTTCCCTAAAGTAGCAGCTCCATTAACCGACTTGACAAAGAAGAATCAGACTTTTATTTTGGGATGCGAGGTGCGAGCACGCGTTCATGAGTCTGAAGAAAGGTTGACGAGTGCACCGGTGTTAGTCATTCCAAGCGAGAATGAGGAGCTGACAGTATACATAGAGGCATGTGGTTTTGGACTTGGTGCGATGTTGATGTAGAGGGGAAAGTTGTCGCCTACGCTAGTCGACAACTGAAACCGCATGAGAAGAAATATCCAACTCACAATTTGGAGTTGGCAACGATAGTATTTTCTTTGAAGATATAGAGGCATTATTTGCTTGAGGAGAGGTTTGAGTTGTATGCGGACCGCAAATCGTTGATGTATCTATTCTCTTATAAGGACCTTCACCTTCGTCAGTAGCGATGGTTAATGTTCCTGACCTCCTATGACTTTGGCATTTCGTATACGCCTGGTAAGGGAAATGCTATCACTAATGCTTTGAGTAGTAGACATGCTAGTTTGGGAGCGATGTTCCTAGAGTGGAAGCGGTTGGAGTTTATCATTGGCTATGATTTTAGGCCTCCATGTGAGCTAGAGCCGGAAGTGTTGGCTAGCCTGATGATCTGACCTATCTTGATTGAGCAGATCGGCACTAGTTGGACGCGAGACGTTAGAATAGTGGAGATCATGGAGAAGATAGAGGAAGGAGTAGAGTCTAAGGAGATGAAGTAGTATGGGCTCGATTGTGATGGTTGACTCCATAGGGATGGAAGATTGTTTGTTCCTGATATCGATGGGTTGAGGGATGAGGTGCTACGGGAGTGCCATCATTCGAGATTGGCAATACATCCCGACAGCAATAAAATGTATCGTTATATGAGGCAGACATTTTATTAGAAAGGGAAGAAGTAGGATGTTGGGATATTCAACTCAAAGTGCATGAACTGTCAGTTGGTAAAGGTAGAGAAGAAGAAGCCAAGTGGTTTGTTGCAACCGCTCAAGATTCCCGAGTGGAAATGGGAACAAGTTTCGATGAACTTCATCATTGGATTGCTGAGGAACAAAGGAGGGTATGACACATTTGGGACATATTCGATAGATTGACGAAGAGTGCTCGATTTATACCTATTAAGTCAAGTAAAAAGGCATTCAAATTGACCGAGTTGTACGTGAAATGGGTTGTGTGATTCCATGGTGTGCCAAAGAACATTATGAGTGACTGAGACCCTTTGTTCACTAGCAGATTTTGAAATAACTTACAAGAGGTGCTGGGGACGGTACTACATCTCTGTATAACTTATCATCCACAAAATGATGGGCAGACCGAGTGGGTGATTGTATTCTGGAAGATCTCTTGCAAGCTTGCATTCTTAATTTCGTTGGCTCATAGGACGATCATCTAAACTTAGTAGAGTTCGCATACAATAACATCTATCAGTCTAACATTGGTATGGCACTATTTAAGGTATTATATGACCGACAGTGCAACGTTCCTTCATGTTGGTAGGAAGCGGGCGAGAAACTGATACTTGGGACAGATATGATTAGAGAGACTTCGGAGAAGATCGAGATCATTCGACAATGAATGAAAGTTGCTCTGAATAAAGAGAAGAGCTACACTAATAGGAGAAGACATGACTTAGAGTTCTCCATTGGCAATATGGTGTTCGTCCAGATCTCTCTGTTGAAGAATGTTGTTCGATTCGGTACTAAGGAGAAGCTGGAGCCGATATTCGTTGTTTCTTTTTTGATACTTGAGAGGATTGGGAACCTAGCTTACATAGTCGACTTACCTAAAAAAATAGCGGATGTGTGCAATGTGTTCCACGTCTGCATGGCTCAGGCATGATAGTTGAACCAAATCAGCTTGATCGTAACGAGATTGAACCGGAAGCATAGAGAACTTGTAGGCCTATTCATATCATCGGGCTTGATACGAAGTAGCTTCAGAGGAAGACGGTGGAGCTGGTAAAGGTTCAGTGGAGTGAGAGCGAAGGTGATTGTACTTGACTTACATATAGTTATAGAATCACAGGACCTCATATGTGTTTAAAAATAATATTTTATGATGCTTCAATACGTAAAATATGGGTCGCTACACCCAGACTTCTAGAAAGAATGATAAACAACACTATCATTCCATGCCCCGGTGGTCATAAGTTAATTTATGATATTGATTATCAAGCTTTATGTGCCATTTTTGGAAATATTAAACTAGATTGGGCGGCCTTTATCTACCACAAAATTAGATATTATTTTAAGCAAAAACAACAAACTATTTTCTATGGCCCCTACATTATGCATGTTCTTAAATCCAAAGGAGTTTATTTTTTTCAGAAACAACTAGGCAAAATAATGTACTCCAAAAAAGAGATTTTTTAGCTTAATGCATTTGCCTAAAGGTCCTCCTAACTATAATCCATATGAAATTTGTCTTGAAAAATTAAACTTCGATGAACCTGTCGTGGAATCATCATCTCATCCCGACAAAGGAAATAAGCCGGCACAACCATCTTATGAAATTTGGAGGCAGGTGATGAAGTAAATGGAGGTGAGTCTCCAATTAGAGAAGTACAAGTGTATGAAAATGAAGGAGATTGGAAAAGACTTTATGAAGCGCAAGAATTACTTCTAAAAATCAAATAAAGCAGGATAAGAGAACGAATAAAAGCTTGCAGTCTTCGACTCTAGGATAGGAAAATTAAAAAATAAAGTAGACTTTATGATGCGTTTTATCGAATTTTTTTAGAAAAAGCTTGGCAAAACTCCTCGGTCATCCTCTTCTTCAGGAAGAAAAGGAGGAAGTAAAAACAAGGGAGAAAATTAGAGGATTTCCGCTTTGTCTTATGGACATTCTACCTCTTAGTAGCTTAACTTACCATCTTTTTTTCATTATTGAAGTTTCTATTATGTATGTCTTGCAAGTAAGGGTACTTATAGTTAGTATTGCAATTGTTGTATGTTGTATGGGATTATTGAAACATTATGGTCTTGTGTTGGTGTTGTTTATTGTTTGTAACGACCCGCCATTTCGACCCCTAAGTGTTGACACTAATACATCCATTGAATTCACGTGCTGAGCACTCAAGTGCCGGAAAGGCAGATTGTTTAGGTAGATAAAAAGAAAAAGAAAAAAAGAATAAGGAAGAAAGAACACGACATCAGAATCTCATAACGGAACGATCATATATAATATCAAAAAGATAGTACAAAGTGCTACTATAAGATACATAACATTTCAGAGTACAATCCAAAGTATTATCATCAACCTGGACAGTTATAACGGCATGTCCTTACAAATGCTGATATATACATACTAGTAGGGCAGTAGAAATAAGAATACTATAGTAGACGAAACATCCAACTCATTTCCTTGAGCTCCAAAGAATACATAACTAAAACCTACCTTTCTTAAACTGCTCGAAAGAGCACTCGATGAATTGAGGGAAAAATAAAACTACAAGTAAGACAAAAGTTCGGTGTGAGAAACTTAGGAAATATGATGCATTCATATAACAGCATCTTTTGAGACCAACCAAATCACTAGAATGGTTTTCCCCTTAAAAGAGCGAAACCATCTAATAACTACATATGGCAATATAATAGATAATGTCTAGGGTATAGAATATGAATTAGAAAATAGCTATGCTACGTGTACAACACAAGAATATTAGGTACACAATCAAAAGCGCTAAGGTTCGTTTGCATATAGGGATTTCCTCTAGAGGTTCCCTCGGTGCATCGAGAACGGGCCTCCTAATAAGGG
The DNA here is from genome assembly GCA_030737815.1 of Allium fistulosum. Lineage (NCBI taxonomy): Eukaryota > Viridiplantae > Streptophyta > Magnoliopsida > Asparagales > Amaryllidaceae > Allium > Allium fistulosum. Next base: position 1,081,516,750 of record CM060902.1, read on the forward strand.
TTAGAGATCCTTCCGAGCAGCATATATCTCTAAATAAAATATACCATATAATAAACATAGTTGGTCCATGCCCAAACACATGGCACCGAGTATCATCTCTCTCGCTAGCAATCTAGAAGCATCTTTAGAAAAGATATGATATACCCTTGGGTTAGCTAAACCCTTTGCTATGCATTATACCCTGGTTTTTGTCATTGTCGATGGTGAAGTCACGTTCAGCATCTCAATGCACAAGTCTTCATCACTAAAATAGATCTCGAATTTCTCTCTGGATTCCAATCTCGAACAGATTTTGAATCTCCCTTTGGATTCCAGCATCTCGAATCTCTTTCTAGATTCTATCATCTTGAACAGTTTATGAATCTCCCCATGGTTTCCAGCATAAGTCCTATGACAAATGTTAATGGCATCATCTCTCTTGAAATCATCCTCAAGATAGAGAGTCCCACATGATAGCCATTCGAATGTTAACGTCGACCTCTCCCTTGGACATAACCTTAGGATAGATAGTGTAACTTTATAACATTTCACTTCACAATCGCTTCCAAAATATAAAACACGTATATCAGTTTTGAAGTGGTTACGGTGTTGAGTTATCTCATAAAAGTACGCTCCCTCGCTTATCATAGGAGACAAGAATTTAGAGGAAAGACTCAAAAATGATCGACATATATTCAACCTTGGAGAATTCTGGAAATCATTAATAAGTCTTCATCTTTTGTAAGTCTTAGATAGTTTAACTTTGTACAATCTCCTTGATGATGTTACACACACAAACATTTTTTCTAACTCAATTGTGCTTAGAAAAATATTTTTAAATTGAACTTTTACTTTGAAAATTATTTTGTAAAGAAAAATATAGATTTTTGAATATTCAGACGTCTAATTCACGTTTTTCAAATGTCTAAACTATAGTGTGTTCTTGAGTTACAAAACCATGGATATAAGACATCTAAACTTATTTTTTAGACATCTAAATGAATATTCAAACGTCTAAATGAATATTCATACGTTTGAACAAGAGCCTCAGACATATGAATATTCCAAATTTTATATCTTCTTTTAACTGACTTTTCAGATGGCTAAACAGTTCAACCAGACATCTGATCATGAATTCAGACGTCTGAGTGATATTTCCAAACGTCTAAAATAGATAGTTTTTCAAAATAAATAAACTTCTCTTCACATTTGAAATGACTCATACGTCTGAATATAGATTCAAACGTCTATTTGGCTATTAACTGTCAAAATTAATTGAAGAGACTTCTTCTTCCCAAAAGTTGCAACTTTTTTTAATGGTCATAACTTTTTACCACCATTAACAACTCTTCGCTGCAACTTTTCAACTTTATAAATAGAGTTTGCTTCTAAGGTTTTGATATACATTTTACAATTCTATTCTTTGTGCTTTCATCTCTTGTGTTCTATACACTCTAAAAGACCTTCAAAATAAACTTTTTACTTCCTACACGCTTGCACATTAAATTCTACATCATCAAGAGAGTACAGGAAGGATGTACTCAAACTTGACTTATTAGTGTTGTGAAGAACACCTTGGAATTAGTAAATAAAGGTTTTCCTTTATCGCACAGTGAAGTCCTATTCGGCTGCTCAGGCAATTGTAAACCTGTTCCTCTGGATGAAGTGAGGATTGTTGATAGTAAAATTCCTAAGGAGAGCTTAGGGATTGGATGTCGGATGAGAGGTCCGAACCAGTATAGAACTTCTGGTGTGATATATCTTACTTTATGTATTTATTTATCTTCACATTTATCTCAGGTTAGAATTGATTCATAATACTCTAGATCCTTTAGAATTTCTAAAACCAGTGGCATCACAAAGCTTACGGATAGGACTACGCATCCATACCAAATTGAAGGAAAATTTCTAAAGCTTAGTTGCGCAACAATTTGGACATCAAAGGCAGAAGTAGTGGAGAGAAATTCAGTGAGTGATTCTTGCTTTTCTCTCGATATAATGCAATTATAATCCTATATATATGATTTGTGGTCTAAGATAGAGAAAATAACAATTTAAAATCAGTTAATTTCAGATTTAACATGGTTTTGGGTGGGATTAATAAAAACAATAAGCATAAACTAAAATTTTCTTTTTCTTTGAATTAAATAAATATACCATGGGTTTAACTGTGGCCGTGTTTTGGGTGTAGGTTAAATGTGGACTTGAACTGGCTAATATATATTAATGTTTATCGATTCGAGTCCCATTTCCTTTCTTTTCAGAAGATGTTTAGAGGCTATTTCAGAGACTGTGGTCAACATAACGAATCTGAGGTGAATTACGTGGATGTTGATCATTTATTTGAGTTGGATTTGTATGTTATTTGTTATATAGAAATAATTCAACATTGACTCGAACATGTACGAGCCTGTGGTGCAATTAGGCAAATTAGGATGCAAGCCCATGACACAAAGAGGTGATCTGGGTATATCATTTATTTCTTGTAGTGCTTTGACGGTCTATTATTGAGGAGTGAAAATTAAATGATTAGGGAGTGCAAGAGGCAAGTTTAGGACTCGAGTCCGGTTTGTATACGAGGTATGGACAATAAGCGACCCCTATAGCATATGAGGCGAGTCCAGGGAAGTGAATCCTACATTGACGTGATGGTGGACAATAGGCAACCCTATAGCGCATGAGGCGAGTCCAGGGAAGTGATTCCATATAGATTCAATGCAATATGACTGGATGTATACAGTATGTGAAGTATGGTATGACTAGCAGGGTGCGAGGTGACCAAGACATTAGACTCATGTCATGTTATGGTACTATCATTGTAGTATATGCGAAACAAGTATGGCTCACTAACCTAACTTATGTCTAACGCACTTTTTTTTTCCTTTATTTATGTAACACCCCACCTCTATATCCATATTACTCAAGAGTATTACTGAATAATACTGTTGTGTAACATGGAGAATGAGACGATGTGGGTGAAGCACATATGAATATTCCCTTGGACTAACACTGATTACGTCTCATAATATAAAAATCACTCACCTCGACGTAAACAGTCTCCGTACAAAGCAATAAACACATGTGGTGCCCGAGGATAGAAATAAATCACATAGAACACAGAGTCATAACGCAGCGATAAAAATATAATACATCAAATAAGTCTGGGTGGGATAAAAAAGTCAAATTCCCACTAAACCTTAATTATATACAAGATTAATCCAATACAAGAAATCCAACATCATATACATACACGAGTCCATATTATAATATACAACACAAATAATATTCTATCTTTCAACTAAGCCCACTAAGTCATCTGGTCACATCATCCCTGAACCTGAAATACCTCGGACTGCCCAAGTATTATATAAATAATAAACGGATCTGACTATGTCTAAATTCAATGGTGAGAATATATATGATTTCTCAAGGAATAAAACACAACATAATAAGAGATAGATCCAAAGGAATAATTAAACATCTATGACACATCAAACAACATCCATCACAATCAAACATCAAAACAACCATAACCCATCGAACATCAAAACATCCATCAAACATCAAAACATCCATTGCACACTTCACACATCACACATCATACATTGCACACAACATACATCGCAAACAGCACACCACAAACATTAATTATTCATAATTATTTAGCAGTATTAAATTTATTCATTTTATTTTTCATTATTAATTTTATTACTGCTTCTGCTATATATGTGTTGTTATAATTGCTACTGTCAAAAGCCAAGTTTACTCCTAAGCCTTGATACTTCTCAGGTGCAAAGGGAGACCCAACAAATAATATTTTTATGAGCGTTGTCGCCAGTCTTTAGCTGCATAATAAACGCACGTCACTTCCATTCCTCCTCACCTCCTCGCTCCTCTTAACCTCTTCATCAGTAACTCCTAGATATGGCTTTATAAATAAAATTTTTGTATTACCAATTCTCAAAGACTCATCTAAGGATTAATTAGCCCACCTCCAACAAACAAACAACTAATTAAAATTTGAGATCTTTGCGTATCCCATACGGATTATACACTAGTAAGAAGCGAAATTCGTCAGGGCATTACATAAGACTTTGCTAACGATCGCTCGGGACAACTAGTTGTCATGGTTTATGAGACAGCCCTACTACTTAAATATCGATTCAACAACAACATTGACATAGCTCGCCGACCTCCCATAGTTGAAATCCCATTTAGACTATCCTAATGTAAGTTAAGGGAAAATACCAATCCTAGTTACTTAATGCCTCTTGTTAGAAATGAAACAGACTGCATTTCACTCTTAGGTACAGTCGTAGGTTATTTGAGACTTCTTATACAGGGAGAAGGCAGACACAATGGCCATATAATACCTTCCACTTAGAAGTAAACCCCTTGACATCCCTAAAGATGCTAAGCCATTCAATACTTCAAATCCGAGGTGAACCCTTGATTTTCTCACACCTATACGCAAACGTATTTCTCTTCCCCATGGATCTATGGTTGGAGATGTCCCACATCAGTAGTACATATACCAACTGCTAGTAGCCTCTAAGTGAAGGCAGACTTCTGTTATGTAACTCCACTGACCTTGTATCCCAACCCATTTTAAACCAAACTAATTATCTTAGGCCTAAATATTGGGCTAGGCCCACTAATTCACGCTCATCCTAAATGTATGATTGAGGCTATATAATTTCCTTGAAAATTATACTACCTCCAAGTATTTTGTTCCAATCTTATAGGCTTATTATGTATATTCTCTATTTCCCTCTTACGTCCCATAAATGTCGATTGTCCATAATAAAGAGTCATTATTATTCTAATTGGACAATTACTAATGACATTTATTTATTTGTTCAACTTGAACCTATTATGCGTATTTCATTTTCCCATAAATGTTATATTAAATCCTTTACCGGTCCCATTAAACGCGTTTATGTCCCTATTAATTCATGTAACTCTATATTAACTGCACATTTATTGCCCTACTAGTTTTTGAGTTACTATCTCTTTTCCATTTCAACCTCCTAGTTCTATGGTTTACTATGCAATTAATAACTAGTCGTCGTAATTATAACTTGTACTAATATTGATATATATTACGCTATATTTTTTTTAATCGGTACGGACGGTTATACTTGTATGTATCTATGTGTGTGTGTGTGTTCTTATTTAACTCATTAATTTTTATGCTTAGGAATTCCAGAACATATACTTATATGTACATTCTATAAGGAACATTTATTTCCATAACTTAATCTATTAGAGTTGTCCCTTCCAAAAAGGATTACTATTATAACTTTCTATAAATTATCCAAAAGTGAGACTTTTGCTTCATTTGAAATTACAGGGAATTATCACTTTTCTTTTATTTAAATAGACCGTGCAAACTATAGAGAAGAACATTCGTACTTTACACATCTCTTTCATTTTTGGTATATTCCTTATTATTTCAAACGACACACTTTTTATACATGGAATTGGATAATTTTTGGAAATTACATGGAAATAGATACAACTAAATTGTATCCTAACGCTACCAATAAATTAAAATAAGAAATTCACATTCCAGGTTAAATAAGGGCAACCTAAATTAATACTAACAATCTACAAACCAATTATCATAAATCTAGAATAAATCTTTTAGTCTTATCAACATTCTACTTTTACAAATTTAGGGACTAATTCCCGAATTATATAAATATCATTCCAGTTCCAATTACCTAACTTACAAAATATGTAGCGTTTAAGTGAATACATTCTTCTAAGCCTACAACTCCACAGATCTTGCTCAGGCATAATAATTAAATAAAACTCAACGATATAAATTTCAATGTGATGTATAAATCATATAATTTCCTACTCTCCTTTCTAGCTTTTCAAATCTCCCAAATCCGAATTTATCCTTTTAATTGACTCGTTTTCCTTTCCAATCCAAAAAATTGTATAAGAAGATATATACATACCCATTAGAATTACATATTCGAGAGGATATTTGAATTAAGTGGGATATAGATTTATAATTATGAATTTTTTCCATAGTATTTATTCGCTCCTTCTCTTCTTCTGTTTTATTTTCTACCCTTCTCTGATTATATATATATATATAATGTTTATAATTAATAGAAATAGTGGAGAAGAGAAAATAGCAAAGCTCTGCTGCTTTGGTCAAAAAATATAAGAAAAAAAGTGAGGGGCTATGATGTATTTATAGGCACTCGAACCAATCGTATCCTTTAGATCCAAAATAATTAAATTCGGGCTGTTTGGCCAAGGTTCAACCCTAGCCGCCATGCTTCATCCTTTGAATTTATTTTGATGATTTGTAAACTCTACTCCATTTTCTTTTTATGACTATTATGGGCCTTGCACTTTGATATTTGTTTGGTTCACTTAGTTATACTTATTTTGTGACGCCCCACCTCTATGCTCATAATAACAAAGAGTATTAAAGGAAATACTGTCTATTATTACGAAGAATAAGGCTGGATAGGAGCGACCATCCGTAATTGGCCTTACACTAATATTGGTTATCTCGATAGGAACGGTACATACTTTTTATTTTTCTTCTATTATTTATTTACTCCCATCGACACACCCAATACTAGTATAAAACGAACTACGACGGTTCATAATAGTTTAGGACATTAGATATAACAATAACACAGATAATATAAATGCGGAACACAGATAAAAACAAAAGTCTCATATATATATAACTGATGTCAGTTAATACATAGTTGACACAATACATATGATACAACTACAACTGTCGACTCTAGAAGTTATATATACAAGTACATTATCGACTAATATACATGAATACATATCGTTCTATACAATGACACGACTACTACAAAATGACATTGACAACTTCAGAAGATGTGAAAAGTCTTCATATCCTGAACAGCAACTCAAAGAAGAAAATCTACAACCCGAAATAACTCGGGTCTGACTCGAGTATTACATTCAAAAGAAAATAATACCCAGGTCAGTCTAATTCAAACCAGTTTATTAGTGCATATAGGCAGTAATAATTTAAATAGACGACAGTCACAATAATTCCCGTCTATCCGATTCTTTAAACAAAGAAACCGGATAACGGTCAATATAACACTTAACAGTGTTTAACAAAAATCAGCAGATTTAAATCATCAACAGAGATAAATAAACAATTTATCAAATCGACTAAATCAATTTAAAGCCATTGAAATTGTCACTTTAAAACCATCAAAACTCGATTGGCTGCCGTACACGCACGCGTGTACGGCCTCGCCAATACAGCATAAAAGATCAATGCATCACGACACAAAAGAAATATTAATTCAAAACTGTCGAGTTTGGGTGGCTGCAGTGCACACGCACATACATGTGCACTGCCTCGCCACACAATAATGGTAGTGAAATATAAACCAAAAGAGTGGCATAAACAAGGATAAAACAGGTATGCACTGTAAACTGGACGGTGCAAATATAATTCCCAAGGGCAAGGCCATAATACCACTTAATTCAACCTACCAAAAGTGGAACAACTCAGCTGCAATCAAACTACAGAGTCCAGAGGAAGTCCAGGCCAGTAAAAATATTCAAGAACCAAAGAAGGCACCAGTACAAAACTGGATGGTGTAACCTCAATAAAATGTATATAACCTGAAGTCGTACTAACTTACAAGGACATGAAAGCCTCAAGTACACATCGAAATAAAGTGGATGGCTGTCTCAAGCAACCGCAACCATACATGTTCGAATCGAGCATAGGAATGCCAAAGTGGTCAAGACTAAGATTGAACAAAACAGTTTCAAGTGACGGCAGTATAAAGCTCCAATCAAGTGAAAATGCAACTCAATGATGCTACACTGTTAATATGAACAAATATGCTATGCAGTGAAGCCAAAGCTACTACAGATCAGGTTAACATGAGTGTATAGTCACACATGTATAAAATTTATTTACAGGGATATAAAACTAACAATGTACATAGTGGCCATTATATCTACCCCACTTCCATGCATTTACATGAAGGCAGTGCCGAAGTCAGGTAATGGTAAAGTCAAAGCCCAAAGTGAACAATGCAAGCGAAGACAAATGAACACAGTCGAAAGTGCTACCAAAAACAGTGAATAGTATGGCAAAAGTCGAGCAGGATCGACATCACAAAATCAAGTTCGATGTCGAAGACAACCAGAAACAAGCTCTAACAGTATCAAGTAACTGATGCCAATATTTCGAAGTCAACTCAGAACAAAATCACGGCCAGGGAAGAACACGAACAAGAGGCAATGTTGAAGTCTACCAGAATCAACAATGAACAAAGTAAAACGATCGAAACCCAAGTCAAAGAAAATCACGGAGCAACTTAATCAATACCGAGATTATCACGCGAAAGAAAAACAATATATACGCATATGACAAAGTCAAACCTCAACATCGTGGTGGTCGTGAAACCGAGAATATCATATATTCGTATCTTTGATAAGGTCAAAAATATAATCTCAACATCTCTCAATTATTGAATGGTCGAGCCGAAGAGGTGACAAATTCAACGAAATCAAAGATAGAGGAGCAGCAGTTTCAAAACAATTCTACTGGGACGAACACAGATTGCAAAAGTCAAAGATCAAAGCCGTGGCCAACAAAACATAACAAAGTCAAAAGAATCAACTCCAAAAAGAAACTACCACGAAAACGAACAGCCCAAAATCAATGTCAAAACGAGGCCAAACTGTCGAGGTATAAAACTCAAGTCGTATTAGATGTGAGTGAATATATTTCACTCACCTTAGTTTCCCCCAGCATGAATTCGAGAATCGAACAGCTCCGAGTGGGAGTCGTGGCATCACTAAATCGAACGAAGCCAAGCACGAAACCTCCTTTGACGAGTTGAAGCAGGGACGAGGCCGGCATCACAAAGTCGATCGAAGACAATTGGTAGTAGCCCTAATTCTTTAATTTGTGGACGAGAACGAATAACCATGCCGCCTCCATTTTCTTTTCTTTCTTTAGCTAGGGTTTTTTTTCTCTTTTGATTTCGAACGAAAAATAAAAATGAGGGAAGACCGGGTTTTCGTTAGATAATAAGGCACTGAAATAAATTAAGGCATGGGCTAGCTTTAAAGGCCCACTAACACTTAACAATCTATAAAGGAATTTCAAACTGATTACATTTCCAACAGCGATTTACCCTTGTTTAAATCGATAATTGATGATTATAAGTTGAAACTAAATCCCGGGTTGTTACAGACTCCCCTCCTTATAAAAATTGCGTCCTCGCAATTTTCATAATTAAGGTCGTCAACCACAATTATTCTTCTAACATAAACTGGTTAAGCTAGAAAAATAAAAGTCGAGGATTCAATTGCCAAAGTAATCTTTTAATTCCAATAAAAGGGATTCACCAATTTTCAACAAAATTTAATTATCAAGTAGATAATCAGGAACATCAAATATCTAACTATCAAAACGATAATCAGAAAACAAATCAGCACATATCTAATTACCAAAAACGGTAATCAAATCTCAAATCAACAAATATTCGATTATCAAAAACGATAATCAAATTTCAAATTCAATAAATATTTGATTATCTCAAGCGATAATCAAATTTCAAAATCAACAATTATTTGATTATTTCAAGCGATAATCAAATTTCAAATTCAATAATTATTTAATTATCTCAAGCGATAATTAAATCTAAAATCAACAAATATTTAATTATCTGAAGCGATAATTAAATCTCAAATCAACAATTATTTAATTATCTCAAGCGATAATTAAATCTAAAATCAACAAATATTTAATTATCTGAAGCGATAATTAAATCTCAAATCAACAATTATTTAATTATCTCAAGCGATAATTAAATCTAAAATCAACAAATATTTAATTATCTGAAGCGATAATTAAATCTCAAATCAACAATTATTTAATTATCTCAAGCGATAATTAAATCTAAAATCAACAAATATTTAATTATCTGAAGCGATAATTAAATCTCAAATCAACAATTATTTAATTATCTCAAGCGATAATTAAATCTAAAATCAACAAATATTTAATTATCTGAAGCGATAATTAAATCTCAAATCAACAAATATTTAATTATCTAAAGCGATAATTAAATCTCAAATCAACAAATATTTAATTATCTAAAGCGGTAATTAAATATCAAATCAACAAATATTTAATTATCTAAAGCGATAATTAAATCTCAAATCAGCAAATATTTAATTATCTAAAGCGATAATTAAATCTCAAATCAACAAATATTTAATTATCTAAAGCGATAATTAAATCTCAAATCAGCAATTATTTAATTATCAAAAGCGATAATTAAATCTCAAATCAGCAAATATTTAATTATCAAAAGCGATAATTAAATATCAAATCAACAGTTATTTAATTATCTCAAGCGATAATTAAATCTAAAATCAACAAATATTTAATTATCTGAAGCGATAATTAAATCTCAAATCAACAATTATTTAATTATCTCAAGCGATAATTAAATCTAAAATCAACAAATATTTAATTATCTGAAGCGATAATTAAATCTCAAATCAACAAATATTTAATTATCTAAAGCGATAATTAAATCTAAAATCAACAAATATTTAATTATCTGGAGCGATAATTAAATCTCAAATCAACAAATATTTAATTATCTAAAGCGATAATTAAATCTAAAATCAACAAATATTTAATTATCTGAAGCGATAATTAAATCTCAAATCAACAATTATTTAATTATCTCAAGCGATAATTAAATCTAAAATCAACAAATATTTAATTATCTGAAGCGATAATTAAATCTCAAATCAACAATTATTTAATTATCTCAAGCGATAATTAAATCTAAAATCAACAAATATTTAATTATCTGAAGCGATAATTAAATCTCAAATCAACAAATATTTAATTATCTAAAGCGATAATTAAATCTAAAATCAACAAATATTCAATTATCTGAAGCGATAATTAAATCTCAAATCAACAATTATTTAATTATCTCAAGCGATAATTAAATCTAAAATCAACAAATATTTAATTATCTGAAGCGATAATTAAATCTCAAATCAACAATTATTTAATTATCTCAAGCGATAATTAAATCTAAAATCAACAAATATTTAATTATCTGAAGCGATAATTAAATCTCAAATCAACAAATATTTAATTATCTAAAGCGATAATTAAATGTAAAATCAACAAATATTTAATTATCTGAAGCGATAATTAAATCTCAAATCAACAAATATTTAATTATCTAAAGCGATAATTAAATCTAAAATCAACAAATATTTAATTATCTGAAGCGATAATTAAATCTCAAATCAACAATTATTTAATTATCTCAAGCGATAATTAAATCTAAAATCAACAAATATTTAATTATCTGAAGCGATAATTAAATCTCAAATCAACAATTATTTAATTATCTCAAGCGATAATTAAATCTAAAATCAACAAATATTTAATTATCTGAAGCGATAATTAAATCTCAAATCAACAAATATTTAATTATCTAAAGCGATAATTAAATCTAAAATCAACAAATATTTAATTATCTGAAGCGATAATTAAATCTCAAATCAACAATTATTTAATTATCTCAAGTGATAATTAAATCTAAAATCAACAAATATTTAATTATCTGAAGCGATAATTAAATCTCAAATCAACAAATATTTAATTATCTAAAGCGATAATTAAATCTAAAATCAACAAATATTTAATTATCTAAAGCGATAATTAAATCTAAAATCAACAAATATTTAATTATCTGAAGCGATAATTAAATCTCAAATCAACAATTATTTAATTATCTCAAGCGATAATTAAATCTAAAATCAACAAATATTTAATTATCTGAAGCGATAATTAAATCTCAAATCAACAATTATTTAATTATCTCAAGCGATAATTAAATCTAAAATCAACAAATATTTAATTATCTGAAGCGATAATTAAATCTCAAATCAACAAATATTTAATTATCTAAAGCGATAATTAAATCTCAAATCAACAAATATTTAATTATCTAAAGCGGTAATTAAATCTCAAATCAACAAATATTTAATTATCTAAAGCGATAATTAAATCTCAAATCAGCAAATATTTAATTATCTAAAGCGATAATTAAATCTCAAATCAACAAATATTTAATTATCTAAAGCGATAATTAAATCTCAAATCAGCAATTATTTAATTATCAAAAGCGATAATTAAATGCAACAAATATCCGATTATCAAAAACGATAATCAGAACTCATATCAACAAATATCTAATTATCACAAGCGATAATTAGAAATAACAAATATCTGATTATCAAAAACGATAATCAGAACTCATATCAGCAAATATCTAATTATCACAAGCGATAATTAGAAACAACAAATATCTGATTATCAAAAACGATAATCAGAACTCATATCAGCAAATATCTAATTATCACAAGCGATAATTAGAAACAACAAATATCTGATTATCAAAAACGATAATCAGAACTCAGATCAACAAATATCCAATTACCTGCAGATAATTGGAAGCAACAAATATCTAGAAATCAATTAAGAAGACTAGAAAATCAACATAAAAGCTTGGATCGATCCCATCAGATGGCGAGTTTTTAATTCGCCGCACGTGCATCTCAGAGTGGCCGAAGCCTACCAAGTACTCAACATAATTTTGGCGCCCATCAGATTGACCCGAAGGTCCGCAGAGTGACCCGAAGGTCTAGTACTGGTATTTGACCCGAAGGTCCGCAGAGTGGCCCGAAAGCCCAACAAATGACCCGAAGGTCCGCAGAGTGGCCCGAAAGCCCAACAAATGACCCGAAGGTCCTCATAGTGGCTCGAAAGCACACGAAATCATCAAATATTTCAATTAACGAGTCCGGAATTAACCGAAATAGCAAACGCACATGTCCTATACCACGTGTTTTACTAAATCGTTTGATTTTCTTCATCGTTTCCTTGAAAGTGCAAAATTTGTGTATTTTGTAAAAATACATTTCACATTCTCAAACGGACAAGTCCGGAATTAAGCGAATCAGTAAAAGAAAGGGGTCATAGTCCTCGATTTTTCTAAAACGTTTAAATCGCTTCCTCATTCTTTTGAAAGCGCAAACTGTTAAAATTTCTGAAAACAATTTTTATTTTAAAACGATTTTTCCAATCACGTGATTAAAGCAGCAAATCAGTAACAATTTCGATAAGGAATTTGTACTTCTCAAAATACCGTAAAAACAGTCACAAAACAGCATTGCGGAATAACCGCTAGAAAATCCACTTTTAAAACTTGACGGTTACTGAAGCCAAAGCAGCAGAATTTTTTTTTTATTTTTTTTTTTAAAACGTCAAAATCTCATCAAAATAATTTACATCAAAATGTAATATCAGTGAATTTTCATTCATCAGAAATGCCACAAAACACCATGCTTCAAAATAGCACTGGTGTAAAAATCCCATTATAAAAATAATGGCAACAAAATACGTTTCATAACCAAGCATCGGTTCAACGTAAAATAAATGCAATAACGTGCAATTCAAATTTTTGCGCGTACTACAAAATGAACAAAGAAATCATTCGAAGGTATCTTCAATGAAGATAATTCAAAACAGCAAAATCTAATCAATAGATGATTAGTACAAAAGAAAGCCAGCGTAAATTTCAACAAAAATCACATAACTGCAATTCCTTCGAATCCTCAATTCGGATTCGAAATTCTCAAAGAAACAAAATAATTACAGCTATGTGAACAACAAATGAAATTCATATCAATTTCGTATTTTGATTTTTAAATCAAAAAGATTATCAGTTGTACTCAGCGAAGACAGTTTCACTGTTTCCGCTGCGCACTCTAATAAACAAAACACAAATCAATCAAATCATCAGAACACAATTTCACTATTATTTTTAAATAAAGTTATTTAAAAATTTCATCAAAATTTCAAAACTTTAGTTTTGACTCAAATCACAGATAAAACATCGACCAATAGTTGTAACATATGTTCCATCCAAGTTATGTTTTATATTATGTCCATAAACCTCAAGCTCTGATACCAACTGTGACGCCCCACCTCTATGCTCATAATAACAAAGAGTATTAAAGGAAATACTGTCTATTATTACGAAGAATAAGGCTGGATAGGAGCGACCATCCGTAATTGGCCTTACACTAATATTGGTTATCTCGATAGGAACGGTACATACTTTTTATTTTTCTTCTATTATTTATTTACTCCCATCGACACACCCAATACTAGTATAAAACGAACTACGACGGTTCATAATAGTTTAGGACATTAGATATAACAATAACACAGATAATATAAATGCGGAACACAGATAAAAACAAAAGTCTCATATATATATAACTGATGTCAGTTAATACATAGTTGACACAATACATATGATACAACTACAACTGTCGACTCTAGAAGTTATATATACAAGTACATTATCGACTAATATACATGAATACATATCGTTCTATAAAATGACACGACTACTACAAAATGACATTGACAACTTCAGAAGATGTGAAAAGTCTTCATATCCTGAACAGCAACTCAAAGAAGAAAATCTACAACCTGAAATAACTCGGGTCTGACCCGAGTATTACATTCAAAAGAAAATAATACCCAGGTCAGTCTAATTCAAACCAGTTTATTAGTGCATATAGGCAGTAATAATTTAAATAGACGACAGTCACAATAATTCCCGTCTATCCGATTCTTTAAACAAAGAAACCAGATAACGGTCAATATAACACTTAACAGTGTTTAACAAAAATCAGCAGATTTAAATCATCAACAGAGATAAATAAACAATTTATCAAATCGACTAAATCAATTTAAAGCCATTGAAATTGTCACTTTAAAACCATCAAAACTCGATTGGCTGCCGTACACGCACGCGTGTACGGCCTCGCCAATACAGCATAAAAGATCAATGCATCACGACACAAAAGAAATATTAATTCAAAACTGTCGAGTTTGGGTGGCTGCAGTGCACACGCACATACATGTGCACTGCCTCGCCACACAATAATGGTAGTGAAATATAAACCAAAAGAGTGGCATAAACAAGGATAAAACAGGTATGCACTGTAAACTGGACGGTGCAAATATAATTCCCAAGGGCAAGGCCATAATACCACTTAATTCAACCTACCAAAAGTGGAACAACTCAGCTGCAATCAAACTACAGAGTCCAGAGGAAGTCCAGGCCAGTAAAAATATTCAAGAACCAAAGAAGGCACCAGTACAAAACTGGATGGTGTAACCTCAATAAAATGTACATAACCTGAAGTCGTACTAACTTACAAGGACATGAAAGCCTCAAGTACACATCGAAATAAAGTGGATGGCTGTCTGAAGCAACCGCAACCATACATGTTCGAATCGAGCATAGGAATGCCAAAGTGGTCAAGACTAAGATTGAACAAAACAGTTTCAAGTGACGGCAGTATAAAGCTCCAATCAAGTGAAAATGCAACTCAATGATGCTACACTGTTAATATGAACAAATATGCTATGCAGTGAAGCCAAAGCTACTACAGATCAGGTTAACATGAGTGTATAGTCACACATGTATAAAATTTATTTACAGGGATATAAAACTAACAATGTACATAGTGGCCATTATATCTACCCCACTTCCATGCATTTACATGAAGGCAGTGCCGAAGTCAGGTAATGGTAAAGTCAAAGCCCAAAGTGAACAATGCAAGCGAAGACAAATGAACACAGTCGAAAGTGCTACCAAAAACAGTGAATAGTATGGAAAAAGTCGAGCAGGATCGACATCACAAAATCAAGTTCGATGTCGAAGACAACCAGAAACAAGCTCTAACAGTATCAAGTAACTGATGCCAATATTTCGAAGTCAACTCAGAACAAAATCACGGCCAGGGAAGAACACGAACAAGAGGCAATGTTGAAGTCTACCAGAATCAACAATGAACAAAGTAAAACGATCGAAACCCAAGTCAAAGAAAATCACAGAGCAACTTAATCAATACCGAGATTATCACGCGAAAGAAAAACAATATATACGCATATGACAAAGTCAAACCTCAACATCGTGGTGGTCGTGAAACCGAGAATCTCATATATTCGTATCTATGATAAGGTCAAAAATATAATCTCAACATCTCTCAATAATTGAATGGTCGAGCCGAAGAGGTGACAAATTCAACGAAATCAAAGATAGAGGAGCAGCAGTTTCAAAACAATTCTACTGGGACGAACACAGATTGCAAAAGTCAAAGATCAAAGCCGTGGCCAACAAAACATAACAAAGTCAAAAGAATCAACTCCGAAAAGAAACTACCACGAAAACGAACAGCCCAAAATCAATGTCAAAACGAGGCCAAACTGTCGAGGTACAAAACTCAAGTCGTATTAGATGTGAGTGAATATATTTCACTCACCTTAGTTTCCCCCAGCATGAATTCGAGAATCGAACAGCTCCGAGTGGGATTCGTGGCATCACTAAATCGAACGAAGCCAAGCACGAAACCTCCTTTGACGAGTTGAAGCAGGGACGAGGCCGGCATCACGAAGTCGATCGAAGACAATTGGTAGTAGCCCTAATTCTTTAATTTGGGGACGAGAACGAATAACCAGGCCACCTCCATTTTCTTTTCTTTCTTTAGCTAGGGTTTTTTTTTCTCTTTTGATTTCGAACGAAAAATAAAAATGAGGGAAGACCGGGTTTTCGTTTGATAATAAGGCACTGAAATAAATTAAGGCATGGGCTAGCTTTAAAGGCCCACTAACACTTAACAATCTATAAAGGAATTTCAAACTGATTACATTTCCAACAGCGATTTACCCTTGTTTAAATCGATAATTGACGATTATAAGTTGAAACTAAATCCCGGGTTGTTACATATTTGTCTTGTCTATTTTATATGTATGTTGATATTATATTTTATTTGATACGTTGTGAGATATACGACAAGTTATGATTAAAGTTAGCTATTACATCTTTGACAATCATTCGACAGCGGCAGGGTATTGTTATGATGCACTCTTCGAGTATATTGGGTATCAGAGGTGTAAGGCGGTCGTCATAGAAGATTTGTTAAAATCTCTCAAATTGCCCCTATATGTGGCTGGCCTAGGGATGACCAAGCATGGTCAAAATCCCAATTAACTCTAATCTGAATCAATAATTAATTAATTCCTAGCTCCTAAATATTTCGAACCATCTTATAACTTTTAACACCATTTTTTCCAATTTTGAGCTTGAAATAAATAAATAAAATTAGCCATATATTAGTTCAAAATTTGTGTTAATTTATAAAATTTATAAATTAATTTTCATCCTTGGTTCAATTCAAAAATAATTGACTGTGCGGTTGTATTGACTTTTTGGTGTGAACTCGTTCCACGGTCAATATTTAGACAATTAAAATATCGAAGCCTGTATAGACTTTGTTGAAGTATAGTATAGGGTCAAATTCAACGCTTACGTATCATTTAGGATAAATCATATTTTTGATCTAATATAAGCTCACCTAATAACGATAGGTTGTATTCTTATTTTTTTCGTCATCACTATATCACTTAGATATCTAGAGTATGGTCTAAGGTCAAAAAACTCTATTACTATCTTTATTAACCACGTAGGTCAATTTTGAAGTTCTTCGTTCAATCCGAATGTTTATCTATTAACCAATTTGCTTTTCTTGGACTTTGACTTTAATTTAGCATACCAATTATGGTGAAACTAACCTTTTATAATGAATGAGATGAATCCTCGCTTGAGTAGCATTTCACTTCAAGTGTTTCAATGTGTACCAAACTATTTCCATAACACGTTAGCTATGTTATGCAGTTGCCTATAATCAAAGTACATTCTAAACTTAAGTTCGACGGTACTCTCTAGTCAGAAGACTAATGTAAGTTATTACCATGAGATCTTCTATTTTGACTAATTTATATGATCTATAGAAGACTCTCGTTGATCGTTCTATGATTGTTCCAAACAGCCACAAATATGTAACCCCTTGGTATCCCCAATGGTCATAAGTAAATCATCATCCTTTTCTTAATACTGTAGGAAAAGCGCTAAGTACACTAGTCCTACACTAGTCCCAACAGACGTATTGGTATCCTTTTATCGATACTTGATTGTTTACATAATTAGGATTACATAACAAATTACATAATTGCACCTAGGACACCCTCCTAATTCTATTATAAACCTCCTAGATAAATCTATTTTCCAATAGTATTTTAGTATTTTACTATAGAGTGATTTATCGAACCATATCAAAATGTCTTTTCTTTTGTTTAAAAGGATTAAAGCTTATATCTATATTAAGATCATGACCTGTTATAATAGGATCGATCTCGAATATATATGCATTTGTAACATCCTCCATTCCGTAACCCAAAGATGGAACTTGTAACGACCCATATTTTACGTATCCGAGAATCATAAAATTTTATTTTTAATTTCATTTGAGGTAGTATGACTCTATAATTTTAGGAAATATCTACTGGCGACATTCTACCCTTAGAATTTTTATCAGATTGTTTTGAATCTGAAAATCTTGTAAAACCTATAACTTTGATAGGAGCTGAATTAGGGTCTAAAATCACTTCCACTATATTGGGATGATGGTTTCTCTTTTTATAGAGTAGTCATAATAGGAAAATAAAATATCGTTTAGCAGATATGGTCATTTTAAGTTTAAACTACCACTGACCAGATTAGTAGGTAATTAGTTAAGCCCATACATAAGCTCACTAACCCATTTCTGAATTTCTGCCTATTGGAGATGATGGGATAGATCTAATCTCCTTTCCCACTTCCCAAAACAA
Source organism: Allium fistulosum (assembly GCA_030737815.1). Classification (NCBI taxonomy): domain Eukaryota; kingdom Viridiplantae; phylum Streptophyta; class Magnoliopsida; order Asparagales; family Amaryllidaceae; genus Allium; species Allium fistulosum. Next base: position 1,081,535,573 of record CM060902.1, read on the forward strand.
GTCTAAACCTCCATCAGTTCATTTCCCATCAAAAAGCTCCTCTTTTCCATACTTTAATTAGCCAAAAATCATCATTAGAATTAGTAAGGGAGATCTCTAGATCTATTATTTGGCTGCATAATAAATCATGCCACTGCTGTTCATCTTGGATTTAAATGGGTAATTGGGTAATTTCAGTGCTAGATGAGTGATATTCTTTCACCATAATATGTAAGTAGGTATGGTTAAATTGTGAATTTTATAGTGATCTTTGAAATCAAGTGACTTCTAAATTTAGATCTAATAATAATAATAACACCCTAAAACAATATATAAAAGGATAGATCCAAATTTTGATGGTGACCAATGGGGTCTAGTTTTGGGGATCGACACTTATGTCTCAATGTTCGTAAACGTGCATTTGTTCGATTTTTTTATGTTCGATTTCGTTGGTGGTAACGCGATAAAGATCATTAATAAAACGATGAGGCGAAGGCGTGATGTTTTGACATAATGGCTTTGCAACTTTGATGTGTTGATTCTACGATCGATGTGGACGTCTAGAAGTGTTTCAAATATGGCAGCTCGATCGATGGAGTCGTAATGATTATGGTCCACCAAGGCAAGTTCGTTGAAGGGAACTCATGGATAGAAAGTTGAAGGATAATATCGTGGAGAATGGAATGTTGAAGGGTTCTCTGATAATAAATAGAGATAGATATGCAATGGAGGGCTAGGATACATGTGCTAAGGGATCGCTAATACTCAGAGTATTTTTTGATTTACTCGTAAGCATGGGTATTGTGAGGATTCTCATTGGGTACTTTGATGGTTACCCTGGATCATTGAAGAGATTTGTATACCCTGTATCATTGAAGTAATCTAGTGTCAGAATATGGGCTGGTGTTTGGGCACATGGAACATCGGGTTTTTTCCATTAATTCTTGGTATTTAATGGTTATACGAGTTATCATATATCCAAAGCACATTCAGTGGTAGTGAGGATTGTTTGATGGATGTTATGTTTGCCATGATTGCTATTTTGTTGTTTGTTGCTCTAGGGACGTCACATGATGTAGGTATCCAAGAGATTGATGCCTAGACACACGATAGTATACCAGGATGATTGTATACTTTACGATGATAATAGAGGAGCATATTCTTATTATTTTGTGCTAACTCTTTGGATGCAGAGATATGCCATTTATGATTCTTTAAACCTTTATTCCTAACTATATCAACCGTATAGTACTTTGAGACTATTTATCGTTCACACCAAACTATTGTCTGACTCGATGTTTTATACTTTTCTTCTTATTATCTCGAGAAATATTATAAGAGTAGACTAGATAGAAGTTTTGGGTGGTACGCGATGTTATGCAGATGGACGAGCAGGAGATAATGCTTTCTCATATTATATGTGGGCTTACAATCGATTATTCCACTGTGCAACACTATAGAACCCAGACAGTATTAGCTATTATATTGGAGATAGTTTATCCTTGAGTTTATTTCCAATAGTATAAACTCTACTACTATTTTGTACAACTCTGTGAACCTGTGCACTCTGATATTTGTGATTTATTTAGTTATTACTGTCTCGCCTATTTTACATATATGATGATTATTATATTTTATTCGATGTGCTATGAGATATATGACAGGTTCTATGATTGTTTCCTCTACTTTTCACTCTTGTCAATCATCCTACATCGACGGGGCAGCATAGTAGCACACTCCATAGATATATTGGGCGTAGGAGGAGTAGTGTGATCGTCACATTTGGTATTAAAGCTTAGGTTGCATAGTTAACTTGAGTTGATACCGTGATCTAGTAGAGATGGGGTAGGAGTTATCACCCTAGACTGGATTGAGAGTGTGTATATATAGGGGAGAGAGTACTCGTTGTATATTTTTTGGTTTCCAAAATTATGAAGTAGTATATATATTATGTATAAGTCACATTGCACACACGAGTACCACTGATGCAGTTTTCTTTATGAGAGGCTGATCATTCTTGTTAGAAATCAAGAATGAGACAACATACATGAAATGCTACGGGAACTCCATCTTTGGAGTCAAGGAGGAAGGAGCAGGCTTGAGGCTGTTAACCATGACTTATATGCAATGTTCAATATGATGATGGCAAACATGCTACAAAATGTCCAAGCGGCTGCTCCGAACATTGATGTTGTAGTGTTGTTCAAGTGCAGGCGTCCAGGGCCGATTTTGCCAAGCTGAATAAGGATTTTTTTTTTCCAGTCTTGGTGGTAAACTGTTCCAAGGAATGGAATCAACTATGGAAGTGCAGGATTGGTTGGACACCTACGAGAGGATTTTTGATAATTTGGAATTGGGTGTTGCTGTGAGAAGGAGGTTGGCTTCTCGACAGCTCCAAGGTAGAGCTATGAGCTAGCGGAATGCTATAAAAGTTTCTACTCCCAAGGACCGATTCACTTGGGACTAGTTACAAACTAGATTTGAGGAGAAGTTCATACCGGTTGCATAGAAGTTGATGTTGTTCAGGAAATTTGCAAAGTTGAAGCGGGGAGATATGTCAGTCTTCGAATATGTAGCTGAGTTTGATGCTTTGTCTAATTACGAGATGTTTTTCATATGTAGCTGAGTCGGTGTTGTTCTTGATGAGATGTCTTTCATCGACACTCCTTAAATTCATTGAAAAAAAGAATGAAAAGCTTTTATAGATTTGGATGATTATTTAGGGGATGCTAGTGGGTCACATTGATGAGCCTTTTGAGAATTTCGTCGAGAAAGCTCTTCACCATGAGAGTTTGTACCCTATGTCCAACAAGCTGTTACTACTAAGAAAGAGCCAAAGCCACAGCAAGGCAGCGGAGGCAAGAAGGAATGAAAAGTGGAAGCAGTCCCAGGAGAAGGATGCTCAGAAGAAGGTGAAGTAGAATCTTGTTTGTTACAACTGTGGTGATCGGGGTCATCCGAGTAAGGACAGCAAGTCTAAGGAGGGAAAGAAATGTTATAACTATGGTAAGGCAGAATTTACATCTATAAAAGAAGTGCCAATAACCGGTGAAGCAGTAGTAGATGGTGAAGACATACGCTTTGGATGTTGTTCCAACTTCGTTGAATGCCCCCTCGACGAAAGAGAAAGGGAAGGGTGTCACCATCCAGGTATGATTTCTATTTATGGTGTTCCCATATGTGTTTTGTTTTATATTGTGGCTTCACATTCCTTTATATCTAAGGGCTTGGTAGATAGACAGGGATTTAGACCCGAAATTGTTGGTCGATCTTTAGTAGTGACGAGCCTTGTTGGAGGCCCCATATGTCTTTGTATGGTTTGTCGTGGTTTGGTCTTGTCAAGTCATGAATACTCTTTTGTTTGTGATTGCTTTATTTTGGGTTTCGTTGGATTTGGTATTATCTTAAGGATTGACTGGCTGAGGAAGTATGCATCTGTGGTGGATTGCGAGAAGGTGTTGGTAACAGTTAGGGCTGAAGAGGGGCAGAAGGTAGAGATTGGCTGCCTAACAGAGGACGAGGTTATGTTTAACTTTCTATATTTGCTAAAGGTGCTATAGGATGAGTTTTCATCTATGCTTATCGTTATAGATTATCCAGACGTATTCGAGGAGATGATCGGATTACCACCACGCCAAGGGATTGAGTTCCACATAGACTTGGTGAAGGATGCCAAACCGGTAGTTATGCCGTTGAGGCGTATGACACCTATAGAGAAGGAGTTAGAGATGCAAGTGATTGATTTTTTAGGTAAGTGTTCATTTACAGGAGCGTTTCTGATTAGGAAAAACCTTTGGTATTCTCCACTAAGATGGATGGCTCTTTGAGGTTGTGTGTTGATTATTGTTTGCTAGTTAGGAAAGTGATACGTCGTTTGGTACAAATGACACCAATTTGGTCGAAACACGATGAAATTTTGATATGTCATGTTAGAAGCTTTGGGAAGTCTACACAGCAAATTTGAAGTGATTTGGAGTTGATTTGATAGAACAAAATTTGATAGTCGGATCAGACCAGTAAGAAGCAAATCAGATCGATAGTAACTGAAAGTGGTCGGGGTTGGTGATGCTTAGGGTCGACGAGGCAGAGACTTTAGGTTTTTGGGCTATGTGCATCCGGTCAAGCTTATGATGGAAAAAGGGAGAAACTTTGGACTTAGCTAAATATTGATGGGGAAAAGAACTTGGTATCGATCACTTCCAGCTTCAAGAAAATGGGCAAAAGGCTTCGAGGTTTTGAAAGGCTTGCTTCGGGTATGGTCAAAGGAGCTTTGAGGTGATTGGGAAAGGCGAGGGAAGAGGAAAACTTCAACTTTAAGAAGTTTTCAGGAAGGCCAATGTGTCCGGTACAGATTACTTTCCTAATCAGTACTGATCACTTTTGATGGTAACCAATGAGGTTCCATTTTAGGGGACATGCACAGGATGTCTTAATGTATGTGTATATGCATTTGTTCGATCGTTATATGTTCGATTTTGATGGTGGTAATGCAATAAAGGTCTATGATAAAATGACAAGACAAAGGTATGATGGTTTAATGTAATGGCTTCGAAACTTTGATGTGTTGATTCTACGACCGATATGGACGTCTAGAAGGGTTTCGATGATGGTGACTCGATCGATGGAGTTGTAATGATGATGAACCACCAGGGTGGGTTCATTAAAAGGAACTGATGTATAGAACATTTAAGGGTTCTATAGTGAAGAATGGAATCTTGAAGGGTTCGGTGATGATGAATGAAAATAGATGGAGCAATAGAGGGCTCGGATATGCATGCTAAGGGCTTGTTGCTACTCAGAGTGTTTTCTGATGTACTCATAAGCAGGGTATTGTGAGGATGCTCATTAGGTACTTTGATGGTTACCCCGGATCATTGAAGGGATCCATATACCCTGGATTATTGAAGGGATCTAGTGTCAGCTATATGGGCTGGTATTCGCGTACATAAAAAACTAAAAAATTTCCATTAATCCATGGTAGTTGATGGCCATACAAGTCATCATAATTCAAAGTACATTAAGTGATAGTGAGGATTGTTTGATGGATGTTATTTTCTATGATTGCTATGTTGTTATTCGTTGCTCTAAGGATGTCACATGACGTAGGTATCTAGGAGATCGATGCTTAGGCACTCGATAGTATACAAGGATGTTTGTATACTTTATGATAATAATATAGTAGCATATTAGTATTGTTATGTGCTAACTCTTTGGATGTAAGGATGGGTCGGGTATGATTTTTTATACCTTTGTTCCTTACTAAATCAACTTGTATAGTACTTTGAGATTGTTTAATGTTCACACCAGAATTTTGTCCGACTCGAAGTTTTATACTTTGCTTCTTATCATCTCATGTACTCTTAAATGACTAACCTAGATAGCAAGTTTTGGGTGATATGTGGTGTTGTGCAGATGGACGAGCAGGAGATGGTGCTTTCTCATATTATATGTGGGGTTACTATTGTGTATTCCATTGTGCGACACTTTGGAGCCTAGACAGTGTTAGATATTTATTAGAGATAGTTTATCTTTAAGTTTTTTCCAGTTGTATAAACTCTACTACTATTTTGTATAACTCTGTAAACCTGTGCACTCTGATATTCGTTGTTCAATTAGTTATTACTGTCTTGCCTCTGTTATATCTGTGATGATTATTATATATAATTCGATGCGTTGTGAGGTATACGACAGGTTTTGTGGTTGAGTTATATACTTTTCACCCTTGATAATCGTCCTACACCAGCCAGGACCAAAGCAATGCACTCTGCAGATATATTAGGTGCAGGAGGTGTAGGGCGGTCATCATAGAACTCCAATATGTTGCGGTCACATTGAAATTATCTTTTGCCGATAGAATGGGATCAGTATTATTTTCAACTATTTATGTAAACAGAGTAGCTAAATAAACTTCATTACACTTAGTTGTCTTTACATTCATAATCTCAAATCATGCCCACGTAGGGACAAAATGTATTAAAATGTAGAAAACAGTGCCATGCCTGACTTATGAAGATAATTGCATGAACACTTACACGGTGGAATGCAAAATAAATTTATTATAAACTTAGCCTCATGTTTCATCTTCAAAATTCTTTATTCGCCTTCCAAAATCAACATATCTATTCCCATAAAATCAGCCTACTTGAACAAATACCTATGAGTTTATGCGGAAAATAAAAATAAAAACATGGGTAAGACATGAAGCCTGGTATAAGTAATATGTTTCCTTAAACAAAACTTATAGTGAGACCATGCCGCCTAGCATAATGGGTTCTCCCTTCACTATTCAACAATAATTAATCCATCATACCAAGTAGAATGATTGTCATACATGAATCATAATTACAAGTCATTCTTTCAAACATAAGTATTCCCTACACTTAGTAACACATCAAGACTAGGTTTTATAGTCGATTATGTTGGCATTGGCCCGGTATGCAGCAAATGAAATGAGTGAATTTCAAAAAAAATCTTACTTAGATCTTAATGGTCCTATGAAATCTAGCATTCAGTACAAGATCCAATCTAGTTATCTTAAATAAATCAAATTTTATTTAAGTTTCTTGATTTAATAAATTAATTTATATTAATGATTTTCTCGAATCGGGTTGGTGAGGATCGTTGTCTATATTACCATGTTTTGGGTGATGCCCTTATCATGGCAACTGAATGAGTGTTTGTGAGAGGAATAAGTAATTATTTGAAGATAGCACCTGGGATAGAAGTTTCACCTACTCTTCCGAGTTCAAAGACTACGTTTTAGACCTTGCTCATCCCTTTTCATGGTTTGTAGATGTTATTGGACCCAACCAGTCTGATTTGGGTAGTGCACCTCTTTTAATGAGGAAATATAGATCTGTTTTTTTAGTAAATAGAGCAGTTTATCTCTACTCATGTTTTCTAAAGTTATTGTTTTTAATAATAAGTGGACGGAACACTACAAAAACTAGCTAGCTTTGGTAAAACAAACATTTATATGTTTTGAGTACATTAATATATAATCGTGTGTATGTATTATATGATGTGCAACATAGCAAGTGTACATAGTTAACGTATACATATACAGATGTTGGGAATTACATCTACTGCATATACATTCGCCATTCATATAAGTATATATTGGTTATCTCAAAACATTGTTTAATATATATATATATATATATATTGATACATAAAACTATATAAAATGTATAAATAAACTAATATATGTATTTTATTACAAAAAAATAGTTAAAATTTATATGTACAGGTAATTTCTTTTCGGCCATAATTTTATTATAAAACTGGGAGCTATTTTATAACATACAAATAAATAACTATATCATTAAATCTAAATATTGTTTTAAATATTAAATAAAATATATATATGGTTCGACAAAATTTATATTTTTTGAAGCTGGATGTAAATTTTTAAATAATTTAATCTAAATATATTTAGTTATATATATATATATATATTAATGAACTTTGGTTTAAAAGTTATTATAACTAATTATGATGTTTAGAAAATTGTAAACTATTTCTATGATTATATAAACGACCAAAATAAAATTATATATATAATGTGGTGCTAAGGGCACCTCTATTTATGCTTCTTAACACCGTTACTAAAAAGTACCATACCATATTTCTCTACACTCTTAAAATACAATACTATTCAAAACAAGGGGCTAACACACATTAACCTTATTTTTCACTATTGTATAAGGAAAAAACCACAACATCGACCACCAATCGCCAACTTGCCTCAACTAATCGCCAACCCCCATTGATGATTTCCACCACAAAATTGAAGAAAGGTGTTAGCTCTCAGGAAGTCCAGTCATAGAAATCTACTCAAATCTCTCGACAATCTCCATCAACTCAATCTCAAAGTAAGCTCTCAAAACCTATTTGATACAAGTGATTTGGGTTGATTTTGACGTGCGCAAGCTATGACTTCGACGGCGGTGGGAAGAAAGCAAAAAATTAATAATTTGATGGTGGTTAAAGACAGCACTGTCAAATTTCTTACGGTGGTTATTCACCATAGGAAACATTTTCACATGGCTGTTTCTAGCCGTGGGAAAATGTTTTTCTACAGCGGTTTTTGACCGTGGGAATTTGTTATTTTTCTATATTTTATGCAATTTTTTTCCTTTTTATTACTTCATATATTATCTACTTCTATTGAGTACAAGTAAAGATAAACAACCAATGACTATGTCATTATGAAGAAAACAAGTACAAGAAATGCATGGAAAATGGCTATCGTCAAACAATCTAAAAAAATTGGAAAAGGAACATGAAATCGATAATGGAGACGAATCAAGCTGTAAAGCATCAAATGGTGACGGTTTAGACGACGATGGTTCAGATGGTGATGGTTCAAATGAAGGATCAGTTGAGAATGAGTCGAGCAGTGATGGTTCTATTAAGGGGAATGAGTCGGATAACCAAGAATCGAAACTATCTACTAAATTGCCAATTACCCGTCCTACTAGTTCCAAAGCTAGTGAAGTTTCCCATTCTTCACTAACCATTAACCAATCTCTCCTTAAAAGTTTAATACATACATTGTATATGGAATTTGGAATAAACATGAGATTCATGTATTTTGGTAAAACACATTTAATTTTTATAATTTATTATGTTAAATTATGATTTGTTATATTATACGAGAGAGGACCACTAGAATGCATTTCATATTGGAGAAACCTACAAGAATGGAGTTTAGAGAACATGCCAAGTAAGTTGTGGAAAAGGTTAAAAATTCTGGTTTGTATAATTAGTGCAATACACATATAATCATGTTGATTATGTAACAATATCAACTTTTGTCGAAAGATGGCATCCAGAAACCAATTCTTTTCATATGCCATTTGGAGAAATAACAATCACTCTAGATGATGTTGCCCAAATCTTAAAAGTTCCCGTAGTTAGTGCTTGTTTGTATAAGGAGAAGGATGATCGGAATGCAATTGACCTATTAGTGGAATATCTTGAAGTGATGAAAGCAAAGCAAGGGAACAAACAAATGACTCATATTAGTGAAGCTTCACTATTTATTGAATAAATTAAGTGAAATAGCGAATAAATAAGATGCAAATGAACATGATTATGAGATTGTTTCTCATACATATCTTCTTTATTTTTTTAGGTTGTTCTATATCTTATGATAAGTCTGGGATGAAGGTGTCAGTTAATTACTTGAGATCTTTATAATATATTAATCATTTAGTTAAACTAGCATGGGGAATGGATGTACTAGCTTACTTATATCGTCAACTAGGTTTGGCTTCTAGGCGGGACATTAGGCAGATGGTGGGATACTTTGACACTATTGGCTACGAGTATATTTCATTATTTTATATTGTCTAATAAATATTATATTATTGTATTAACATGTAGTAATGTAAGCGTGGATCTATTATCGTTTCCCCATGCTTCCAAATGCCATTCCTAGCAAAAAAAATTAATAACACAATTCCTAGAATGTGAAGATGGCAGCTGATGAAACAATCCGGTGATGCAACCTTAGCCATATTCGTTACGAGAACAACCCAATGATTTAACTGCATAAGACGTAAGCATAAAATATCTTTAAAATATTTTTCTAACAAAAAAAATATCTTTAAAATATATTTTACTTAATAGTATTTGTTGAGTTTATTTTTAACGTTGTAGGTTTGTTAGGACCCTTATCGAGATGTGAGATCTCATTACCCATTGCCCAATGTTGCATTCTACATTGGTGTTACATTATGTTTTGATATTTTTGAACTGTACTATCCATAAAGAGTACTAAAACAATTTAGTATTTGTCAACGAATCCCAAGTAACCCAATGGAGCCCAAAAAACGTTGTGGATGATTTAATGTCAATCAGTATAAGGTTGCGTATGATAATTGTTTTTGGTATGCCGAAAATTGGCAGGATCACGTATTGTCTTCGAAATCAAGATTACCATTGATGGTCATACCTTGGGATTGTACTACATAATACATGTCATGGTACTTGAAAGTATCATATCCTACAGTTCAACATCTAGAGATGAGACAAAATAGTAGTAGAAAAGTTGATGTTGTTGAGAAGTTAATAAGACTTGGTTTATAATATAGTACTTTTCCTACCATATAATTGTATTCTAATTTGTTTCGTTTGCAGAGATTGGCCGTCGGTACTGCTATAGAAATGCTTAAGAAAAATTTGAATGCTTCGCAATCTAAAAGAGTAGCAAAGTTATTGGAAGTGGAGTAAGCAGCAGTGGACTTGTTGGAGGAAGCTTTGAATGAACTGGACAAACGTGAGAAACATAAGGAAAGATTGAATGATCCCATGAATTTATTATGATCTTTGTAATGTATTGAACTATTAATGTTTGGTGTTTGTAATGTAATGAAGTTGTTATGTTTTTGGTCTTTTGCATGACTTTGTTGTGCTAGAATGTAGTGTTTGATGAATTTGTTGTGCATTAACTTTGTTATCCTTGAACTTGGTTTATCATGACTTTGTAATGTACTGAATTTTTTTGTGCTTTAACATTGTTGTAAAGTATTAACTTTGTTATGCTCGAATTTATGAACTTCTAAACTTAAGTTGGTCGAACTTTTCTGTATTAACCTTAGCCAAAACTTTGTGTGCTCAAAAATTAATTATTTGATAGAAAACAGGTAGTTTAGAAACTAATGGCTACACAAATAATAAACATACGGTGGTTAAGCGCTACATAAGTAATTTTCATATGGTGGTTATGCACTGCCAGGACAAATTTTTATGTGGAATCCTTTGTTCGGCTATTACAAAGTCCATGGGAAAATAAATAATGGACGCCTACCATAGATCTGAAAAGCATACGGTGATTCCGCTAAACAAATATGCCATATTTTTCAAAGCCACTGTTCAGTATTTATATGTGCCATTGATTTGTCTTGGTGGTTGCTTATCGTGTTAATTATCATATAACGGTGGACTGCCACTGAATAAAATGACCAATTTCACATTTATCTATGTTCGGTAGTTCCACATGCCATTGTATTTCATTCGATGGTTGCTTGCCATCAAAATAAAATATGAATGGTCCATAACCAATGTATCATTTGTGCCAAAATTACGCTAACCCACTATTCAACAAGAGTACTAGCGTTAATGCTCCCACGGTGGTTGACCGCCATAAAGTTTAAAAATGTGTAGTTGATAACCACCAACCAATATACTTTATTTTAGATTTTCCCTGAACGGTATGTACTAGCCATCTATTTTGTACTTTGGTGGTGGTTAACCAACGTTATCTATCTTTTTACATGGCTTTTAACTGCTGTTTGTCTTGTCTTCATTGATTTAACACATATGGAGCACAATATCTTAGCTATAACAAATATATGCGTTGACACATTGATACACAAATATATACGTTGACATGTTGACACGCTGCACTTCATCGATCGTTTTCAGAATACAATGATCTGATACACAAAATAGTGTACCCCAATACACAAAATAGTATACCCACTACGAAATACCATCTTGGACTGTCATCTCTAGAGGTCGAATTTTCATAGATTCAATTTAGCAATCGATAAATAGTTCGCTTCAATGTATAACTTTGACGCTTGTAAATTTATGCTAAAAGCTAGCTATCGATAGGATATGCGTGTCATCTCAAACTATCAATTTGATAAAATGGCATTCTCGTACAGATGCAAAAGCAACAAATTAATTTTCTTTTTCAAGATTTGGATATTTTCGATGAGTATAAAAGGTAAGTGATTGCTTATCTAAAATATATACAACTACACGATTAAATGCATTTGCTATCAAATATCTTGTTTGAGGCATTATCATCCAATTACTAGATGAACAATTAGAAGTATAACTATCCATAACTTCTTTCAAAGTTTCACAAGTTGAAACATCAAAATGCCATGCATAGAAATCCCAATTTTGATTGATTTTTGCTAGAATAATTTTTCTTGCTTGGGTCCAGTCATTATTCATTCCATCCACTTGCTCCGCTACACAACGAAACCCACAATACCATCACGTGCTACATATTTAACATTAATAATGTACTTGTCCATAAAGTCGGGTATGAAAGGTAACAAATGAAAATTACCATTCAATTACTTTGGTATCTTTGCATCAAATTCTACCTTAGGATTATGATTCCCGCGCCTCGGTGTCAACTTCTTGTTAATACTTGATTGAGAAATTTTTTCTTCCTCAGTTGTCACTAATTCAAAAGATGATGGTTTTCGTTTTGTCCATTAAGATTGTTTCATTTTTTTTGTTGCTAACTTGTTTTTACCCCCGGACGGTCATCCTTTGTGTTAAGTGATTTTAGGCTCTAACATAGAAGTTGTTAATGGTAAAGCTATTTCTTTAATTTCACCAATAATATTTTCTTTTCTTCCTCTATTGAAGAAGCAAACAATTTTTCAAAATACAATAATTCCATAGTATGAAGCAATTTTGTAGACTCTTCAACCATAGTTCAACTTCATCCAATGCCCATCTATTATTTCAAGTGGTAACTGAAGACCTTCGTTGTAATACTCAAACATTTCATGGGTACAAGGAAGTCCATATATTACTCGATTAAGATTATCACAAGCAGACAAATCTGTATTAACAGCTTTTATATCTACCAATTCTTTCACAATTAAATCCAAAGCATAAAATCAAACTCGACCCCGTTGATGTCTAAACAATGGAATTTGATAACATGTTTTTGTTGCTCCTAAACTTCTTTCTAATGATGCTTTAATTTGCATATGTTTTATGCACAACATACTATCCATTTTGACCAAACTATCGTAAATTTCGCCTTTGAGGTACTAAGATGCTTTTTCAATTGAGCATGTAAAGACTCCGCTCTAGTGGTTGTTCTATTGCCTTGATGTTTAATCTTATCCGTCCAAGCTACATACATACTCTTTATATGGAATCCATCTTTTTGAAGAAAATTTATTCTTTTAGGGAATTCTTTCAAATTGTGTTGAAGATCATGCCAACCAATCCAAAATCCTTCTTTCATCGGTGCATGAACAACCTTTTTCCAACTTTGCAAAAATATCTCAAAGAGGTCATTTGTTTCAAATTTGGGTTTGCAATTTGTTATAGTATATTTCCTATATGCCATAGACACGTCACTAAATTTTCTTTGGGAAAAACTTTCTTCACTCCATTGATTAAAACTCATTCTTTATCTGTGATTATCACTTCGGGTAGTTTATTGGGCATGCATAAATGTTTAAGATTTGCTAGGGCCCATCCATAATTTTCTTCCCTTTCATGTGCTAAAAAAGCATAAGCAATGCTTAATGTTCAACCCGTAGAAGTCCTGCCAACCATTTCAAATAAAGGCATCTTATAGCGGTTTGTTTTATAAGTGCAATCAAGTAATAAAACCGATGGAAAACAATTACATAAACTTGTAGATTCAGGATTAGACCACATTAAATCAATCAAATGATTACTTGACGGATCAACTCTATCGAAATAAACGAAATGTTTTTCTATAAGCAATTTCATTAGTTGTTGCATCTTGGAGATACATTCCATGGCCGAAAGTTGTTATATTTTCCATTATAAATTGTTTTAAAAATAGAAGTATTTCCTATTGTAATTTTCTATTTCTCCTACGTAATATACACACCTTCGATCAAAAATGGACAATTGCACTTTCTAGTAGCACTATCTCGACCACGCTTTACAGTTTGACCTTTATTTTTATTTTTAGAGTGGTGACTTCGATATGTTCCACCTCTTTCACAACTCAAATGCAATCTTGGCCTTTTTCTAGAACCTAGTTATCCAACTTGATTATTACTGCAACGCTGTTCTATTTTTTGGCTTGCACTTTACACCAGTGAATTAAGACACTACGGGAATCAAAAACATGAAATTACAATAATAAACTAAAAATGTTAAAAATCAATGCAATTTAATTTTTTCCTCTATTTAATACATTTTATGCAAAACACTTACTTCATCCGTTACAAAGCTATTTGCCACATCGACTTCAACATTTTTGCCAATAATTAGTTCATTATTTTGAATTCTTGTTTGATTCTCAATCGTCGTATCATCAATAGTTTCTACTATATTTACCTCATTATCAATTGCCTACAAAAAAAATTTATCAAAAAATTGTAAAGAAAAATGTAATGTCCATATCATAGTATCATACTTACATCAATATTGTCAATAACGACGTCATCAGTATTAATATCTTCAATTATGTTTCTCCTCACAAAATCATTCGTCGAAATCTAAAAAATATATTTAGTGCTACATTTATTTCATATTTATTGAAAATACAACATAAATAATGATAGAAAAATAAAACAAACCATTTGATGTTTGACTCCCATAATCTTTCGTTCCATCATTGCTCTCCATTGATCTTTAGGGGTTTTCAACAACTTGGGTTTTCCAATCGTCGGCGTTGAAGAGCGAAATCGTCAACGTTGAAGGGTGGAGGTTTAGATGGTGGAGTCGACAAACAAGTGGTGGTGATGACTAGCATCAGTGATGTGGGAGTGTGGATAAAGTGTTTGAGGAAGAAGGGTTTAGCTGTTCTTTTGGTTCATGATAAATGATTGATTGAAAGACTAGAAGTGAGTGGTAAAATGGTTTAGGAAGCACAATATTTTTATGTTTTTTTGTATTAGGAGGAGTAAAGTGTGGTACCCTAAGCACCACACAACACACACATACACACGCATGCACGTGCGTGCGTGCACGCACACACACATATATATATAGACACACACATTTTATTTTTAACTTAGATTAATAAACAATATCGAGTAGTGTAATTTTTTAATGTAATCTAAAACATATACAATTTTGGTGAGATAGCAATACACATAAAATAATTCAATAGATGATTAGATAACATATCAAACATGAAATAGAATTAGTACTTTGAAGATGAAACCTTTGAATGCACCTTGATTAGAGAAAACTCCCACTACGCCATAAATGGCCTACTGCAACACAAAAAAAATGTTGGCTCAGGCCCGAAAAATGTTGCCATAGGTCTATGGCAACACTTTTAGGGTGATGCAATTTTTGCCGTTGCCTTAGACCTCAAAGGCAACATTTTGACTATCTAAGGCAACATAAGTAATATTGTTGCAATAGAACCCTATTTGGGTCTATGGCAACACCCATAGGTATCTGTAGCAACATTCCAAAATGTTGCTATAGATATGAACTTTTTGAATTTGTGGGGCCCACAATGTAGAGCATATTTCATTTTTTAATAAAAATAAATATTTATTTAATAAAATGCTATTGCACAGAATTTGATATTTAAACAGTAATTTATTTAAATAAATATTTTATTTCAACATTTGAAATAGTACAAATTCCTGACTCCACTATTTTACAATTCAATGATATATAACACTGATATTCACATATACAGATATTCCTCACTACATCACTCAGTTCACTCATTACATATGCACTTTCAATTTATACAGACACCGACACTGACAAATATATGCCGAGCCGAAGGCGAGCCGAGTGCCGAGCCGAAGGCGAGCCGAGTGCCGAGCCGAAGGCGAGCCGAGTGCCGAGCCGAAGGCGAGCCGAGAAGCGGGTCCGGGCGCAGCGCCGGCGGGGGTCCGGGGCACCGCAGTCCCGGCGGGGATCGAACAAGTGGGCACCGCCCGATTCATCCGATTTCGGAAGGTCGAGCCTTCTTTGAAACGACGTAAAATGATGCACAAATGAATCAGCATGCACAAGTCCTATATGCACTGCTCCCTTGACTATAACTATGCCGAATAAAGGCAGCAAAATATAACGAACAGCTAGAACTCCAAATATGAGCGATAAGCAAAGGTTTGATCCCCTTAAACCTGAAAATCATATTATTAAAAACATAATTTTTATCACATCATTTTCTATAAAAAAGAAACATTGCTTGACTAATAAAAACTTCACCTTTGATAGGGTTTCCTCCCATTATCAGAGTGGTAGCAGGAATTGCTCCATCACTGCATTGAATAATTTGGAAAATAATCAACACCAGCTAAGTAGAAAATGCCTTAATAATGAAGCAGAGTCTTGAATTACACGAACAAGAGCACCTTCACCAATCAATGTGTTTCTGATTTGAGCACTGCCTTCATACATCACCATTCAACACTTCCTTCATCCCACCTGAAACTACCCAAACCCTCAAACCACCTCACAGCATTCACGACACCTACATTCACGGTCTACCACCACAACAGCCTTCACTCTGTCTACATCGACCATCTTCTCAGCAATCCCGACCACCAATTCAAAAAAAACAAAAAAAACACAAAAAATCCAAACGACCTGAACCAGACTCCATTAGCGACTTCATTCAAACCACAAATCATCAAGCCACAAATCGCCGATTGCATTCGCGACCAGACCCAATTCACGATCTCCAAATCTAAAACCACCTTCGTGCCCCCTCTAATTCCAGAAACTCTTAAACCGCAACCTCAAATTCTTCGAACCCTAAACCTTAAATCACCTAAGTCGCCTGAATCAAACAATTTTATTTTGATTGAGAATTTTGTCTGGGTGCGAACAAGTTTGGATTGAGTGTTTTTTATTTCGATTTGAGAAATACACGTTCTTTTCGCGATTTGAGAAATTGGGCGGCAGAAGAAGAGGGTGTTGAAAGAGGAGAGGGCTACAGATTCCATGATTTGAACGATGATGTTTGTGATTCAAATCGATGAACACAGTGCGAGTAATCAATTTAGGATTTTCGAAATTCCATTGAAGTATTCTATTTGCTTTTTGATTTGAGAAATGAAAACCGAAAGGGATCTAATGGAGTTCAGGCGGGAAAACGAAAATTTGGGGAAAATTGTAGCGGCGATCCATTTTTATAATCAGATTAAATATAGACCGTTGGATCGTTTTCACGCGGATTACTAATTTTATTAATTTTTTAATTTGAATACATCTATAGCAACACTTTATAAAAATGTTGCATCGTGTTACACCTGTTTAGCTAGAGCAACACATTTTTATGGCTAAGGTAACACCAAAAATACAACGTTGCAGTAGGACCAAAATTTTATATCTATCGCAACATTTTAGCTGGCAACACCTTGCAAAAATGTTGCAGAAGGTCATTTATGGCGTAGTGTCCTAGACTTCGCTGGAATCGCTCACCTGATTTTGCTATGATCAAGTGCACCACTATTTTTATATTAATTTAACGTTTATTTGAGCTAGAGATGCTCATACATGAGGTAAGGATAATAGTGAAGTTTGGCCAGGTCTAAGGAAGAGGAAGAGTAAAAAAATAAATGAAGGCTTTGGCTTGGTTTATATGGAGAAGAAAAGGGAGACAAATTCTATACCTTTTACTCCTCATTTTACCAAGCTATTAGATATAGATCTAATTTCAAACCTCCTCTCCCCACTCTAAAGTGGCCTCAAATTGACCCCTAAGTAGGCCTATAAACCTCCAACCTATTTGACATTTAATTTCATTTTAATCACATTTAAATGTGTATCGATATCGTATATCGATACGCACATGTATAACTTTTATATTTGCATCCAAATAATTACCAATGACACCTAGAATATAACTAATAGCGCCCAGAACATCAAATATATAAATAATTAATATTTCATAAATATTAATTAATTTAATTAATTCATAACACTTCATAAGCTAATTAAATCATGTGGTATTTTAGAGAATTCGCTAATATGGCCATACGACTCGTGGTTGTAAATTCAGTCAGCGATTAATTTTGAACAATTGGAATATTAATGTTCACATGTGACCTTAGCTAGTGATGTGACAATTCTACCAATTTATCACTTATAGATCTTTATCAATAAAATCCAATTTACATTTTAAGCGATACCCTTTAGTAACAATTATCTGCATGTGTTATCTTCGTCAAAACTATATCACTTTAGGATGCATGCTATTTGGTTATAGTCAAAATTCCAGTATTATCCAATGTAACTCGGTTAGTTCATAAAGAAAGTCCTCAGATCAATAATAGCATTTATGATTAACCAAACTACTCTGACCAGAGATTTTGACTTTGAGTTGACTATGGTTAACTGTGATACTAACCTCAGAGAAGACATATTTTCTACTGAATAGATTTTCACTTCCAGTATTTCATCTCAGACCCAACTATAGTTGATTAATGGTAGCCATCCTATGATTTAATTGGAATCATAGTGGAGTGTCCACATTGAAGTTCAACGGTATTCTCATGTCAAGAGAACTGTGTAAATTCATCATTCTGGGATTTCCTGTTTGACCAAATTATTATTAATCAACAGAAAACTCTCTAATGTATCATTCCATGGTTATCTAATAATTATAAGTATGTAACCTCTTGGTGCTCCAAATAGCCATGAATAATGCACTGCCTAATATTTGGAGAGTAATATGTACTTTGGTCTCGATGGATGTATCGATGTTCTTTCTCAAAACATCTTAACCAGGAATGTTTAAAAAAAATATCACGATTGTAACTATTTGCAATTTCAATCACATAGTATTTTATTTAAGGACTTTATTATAAATGTACCTAAATTAATTACTTAATAATTTATATCACAATATAATAAGCATATATATAAGAAATGAAACACTTTTTGTTTCGAACAAGATTTATTACGGAATTAGATAATTTACAATAAATTATCAAATTTCCCCTTGGGCACACCCTAACTCTCTCAGATTCATTTAATTGTCACTCGGGCATTATTTTATTTTTTCTTAATGTCAAGGTTATGATACTTTCGGCTGCAAGAAGGCCTTATGCCATTACTTCCATATAATGTCATGAACGGACTTTTTAGATAGCCACTAAGGCTTACACCAAAGCTTTCGAATACAATGCCAGTTTTGGTACATTTGGTTATCAGTAGGGCCTTACACTGACTACCAAATACAATGTCATTTTTGGACATTCGGTTGCCATTAATGCCTTACACCAATGTTTCCAAATACAATGTAATTTTCGAATATTCAGTTGCCACTATAGCCTTACACTAACATTTTCAAACAATGTCATGTTTAGATATTTGGTTGCCACGATAGCCTTATACCACGCTACCGAATACAATGTCTCTTTTGGACATTGGGTTGCCCCAAAGGCCTACACTATGCTTTTAAATATAATGCCACTTTTGGACAGTTGGTTGCCACAAAGGCCTTACATCAATGAAGGCCTTGCATCATGCTTTCGAATACAATATTGCTTTTGGACATTGGGTTTCCACAAAGATTTTACATTATGCTTTTGAATAATGTCATGTTTAGACATTTGGTTTCCATGAAGGACTTATACCAATGATTTTGAATTCTCCACCTAATTATTCATTTATTAGGTCCTGCATTTAACTATACATTGAGCTTTACAAAACTATAAGTACTACTCTGGGCCATCTTAAGCCTTGGACCTTGGCATTAACTCTCTCTCTCCCCTTCGAATGTTACTGGCCTCAGTGTTGTCATTCCACTGGAAGTCAATAGATTTCAGAATTAACAATCCATTGAAAGTCAATAAGTCTCGGTATTAGCTTTCCCCCGAAAGCTAATAGATCTCGACAAACCACTACCTTGGGTCCGTATTAAGGAAGCCTCATTTAACATGTTTTTATTATAAGCGTTATCGAAGATCTTGTTATTTCTCTTTGGCGAACACCTTCAACAATCAACTTTGTCGTAAACAATTTCCTTCGCTTTCAGTAATCTCCTCCACTTTCAGCAGTCACCTTCATATTTCCTTAGTTCACTTTACTTAGAACTTTCTTAATTCATTTTATGTTTCGAGTGTTAGACCTTTGATACAACACCCACAGCTCAAAACTTCTGCATTTACCCTCATACTTTGCCACCTTAGCTTTAGTATAAGGATTAAGGCATGTCCACATGTACGCCCCTGCTTACCTCTTTCCACGTGTCGCATCCGTATTCGTCTGCTTACCGTTTTCAATTGGCTACAGTACTTTAACATTACTTTATAGCCCTTATTTTGGATCTTTTCCTCTAACCACTTATTATATATTTTATATATAAATATACTTTTTAGTTTATATATTTAGGCTTCGACAAACACATTTTTAACTTTGGGAATGTATGTTTTAAATAAGGAAATTGCTTATATAAATTTTTATAAAATACCAAGAATTTGCAAATACATTTCTATGCATAATTGTACCAAAACCTCTTGTTTTAGCCATTTTCTCTTATTTTCCATAATATATGGATCCTTTAAAAATCCATAACTAATTATTTAAACATGGAAAATTCCTCAAAAATACAACCTATTTCCAAAAATACGTTGTGAACACCATATTAAGTTTTCATATCATTTAGAAATTAATAGAGTAGGGAATTATAGCTAAATATCCTCTAGTAAAGCCACTTTATCCCAAAATATTCACTAAAACATTTTCTATCATTTTTAAATGCTTAACACAAATGAACTCTATCATATAAATCATGTTTGTATTCATTATGGATGAAAAAAATGGATGTGATATTACTCACCTAAACCCTTTGATTAGCCTGATCTTTATTAGTATGAAGTCTCCTTGGCTTTTATCTTCTTCTTCTTCCTCTCTAGATCGTCACCATTAATGAGTTTTTAGAGCTTTAGTTTTGTTTTATGAGTGAAAGAATGAAATAGAAGAGAGAGAAAATCGCGTACTGAGTTAGGCCGTTGGCCTTTTTAGCCTCCTTCTTACTTAATTTATCTTCTCAAGTTAATTTAAAGTGCAACATAATACATAAATGTGATAACAAGCAAATAAATTCCGCTCAAATATTTACATTGTTATCATTTATTTTACTCAATGTGTTTTCTAATTTGATTCATCTTTAATCTTATTATTAATTCTCGGTTAATTATCAGCTAAAATATGGGTTGTAATAGCGTGAGTCCAGAAAAAGCCATCCTTGCTTGATTGAAGAAACATAATTAGCCTTTCTCTCATAGTTGTATTCAACTCTCTCCCTATTATGACGAGTTTTGTTAGCTCATAGGGATCTAACTTCTTCCAACTCTTCCGCGGACTTGACGTTCCCTTGAATAACTCTGGAATCAATTTCAGGAATAATCATCACCTTTTCTTCTTCTTAATTTACTTGATTTGTTTTGGTTGTCTTATTATGCTTTTTTACCTTCCATGTTCATGAGTCTTTTCATATAAAACCTTTCTCTTATTGGCAGGAAAGTTTTGCTTACTTGCCTTGGGCATCAATTTCTGATGCTTGATGTCCAAGTGCTTTGAGTTTCTAAGTTCTTTAGTTTTATTTAGCACGAAATCATAAATGAAATCATTCTCTTTATTTATTTGTTCCAAATTGGTGAAATACATTTCTCTTGCAGTAAAATGCTCACTCCTCGCATTTCCCTATCTAGCTTTAGAAAGAAGCTTTAGAATGAAATGCTTTGGTGACACAAATGCATCCACCTCATCCAACACTGGTCTCCTAAAGAAAGCATTATAATATGAGGGTTGATCCATTTATTGTGAAAAGCATCCCAAAAGTTTATATGAATGGAAGAATTCCTACATGCACATACAATTTAATTCGCCCTATTGGAGTAATCTCCTGTTATTAAACCCAAAGACTGGTTTAAAACTAGGCTTGAGCTTTACTTCAGGATATCCATTGAATCAAAGGCAAGCTTAATGATCACATTATGGTGCTTGCCATATCCCCCGAGACATTGGATGCTAATGATAACCCAGTTTGTGCCATAATCATCAGATGATCCTTGTGCAGATGCCTCACTCCTCTTAAGTCCTTAGCAGTTATTACTAAATCTGGAATTAGCATTGCACTTTTGAAAGATTTCATTGGAGGTTCCTCTCCTATAGAATAAATGCCTTCCTAGGCGTCCCTTATGTACCTAGTCCTTGCTCCTTTACTTATCCTAATGATATGTAGGCCTCCAAAGATCATGCCAATATAAATTATTGGTTGTGGAAGTTCTGCTTCAAGCTCATTTTCCAATACGTTAGCATTGTTAGCGGGTTATCCGCATTAACCTAGGCATGGGAACTTCTGATCCCCTTTAATGAATTCCCTCTAACATCCTATGTTGGTCATACTTTGAATTATTCCTGCCAAAAAATGATAATTAATGGCCTTTTGTCCGTTGGCTTTGTGATCAACATAGTAATCTTCCCCTTATTTGGCTCGGGTTTGATTCGAGATATATGCAGTGTAAGGTATTATGTTTCTACCATAGCAACGATGTAGATATATATGATGGGTTGATTTAAAGATATGAAATTAGCCTTCCGAACCTTGTCCTGTATTCCTTTCTTATTTAGGGCAGAAAACCAACTCTATCACCTTTCCTTCCTTTTTGTTGTGACTTCCTTTTCTCATGAAAAATCTCATTAAAGTGAATGAATTTATCGACCTGGAAGTGGAAATCATGCAAATCTCTACACCAATAAATGTAAGACTCCTTCCAGAATAGAGTATTTTTGATTAACCTTGATTTGATAGCCATGAGTTTCTCCCTATCACTCACCTTTTTGCTCTTACTGGCCTCGGCATTGAATCTTATCAAATAATCTCTTACGGATGTTGTTTGATGTTTGCTAGCACATGAGAATCTATAGCAGGGTTTTTTGAGTTATAGAAGCGGGTAGAAAACTCGTATGCAAAATGACTCCACGAGTAGATGGTATTTTCACAGTATCGTCGATACCATTTTCTAGCAGCTCCAAGAAAAGTTGTTAGGAATAGCCTACACCTTACAACTCTAATTGCATCATAGATATCCATTTGATCCTCAAAAACTAAAAGATGGTCATCAGATCCGTAGATCTGTCATATCTTACGGATGGAATCTTAATGTGTGAAGTGAGTGGAAGCTCCATTATCTTTTTGTAAATGGAACTCCTCATGTACTATTATTGACATTTGGATCTAAAGATCTTTTCCCCTTCAAATATATCATAATTTTGACCATCTTATGTGCCAAGTTCCTTAAGTATTTTTCATCATCTTCATAGTCCCTCCTGTTTGGCTTGTAATCCATTCCAGAAATGGATCTTTCAAATTGCACCTTTGGAGGTTTATTACAATTCTTAGGTTCCTTGAATAATTTCTGAATTTACTAATTATTTATTTCAATACCTTTTCCTTCATAGCGAGAGTGTTAAAGTAGACTTTTTCGGTTTCTCATCGCTTGCTATTCCATTTTCCTTTGATTCTAGGATGTTCTTTCCAAGATTTCCTTTTCCTGGAAGTGATCCATTATTATTCCTAAGAGGGGATTCTAGTTCTTGCCATTATTTTTAGTGATTTGTGCCTTCAAATATTTTTGTGACATAAGCATCTTGATTGATTTTTGCATTGTGTTAAGTTGCTTTTGCATCTTTTTTTAATGCCACAATTTTAATTTTCTACCACGGTGGACAAGGAAGCTTGACTAACTTTAGTGTTATTCACATTGAAATTTCGGTGTCACATTCCCTTTTAGATTTGTGTTATGAACCACCTTTAGCTCTTAGTGTTCACTTTCTTTAGTCTTGCCATTTAACTCGTGTTGGTACAACTAAATAATTGATGATTTTAAGAAATTTTTTGGAGAGTTCTCCCAATGAAAGCACCAATGTTAAAACTAAAACTTGGCCTAACTTTTAAGCTTTAGAATGGATGTTGTTGATACTTATGTGAGTGGAGATCCTCGAGGACAAGTATGCAAATACTAAAATGTAGAAGTCCTTTATCATAATTTGAAGATCATAATTTAACTTAAGCGGCCATGGAAGTCCCAAATTATGCTTTTACAAATGTCTTGATTGCAAATAAAAAATGAGGAAGAAGAAATTCAGAAAAAACTCCTTCTTGTGTGGAGGTACATTCATATTTATAGTAAATTTACACCATTAGATTCTTGACACGTGGCGAATATAACTTTGGGCGGTTGAGATATTTCGGCCGACTGATGATACGGCATATTGTTGGCGTGATACGTGGCACTTCTAGCATAAATCATTTCTCTCCCCTCTATTCTCCTTGCTTTATGCCTAATAAGAAACTAATACATAACGCATGGACGATTCTAGTACTTCTACAACTTCAATAACACTTTTGTTAGTGGCACAATATCACTTTCCCTATTCCTTTGTTAGCTATTCATTTACATCTTTATATCCTTATGCTTACATCTTCGATATCTTATTTCTTACATCTTTGGTAGCACTTCTTTAGATCTTCCATAGCCTTATGCTTAGCTTATTGCTTACATCTTCGATATATCTTCTTAAAATCTTTGGTAGCCCTTCTTTTAGACCCTCAATGGCTCTTCTTTTAGATCCTCGATAGCTCCTAGATCTTCGATGGCTTTTCTTTTAGATCCTCGATAACCCTTCTTTAGATCTTTGATAGCCCTTCTTTTTGACACTCAATGGCTCTTCCTTATATCTTTAATAGCCTTTCTTTTAGATCCTTGATAGCATTTCTTTAGATCTTTGATAGCTTGTTTCCTACAATTTTGAAAGCTTGTTTCTTATACCTTTGGAAGCATATTTCCTATACCTTAGATAGCTTATTTCCTATACATTCGATAGCTTATTTCCTATATCTTTGATGGCTTTTTTCTTATACCTTTTACAACTTATTTCCTATACATTCAAAAACTTATTTCCTATAACTTCAATTGCTTTTTTCTTATATCTTCGATAGCTTGTTCCCTACACTTTCGATGGCTTATCTCTTATACCTTCAATAGCTTATTTTCTATACAATCATTATCATTCCTACAACTTCGATAACTTATTTTATATACCTTCGATGGTTTATTTCTTATATCTTCGATAACTTATTTCTTATACCTTTGATGGCTTTTCTTATATCTTCATTGCACACTGTAACTTTCTCTTCGCTAGTGTATTTTTTCCTTTTCTTGCAAAAATTGGGCATAACATTTTCCTCTTCCCCGTCTCCTTAGAGGTGGCAAGATCGGTCATAATGAGAGGGTATCGGATTTTTGAAAGTAAACGGAGGAACGATCAATCGTTGGGACGATAAGGACTTCATTCATCTATTCTTTCTTCACCTCTTTCATCATAATCTTCTAGATATAAAGAGTTTCAAAGAGTATAGGCTATGCTTTAGAGACATGATTGATGGTGACCTCACCTTATTTTTCCAAGTCGACATATGGACCATCTCCTTTACCAATGCCCCAATCTTTTCAACAACAGGACTGGGGTTGGACTCAATGGTGGTGGTGATAATTGCTTCAATGATGGCTTCAACAAATAGGGCAGCAGGTAGATAGATGACCAGAGAAGCTTCAAGTGGCCTTGAAACATGAAACATAGATTGGTGTAAGTTTTAAGCTTCATATAGAGATAATCGAAGCTTCTAAAGTCGAGGAGAGTGTGTTGGTATGCCATATGCTGAAGGTGGATCTTCACCCACAAGCATAGCATGTTCTGGAGCCGGAACTTCAAACCCAAGTATTTGCCCTTCCTCAGGAATTGAAGATAGCCAGGATTAATAAAGAGGAGCAGAAATAGAAGTAGGGATATACGTATCAACTAAAGCAGAGGAGTAAGCCTTAGATGATTGAGGAGGCTGCATCAAAAGGTCGAGGACCATAGGGCTAGTCGCTAGAGCGGTTCGAAGAGAATCCGCATGTAATACTTCAATTAAAGCCTCTACGACTCCTTGGAATAGAGGTTGAAAGGGATTCCCTTAGCCAATATCTTTGCCTCCTCAATAGCTTTATGTTTGTGGTTTACTCGAGAGCAACAATGTCTTTTAAATTAAAGAATTTAGTGATCACTTTTGATTAACGAACGAGTATCCTATTCTTTTGGCTCTTTTGCTAAACCTTCATTTATTTGTTATAAATGTCTACCAGGATGAGAGGGTAGTCTTTATCGAACCACCAAATAATTGGTCTTAAAGATCATCCTATAAAACCAGAAGATTGTAGATTTGACGTCTTCGGCAATAGCATCCTTGTCTATCTGGGCTTAGGCCAGATCAACTTGAAGATCAATGACAATGGATTTTAACTTTTCAATCTTTGACTCAAGCTCATATACGTTATTGGCATGTATTGGATTACTCAAGTTCATTTTTCATCTAGGCCAATTCTTTCTTTATCATTAAGAGCTCGACATCAGATCTATCAGCACTAGCTTTAAGTTTTTCCATCTCTTTGACTAAGTATTTGTTGCATGAATGTGTTTACTTGAGTTGTTTCTTCATTATTTCGATTTTGAGATGGTACTCCAGAATCGTCATATAAAGGGTTCCCTTCTCTTTGGCCCAAGCTTTGGTATCCTCTTCATATTTCTTTTTCAACTCCATGGTTGCTTTTGTCTAGGGCATCTATTAATTTTTTATTCCTTACTAACCTTCTTTTTCATCCAGTAAAGTGCAGTTTATTATGTTTACATCGCTTAGATGCTTTTCCATCCTTTATAGGAATAATACTTGTCCTTTTGTAAATCTAAGGTCTCATAAGCATTTTTGACCATGTCGGTCGGGATCTCAACTAAATTGTATGAAAAGTTTAAATTATCCAAGTCAGGGTATCGAGGTAACCTGGTTGAAGTAGTAAATATGGAGGAAAGTCAACTAGTAGATGTTGTAGTAGGAAGAGAGATCCCCTTACCATGCACTACAGGCGATCGATAGAAGTAGTAAGAGGGGCTAGAGAAGTTGTAGGGTGAAGTGTAAGCGCTGGATGGCTAGAATGTTATTTCCCCTTATGGTTGGGGACCATGGATGAAGAATGAGTAGGAATGGAACCTGCGGAATGACTACGGGAAGGAATCTCAAGGCATGTAGGAAGATGCACAGGAGGTGAGCGCCTCAACAAAGAGCGACTCCTATCCTAATGGGAGTCACAAGGACAAGGAGGCAGAGATGGATGCTTTGGGCTGAGTGATAGAAGCTAGGTCCATAAGAGGAGTGTGAATGCTCGTATTGATCGTAATCTTATCCTTCCCCACACCATCACGATCTCTCCAGGACTCACTCCGGACTTTTCTCATGCGATCCCCTTCATGGTAGCGAGAAGGACCTTGGCATAGGGAGACAAATAGTGCTTGCCAAAGTGTTTATGGAGACTATCATAAAGCCTTCTTGGAACCACTTCACCTTAAAATAGAAAGGAAAGAAAAGTTATAATGAATTCAAGAAGTGTGAGAGAAGTGCAACGTGAGTGATACAATCCTAAGTGACATGTGTGTAATGCTATCACATCTTATCTATGGAACAGGTGCATTGGGTTGTGTTGAAGGAGTTGGCTCACCCCGGTGGAAGTGAGCTTGACTTGACCTAGTCCTGCTAAAAGACCATCTTGCCCTATCGTGTCAACGAAGTTGAAGTTTAGGCTGGTTAGGTCTTCAAGAGTCGGGTAGCTTGAAGGACCAATGACTTTTTTTCCATGAACAACCAAGAAGTCATCTCGGTCCTACTCGGCAATGGAGCAGGAGAAACCTAAAAAAACCCTCCTCTTAAGCTCTTAAATCGAGAAGTTGGAGTTACATATTCTGGAACGTTGTTGTCCTCCTAAGTTGACTCTTCTTTAAAGTCTTCCTCTTATATTTTTTTTCTTCCTTCTCTTCTATATATTCCTCTTATTCATTACATTTTCTTCTTTGCTGTCCTCATCTATTATGACTCGTCTTTGAGCTAAGGCCAATCTAGGTTAATTAGCACTAGCTTTGCTTGCCTTAGAAGTTGGTCCTCGGCTATTTGAGTCCCTGGCAAGGAATGCTCATAGAAGACTGAATGTCCATGGTATATTAAGTGGAACTAACGAAGTCACATGTTTGTTAGAAGGTAGGAGGTATAACGCTCCAGCTCTGGAATGGCCTCGAAATCTACATCCATACATTAGAGTTTGACATTTTTGACTCTTTCTACAATACCTGTAAGGAATGAAGGTAAGTTAGTGATCAGAAATAAGTAAAATCTTATGAAAGGAAGTTCAAAATGCAAGACTTTGGTTTTACATCTAGAAAGTTTCTAGGGGAATCCTGTGGGCATACCACAAATAAATATCTATCTTTAAAGCTGCTCCTCATGTCATGGAGATCAACGACAACTTTGTTGGAGTGAAGCGACTTAAAGAATATAAAGGAGACTTTAGGAGAGTTTCACTTTAAGTTATATAAGAATCAAATGTTTGTAAGTTTGGGTTCTCTCCCAAGATGTTAAGTGAAAATCATGTAGAGACCAAGAAGGACGACATAAGCATTCAAATTCAATTGGGAAGAAGCGATACAAAGCAACTGAAGGATTGTCACAATAATGGATTAAATGGAGGTATGGCACTAGTTAGATACATGAATCGGTTACATGTGATGTAACTAGCATGTGGATTGTGTTTCCGTTCATGCGGTGGAAGCCTCACACATTAGGGATCACATGTGTTATCAGGGTTTTTAACCCAGCAGAAACCAATAGAAAACAGAACAACCATGTATAGACATAATGGTTTAGAACTTAACCAGAAAGGCTAAGGCAAGGAGTGAACGAGAGCCAAGCTATATGGCTAAGACAACGACCGGGATCAATGAAGCCGAGAGATCAGTATTCCTTTAGTCCAATCAGCAACTAAACGTAAATATCTAGTGAATTTCCATCGAAACGTAAAATGTGACGCCCCACCTCTATGCTCATAATAACAAAGAGTATTAAAAGAAATACTGTCTATTACTACAAAGAATAAGGCTGGATAGGAGCGGCCATCCGTAGTTGGCCTTACACTAATATTGGTTACCTCGATAGGAGTGATATATATACTTTTCATTTTTCATCTTATTTGTTTACTCCCATCGACATACCCAATAATCAGTATAAAACAAACTACGATGGTCCATAATAGTTTAGGACATTAGGTATAACAATAACACAGATAATATAAATGCGGAACACAGATTAAAACAAAAGTCTCATATATATATAACTGATGTCAGTTACAACATAGTTGACACAATACATATGATACAACTACAAATGTCGACTCTGGAAGTTATATACACGCGTACATTATCAACTAATATACATGGATACATATCAACCTATACAATTTGACACGACTACTACAAAATGACAAAGACAACTTCAGAAGATGTGAAAAGTCTTCATATCCCGAACAGCAACTCAAAGAAGGAAATCTACAACCTGAAATAACTCGGGTCTGACCTGAGTATTAAATTCAAAAGAAAGTAATACACAGGTCAGTCTAATTCAAACTCAGTTATTAGTGCACGGAAGCAATAATAATCAAATAGACGACAGTCACAAAAATTCCCGTCTATCCGACTCTTTAAACAAAGAAATCGGATAACAGTAAATATAACACTTAACAGTGTTAAACAATAAATCAGCAGATTTAAATCATCAACAGAGATAAATAAACAATTTATCAAACCGACTAAATCTATTTAAAACGATCGAAATTTGTCACTTTAAAACCATCAAAAATATTGATTGGCTGCCGTACACGCACGCGTGTACAGCCTCGCCAATACACCATACGAAATATGAAATGAATCAATGAATCAAAACCAGGTGCAAGTTTAAGTGTTCATATATGCAGACAGTGCCGAAGCAAAAAGGAAATACTGGACAATGCAACTCGAGTATACTGCAGTTAAGTAAACAATGGACAGAGGCTGTAACTCCAAGTGAACTAATGCACAGTGATGTATAACATCAAGATCAATTGCAAATGTATAATGCAATATATCAGTTTCGAATATATGCCCAAGTGCAAATGAAATATGGACCTGACAGTACGCAGTGGTACTGTCTCGAGGTAAATAACTCCCAACAACTCAACAAAGCATAGAGAAGCCCAACTACACTAAACAAGTTGACAACTGTCTCCAAGCCAACACTTACAAAGTAAATTCATGAAAACAGGGACATTACTATGTTCAAAGTAATGCAATATCCAAAAACATGAAGTTCAGATTAACTTAAACAATACAAGCAAAGCTACCACTACAGGGGCTGTTTCGAAGACCAGTGAACAACCAGGGAAGCCAAAATTCGACAGATTACGTGTGTGAACAAATGAATGCAGTGAAACCCGAGATAACGACATATAAATGGAGAACTACCGACTTCAAATTTATGAAGCTACAATGGTACAAGTTAAAACTGCAACAACAACAAGTGATCTAACACTATCCCATAATCAAGACAGGGTTGAACTCAAAATAGCTTCTACTGACTAAGGTCATGGGGCAGTAAGTAGAAATCGAACAAGTCAAGTAGGCTACTGGGGTGAACATAAGAACAAAAGTCACTAGCAACTAAAGCCGTAAAAATGAACAATCAGTATCACTTTCTATGAATTTTGTTTGAATCAGAGAAAAACCCCCCAAAGTCAAAACATAATTAACAGTCAATAAAATGCCAAGACCGACAGTACGCAAGTCAATGATAACGTCGAACTAGCAAATTCAGAACCATGACGAGTAAGGCAACTCAAAGCCATAAGTATCAAGGAAGCGAACAAAAACAGAAGTCAAAACCGTGGGCATCATTTAATCCACCTCGAAAATCACAAGCTTAAACGAATCAGAAAACACATGAATTCGAACAAAATCAGAAATCATTTAGTGAAGGATCTCAGACAAACAAAATCAAGGCAGTGAATTCATCAGCAATGAACAAAGTCAAACGACATCAACACAGAAGAAATTCTCAAAGCAACATCGATTACCAACACCCAATGAAAGCAAATGGCCGAGATAAAACAAGGACGAATCGAACTCGAATTACAGAAGCATCATAAGACGAATGAACTAGATGTGAGTAATAAGATTACTCACCTTTTTCGCCAATTTGAAGTAGCTGAAGTATCCCAGAGACGAGCAACTAAAATCTAGGAGATTGAGTTGTAATCGCCACCAACGATTTAGCGAAAACCCTAATTTTCGAGCAAGAGAGGAGAGGAACGAACGAGACCGGAGCCACCATTTTTTTTTCTTTGTTTGGTTAGGGTTATTGAACGAAAAAAATGAATTGGGTCACCGGTTTAATTGAATCTCGGCATCAAAATAAAGCAAGGGATGGGCTCCATTTCAAAAGCCCATCAACACTAACCAATCTTTTATTAAAGAATTATACAAATCTAATAAGGATTTTAATCGATTCAAAATTACAATCGCAATCAACAGCCGATTTAATCGTCATTTTGATGATGATTCAAAATTACAAACTCCCGGGTTGTTACAGACTCCCCTCCTTATAAAAATTGCATCCCCGCAATTTTCATAATTAAGGTTGTCATTAACAATAAATTTTCTAACCTAAACTGGTTAAGCTAGAAAATAAAAGTCAAAACGCAAACACCAAAGAAATCTTTCAATTTCAATAAAAGAAATCTACAAATTCTCAACAAAGCCTAATTATCAATAGATAATCAAAAACAGCAAAGCTGAATAAATGCAAACATCAGCAATATTCAATACAATCAATGTAATCTAGAATCAATAAGAAACTAGAAAATCTCATATCAATAAAATCAGCAAACATCTAATTATCCAAATGATAGCCGGAAAACAATTCAACAAATATTTAATTACCTAAAGCGATAATTAGATCTAAAATCAACAAATATTTAATTATCTGAAGCGATAATTAAATCTCAAATCAACAAATATTTAATTATCTAAAGCGATAATTAAATCTAAAATCAACAAATATTTAATTATCTGAAGCGATAATTAAATCTCAAATCAACAAATATTTAATTATCTGAAGCGACAATTAAATCTCAAATCAACAAATATTTAATTATCTAAAGCGATAATTAAATCTAAAATCAACAAATATTTAATTATCAAAGACGATAATTAAATCTCAAATCAACAAATATTTAATTATCTAAAGTGATAATTAAAAGCAACAAATATCCGATTATCAAAAACGATAATCAGAACTCATATCAACAAATATGTAATTATCACAAGCGATAATTAGAAACAACAAATATCTGATTATCAAAAACGATAATCAGAACTCATATCAGCAAATATCTAATTATCACAAGCGATAATTAGAAACAACAAATATCTGATTATCAAAAACGATAATCAGAACTCATATCAGCAAATATCTAATTATCACAAGCGATAATTAGAAACAACAAATATCTGATTATCAAAAACGATAATCAGAACTCATATCAGCAAATATCTAATTATCACAAGCGATAATTAGAAACAACAAATATCTGATTATCAAAAACGATAATCAGAACTCATATCAGCAAATATCTAATTATCACAAGCGATAATTAGAAACAACAAATATCTGATTATCAAAAACGATAATCAGAACTCATATCAACAAATATCTAATTATCACAAGCGATAATTAGAAACAACAAATATCTGATTATCAAAAATGATAATCAGAACTCATATCAGCAAATATCTAATTATCACAAGCGATAATTAGAAACAACAAATATCTGATTATCAAAAACGATAATCAGAACTCATATCAGCAAATATCTAATTATCACAAGCGATAATTAGAAACAACAAATATCTGATTATCAAAAACGATAATCAGAACTCATATCAACAAATATCTAATTATCACAAGCGATAATTAGAAACAACAAATATCTGATTATCAAAAACGATAATCAGAACTCATATCAGCAAATATCTAATTATCACAAGCGATAATTAGAAACAACAAATATCTGATTATCAAAAACGATAATCAGAACTCATATCAACAAATATCTAATTATCACAAGCGATAATTAGAAACAACAAATATCTGATTATCAAAAACGATAATCAGAACTCATATCAGCAAATATCTAATTATCACAAGCGATAATTAGAAACAACAAATATCTGATTATCAAAAACGATAATCAGAACTCATATCAACAAATATCTAATTATCACAAGCGATAATTAGAAACAACAAATATCTGATTATCAAAAACGATAATCAGAACTCATATCAGCAAATATCTAATTATCATAAGCGATAATTAGAAACAACAAATATCTGATTATCAAAAACGATAATCAGAACTCATATCAACAAATATCTAATTATCACAAGCGATAATTAGAAACAACAAATATCTGATTATCAAAAACGATAATCAGAACTCATATCAACAAATATCCAATTACCTGCAGATAATTGGAAGCAACAAATATCTAGAAATCAATTAAGAAGACTAGAAAATCAACATAAAAGCTTGGATCGATCCCATCAGATGGCGAGTTTTTAATTCGCCGCACGTGCATCTCAGAGTGGCCGAAGCCTACCAAGTACTCAACATAATTTTGGCGCCCATCAGATTGACCCGAAGGTCCGCAGAGTGACCCGAAGGTCTAGTACTGGTATTTGACCCGAATGTCCAACATATGACCCGAAGGTCTATTACTGGTATTTGACCCGAAGGTCCATCATATGACCCGAAGGTCCATCATAGTGGCTCGAAAGCTCACAAAATCATCAAACAGCAATTATTTCAATTAACGAGTCCGGAATTAACCGAAATAGTAAAAGAAAGGGGTCATAGTCCTCGATTTTGCTGAAACGTTTAAATCGCTTCCTCATTCTTTTGAAAGCGTAAACTGTTAAATTTCTGAAAACAATTTTATTTATTTTGTAAAAATAACAATTCACCTTCTCAACTGGACAAGTCCGGAGTTAAGCGAAACAGTAAAAGAAAGGGGTCATAATCCTCGATTTTGCTGAATCGTTTAAGTCGCTTTCTCATTCTTTTGAAAACGCAAACTGTTACAATTTTATAAAACAATTTTCATTTTAAAACAATTTTCCAATTACGTGATTAAAACAGCAAATCAGTAACAATTTCGATAAGGAAATTGTACTTCTCAAAATACCGTAAAAACGGTTACAAATCAGTATTGCGGAATAACCGCTTGAAAATCCACTTTTAAAATTTGGCGGTTACTGAAGCCAAAGCGACAGTAGTTTTAAAACGTCAAAATCACATCAAAACAATCTACATCAAAATGTAATGTCAGTGAATTTTCATTCATCAAAAATGCCACAAAACACCGTGCTTCAAAATATAGCATTGGTGTAAAAATCCCGTTATAAAAATAACGGCAACAAAATACGTTTCATAACCAAGCATCGGTTCAACGTAAAAATAAATGCAGTAACGCGCAATTCAAATTTTTGCACGTACTACAGAATGAACAAAGAAATCATTCGAAGGTATCTTCAATGAAGACAATTCAAAACAGCAAAATCTAATCAATAGATGATTAGTACAAAAGAAAGCCAGCGGAAATTTCAACAAAAATCACATATCTGCAATTTCTTCGAATCCTCAATTTGGATTCGAAATTCTCAAAGAAACAAATAATTACAGCTATGTAAACAAAAATTGGAATTCATATCAATTTCGTATTTTGATTCTTAAATCAAAAAGATTATCAGTTGTACTCAGCGAAGACAGTTTCACTGTTTCCACTGCGCACTCTGATAAATAGAACACAAATCAATCAAATCATCAGAACACAATTTCATCCAAACAACAAAACACAATTCCACTTTTATTTTTAAATAACGATATTTAAAAATTTCATCAAAATTTCAAAACTTTAGTTTTGACTCAAATCACAGATAAAACGTCGACTAATATTTGTAACATATGTTCCATCCAAGTTATGTTTTATATTATGTCCATGAACCCCAAGCTCTGATACCAACTGTGATGCCCCACCTCTATGCTCATAATAACAAAGAGTATTAAAAGAAATACTGTCTATTATTACGAAGAATAAGGCTGGATAGGAGCGGCCATCCGTAGTTGGCCTTACACTAATATTGGTTACCTCGATAGGAGTGATATATATACTTTTCATTTTTCATCTTATTTGTTTACTCCCATCGACATACCCAATAATCAGTATAAAACAAACTACGATGGTTCATAATAGTTTAGGACATTAGGTATAACAATAACACAGATAATATAAATGTGGAACACAGATTAAAACAAAAGTCTCATATATATATAACTGATGTCAGTTACAACATAGTTGACACAATACATATGATACAACTACAACTGTCGACCCTGGAAGTTATATACACACGTACATTATCAACTAATATACATGGATACATATCAACCTATACAATTTGACACGACTACTACAAAATGACAAAGACAACTTCAGAAGATGTGAAAAGTCTTCATATCCCGAACAGCAACTCAAAGAAGGAAATCTACAACCTGAAATAACTCGGGTCTGACCCGAGTATTAAATTCAAAAGAAAGTAATACACGGGTCAGTCTAATTCAAACTCAGTTATTAGTGCACGGAAGCAATAATAATCAAATAGACGACAGTCACAAAAATTCCCGTCTATCCGACTCTTTAAACAAAGAAATCGGATAACAGTAAATATAACACTTAACAGTGTTAAACAATAAATCAGCAGATTTAAATCATCAACAGAGATAAATAAACAATTTATCAAACCGACTAAATCTATTTAAAACGATCGAAATTTGTCACTTTAAAACCATTAAAAATATTGATTGGCTGTCGTACACGCACGCGTGTACAGCCTCGCCAATACACCATACGAAATATGAAATGAATCAATGAATCAAAACCAGGTGCAAGTTTAAGTGTTCATATATGCAGACAGTGCCGAAGCAAAAAGGAAATACTGGACAATGCAACTCGAGTATACTGCAGTTAAGTAAACAATGGACAGAGGCTGTAACTCCAAGTGAACTAATGCACAGTGATGTATAACATCAAGATCAATTGCAAATGTATAATGCAATGAATCAGTTTCGAATATATGCCCAAGTGCAAATGAAATATGGACCTGACAGTACGCAGTGGTACTGTCTCGAGGTAAATAACTCCCAACAACTCAACAAAGCATAGAGAAGCCCAACTACACTAAACAAGTTGACAACTGTCTCCAAGCCAACACTTACAAAGTAAATTCATGAAAACAGGGACATTACTATGTTCAAAGTAATGCAATATCCAAAAACATGAAGTTCAGATTAACTTAAACAATACAAGCAAAGCTACCACTACAGGGGCTGTTTCGAAGACCAGTGAACAACCAGGGAAGCCAAAATTCGACAGATTACGTGTGTGAACAAATGAACGCAGTGAAACCCGAGATAACGACATATAAATGGAGAACTACCGACTTCAAATTTATGAAGCTACAATGGTACAAGTTAAAACTGCAACAACAACAAGTGATCTAACACTATCCCATAATCAAGATAGGGTTGAACTCAAAATAGCTTCTACTAACTAAGGTCATGGGGCAGTAAGTAGAAATCGAACAAGTCAAGTAGGCTACTGGGGTGAACATACGAACAAAAGTCACTAGCAACTAAAGCCGTAAAAATGAACAATCAGTATCACTTTCTATGAATTTTGTTTGAATCAGAGAAAAACCCCCCAAAGTCAAAACATAATTAACAGTCAATAAAATGCCAAGACCGACAATACGCAAGTCAATGATAACGTCGAACTAGCAAATTCAGAACCATGACGAGTAAGGCAACTCAAAGCCGTAAGTATCAAGGAAGCGAACAAAAACAGAAGTCAAAACCGTGGGCATCATTTAATCCACCTCGAAAATCACAAGCTTAAACGAATCAGAAAACACATGAATTCGAACAAAATCAGAAATCATTTAGTGAAGGATCTCAGACAAACAAAATCAAGGCAGTGAATTCATCAGCAATGAACAAAGTCAAACGACATCAACACAGAAGAAATTCTCAAAGCAACATCGATTACCAACACCCAATGAAAGCAAATGGCCGAGATAAAACAAGGACGAATCGAACTCGAATTACAGAAGCATCATTAGACGAATGAACTAGATGTGAGTAATAAGATTACTCACCTTTTTCGCCAATTTGAAGTAGCTGAAATATCCCAGAGACGAGCAACTAAAATCTAGGAGATTGAGTTGTAATCGCCACCAACGATTTAGCGAAAACCCTAATTTTCGAGCAAGAGAGGAGAGGAACGAACGAGACCGAAGCCACCATTTTTTTTTCTTTGTTTGGTTAGGGTTATTGAACGAAAAAAATGAATTGGGTCACCGGTTTAATTGAATCTCGGCATCAAAATAAAGCAAGGGATGGGCTCCATTTCAAAAGCCCATCAACACTAACCAATCTTTTATTAAAGAATTATACAAATCTAATAAGGATTTTAATCGATTCAAAATTACAATCGCAATCAACAGCCGATTTAATCGTCATTTTGATGATGATTCAAAATTACAAACTCCCGGGTTGTTACATAAAAGCTACGATAAATGGCTAAGGAAACATCCCCAATTCCAAACTCCAGAAAAATCCTAAGTGGTTGGATCATCAGCGACCCATGCCTCCCCTCAAACCTTCAAACCAGACAACCAAAGATTACTACGACAGAGGCCAAGACATTAGCTCACAAACGAGCCAAGTCTATGGGTCGCCAACGACCCATGGTTCTACCTTGTATTGCAAGCCAAATCCTCCATGGGTCGTCTCCTACCTACCTGCGAGCTGGTAATGATGTGGTCGGGCCCAGAAGCTCTTCCATCAATATAAATACCATCCTACCTGCAACATAAGGTAGGGCTTCTCCGGAATGGTTGCTGAAGCTCTGCTGGAATTATTCTTCACTGTCTACCTCCTTCACAACAATCTCCAAAGGAATACACTGTGATTCTCTAGTGGATTCCAACTCTGGAGATTCAATCTAACTAGAAAACAATCAAAGCCTTGTGATCAAACATCTATTGTCATAGTAATCAGTCTATAATAAAACTATGAAGTGGACGTAGGCTTCATTAACAGCCCAACCACTATAAAAATTCTCTGTCTTCTTTCTTTTACTGTTCTTTTCTTATATTTGTGATCTGTGATATTGCTCTGTCAGAATAGGGCTGATGCTTTCAAACTCTAACCAGGATGTTGGTCCATTTTTTGGGTCAACATTTTGGTGCTTTCATTGAGAACTCTAACTCAGGGTTCAGATCTAGTTATCTATGTTGGATCCCATAGGTCCAGAAGTTAGATCCTCATTCCCTGCTTAGAAGGTTTGCTGTTGAGAATAGAAGGACCAACCCAGAAGGATCGGAGAAAAAGCAAGCAAACGCATGCTAAGGTGATGGATAACATCAACATGAGATAGTAGACGCGATCCTAAAGGCAAAACTCAGAAATCGCTTAAGTGCATGGGTCGCTAGAGATCTATGCACTATGGGTCGCTAACGATCCATACCTTTTCACCAAACCGCCATAAACACCAGAAGACAAAGTACTGAAATCAGTTGAGTACATGGATTGATAGCGATCCATGTACTATGGATCGCCAGTGATCCATACTATTTTGCCAGATCGCTTTGAGCCAAAAGCTATGGATATAATCGAAAGGAAGCAATGGTCGGAGCTCCAAGAATGAGGATGGAAGAAAATGTTAACACTCCACCTACTGCAAAAGCACGGGCTACAAACCTGAAATTAGGAGTGAAAACCCCACGGAAGGATATAACGGTGACTCTCTTCCACTCTGAAGATAACAAACAATTTGAGAAAGACGGATGGATGAAAATACCAGCGTGCAAAGCGCTAGAAGAAGCTCTTAAACCCATGTCGTAGCACAGTGCTAAGCAGAGGACGAGGAAATGCCACTCAAATGGTACTCCTAGAGGCAGGAGAACCAAGAAGATATGATATAAACCGAGATCAATTACAAGGCCAAGCTCCCATGGTATATTATGACCACTCCCGACTGACCAGCTTCCAATCCTATCATGGAGCTCCCATCGTCAAATCACAAATGGTCGTCGTCGAAAATCATCAAAAATCGTCAAAATGGTCGTTGAAAAACTCACTTCAGTCCTGACTCAAAGTTGAACTCGGGTAATCACCCATTTGACTCGAAGCAAACCAAGGAAACTTTGGCCCAAATCCAGACTCGGGTAAACCATGTTTTCCCCAAGCAAACGCCAAAGTGATTCCAAGCGTTGATCACCAGGCCTTTGTATTTAGTGACTCCAAGAAAACCAACAAATGACTCCAAGCAACTGGCAGATTTTCTCGGGTCTGACTCCAAGTAACTTACCACTGATCCGTCAATACCGATCCATCTTGATTTTCTCATATCTCAGACATGCATACATCATTCGCGAGCTTAACAAGTAGTTGTAACTTAAAAACGAACCGTATTGGCGATGACTGAAGCATCTCCCCCGGTCGAAGCCTATTCGTTGAAGCCATTCAGTGTGAAATATATCCGAGGAGATTCAATGTACCAATCATATCGGTTTACTCAGGGAAAACCAACCTTGGACTACATCTCATGAATTCCTATATTCCTCGAAGGAGTATCGATCATGCGATTTGTGCGATTATCGCCCAAATCCATCTCATTCAATCAACCAGATCAGAAGTTTGTCGAGCAATTTAGAATGCTTGCAACTTACACCAATGATGTGATGTCATTATCTAATTTATTCCAGATGATAGGTGAGCCACTCAAAGACTTCGTATAGAGATTCAATGTCGTCGTCGTCATCACTAAAACGGGCAATCCCGGTGAGGATATCATACTGATGGCATCGATGAGGGGAATCAACCCCTAGATAGATTTTGGCAGCTAGTTAGGTTGAGAGCCTCCCATGACCTTGGATTGTCTTTGTTACAAAGTGAATCAGAAGCTAAGTAAGGAGGAGGTAGAGTGGAGTAGGAGAAAGAACAATACGGGCCCATTGGCTAAGGACTCAGATTCCAGGAGACGACCTAGGATCTCAAAATTCAACTCATATGCTCCATTGAATGATTCAATTGATTGCCTCTACTTGGGTACTCATGACTTAGAGCATACTGAATACCAGTCTCGAGAGAGTCCACCGAAGCCCAGAGAAAATCCGGGGAATATTGTGTATCCCAAGATGCACAAGGTCCTAACACGGGCGATTACAAACACCTCCGAGATGTGATCGGAAAGCTGATTCGGAAAGGAAAGCTTCAACAGTATGTGCAATCCCTGTAGAATGGAGAGCAGGGAACATCCGATACCTATCAATAAAGAACTCTGATTATCGATTGGACCATTGATGGTCGGCATCCCGCTGAAAGGAGCTAGGGGCAAAGTGGAATAGCGAGCACATGACGCTACTTCAATTATCAATGAGATTTATTCTGATCTTCTTTGAATTATTTTATTTTAATTTCAATTTCAATTATGTTGTGAACTACGACCAAGTTGAACTAAACTACTTCCAAAACGATGCAGGTGACCAAGTACTTAGAGTTGGCCGCCAGCCAATCTCCACAGACCGTGATCGAACCTATGGAGTTTCATCGAGACGAACGTGATTCGATCGTTCATCAACTACCATATACCCCTGATTTGGGACGCCGAGGCACAGAATAAAGAACCCGACAAGTTCAGAAGCCAATAGAAAGTAGACATGACTGACTGTTTACTCAGCAACCTTCATACTAGACTCAAAGTAGTTGCGACTGGCTGCCTGCTGGTCAACCCTAGATTTCAACAAAGGGACATGATTGCAACCTGAAACAGACGCAACTTAATTGCCCGCTTAATAACTCATTTTCTCCACTTGATAGAAAGAATACGAAGCAAATTGTGCAAGACTCGATCATCCGACCCCAGCATGGATGTGATCAAGTCATTCATCACCTGCTTTTTCCCCGACTTAACGAGAAGAGCCGCAACTATCAAGTGGACGTGAATCGATCGTCTAATTGCCAAGTTTCATCCTAAATGCTAGGGGCAGAATCCCATTCCATGAACGAATGTGGTTCGACCATTCATTCGACAACTTTTGCCTCAATGCGGTAAAAGAAGTACAAACCAATTCTAAAGACTAAAGGTAGTAAATTAGAAGAAGGCAAACTCGGCAGTGTGCCAAAGAACATACCAAACGGTGAAGGAGCTACAGGGCCTCAAGGACCTTTTGCCCAAGCAAGGCTACTAAGACCCAGCAGAAAAGCGCCTCAACTAACTAACAAAATCAGACGAAAGGTTGCTTATCAAATAACACTCTAGCTAGCTAGCAACTAAGGAATGGGACAACAACCTAAAGCGATGTCTTCTCATCCATCCTTGTCTACTCTCCTTTTCCAAATGGGCTATACCGGGACACTAGGGTTATTGCAGAAAGCATGGCAAAAGAAATGCTTCTATGCCCTCGATGAGTCATGTCAATCCTCCTTCTGAGAATCGGCGTTGCTGGTGGCGTCGAGAAGTCTTATCCAAAGGATCGTCAAATGAACAGATCTAACACCTTAGCCTACAAGAACCGATAAAACCGTGTTCCCTCGAGCTGAATCTAAAAAATTCCCCTTGAAGTTGATGAATCATTGCTTTAAGACCGCCGGGCTGTCGGACACACAACCCAAAACTCCTCTTGGATTCGATAAATTATCATTCCAAAGCCGCCTGGTCACCGGACATCCGACCATAAAAAAACCCTTCGCAAACGTGAAGGTCTTTCATGAACTAAAGTTTCGTGAAGGTAAACCGGTAGATCAGCGGTCATCTGATACAAAAAACCCTTCGCGAACGTGAAGGTCTTTCACGAACTAAAGCATCGTGAGGGCAAACCAGTAGATCAGCAAAATTTATGTACGACTGATATCCGTGAAGGTGAAATGGAAGATTAGTAGCCATCTAATCCAAAGCCCCTTAGAGTCAACGAAGCCATGCTCCAAGGCCACAAATCGACAATCATATCAGTCACTCGGCATAATTAAACGACCGATGAAACAAACAATGTTGAACCCCAGAGCTTCAAAGTCGCTCAAAGGAACTAAGCCAAAACTAAACTGCCCTTGTGATCAATCAAAGGCCAACTCGAATCAAGCCAAGATTCGACACCTGGGAAAATCGCACCCACTGGACCGGGGGCTAAACGAGTTGTGGAGAGACCATGGGTCCAGTTCAAGCATGCCAACAGTCCTGTGGCATGGGAGGCATGACACACACTTGAATAGCCATAAGAAAGGCCGAGACTAATCATACCACAGTTTTTTTATGCCCGATCAAATATTCTGGCAATCTAACAACCGCAAACTTAATGACCTAGCTAGTGCAACAAACGAAATACTAGCATAATACTTGCCCACTTCTTTCCAACTATTATTTTACCACTCTTGGTGACCAATTCATCTTCCTCTTAGATCGTATGCCAGTTAAAGACCTATTCTCTGAAGGCAGTTTGGACCAAGAGCTAAGAGTCAGGCCCTAAACTCCCATAGGCTCTTTCTTCAATCCATCTTCACACGGTCAG
This sequence comes from Allium fistulosum, assembly GCA_030737815.1. Lineage (NCBI taxonomy): Eukaryota > Viridiplantae > Streptophyta > Magnoliopsida > Asparagales > Amaryllidaceae > Allium > Allium fistulosum. The sequence goes on from CM060902.1 coordinate 1,081,577,871, forward strand.
CTATAGTCTCTCCACCATGGCAACCTGATCTATTTGGATGTGTACATCTTCCAGAAACACGGGAGGATCATCCAAGCCATGGTTACCCGAACCGCAAACTATTTAGCTTCTTGAACCAATAAAACTGTGTTCATGTAAGCAACCTGCTGAGTCGACGGGGTCAAATCGACTCAAACCATCGGATTGGCGGAACCCGATCCTTGCCTTCTAAGAACCGGTGTTGCTCTGGCAAACATCGGGAAGCACTAAAAAACTAACTCCTCGTGTTGCCCTGAGATAGGCAACGCGGAGGAGCATCAAAAACCGACTCCTCGCATTGCCCGGAGATAGGCAACACCGAGGAGCATCAAAAACTAACTCCTCGTGTTGCCCGGAGATAGGCATAGCCAAGGAGCATCGAAAACAAACTCCTTGCGTTGCCCGGAGATAGGCAACGCCGAGGAGCATCGAAAAAAAACTCCTCGCGTTGCCCAGAGATAAGCAATGCCGAGGAGCATCGAAAACAAACTCCTCGCGTTGCCCGTAGATAGGCAATGCCGATGAGCATCGAAAACAAACTCCTCGCGTTGCCTGGAGATAGGCAACGCCAAGGAGCATCGAAAATAAACTCCTCGCGTTGTCCGGAGATAGGCAACTCCTTGCGTTGCCCGGAGATAGGCAACGCTAAGGAGCATCGAAAATAAACTCCTCGTGTTGCTCGGAGATAGGCAACGCCTAGGATCATCGAAAACAAACTCCTCGTCTTGCCCGGAGAGATACGCAACACCGAGGAGCATCGAAAACAAACTCCTTGCATTGCCCGGAGATAGGAAACGCTGAGGAGCATCGAAAACAAACTCCTCACGTTGCCCGAAGATAGGCAACGCCAAGGAGGACAAAAATCCGCGCATCTCGTAAGCCACGCATCAAAATTTACACTCTTTCTATTGCCCGGAGATAGGCAACGCCAAGGAGCGCCAAAAGCCGCACATCTGATAAGCCGCGGAAACATGCTTGATGTATCTCTGACATCATCGACGAACCGTTAAAATATTCGAAGTACTGGCGTTGTCCCGACAACACCGGGAAACTTGTCTATTGCAAAATTAACAGGGATCAATCCCACTACCAGAAAGAACCGACATTGCTTCAATAGTGCCGCAAAGCTCACAAACCAAGAAGTCGACAAAGAATTCTAATTTTTAACCAAAGTTAATGTACAAAATGTCAAAATTCAAGACACCGAAGTCACGAGTTCCCAGAGATAGGAGCTGCGACGTACATTTGACTGCGGGCATCCAGGGAGCCGGCCAGAACATCAAGTCTCACATCAATTGTTCAGAATAATCAGCCATGTGGACTAAAGGGCACATAACACATTAACACTCGGTCAGGATAAAAGATCGCTCCAACTGGCAATAAAAGAAGGAACTTACCGTCATATAGAGATAGACGATGACAGAATGCATTTCTAGAATCAAATCATTAATGCACCGGCTTCCAAAGACAGAAGCAGGTGCTCGAATGAGGTCTCAAACCCTAACTTGCAAAAAACCAGCTGTTATCCGAAGGCAAACAATGGCAAGGAGAGAATGCTCAAAATCGAGCAGTTAAACCATCGATTCCCGAAGATTGGAACCAAAGAATAAGGTTGATATCCGCAATAATGCTATCAGCATAGCATAATGCTTATGGTCTGAAACAAGCAAGGTTAAGTGCCATGGATTCAAGACAAACACTACCGAACTCTACCGATCCATGATCAGTATAGGAATGAACGCGATCATACCGAGGGCAATGTAATGACTTGCTCCACAATTTCAGATTTCCTACAAGAACCTGAAGTTTGACACCTAGAAGTGAAGAGTTTCGCCCAGAAATGAAGGGTTCCGCAGATAGTCTTTATATCATAACAAAAACCAGTTGGAGGAAGAATACCTATGGAATTTGTTAAGCAACAACCGTACATCTCCAAGGGTAATACTTGATGGTTATAAACAAAGCTAGGCAACGGAAACGCCTGGGACTCTTATCATTAGAGAACATGGTGCATCCCGAAGTCAAACAACGTTGAGAAAACCACCACATTGGGTTAAAGGGAATCTACTCAACTCTACAGAATCGGATGAATGATTCAACCATTACCAAATTGGCTCTGAGTCCCCGGAGCACGGACTAGAGTATAAACTATTTACAAAACTCTCTAAGTCCCCGGAGCGTGGACTAGAGTACTCTAAGTCCCCGGAGCATGGGCTAGAGTATAAATGATTTACAAAAATTTCTAAGTCCCCGAAGTGCGGACTAGAGTACTCTAATTCTCCGGAGCGTGGACTAGAGTAGAAATGATTCACAGAAATCTCCCAATCCTCGATTACGAACTAGAGTACAAACAATTTGGTGAAAGTGCGACCGCCCACAAAAGAACTCTAAGTCCCCGGAGCGTGGACCAAAGTATGAACACAAATCAAGCGTGAGTCGACCGCTCACAGAATGACTCTAATTTCCCAGAAGGCGGACTAGAATGCAAACACCATGAACCGATGAGTGGGTTTTAACCGCCCCCTATTCCAGTAATTCCAACCTAAAATCGACAGGAGAAGTGCAAACCATTAAAGACCATCACCAACATGACTTTAACACTGCCCATAAGATAGGCAGCACTAAGAAAATACTTCTACAATCCAACCATCGAAGTGCTAGTTTTTGAAGGCCAAAACCAGTACCTAACTGGACTAAGAGCACCGCCGAATTGGCGGGGAAAATCAATCCCAACCTCCTGAGTGTCGGTGTTGCCTCACCAATGCCAAGGCCTTCTTTTATCTTTTAAGTACTGTTGTTGCCCTGGCAACGCCGAGAAAATTTTCTATTTCCTAAGTACCAGTGTTTCCCTGGCAATGCTAGGAAACTTTCTATTTCATAAGTACCGGTGTTGCCCCGGAAACTCCGGGAAACATTCTACTCACTAAGTACCGATATTGCCCCGACGATGCCAGGAAAACTTTAATCTACAGGGCTAATGAGAAACACTCATCGTAGTGAACCATCGATGCACTATCTTCCGGAGATAGAAGTTGGTCCTCAAATGAGTTTCTACCTTCTCTTCAGAAAACTACTGTTGCCTAATGACAAGCAACGACCGGAAGACATATCCTTTCAAAGGTCAACCAGATGGCTCGACCTTTCATCACAGGAATCAACCACTGCACATGAATAAAGTAGCATCGAAAGAAAATATCAGGATTGAATTACCCATGTACTAGTTTCTAGTGATGAAAGCTGGTGCACAACCGAATTTCCTAAATTCAACTTAGAAAGAATTTAGACACAGCCGAAAGATAGACAGCCTCGAGGAAATGTTGGTTGGAACCAAACAACGAGGTTATCAATTCTCAAAGACAGGAGTTGACATATGCACAATACTTCCATGAAAACGTCAGCAACCAAGAAGAGAATACATGGCCAAGAACAAGCGGGAGCAATCATGGAAGGTCGAAAATAAAATCCCCAAACGTCCTCAATTCCAGAATGGGATTGAGAGCCAGACTAGGGGCAGTTGAGCAATTCGCCCTACAGATTTCCATCTCTCACAATCACCCAAATACAGGCATTTGAAATAGCTAGTCCCTCGAGAAGGAATAGAAGCACAGATACTTGATCGAAAGAAATGTTTCAATAGTTGAAATGCGAATGACCGCGAGGTTGGTTAGATAATGGTTCTGTATTACAAAACAGAGCATTCTGGCAACAAAATCACCAACAAAGGAAATGAAGGATTTAACGTTCAGAAATCCAACGTCGCTCATAGCCTGGCGATGACGAGAAGGATCGATGACCTACTTACGGTCTAACTAGATCATTTGGTTCCAACTTGCAGGATAATGCCAATACCCGAAGTTTGGTCATGCTATTTGAAGATTCACAACATCAAGGAAAAATCCACATAGTTGAGTCATCCGTGTATGAGTTTCCAAAGATAGAAACGAACACATGATTAGGATCTCAACATAGGACTCAGAAGAATTTACATTAAAAAAAGATGCCAGAAACGCATCTTTCTAATACATGCCGACATCATTACAAAACTTAGATCTTGGGATCAAGCAACAAAGTCCTTAATTCCCGAAGAAAGGAGTTATCATGTCAATCAAACTGGGGCAATCGAACTTATTGCTTAGGAAACCTAGTCTCCCAAAACATGTTGGCTCAGTAGTCAAAGTAATCAGCCCTACGGACTAAGGCATTTACACCAAAACTTTGTTGAAACTAACTCAATTGAGCATAAGTAGGGATTAGCTACAGAACTGGCTAGACCAAGCTACTTCATAGTTCTGAACAAAGCCATGAAATAGAATATGCCGAAATGACCGTAGAAGTATTACTTACATGTATATAATTAAAGTAAATGAGCATGCTGCACATGAGCACAAGAAGTGCAACAGCGAGAAAAAGAAATGTTCGGAATCGAGCAATTAAGCCAATAGTCCCCAGAGACAGAGGCTTGTGTGCGTTGAATTTCGAAAAACGCAAGAGAAGGATAATCGCAATCGAACAACTCATGTGCTAGTTTCTGAAGGCTATAATTATGCCTGATTGAACTTCAACTACAACTCTACAAGTGCAATTGTGCCTCGTAATTTAACTGCAATCAGTCCTCCCAATATGATAGGAATAATAAGTGAAGCCTAAGTTGTGAAGGACCCGCTTCTGGAGGAGTGGAAAAACCTCCACCAGACTAAAGATTGGATGACCGAAAAATCATTTTCAACGACAAAACTTGGCATTCAACCCTGTCAGGTATGTTTTACTTTAAATAATATCCTCGTATAACCAACGCCTGGAATCTAAGCGAAGTCAACGTATATTGACCAATCGGGTGCTGAGCGTTGACCGGGGCAGATGCAGTGTGTTATATACATGAGAAGAGTCCAGTATCCTGAATACCGCGAACAAAAAAATCTAGTGTAGCTAGCTTGCTTGCATTTGAAAATCAATCCATATCTTCCTTTAAAATTATCTCTTCCACACTTACCTGTTATCGATCAACGATCGATAATGGAGCCGCTGTCCGAAGCGATGTGGGAAGCTTTTTTTTAGGATCACTAGAATACAGAAATAGGAAGAGCGATACGATTGAATCATCCACCATATCCGATTTTGGAATAAATTGTCGCATTGGAACTCAAAAACATCGACGGGAACTTAACTAAATTCTCTAGAAGAAAAAGCTAAAGACAAAGAGAAAAACTTCGCTCCCAAACGGCGTACATGTTGGAACTGGACCGGCCCGCAGCGAAAGTTATGGGTGAATTTCAATTTTTTTTACCCCATTGGATCTGTATTGGGCCTATGAAGTCTAACTGAATTAGAATATTTCAAAATTTCATTTAAATAAAATCATTTATTTTATTTAAATTCAAATATATTAAGATGCGAAATTAATTTTATTTGATTTAGTTTATACATAAATGTATCATATACATATATGTGTGAGTGCATGTGTAACATAATAATTCGTGAAAGGTATAATATGCACATATGTAGATGTTCGGATTTACATCGCAACAGACATATTAGCTCATTTTGTATGTCATGTATGTTGTCCAAATATGTGCGTGTACATGTGTTACAAAATATATATATACACACACACATATGTATGTATAAATATATTATATATAATATATGAACATAAAACATTTATATATAGATAAATATATATATGGAAAGAGAGAGAACAGTGATGAAAAATTATTTATAATTCAAAATAAACTTAGTTTTGCAAACATAATAATTTTAGTATTTTAATTTGTATATATTATGAATAAAATAATGTTTTCATCCATAAATAATTAACATAAAATAATCTACAGATGAAAAGGTCAAATTTTACAATTTTCAAAAATCTAAGAGCATAAAATAGAGATTAGAAAAAATATGAAGATTTTTCAAAGTTGAAATATTATTTTAAAAACAAATACATTGATTTCGGCAATAATTATTTAATATAAAATAATACATTATTAAAAATTCAAATTTTAAGATTTCAGAAATTCTAGGATCATTAATGAAAGGTTACGAAAAATTTTGAAGAATTTTTCAATTAAATTATAATTTTTAATAAATCATAAACAGTTTTTTTGAAATAATATTATATATTAAAAATAATAAACTTTATTTAAAAAATCCTAAATTTTTTCTATACGTTTCTAGAATGATGTAATATTTTCTTTAAAATATAAAACTGAATTTTTAATGTAATATTATTATATATATAATAAACAATTCAAAATTCAATAAATGTTAATTTAAAAATATGATTATATGTATGATAATTAATTTTCGAATTTGTAATTCATATTATATATAAATAAGTGTAATAAAAATTTTAAACCATATATATATATATATATATATCTTATATATACATATATGCTATTATGAGAGAGAAATATACACTAATATATATATATATATGAATTTGTTAATAAATATATATATAAAACAATTATTAATGACAAAAATTGATTTTGTACGGTAAACAACATTTTTCATACATAAATCAAATAGTATAATAAACAAATTATGCACATAACCAAACTGATTTGTGACAACTACATCTACTTACAAAATCTCACCTAACTAAACATATAGTAGCAATATATTTAAACAGATATGAAATTGCTCATTATAGGATCATAGAATATAATTTAATTACTGTAATATGAATTAAAATTACCAATTTAATGATGCCTTTGAATCCACGTTGAAACAATGACTTCCCTTCCTTTTAATGTTCTTGATTCGTCGGATTGCAAGTCTGGAATCACCGACCTCTAACTATCGAACAATATTATTTTAATTTGAAATATATTTGAGAATTTTGGAGTGGATTGAGAGCTATGTTTTAACTAGCAATGTGGAAGGTAATGGCGGCCAAAAAAGGATAGTGATTATTTTTAGCTATATATATATAGGGTTGTATTAGAGAGAAACGAGGAAAACCTTTTTACCCATTCTCACTTGATCTCAACCCATTATCTCCAAGTCAATTTCCTATGTTTTAGCCACCCCTAGACCTTCCCAAAACCAAAAATTTGCAGCCCTAATGATGGGCCTTAAACCCATCTAAGCCCAAGCCAAAATACTATGCAATTAAATCTAATTTAATCGCTTGTCGATATTGTATATCGATCAATATATTTATAACTGTTATAAATATATATAACATTATTTATTTCTCAAATCATATTCAAATTTAATAATTAATATTTCATAAATATTAATTAATTTAATTAATTTATAACAATTATAAAATAATTAAATCGTTCGGTCTTAAGGGAATTCATCATTTCGGCTGTGTAACTCTTAGGTGTAAATTTGGTCAGCGATTAACATCGAACTATGCTATTGTTAATGTTCACACATCACTTAGCAAGTGGTGTGACATTATGGCCAAATTTATCGCTTACTCATTTTTGGTAAAATCCAATTTAATTTAATAAGCGTTACCCCATTGTGACATTTGTTTACACCAATTCTCTTCGTCAAAACTATATCACTTTGGACCTATGGAATTTGGTAATGGTAAAAATTCAAACCTCATCCACATTCAACTTTATAGTCCAAATACAAAGTCCTTGGTTCAATAATAACAATTATTATTAACTGAAATGCTCTGGCCAGAGACTTTGACTTTGAGTTGACTTGAGTTGACTGTGATACTAATCGTATATAACTGAGGAGACGAATCCTCTCTTCAATAGTGCTTCACTTCCAATACTTCCACTCGACCCAACTATAGTCACTTGATGGACGCCATGCCATGATTTGGCTATAATCAAAGCGGAGCTTTCATATTGAAGATCCATAGTATTTTCAAGTCGAGAGAACTATGTAAATCAGTCACATCGATATTTTCTGTTTGACCTTAGTTATATTAACCAACAGAAAACTATCGAGTGAGTCATTCCATAGTTATCCAATAACTATTAGTACATAACCCCTAGGTGCCCCTAGCAGTCATGAGTAATACACTGCCCAACATTTGGAGAGCGTTACGTACTCCAATCTCAACGGATGCATCGATATCCAGTCTCAATGCATCTTGACTAGGAACATTTAAAATGGTATATTTGTTTCGTTGTGATAAATTACTCACGGTTACAACACTTTGTAACTACTATCACAAAATATACCATTTATAGATTTTTCTATTAAATATACTTTTAATTAAGTTAATTAATTAATATAATCACATTGTATCAAGTATATAATAGGAAGAAAATACCTTTTATTTCGAACAAGATTGGTCAACGAGTTAGATATATGTACCAAATTACATAATTGCCCCTAGGGCGTACCCCTAACTCTATCAATCTCCCACTTGCATTTGGGGTCAATTATGGAATCTAATTCCAACTTCTCCAATCAGTTTTCTCAAAACCAATTAAGTCAGTCCCTTAGTGAATGGGTATGCTATTATGTTTTAATTATCTACTTTGTCGATTAACTCTCTCTGACACCGATAAACTGCTTTATCATGTGGAACAATTCGAAGTATGTATTTCGACTTCTAGTGAACTTTAAGTTCTATCATGACCAATTTCATGACATTGTTATCTTATAACAATATTATGGGATTTTCAACATTTGGAATCACCTCAATTATAAATTTGTGCATTTATATCTATTTACATTGGTTTATTGTAGCGCTATTCAAGTTAATGTTCTCAACATTTTGTTGAATCGACCACAATCACCTTTATTTTGAAACATTTTCAAATTAAAGATTTTAACTTGAATTTTATCATTGACATGTTATACTCAATATCACTTATAAAAGTTTGTGTCCAAATATTCCATCATAACGAGTTCGTTGTTTCTATAAACAATTCTTTAGTATTTCATAAATACGCGAGAACACCTCAAAAAACCATTCAGTGATATCAATTTGGATTTTATAATTGCTCCATGTATCAAATACATAAACAAAACACAATATCATACACAACATAACCTGTATGATAATTCCTATTGCTAATGCATAAGGAATCCAACTTACATATTCTCTTTTTAATAGGGTGCTCTTGTATATTGTTTTGGGACAATCCCTATATCTTTTATACTCACCATAAAAGACATCATTTACAATCCAAAATTGAGTATTAAAACAACTAAAGTTGATTTTAATACAAGCATAATGTTAAAATCAACAACGTGTTGTTTACTTATAGTTTAGAACTATCAATGTACCTTTTAACGTTCTTTCTTATGAACACACGCTTCCTCTGCACTTTGATTGAAAATCAAACTATTTGATATTTCTATCAAAATACTTATTCAATCTTGATGCTTATAAAATGATACATTCGTATCATTTCTTGGATCATATCCAAAGACTCACAAACCCCATATCGCTCCCACTGACTTTGAGGCATTTTTGGTTAATATGTGTAAACGGCTTACTCTAAATCATTATATAGAATTTTCTGTTTCAATACATAAGTACCAAACACTAAGCTTATCGAGTGACAATTTTCTGAGTAAATCTGAATTAACTTGAGCATGTTGAATACCGAATCTGTTATGCTAATTTCAACAATTGAAATTTGCGATATTATTCTTATCAACATTGCTCATTTATTTCCAACCACATTAGTCCTTCTAATAAAGACACAATCTCGGCTGATGGATCACATCTCTTTGGTTATGACCACCAAAATCATATTTTGATAGCGTACTTGGAATTCTTTAAGATTTGTGCATCATACCATATAGAGTCAACAATCTTAATGGTTTAAATGAACAACCGAGGGTAATGTATATTTTCGACATTGATAAGAAACTCATAGTTTCTCTTCGATGTACGAGAATACTTATTAGACATTCTAATGCTATGTGTTCATTTAGGTTAGTTAATTTCACTTTATCTTATATAATCAGTTCTATCTATGGATCAGATCCAACTCCATTTAAACTACCAAAAATTTCTCAAAGAAATTCCTTCACAATGAAGTTGATATATCTTGAAACAACAATTGTTTCTAAGTGCAAATAGAATGGGGATTCATAAACGCTTTATGAACCTTTTTATTTGTTAAACTGATTTTAGTTTACAAAAATTATGTTCAAAACTTAAATATGTCATTTGATGACAGACCTTTCCAAAAACCTTTTGGAGATTCATACAAGATCCTCATGAACAATTATTAGGTGCAATCTTTTGACTCGCACAACCTGCCAACTCCTTGGTCTAGGATATGTTGGGATTTCTTACAAACCCTTATCTTGTATGATTTTGTAAACTGTTGCTTAGATGAAATAATATCAACCTTGTGTACTAATCTTAAGTACATGACCTTATAAAAAGAAACTAACTCAACTTCACTCACAATTAATCGTAAATTGTCCAATAATGTCTGATTACTCCTTATCGATGCATCATTATGTATCACATAGAGGAGTGACTTTTGAGATTGAATCTATATTTATTTTTAGGTACATTTGGAACTCTTTCCAATATACTCACTTATTCGACCAAATCAAATCATTTTATTCTATTGCATGTTATTTTATTTACTTTTCTTTTATATTCTATGATTTTATCATAAACTTACTACATGTGTTTCTAATACACATGTTCATATTGGTAATTAAAACATCGGTAAATATATCAAAGTATGTGGAACCCTTTTGGTATTAATAGACTTGTTATTGCATACATCAATATGTATTAATTCAAAGAGTTCATCAACTCTTATGATGCTCCCACTGAATGGATGCATAGCCATTAATTGTTTGAGATATAATTAACCTGTGTCATATGATTCATAATCATATAGTAAAATTATATCTCAAAACTACGGCTTAGTCTATAATTCCAAAACAACTGTAAATAATATTAGATACATATGTATTTTTGTTGCATCACTTTTACTATGAAAACAAATTCCATAATATAGTTCTATTTCATAATGAATATTCATAATACTCATATTGAAATATAGTTATATCTATTTTTCAGTCAATACCAAAAATAAACATTATTTCACAAATAATGTTCGGTACATTTTACGAAAACAATTTTCGTAATTTGATGCAATCATTAGGTACTATATGGCATGCCCCCACTATTTCCGCCATTACTATAATAACATACTAAATTTAGAGGTCCACCATTCACTTAATATTGTTAATATTGTTTACTTATTTCATATGTTGCAACTAGTTTACAGTGGAGAGTTCTTTGATCAAATATCTTGAACTCAAAGAAATAAATGTTATAGAAAATAATTTTCTATATGAAAATACATTTCGGAATAAAATCATATTTCATATTCCAATATTAAGTATCAATTATTATTACAATTCTTATTTCCAGTGTTTCTCTATGAAGTAGAAGTGACTATTCATTCTCTTCATTCCAACTTTACCTTAAATTACATATATTCTTATACATTCGTTTTTCTTTCAAATGGTCAAACTATTCAAAAGAAAACCTTACTACAATATCATAAAAAACTTTTACAAAAGCGCATTCGATTATTCTTAACATTTAAGACATCAAATATGTTTCACTTTATGTAAACCGATCAAGATGACATTTCAATGATCGAGTTCTTAGATGTATCTCATAGTTTATGGTCTTGTATTACATTAACACAATATGATCCTTTTGAAATTATTCAAGTTGAATACATGATCTTAAAATACTGTTTGTTGGCTTACTTCGAATGAACTAACTTCATCGAAATATTGTACCGCACAAACTATGATTGTTCACCATATAACATTTATATGCGAAAGTACATGGATCAAATATCCATAGCCTTGAATTGCATTTAGAGTTCAAAAACTCATAAAATGCAATACACGGTCTAAACCAAATAAACATAAAAGTGACCAACTTACGAATGTATTAAGTAGTTGAAATTAGGCACTTGCATGGGTATAGAAACATTATATAACATGCAATTAGAATTATTAGTAAGTATATATTATATTTCTATTTGTCAACTTTCAATTCATTTTGTTAATATATGTTAATTGACAAACGTTTTATCAATCATATTAAATGCACAAATTTATCATTGTAGATAATTATAACATTATATAGCATATGTTCTTATAATATTAGAAAGGTTAAATGTTACCATTTCATTTTTCTAATAAGGCTCCCACTAGTCTTTTATGTTTCTCCAAACCCTAAGATGAAACATAGAAGTCTTACAACTTCACTAGTGGGTGTTAGGACTCATTTGTTTTGGTATTCTGACCTTGAGTTTGCTCAACAAATCATTGCCCCACAAACAATGGATAACTCCTTATCGGTTGTATCACATAGAACCCCTAACCCATTTTTCCTTGTTCTAATCTCATTTCGACCTTGAGTTTGCTCAAAAAATCGAAAGAGATTATTCTCTCATACATACCATATCGTGATGGCCTAAGTATAGTATATGTACCTTGAGTCTGCTCAATAAATACATATAGTTATCTTACCTCATCTATTCAATATATTAATAATACTACGCATAACATCCCTAGATTGAGTTTGCTCAACAACTAAGAAGTATGTAAGTAATTTATTAATATATATATGGTAGAGGACAACATTATATTGAAGATTCATAATCTTCAATATATATATTGAGTGATATCGACTTATAGAATAATATATTTCTTATGAAATACCCCAGCGATTCAAGTGTCAGACACATCAGAAATCACGGTATATGTACATTTACATATGTATTTATTTCTCAAGTCTATTTGGGTTTCTTTAATGTTCCACATTTAGTTTATACACATATCATATAAGTTTTATTGTTATATAACTTTTATATTTCATATTACTTATATGATAGTCTTACGTATAATATATCATTAGTTAAATCTTATCTAATTAATTTTAATCAATTAACTCTTTAATTAATTTTAAATTAGTATTCTAATATAACTTTTATATTGGACATATCTACTATAACATTTATAGTGTATACTATAACCTTTATAGTGTAACACACATATATCATATATATGTGTATTTATTTAATTAATTAACCTTTAATTAATTTATTCAATTAAACAATTTTTATTAAAGTTTATTAATTTCAAATTTTATCTTGTATAAATACATGTATACTTATGTTATCATAAACATTTTAAAATAACATAACATATATCAATATATATAATACATGCATATATGCATTAATTAATTAACATATTTAATTAACTTATTTTATTAATCTTATTAATAAATTTAAATTTTGAAATTATTATATAAATATTTTCAAACATTTTGAAAATATCATTATCCTTTCAAACATTTTGAAAACTTACGTAGTATTATAATTTTTATAATAAACATGTTTTATTTTAAATTTAACTATTAAATTTAAAATCTTTAACATTAATTTTCAAAATGATTTTGAAAATTATCCCAAGGCCCAAATTAAGTTAGGCCTTTTCTATTAGGAGTAACCTTTGGGCTCACTTCACCTTTTGGGCCAGGCCGGTAACCAGGTAGGACAGGGTACTTGATTACCCAATTCCAATCCTAAACATTACCTTTCTAGACACCGTACTAAGTGGGCAAGCTTAATTAGTTAGCCCTAATATGACTAATTTAGACCGCATAGGCTATTGGGCTTTGATACCATTATTGGAACTGGACCAGCCCGCAGCGGAAGTTATGGATGAATTTCAAAAAAAATTACCCTATTGGATCTTTGTTGGGCCTATGAACTCTAACTGAATTAGAATATTTCTAAATTTCATTTAAATAAAATCATTTATTTTATTTAAATTCAAATATATTAAGATATGAAATTATATTTGATTTAGTTTATACATAAATGTATCATATACATATATGTGTGAGTGCATGTGTAACATAATAAACCATGAAAGGTATAATATGCCCATATGTAGATGTTGAGATTTACATTGCAACAGACATATTAGCTCATTTTGTATGTCATGTATGTTGTCCAAATATGTGCATGTATATGTGTTACAATACACACACATGTATGTATAAATATATTATATATAATATATAAACATAAAACATTTAACTATAGATATATATATATATATATATATATAAAGAGAGAGAACAATTACTAAAAATCATTTATAATTTAAAATTAACTTAGTTTTGCAAACATAATAATTTTAGTATTTTAATTTGTATATATTTTGATAAAATAATGTTTTCATTCATAAATAATTAACATAAAATAATCTATTGATGAAAATTCAAATTTTACAATTTTAGAAAATCCAGGATCATAAAATAGAGCTTAGAAAAAATCTGGAGATTTTTCAAAGTTGAAATATTATTTTTAGAAACAAATACATTGATTTCGACAATAATTATTTAATATAAAATAATATATTATTAAAAATTCAAATTTCAAGATTTTAAAAATTCTAGGATCATGGATGAAAAGTTATAAAAAAATTTAAGAATTTTTCAATTAAATTATTATTTTTAATAAATCATAAATAGTTTTTTTGAAATAATATTAATTATTAAAAATAATAAACTTTATTGAAAAAAATCCTATATTTTTTCTATACATTTCCGGAATGATATAATATTTTTTTTTAAATATAAAATTGAATTTTTAATGTAATAATTATTTTATATATAATAAACAATTCAAAATTTAATAAACGTCAATTCAAAAATATGAATATATGATAATTAATTTTAGAATTTGAAAATTCATATTATATATAAATAAGTGTACTAATTTTTTTAAATCGTATGTGTATATATATCTTATATATGCATATATGCTATTATGGGAGAGAAATATACACTAATATATATATATATATATATATATGAATTTATTAATAAATATATATATATATATATAACAATTATTAATGACAAAAATTGATTGTGTACAGTATACAACATTTTCCTATACATAAACCAAATAGTATAATAAACAAATTATGCACATAAACCAAACTGATTTTTGACAACTACATCTACTTACAAAATCTCACCTAATTAAACATATAGTAGCAATATATTTAAACAGATATGAAATTGCTCATTATAGGATCATAGAATATAATTTAATTACTGTAATAGGAATTAAAATTACCAATTTAATGATGCCTTTGAATCCACGTTGAAGCAATGACTTCCCTTCCTTTTACTGTTCTTGATTCGTCAGATTGCAAGTCCGGAATCACCGACCTCTAACTATCGAATAGTATTATTATAATTTGAAATATATTTTATTTAAATGATTTGATTTTAAGAAATGAAAATCGAATTTATGGAAATTGACCTATTTTTGAACTTGTGCTCGAAGTGTTGAAATTTAAGTATGATAACAGAATGTTTTAAATAAATTGAGACAGTTTATATTAAAATATTTGTAACCCTGAGTTTTAGTGCATTGAAGATTATTCTTTGGAGGACGAAGACGAAGATTTGGTATGTTATTACTATTATTATTATCCCCTGCATCATGCTATTCCACTGTATTGATTATTTATCCCTGATGTGTATATATATATAACTCTGATAAATGTGTATAGATTATAATCAAATGTATAGTAAACAGCTTCATGAACTGCTTATTTGATTATTATATTTTATCGTTCCGCTGTGAGATTCTGTGTTTTTTTTCTTATTCTTTTCTTATTTTCTTATTTAACCCCATTGATTATCTACGTTTCAGATTGTTTAAGTTGGACATATGTGGATTATTGTCGATTTAAACCTTCTGAAATTTGGGTCGTCACAGGAGTGGTGTAACGATTCCAAAATTTACCGTTCTTTTGAAAAGAAATTCGATTAGATTTGATCTTGGTTTAAGTTGAGAATTTAAAATTTTGAATTTAAATTAATTATGCATACGGTTGGTTGAACAAATAAAATTTAAAATAAAAATATAAAACGGAAATTTAAACGATTTGAAATTTAACGTAAAATCAGTCGTTCATAAAACAGTGAAATTTTTGGTTTCAGAGATTTAAATATTTTACATGAAATTATTGTAGAAAAATTATAATAAAAACTACGACGTTCGTTTCGTCGAATTCCAATTTTCGTTTAAATCGATTTATACGATCGATTTACAGTAGCGATAACTGATATTGCGTAAATATCAAATTTCACACGAGCATTGAATAACCAGTTTTCTATGTGCTAACGTGTTCGTATCGACACACTGAACACAATGGTGGTTAATTTCACATGTTTGGACTTCTGGTTTGTTCGGTGCATTGTTTTAGTCTGAGTTAACGGGGGTTGCTATATATATATATAAGGGTTCGTTTGTAAACAGAATTTTATAGAAATTTAGACCTGCCGTTTGAAAAAAAAGCACATATACTTTGTCGCTTAAATTTTTTACACGTTTTAGAGAAAAAAAGATTTTATATATAAAATTTGTTGAACCGGTATACGCTCGAAAAGTAAGTCATGCCGAAGGAAATGTTCAAATTCATGTTCACGTGGCCACGTAGCCAAGCGTCCTCCCCTCCCTTTTATTATCTTCTACTTTACTTTATATATTTCATATGCGAAAAAAAAACAAAGCACCAGAGATTTATAACTTCGAACCCTCTCCCCACGTTAGAGCTCCACCGCACTCCTTCCCCTACTACCGTCGTACCACCCAGCTGCCCTTCCCTCACCGCCGCCGCGCCAACCCCTTCCCTCCCCTCCAGTCGCCAGCTGCCTCCATTCCAGAAAGAAGAAGAAAAATAAAAATTTGTATAGCCGAAACTAGTACAGCCGAGCCCTTCCCTCATCTTCCACCATTAGCTTGCACCACCTGCCTTCGCCGCCGTATCACCGCTCCGCCTAGCCAACTGCCCCCACCGCACTATCCACTTCTGGCCAGAAGTCCTCCCTTTTCCCTTTAGTTCCAGTCAAGTATATAAAAAAAATAAACTTTGCTGTTTCACTGCTGTGTTGTGCCTCTCCTACCGACTCCCTGCCACATGCGCCACCAACTGACCACCGCCTATCACCGCGTAGTGTTGCCACACCAGCTCGTTGTCTGTCCTGATTCCGATCGCCTTCCACTTTGTTTTCCAGCCGTGTATATATATAGTTATATATATATATATATAATAAAAGAAAGAGAAACGAAAGAAGGAAGCTTATTGTCCGGATCATATATATCGTGTGTACAAGTTTAGTCGTTCGCTGTTGATTTTGATCGTGTTGAGCGTATAGGCCGTTTCGTGGATCTATCTCGAATCGTCGTCATTGAGGTGAGTGTTTATACATTCATACCTAACTAATATCGTTATGCAAGTTAATAAAAGTTGAAGTTGTCACTTTTATACGTTTGTTGTTAATTTAGATTGATATGTATTTGTTGGATGAATTATTGAATGATATGTGCACATGTTGACACGATATACACGCCATATGTATGTACACTAGTTTAGAAAATTTAATATGGACCTATTACGTTTCATCATGTTATTGATATCTAGTATGTTATGATTTGTTGTAGATTTTTCTGTCGATATTTGGACGTGACTGTATATATTGAACTTGTGATATTGGAAAGGTTTGAAATTTATTAATAAGTTTAATTGACATTTAAATTGACATCTGGATTAACTGATAGAATTTGAATTGACGGTTAAATTGAATTGGAATTTAATTGCCAGTAAAATACCTGATATTTATAACTATGAAATTGTTGTGAATTTTATTGACTGTTTGGATGATTTGTTGTGATGGATGTTATTGGTTGATATTTGGATGTTTATTTATTTTGATATTTCATGTTATCATCATGTATATTAGTTACAGTACATAAAACTGTAAATTGAATTATTTCGAATAAATTAAGAAATGGGTTGAAATGATATACCTATGACATTTATTTTGGGTTGAAATGATATATATCCATCCCCAGAATTAAATTAAAATAATTGATTCACTTGGCCATAGGATAGAGAATTATATACGGACACCCGATTGGTTAAATTAAATGATTTTAAAATTTTGATTTGAAATTATTTAAATGATGGGTTTTAAGAAATAAAAATCGAATTTATGGAAACCGAATTATTTTCAAATTGGAACTCGGAATGTTGAAATTTAAATTTGGAAAACGAAATTGTTTAATTAGTCGGAGTTGAGATTTTTAAGTTATAATTGAAATATGATGTGAATTTCAGAAATCAAAGTGTTTCAAAGATTGGACTTTTATCCGAACTTCGAAGATTGCTAAGAAAAAGTGATATAAACGATATTTCAAATTTGAACTCGAAATTGAATTATATTTGAAGATTTGGATTTTTAAATTGCATATTGAAAGTAAATTTGTTTTTAAGTATTTTGAATCAATATTTTGAAAATCAAACTCGGAATTGATATAAATGAAATGGTTTAAAATTTGAGAATTGAGTTGAAATTAATTTGAGAATTAAATTGAAATTAATTTGGAATAGGAATTGAAATTAATTTGGAATCGGAGTAAAAAATCGACTTGAAATCGAAATTGAATCGATTAAATCGAAATGGAAATTGGAACTGATTTGAATTGGAAAATTTGGAAAGTGAACCGGTTTGACTTTGAAACTATTTTTTAAACGAATTATTTTAGTATAAACGGTTTAAAATCTATAATCTTTCAATATTCAAATTATTTTGATTTTCCAAACTATTTTACTATATAAACCATTTTTAAAACTCAACTATTTTCTATTAAACTATTTCAATTATTTAACTATTTAAACCATTTTATAAAAATTCAAACTAGTCAAAAGGGTGGAATGTTTATATTTAAATCTTAGATTTATATGCGAATTGGGTAAAGTGAAGCTATAACCTAAATTGTAATTCAAAACAAATTTTAAAGTGAAATCGATATATCGAACTGAATTGACATTTTGAAGTAAAATATGATTTTTGAAGCGAATTTGATGATTTTGAAATGGATTCAATTTTTGAAGCGAATATGATATTATGATATCAAGTACGAATTGTTTTCGAAATATAAAAGTGCCAACCGGTGTGTAAAACGACGTTTGGTTGTTAAAGAGACCGGGGCCTCTTATTGGCATACTCTCTGTCAATATTGGAACCACTTTAACAACTGTGTGCGCGGTGGATGATATCCAGAATGTAGTGGTTGAATTGGCATACATTTACTGGAATGAAGTAAGAGAACGATGATGGACAGCTTTGACACTTGTGTCATAATTAAAATGACTAAAACAGGTGCCTATGTCTGGCCAATGAGGTTAGCTACCTCTAGCGACGTTGATCCCTCATATTACTATTGTGATTTCGTATTCGATGGGTGCACCTTTTTCGTTTGGATTGATTGTCACGGTCGACCACGGATGGGTTACGACCACCCAGAAATGGTAAACAGGTAGAATCCTACCTTGGGCATTGCCTCACGTGCCTTATCATACTTATCCTTATACGAGCCCATTACGACTTTGGTTTAGTATTGTACCTATATGGGACTCACTGGCTACCAACGTTACTGGTTGTGTTACAGGATCTGCATAGACTATATGCTATAAAAATGTGTTAAGGGGGATAATGTAAAGCCTTAACACTATTTTGATATTTATTTTACTGATAGACATTATCTATTATAGCATACACTATTATATATAGATAGTTTAACGGATCCTTAGGAGATGGAAAACCTGTAACATCTCCTAAGTTACTTTGCATTGATTTATTGATTTACATGAGGATATTAGTCCTGACTCGAGTATTGTATTTTTCATTATGCTCGGGTCAGCCTGAGTATTCCCAGTTTGGAGAGCTTGTTGTGGAGACGAAGGCATTGCTGGAGACTCCGTTCTATTTCTACTTTTTCATCAGTTTAGTTTGTTAAGCCATGTCAGTTAGACTTCATTTCCAGTTATTTCCTTCCCAGTTGTTTATTGTGAGAATAAATGTAAAATTATTTGGAGATTCATGGCTTATTTTATTTTCCGCTGCGAGATTCTGAATTGTATCTATTTCTGTGTCTGTAATCTATGATTGATTCTATTATTACCCAAAATAACTATCTATCATTTAAGCAAATATCCTTGTTTAAATGGTGGGTCGTTACAGTTGGTATCAAAGCTTATGTTTGAGCGAACACCTAATCCTGTGGGGTAAACTCATTATAGATAGGGTAATTAATTGCCCTAGAATGAGTAGAATCTTTCTTGAGAGAGCGTGTATGTGTGTGTGTGTGTGTGTGTGTATATATATATATATAATTTCTTAAGAATTTTAGAATTAAAATTCTTTTATTTTCACAATTGTCTTTGAAGCCTTTAAAGTTAATATTAATATTATTTGAAAGAGTTTTGACTAGAATAATATTTGAAAAGATTTTTGAAGAAAATAAAAGCATTAAACTCACTTTGGTCGCTGGGAAATAATTCTGGGGATGACTACAACATCGCCAATATTCATTTTCGAGTTTCTGAGTGAGAATTGATACCAAAAGAAATTTATTCTCGATTAAAACTGGTTTTGTTGTGAAAAATATTCTAAGTATGATTTGATAAATATATGAAAGTAGTACTGAACTTATAATTGAAATAGTATAGAAAAGAAATAAGATTGTAACTTATAAATTTAAATAGGAAAATAAAAACCAAATTTAAAATGGTTAAATTTTTGGTTTAGCAAACAAAAGAAACTTTGAATTTGAGAATAAAATAAATAAAATAAAACGTTGAAATGAATTAAATAAAATAATAAAATGAAATTTTAAGTGAATAAGTTTGTATAACTTATAGGTTTGATAAATATTAAGCTAAAGAAAAATTTAAATATTTTGAATATGAATGATAACAAAAAGTTTAGCTTAAATAAAGTTGAATAAACCAAAAAATGGATAAAGATGAAATAAAGTTTAATTTAATAAAGATTAAATGAATTAAATTGGATTTGAATATAACTAGATAAATTTGTGGAGTGAATTAATTCCACATAAGCTATAAGATGAATTAATGGAATGAATGCAACTTGAATTATAATTCGAAACGCAATTTGAGTTATGAAAGAAATTGAATAAAAATAAATGAGTGTAAGTAAAAATTTATGGGAGCAATTGACTTGAATTTAAATTGGATGTAAATAAATTGAATGCAAATAGGATGAGTTTCAATGAAATTAAATGGTAACTAATTGAATATGAAATAAGTTAAGAAAATAAACTATAAGATAATAGGTTGAATGAAATTGATTATGGGAAAAGAAAATTTATTAATATAAATTGGAATTATAAAATAAAATTTACTTAAGTAAAATTATTAATACAAGTTTAAATTTATGAAATAAACTAATGAAGAGAATCAATGGATTAATATGAATTTAAGTTATGGAATAATAATAAAAAAAATGAGTTGCAATTTTGTAAAATGTTTATAATAAACTTAAATGGTTTAGAAATAATATTAGTATTAAAATAATAAATTTAACTTAACAAGGTTAAATGGAATGATTTTATAAAATGGTTCATAAATGATGTTGATATAAAAAAGAAATATGAACATTATAATTGAAATGTTTTGCTAAGCATAAAAGCTAAAGTTTTATAACTTGTAGATTTGATGAATATGAATGATAATTGAAAAAGAAAAAATGGAATGTGGTATGGAATCAAATTTATTAAATGTAATTAATTATGTGAATTGCTGAAATGAAATAATGGCAGTGAAAAAAAATGAATCTGACTATAAATGAATGTAAATTAATAGAATGTGAATTCATTAATGTTGATAAGTGCATGTCAATCAATTGGAAGTAAATAAATTGAAGTGAGTCAATTAAATGTAAAAATAAAAATAAAAATAAATAAATAGAGTGTTAGGAGAAATGGTAGTGTATAAAGTAAATATTGACATTGAAATGTAAATGGTGATAGTTTGGATTAATTTGATGAATATCGATGGTTGAATGGTTTCTTTTATTGCAAATCATTGTTTTAACTATTTTTGATTGCATATGATTGTTGTATGTTGTGTGTTTGTGTTTGTGCTTATGATTTAGATTCAAATCATGCTATATGGTTCTATTTAGCTCATACATGTTTTTGATAAGTAACTAATATTCTAAATTGAGTTAAGATAGGTACATACGAAGACCGTTTGGATGTATATACGCAGATTTATATGCTTTTGCTTGCTTAATACGAGCGAACTCGCTCGTATTATTTATAATAAGGTACGTAACTCGGATTACATACCGTGATTTTATATTTTTCCCTTCGGGATGCCTCATCATTGAGATGAGATATATATTTGACATATATTGGGTATATTTGTGTTATATATTACATTGTTAATTTCTTTTCGATCGAGCCGCGCAAAGGAGACTCTGCCGAAATTTTCGTAAATTCGGGAGTTAGAAATTTTTTTAAAATTTTAAAAATTTTATAACTTGTTTTTATATATAATTTATATTTTCGTAAAACCAATATTGGAGTGGCGTAGTAGTAGCATAGTAATAGTTTTGCAAATAAGATGGTTATGTTAATAATTTGATTATTTTGAATAAAATATATTCTTTAATTAACGCCTTTTCGATGACGAAAAGTTTTGAGTGGGGGTGCATGTAAGGATTCCGAAATTTACCGTTCTTTTGAAAAGAAATTCGATTAGATTTGATCTTAGTTTAAGTTGAGAATTTAAAATTTTGAATTTAAATTAATCCTGCGTACGGTTGGTTGAACGAATCAAATTTAAAATAAAAATATAAAACGGAAATTTAAACGATTTGAAATTTAACGTAAAATCAGTCGTTCATAAAACAGTGAAATTTTTTGGTTTTAGAGATTTAAATATTTTACATGAAATTATTGTAGAAAATTTGTAATAAAAACGTCGACGTTCGTTTCATCGAATTCCGATTTCTTTAGCTTCGTTTAAATTGATTTATACGATCGATTTAAGGTAGCGATAACCGGTATTGCGTAAATATCAAATTTCACACGAGCATTGAATAACCAGATTTCTGTGTGCTAACGTGTTCGTATCGATACACGGAGCACAACGGTGGTTCGTTTCATGTGTTTGGACTTTCGGTTTGTTCGGTGCATTGTTTTGGTCTGAGTTAACGGGGGTTGCTATATATATATATATATATATATATATATATATATAAGGGTTCGTTTGTTAATAGAATTTTTATAGAAATTTAGACTTGCCGTTTGAAAAAAAAGCACATACACTTTGTCAATTAATTTTTTTACACGTTTTAGAGAGAAAAAAAATATAAATTTGTTGAACCGGTATACGCTCGAAAAGTAAGTCATGCCAAAGAAAATGTTCAAATTCATGTTCACGTGGTCACGTAGCCAAGCGTCCTCCCCTCCCTTTTATTATCTTCTACTTTATATATTTCATATGCGAAAAAAAACAAAGCAGCAGAGATTTATAACTTCGAACCCTCTCCCCACGTCAGAGCTCCACCGCACTCCTTCCCCTATCACCGCCCAGCTGCCCCTCCCTCACCGCCGCCGCGCCAACCCCTTCCCTCCCCTCCAGCCACCAGCCGCCTCCATTCCAGAAAGAAGAAAATAATAATAATTTTTGTATAGCCGAAACTAGTACAGCCGATCCCTTCCCTCATCTTCCACCATTAGCTTGCACCACCTGCCTTCGCCGTTATATCACCGCTCCGCCTAGCCAACTGCCGCCGCTGCACCATCCACCTCTGACTAGAAGCCCTCCCTTTTCCCTTTTGTTCCAGTCGATTATATATAAAAAACAAACAAACTTTGTTGTTCCACTATTGTGCTATGCCTCTCCTACCGACTCCCCACCACCTGCGCCACCAACTGACCACCGCCTGTCAGGGCGTAGTGTTGCCACACCAGCTCATTGTCTGTCCCGAGTCTGATCACCTTCCCCTTTGTTTTCCAGCCATGTATATATATAGTGATATATATATAATAAAAGAGATAGAAACGGAAGAAGGAAGCTTGTTGTCTGGATCATATATATCGCATATACAAATTTAGTCGTTCGCTGTTGATTTCGATCGTGTTAAGCATGTAGGCCGTTTCGTGGATCTATCTCGAGTCATCGTAGTTTAGGTGAGTGTTTATACATTCACGCCTAACTAATATCGTTATGCAAGTTAATAAAAGTTGAATTTGTCACTTTTATACGTTTGTTTTTAATTTAGATTGATATGTATTTGTTGGATAAATTATTGAATGATATGTGCACATGTTGACACGATATACACGCCATATGTATGTACACTAGTTTAGAAAAATTAATATGGACCTGTTACGTTTCATCATGTTATTGATATCCAGTATGTTATGATTTGTTATAGATTTTCCCATCGATATTTGGACATGACTATTGTAACAACCCGCATATTTTACCATTATATATTTAAATGTTTTATTTAAATATAGCATCGTTAGTTGGATTAAATTCCGAAATGTGACTTTTTTAAACAGTCGAATCCGGACTCGAGACCACTTCCATTGAGTTTAAAACGACGTTTACAACTTGTTTAAGTATAAACATCGATATGTTTGAAGTTTATTAGGATTTTGGTATTTACATTTGGGCTTTGGGTTGGGTTCTAGCCCATTAACCCAATAAGCTAACCCAAACTCTCTACCAAATACCCCAACTCCTCTCCTCTTCATTCATTCCATTTCTAATTTCCTAATACACTCAAGCCCTAGGAAAAATGGTGGGAAGAGGAAACTAAATTCCTAAGCCCTAGTTTCTCTTAGGAATTCAAGTTCTAGTTCTAAAATCAAAGAGAAGCTTAGGTAAGCATCCTCTTCATCCTCTCCATCTCAATCCCTCTTCAATTTTCATAACTTCCTATAACCTAACTTAGGAAATATTTGCATATGATCATAGATTAGAGCTTCTAGAGTTGTGATTGAAGTGGAGTTGATCTATCCTTGTTTTAGAGCTTCTTAATTGTTGATTTTGAGTTTAAAGGTGAGTTCTTTAACTCACATCTATGTCTATAGCTTTCATTGTTGTTAGGTATGAATTCCTAACATCTATTTCATGTTCAATTGCTTTGGATTTGAATTGGTTTGGTGAATTTTCCAATTTTGGTTTTGAAGTCATAATTTATGAAAATCCTTCTATGGATGTTTGGACATGTTATTTGGGGTGTATCGAAGAGCCTATAGGGCTGGGTTGTCGCTTAACATAAATCCCTAGCCTTCATCGCTCGTCTGATCGCCTCCGAATTGATTTGGCCATCATTGGCCTAGGCAAATTCTGCCCAGGCCCAAGCAACCAGACGTCTGGTTGAAAATTCCAAACGTCTGGTAGGTGGTTCTGGAAAAATTATAAAAATGAAAAAATAAAAAAAATGGCAGAGCCTAGGGTCGGACGTCTGGTCAAACCAACCAGACGTCTGGTTCTGTTGAATTTTTGCCAATTTGCCTGTTTTTATGCGAATTTCCATTTCTTATCGATTTTTGTTGATCCGGTTAGTTGTTGTCATTTATTATCGACTTTGATGACTTCTTTTCCGGATTTTTGTGTATATCCATTTGATGGATTTGATATCGATTTTCATGGTTTTAATTCACGTCGTCGAATGTGGATTTTTGGTGATAGATTATTTTTACAATCATTTCCGTGTTTTGTCACTTTAAAATACAAAGGTTTTTATACCAGTAGTAAATACTCAAACTCTTTCACAAAATGATTTCAACATTACTTTTAATACAAAGCTCGTTTTTAAAACCGTTTTCCAATCTATTAGTATGAGAAATCCAATTAAACGGCTTAGCAAAACAAGTGGTATGAAACGCTTGCGTTTACTTTATCGGTTAATTCTTGGACATGTTTGATTGAAATCTTGTGATAATTTTCGAGTGGAAATCTACAATCTGTTCGTAAATATTTAAGTTAAGCTAGTGGTTATGGGACATGAAGCTAAACTCATTTATTTACTAGCTTCGTGTAATTTACACTTTTTGATCAATGTTGACCATTTTGTGGTTTAGACTAGCGATATGCGATGTCTCTTTGTCCGCAAAGGGGGACTATACCCTGTTAGAAGGAGCTTCGGCTTATAATCCGCAAAGGGGGACTATACCCTGTTAGGAGGAGGATCGGCTCACTGTCCGCAAAGGGGGACTATACCCTGTTAGGAGGAGCTTCGGCTCATAATCCGCAAAGGGGGACTATACCCTGTTAGGAGGAGCTTCGGCTCATTTTATGGGTTAGCGACCCATGGGATAGCGTCCCGTTTGTGATACATGTGTTGGTGAGTTTTCATGCTCCCGTTTGTGATAGGCCTCCCCCTCCCCCCTTTTTTGTGATTTCTGGAATTTGTGTTTCACCAATATTTGTGATTTGCATTGATATGTTTTGTCAATATTTGGGATTTGGTGAATAAAAATAAAGAATATGACATTCTTTTTGGTGTTTGAGAAAATTTGAGTTATTGTATGATTTTTGTTGTTACCATATATATTTGTCATATCACTTACCATATCTCATCTTACGTGATAATTATAGCTAGACTGATCCGTTTATTATTTTTCTTCTTAAATAATACTCGGGTCAGACCGAGGTGTTTCAGGTACTTCCACTTGACTTCTTAGCAGGGACTAGCTTCTGACCTTTGGCTAACTACTTCAGCTTAGTAGTTTTTGTTTTTATGCATTCGAAATAGAGACTCCTTGATGTATACATATTCTTTTGTCTAGCACTTGTACCTATTCTTTTGTGATGTAGTGGATCTTATATGACCACTACTTTGATGTTCACTTCTATGTGTTATATTCATATATGTTTCCGCCTTAGTGATATGAATATTTCTGACTGATTTGTGTTATGCTTATTTTATATTTGTTTCCGAAGGCCTCATAGCCACTATGTAGTAGCTTTGAGTTTGTATTGGATATGTCAGATTTCCTCTTGAAATGAAATGCATGTCATACTATCTGACATATCGGTACTCGCATAAAGCAATTACATAGATGGTCACTCCTCAACAGCCTTATTCTTCGTGCTAGTCGACGGCATTACCCCATAGTGTCCTAGGTTAGTGTGAGTATAGAGGTGGGGCGTCACAGCTTAGTATCAGAGCCAAACTGCGGAATAATGTAGAATAATCTAGCAAGGATCATTGTCCTAAGTATCTCTTAGGAATCGTGCCTTAGGATTTAATCTGAGTCTTAGGATCCGTTCTATCCTATTTTCTTTTATGATGCTTTGTTTTACCAATCAAGCTTATTTGAATTCATTCTGAGAATAACCTTTTTCCTCTTCGTTCTTTCTTTCTTTCTTAAAGAAGAGAGATGATTAGACCTGGCAGTCCTAGCATTGGTCAATCCAGTGGTCCTACTCTGGATGGCGTATTCATGTCTGCCCAATAACTTTTGGATCTTGTAAAGAATCAAAGGTTTATTTGTGCTTTGAATAAGAACCCTAAAATGGTTTTGCCTCTGAAATTAGAAGTGCCTTTCGACCAGCTTGTAGATATCACTCTTCGACTTGGAGAGGCAGATAAAGGAAGTGATAGTGATGTTGGAGGTGCCAAGAAGAGGCGTATTAAGTTCAAAAGCCCTAATCCCAACAAGAAAGGCAAGCAGGCAACTTCGGTAGCAAAGACTCCTACCCCTAATCGTGGAGTATGCTACAATTGTAGTTCTATGGACCACTATGCAAATAGGTGTTTGAAGCCCCTTTATTGTCGCTATTGAAAAAGTTCGGGTCATCTTATATCTTCATGTCCCAAACTTCAAAGTAAGAAAGAGGGAAAGCTGAATGTTGTGCAAGCCCTTAGTAACCCTTCTTTTGGTCAAGGTATTTCTCATTCTGTTCTTGATGGCATTGTTTTGTTTCGTGATCATCCTATTCAAATTCCTTTTGATACGGGTGCATCTCATTCTTTTATATCAAAAGAACTTGTTGGTACTTTTTCTTTAAATATTATGGGCTTGATGACTTCACTGAGAATTGCGAATCCAGTTGGTGGATCTGCAACACTCAGTTTACTTTGTAAAAATGTCAAGATTATTTTATGTGATTATGCTTTCCGATCCGATTTGCATGTTATGCGCTACTTAGGTTTCATAATTGATTTTGGGAAAGGATTGGCTTAATTGTTATGAAGCCAATAGCATATATCCCAAGAGGACTATCCATCTTCGACGTCCTCAATCTGTTAAGCAGATTTCTATTGTTCTTAATGATTTCGATTCCAACTCGGTGGCATCATTTTATTCTTTAAACCCACATGACGAGGAAAATGTTATTTCCCTCATTCAAGTAGTTCGTGAATTTCCTGATATCTTTGAGCCTTTCTTAGGATTACCACCTAAGCGATCAATTGAGTGGTGCTAAGGTCTTTTCAGCTCGACCTTGCCACCGGTTTTCAACAGCTACAAGTTGTGGAGGATAGCGTTCCACTTACCGCATTCCGCACTCGTTATGATTCTTATGAGTGGCTCGTTATGTCATTCGGTTTGACGAACCCTCCAGCTTATTTCATCCATCTTATGAATCAAGTATTCTACGAATATCTTGATGAGTCCATCCTTGTATTCATTGATTATGGGTGAAAACAGCAATTTAAAATTACAAATCTTTCTAATAAGATATATTTATAAGTATAATTGAATTTTGTTCTTAAAACGAGCAAAGAATATTCGTAAAATATTTAAGAGACATGTTTATCATATAGAAGATGATTTTGTGTTGTATTGCCTATTGAGTGCTTTAAGAATTTTGGTCGATGCGCCTGATCAACGTTACCGATAGGAGTCTCCTAAACGCTATGATGAGACAGTCAGACACAGTAAATTGACTTATAATAAGTAAATTTTTCTAAAAAGATGATTACATAAAATTAATTATAATTTTGAATGTCTTAGCTTTTCTGGAAAGTGGATCATGAAATAAATGATTTAGCATAGAAGCTGCTTTTCAAAAATTAAAAGAACTCCTTTCCGATGCTCCTATTCTTGTGATTCTCGAAGGGAACCAAGACTTCACTGTTTGTACCGATGCTAGTCGTATTGTTTTGGGTGTCGTTCTCATGCAAAAGGGAACGTGTTATCGCTTATGCTTCTAGAAAATTAAAGCCTGCCAAGACTAGATATGTCACTCATGATCTAGAGCTCGCTGCCATTATTTTTGCTCTTAGAATTTGGCGTTATTATCTTTTTGGAGAGAAATTTGTTCTCCCCACCGATCATAAATCTTTGAAGTATTTATTTTCTCAAAAGGAACTTAATTTGCATCAACAACATTGGCTCGAATTCCTTGCATCTTATGATCTTGATATTCTTTATACTCCCGGAAAGGGAATTAGTGTTGCCGACACCCTTAGTCATAAGCAACAAGCTGTTGTTTCCATGATGATATCTGAATGGAATGATCTCGAGAATTTGTCCACTTGTGAGATTCGAGATTGTGAATCTGATTCATGTTCATCTCTTGTTTTATGTAGCCTTGAGGCTCATCCATCTCTTTTGGACCGCATTCTTGAAGCTCAAAAGCACGATCCCGAATTGGCTCATCTTAGCCAAAGTTGTAGGGATAAAAATAATATTTATGGTTGAAAGCAATGTTTGTGGAGGCATTCGAAAATAAGGTAGACTTATTGTGCCAAATATTAGTGACCTTCGTAAGGACATTTTAGAAGATTCACATCGTTCTAAATTTACCATTCATCCCGGTAGTAGTAAAATGTATGCGGACATGAAACGACTTTATTATTGGGATGGAATGAAATCTGATATTGCTAACTTTATTAAGTGTTGCATGACTTGCCAACTCATTAAGGCCGAGCATCAAAGGCCTGGTGGATTATTGCAACCTTTAGGCATTCCCGTTTGGAAGTGGGATCAAGTCTCCATGGACTTTATTGACGGTCTTCCCCGTTCTTGTTTGGGTCATGACAATTTATGGGTGATTGTAGATAGACTTACAAAATACGCCCATTTTCTTCCCTTTCGGTCCAACCGGATAGTACATCTTTTGGCTAAACTCTATGTTAAAGAAATTGTTAAATTGCATGGAGTTCCAACTTCTATTGTTAATGATCGTGATCCATTATTTACTAGTGGATTTTGGAAAGATATTCAAAAAGCTTTGGGAACGAAGCTTAATTTTAGCACTGCTTATCATCCTCAGTCCGATGGACAAACAGAGTGTGTGAATCAAACTCTTGAAGATCTTCTTCGTGCATGTACTCTTGATTTTGGTGGAAGTTGGGAAGATCATATTTCTCTTGTTGAGTTTTCTTACAATAATAGCTTCCAATCTAGTATTGGTATGGCACCTTTCGAGGCAATCTACAGAAGGCCATGCCAATCTCCTTCGTGTTGGCTTGAAACCGGTGAGAAGCAGGTTTTAGGTCCAGATTTTATTCGTGATGCCACAGAAAAGATTAAACTTATTCGTCATAGGATGAAAGAAGCTCAAAGAAGACAAAAATCCTATGCTGATAACCGAAGGAGGAATTTAGAATTTTCTGTGGGAGATTTGGTGTTCATTCGTGTTTCACCTATGAAGAGTGTTGTGTGTTTCAGTCGTTTGGGAAAATTAGCACCTCGATATATTGGCCCATTTCCAATCACCGGACGCATTGGTTCTGTGGCTTATCGCCTTTTATTATCGGCTCAATTTTCTGCTATTCATGACGTATTCCATGTCTCTCAACTACGGAAATGCCTTAGAGATTCCGATTCTATTCTTGAGCCCGGTGTTATTGAAGAAATTGAAGTTTCACCTAATTTGACTTATGAGCAACATCCTATTCGTATCATTGTTACGAAGGTTAAACGCCTTCAAAATAAAGATGTTCCGCTTGTGAAAGATCAATGGTCCTCAAATCCTAAGGATTGCTCTTGGGAATCCAATGAATTCATCGAGCGAACACATCCGGACTTACTCTCTCATGCTCCTTAAGGTAAACTTCTCACTTCAAAATTTTCTTTTGTGTTGTTATGCCTTAGAGTGGTTGTTACTCTTTATTTTCTTCTTAAATATTGCAAGGACGCAATTTCTTTAAGGAGGGGAGTCTGTAACAACCCGCATATTTTACGATTATATATTTAAATGTTTTATTTAAATATAGCGTCGTTAGTTTGATTAAATCCCAAAATGTGACTTTTTGTAAACAATGGAATCCGGACTTGAGACCACTTCCACTGAGTTTAAAATGACGTTTACAATTTGTTTAAGTATAAACATCGATATGCTTGGAGTTGATTAGGATTTTGGTATTTTCATTTGGGCTTTGGGTTGGGTTCTAGCCCATTAACCCAATAAGCTAACCCAAACTCTTCTACCAAATACCCCAACTCCTCTCCTCTTCATTCATTCCATTTCTAATTTCCTAATACACTCAAGCCCTAGGAAAAATGGTGGGAAGAGGAAACTAAATTCCTAAGCCCTAGTTTCTCTTAGGAATTCAAGTTCTAGTTCTAAAAGCAAAGAGAAGCTTAGGTAAGCATCCTCTTCATCTTCTCCATCTCAATCCCTCTCCAATTTTCATAATTTCCTATAACCTAACTTAGGAAATATTTGCATATGATCATAGATTGGAGCTTCTAGAGTTGTGATTGAAGTGGAGTTGATCTTTCCTTGTTTTAGAGCTTCTCAATTGTTGATTTTGAGTTTAAAGGTGAGTCCTTGAACCCACATCTATGTCTATAGCTTTCATTGTTGTTAGGTATGAATTCCTAACATCTATTTCGTGTTCAATTGCTTTGGATTTGAATTGGTTTGGTGAATTTTCCAATTTTGGTTTTAAAGTCAAAATTTATGAAAATCCTTCTATGGATGTTTGGACATGTTATTTGGGGTGTATCGAAGAGCCTATAGGGCTGGGTTATCGCTTGGCATAAATTCCAAGCCTTCATCGCTCGTCTGATCGCCTACGAATTGATTTGGCCATCATTGGCCTAGGCAAATTCTGCCCAGGCCTAAGCAACCAGATGTCTGGTTGAAAATTCCAGACGTCTGGAAGGTGGTTCTGGAAAAATTATAAAAATGAAAAAAATAAAATAAAATGGCAGAGCTTAGGGTCAGACGTCTGGTCAAACCAACCAAACGTCTGGCTCTGTTGAATTTTTGCCAATTTGCCTGTTTTTATGCAAATTTCCATTTCTTATCGATTTTTGTTGATCCGGTTAGTTGTTATCATTTATTATCGACTTTGATGACTTATTTTCTGGATTTTTGTGTATATCCATTTGATGGATTTGATATCAATTTTCATGGTTTTAATTCACGTCGTCGAATGTGGATTTTTGGTGATAGATTATTTTACAATCATTTCTGTATTTTGTCACTTTAAAATACAAAGGTTTTTATACCAGTAGTAAATACTCAAACTCTTTCACAAAATGATTTCAACATTACTTTTAATACAAAGCTCGTTTTTAAAACCGTTTTCCAATCTATTAGTATATACAAACAATTACCTCATTTGTATGAGAAATCCAATTAAACGGCTTAGCAAAACAAGTGGTATGAAACGCTTGCATTTACTTTGTCGGTTATTTCTTGGACTTGTTCGATTAAATCTTGTGATAATTTTCGAGTGGAAATCTATAATCTGTTCGTAAATATTTAAGTTAAGCTAGTGGTTATGGGACATGAAGCTAAACTCATTTATTTACTAGCTTAGTGTAATTTACACTTTTTGATCAATGATGACCATTTTGTGGTTTAGACTAGCGATATGCGATGTCTCTTTGTCCGCAAAGGGGGACTATACCCTGTTAGAAGGAGCTTCGGTCATAATCCGCAAAGAGGGACTATACCCTGTCAGGAGGAGCTTCTGCTCACTGTCCGCAAAGGGGAACTATACCCTGTTAGGAGGAGCATCGACTCATAGTCCGCAAAGAGGGACTATACCCTGTTAGGAGGAGCTTCGGCTCATAGTCCGTAAAGGGGGACTATACCCTATTAGGAGGAGCATCGGCTCATAGTCCGCAAAGGGGGACTATACCCTGTTAGGAGGAGCATCGGCTCATTTTATGGGTTAGTGACCCATAGGATAGCGTCCCGTTTGTGATACACGTGTTGGTGAGTTTTCATGCTCCCGTTTGTGATAGGCCTCCCCCTCCCCCTTTTTTGCGATTTCTGGATTTCTAACTAATGATTTCTGGAATTTGTGTTTCGCCAATATTTGTGATTTGCATTGATATGTTTTTTAATATTTGTATTTGGTGAATAAAAATAAAGAATATGATATTCTTTTTAGTGTTTGAGAAAATTTGAGGTATTGTATGATTTTTGTTGTTATCATATATATTTGTCATATCACTTACTCTATCTCATCTTACATGATAATTATAGCTAGACTGATCCGTTATTATTATTTTTCTTAAATAATACTCGGGTCAGACTGAGGTGTTTCAAGTACTTCCACTTGACTTCTTAGCAAGGACTGGCTTCTGACCTTTGGCTAACTACTTTAGCTTAGTAGTTTTTGTTTTTATGCATTCGAGATAGAGACTCCTTGATGTTTACATATTCTTTTGTCCAGCACTTGTACCTATTCTTTTGTGATGTAGTGGATCTTGTCAGACCACTACTTTGATGTTCACTTCTATGTGTTATATTCATATATGTTTTTGCCTTAGTGATATGAATATTTGCGACTGATTTGTGTTATGCTTATTTTATATTTGTTTCCGAAGGCCTCATAGCCACCATGTAGTAACTTTGAGTTTGTATTGGATATGTCAGATTTCCTATTGAAATGAAATGCATGTCATACTATCTGACATATCGGTACTTGCACAAAGCAATTACACAGATGGTCGCTCCTCAACAGCCTTATTCTTCGTGCTAGTCGACGACATTACCCCGTAGTATCCCAGGCTAGTGTGAGTATAGAGGTGGGGCATCACAACTATATATATTGAACTTATGATATTGGAAAGGTTTGAAATTTATTGATAAGTTTAATTAACATTTAAATTGACATTTAGATTAATTGATAGAATTTGAATTGACAGTGAAATTGAATTGGAATTTAATTGCTAGTAAAATACCCGATATTTATAACTATGAAATTGTTGTGAATTTTATTGACTGTTTGGATGATTTGTTGTGGTGGATGCTATAGGTTGATATTTGGATATTTATTTATTTTGATATTTCATGTTATCATCATGTATATTAATTATAACATATAAAACTGTAAATTGAATTATTTCGAATAAACTAAGAAATGGGTTGAAATGATATAAATCTATGACATTTATTTTGGGTTGAAATGATATATATCCATCCACGGAATTAAATTGAAATAATTGATTCACTTGGCCATAGGATAGAGAATTGTATACGGACATTGGATTGGTTAAATTAAATGATTTTAAAATTTTGATTTGAAATTATTTAAATGATGGGTTTTTAAGAAATAAAAATCGAATTTATGGAAATCGAATTATTTTAAAATTAGAACTCGGAATGTTGAAATTTAAATTTGGAAAACGAAATTGTTTAATTAGTCGGAGTTGAGATTTTTAAGTTATAATCGAAATATGATGTGAATTTTAGAAATTGAAATGTTTTTAAGTTTGGACTTTTATCCGAACTTCGAAGATTGCTAAGAAAAAGTGATAAAACGATATTTCAAAATTGAACTCGGAATTGAATTATATTTGAAGATTTGGATTTTTAAATTGGATATTGAAGGTAAATTTGTTTTAAGTGTTTTGAATCAATATTTTGAAAATTGAACTTAGAATTGATATAAATCGAAATGGTTTAAAATTTGAGAATTGAGTTGAAATTAAATTGAGAAGTAAATTGAAATTAATTTGGAATTGGAATTGAAATTAATTTGGAATCGGAGTAAAAATTCAACTTGAAATCGGAATTGAATCGATTAAATCGAAATGGAAATTGGAACTGATTCGAATTGGAAAATTTGAAAAGTGTACCGGTTTGACTTTGAAACTATTTTTAAAATGAATTATTTTAGTATAAATGGTTTAAAATCTATATTCTTTAAATATTCAAATTATTTTGATTTTCCAAACTAGTTTACCATATAAACCATTTTTAACACTCAACTATTTTCTATTAAACTATTTTAATTATTTAACTATTTTAAAACTATTTAAACCATTTTCTAAAAATTCAAACTAGTCAAAAGGGTGAAATGTTTATATTTAAATCTTGGATTTAAACACATACTGGGTTAAAGTGAAGTTATAATTCAAATTGTAATTCGAAACAAATTTTGAAGTGAATTCGATATATCGAACTGAATTGACATTTTGAAGTAAAATATGATTTTTGAAGCGAATATGATGATTACGAAATGGATTTGATTTTTGAAGCGAATATGATATTTTGATATCAAGTACGAATTGTTTTTGAAATATAAAAGTACCAACCGATGTGTAAAACGATGTTTGGTTGTTAAAGAGACCGGGGCCTCTTATTGGCATACTCTCTGTCAATATTGGAACCACTTTTACAACTGTGTATGCGGTGGATGATATCCAGAATGTAGTGGTTGAATTGGCGTACGTTTACTGGAATGATGTAAGAGAACAATGATGGATAGCTTTGACACTCGTGTCATAATTAAGATGACTAAAACATGAGCCTATGACTGGCCAATGAGGTTAGCTACCTCTAGCGACGTTGATCCCTCGTATTACTATTGTGATTTCGTATTCGATGGGTGCACCCTTTTCATTTGGATTAATTGTCGCGGTCGGCTAGGATGGGTTACGACCAGCCAGAAAGGGTAAACTGGTAGAATCCTACTTTGGGCATTGCCTCACGTGCCTTGTCATACTTATCCTTATACGAGCCCATTACGAATTTGGTTTAGTATTGTACCTATAGGGGACTCACTGGCTACTGACGTTACTGGTTGTGTTACAGGACCTGCATAGACTACATGCTATTAAAATGTGTCAAGGGGGATAATGTAAAGCCTTAACGCTATTTTGGTATTTATTTTACTGATAGACATTATCTATTATAACGTACACTATTATATATAGATAGTTTGATGGATCCTTAGGAGATGGAAAACCCGTAACATCTCCTAAGTTACTTTGGATTAATTTACATGAGGATATTAGTTCTGACTCGAGTATTGTGTTTTTCATTATGCTCGGGTCAACCTGAGTATTCCCAGTTTGGAGAGCTTGTTATGGAGACGAAGGCATTACTAGAGACTCCGTTCTATTTATGCTTTTTCATCAGTTTAGTTTGTTAAGCCATGTTATTTAGACTTCATTTCCAGTTATTTCCTTCCCAGTTGTTTAGTGTGAGAATAAATGTAAACTTATTTGGAGATTCTTGACTTATTTTATTTTCCGTTGCGAGATTCGGAGTTGTATCTATTTCTGTGTCTGTGATCTAAGATTGATTCTATTATTACCCTAAATAACTATCTATCATTTAAGCAAATATCCTTGTTTAAATGGTGGGTCATTACAGTTGGTATCAGAGCTTATGGTTGAGCGAACACCTAATCCTGTGGGGTAAACTCATTATAGATAGGGTAATTAATTGCCCTAGAATGAGTAGAATCTTTCTTGAGAGAGCTTGTATATATATATATATATAATTTCTTAAGCATTTTAGAATTTAAAATCCTTTTATTTTCACAATTGTCTTCGAAGCCTTCAAAATTAATATTAATATTATTTGAAAGGGTTTTGACAAGAATAATATTTGAAAAGACTTTTGAAGAAAATAAAAGCATTAAACTTGCTTTGGTCGCAGGGAAATAATTGTGAGGATGACTGCAGCATCGCCAGTATTCATTTTCGAATTTCTGAATGAGAATTGCTACCAAAAGAAATTTATTTTTGATTAAAACGGGTTTTATTGTGAAAAATATTCCAAGTATGATTTGATAAATATATGAAAATAGTTTTGAACTTATAATTGAAATAGTATAGAAAAGAAATAAGATTGTAACTTATAAATTTAAATAGGAAAATAAAAACCAAATTTAAAATGGTTAAATTTCTGGTTTAGCAAATAAAAGAAACTTTGAATTTGAGAATAAAATAAAATAAAAAGTTGAAATGAATTAAATAAAGTGGAAAATAGGCATAAGGACAAACTTTGAAAAAAATTAAGGCTGAAGGACATCAAGTTTCATCTTTAGGCTGATGGACAAACTTTGAAAAAAATTAGGCTGAAGGACAATGCTAGTTAGAACTAGCATTTTGTATAGTGTAAAAACTGAATATAATGCTAGTCTATCTAGCATTTTGTATAGTGTGAAAACTGAATATAATGCTAGTTAGAACTAGCATTGTCCTTCAACTTAATTTTTTCCAAAGTTTGTCCTTCAGCCAAAAAATAAAACTTGGTGTCCTTTAGACTAATTTTTTGTCAAAGTTTGTCATTTTCCCTAATTCCCTCTTAAATAAAATAATAAAATTAAATTTTAAGTGAATAAGTTTGTATAACTTATAGGTTTGATAAATACTAAGCTAAAGCAAAATTCAAATTTGTTGAATATGAATGATAACAAAAAAAGGTTTAGCTTAAATAAAGTTGAATAAACCAAAAAAATGGATAAAGATGAAATAAGTTTTAATTTAATAAAGATTAAATAAATTAAATTGGATTTGAATATAACTAGATAAATTTGTGGAGTGAATTAATTCCACTTAAGCTATAAGATGAATTAATAGAATGAATGCAACTTGAATTATAATTTGAAACGCAATTTGAGTTGTGAAAGAAATTGAATAAAAATAAATGAGTGTAAGTAAAAATTTATAGGAGCAATTGACTTGAATTTAAATTGGATGTAAATAAATTGAATGCAAATAGGATGAGTTTTAACAAAATTGAATGGTAACTAATTGAATATGAAATAAGTTAAGAGAATAAACTATAAGATAATAGGTTGAATGAAATTGATTATGGGAAAAGAAAATTTATTAATATAAATTGGAATTATAAAATGTGACGACCGCCCATGACCCCTGCACCGAATCTAGAGAAAGAGCGCTGTAAAGTGTGCCAGGCGACCATGGACGATTGTCAAGGTAAGATTTAAAACAACAGAATCTATCGTATTACTCACAGCGCATGGACAAAATACAATAGAACATATGTATAGTGAAGCTTTACAGAACAAAATGACATCATATAAAACTCCATAATAGTTGAATACAAGGATCCACATAGTCAATACATCCAGCCTCACTACATATCCCTCAGAGAATACAAAACAGCGGAATATCCAGTACATATAATAAGAAGATAATATGCAACCCTCTAGCTCGTCTTCGATATCAGCATCGTGAGAAGAGAACAGCACCTGTCACCTGCTACCTAGTCAAAAGAGCATAAAGGAAAAGGAATAGGAATACAACCCTCCCACTCCAACCTCATTCTACAGTGATAGCCCCCAGACACACACTAAGCAGAAGCAAACATAGCAGAGCATACAATTTAAAGTAAAGCTACTATCACTCGAGTCAAGGGCGATGTTTTCCAAGTACCAAGGCCTAAATCAGATAAGCACCCAGAAAATACCGCTCTTGAGTCCGAATGACGATACAACCAAACATCCATGACTCTGGCTATCACTGTTATCATTGCTTCGATATCACCGTTAATTGAATGACCGGCACATTCTTTCAGCCGTCCGTCAAGGGCTAATGGAAACCCCGGTTCTAGACATGAC
Organism: Allium fistulosum; assembly: GCA_030737815.1. NCBI lineage: Eukaryota > Viridiplantae > Streptophyta > Magnoliopsida > Asparagales > Amaryllidaceae > Allium > Allium fistulosum. The sequence continues at coordinate 1,081,616,491 of CM060902.1, forward strand.
TCCCGCACGTCGTCGCAGCCCGTGCCTAGGACTATCGAATCTGCCCAGAGTACTCGACCATCAATAGTTGGCCGTTGGGACTATCGAATCTGCCCAAACGTACTCTTGCTTAGAGCATGCTAGAACCTTCAACAACGATGCTATCCAAGCCTCCTAGTCATCCTCCTCGACGACTATTCTCATATCCATTCATTATCTTCAACTCGAATCATATCACCGAGTTATCAACATGCTTGGAATGATCCCGTCTGGATTAGACCAAGTCTTCATCATATGATGCCTCGCTTCATTACATCCTTGCAAAGCTTCATCTCAACTTCACATCATCAAATCTATGCATAAGAGCTTCATCATCCCGCTACATATGCCACGAGCAGCTTTTCCAATTCAAGAGCCTTTCCCTTAGCTTTTGAATCACCTTCGATCTAAATCTAGTCATCAATCATCTAGTTCATAACAATCAATCAAATCAAACATCAATCCAAGCAATCAAGCATTCAAAAAATGATCTAAGTAGACAATTATAACAATAATGGCATTTTCGTAATTAAAGAGTTGAAAGTCCAATAAGCATGAAAACATGGATTATATCTCTACAAACTTGATGAATGAACTTGCATAGGTTAACATATGATAAAATGGATGTAACATCATCATGAACAATGGATCTATATGGATCTACACATAGGATGAAGAAAATGCATGGAAATCTCTATTTTAACACCAAATCGAGCCAACAATCCGATATACTCCTTTGGATCCGTGTGAGAGATAATCACCACTCACCAAATCACCTAAACAAACCCAAATCAACACACTTCAGATCTGGACAGCAAAGGATGAAGCTTGATCTATCACGAATCCGCTTCAAACGAAGAAATCTCTCTTGAAAAGATGAAGATCTTCAACTTTTAGCTCTTGGATCTTCAATCTTGATCTTCGATTTGGATGGATGGAAGCACTAGATTAGAGTGGAGAAAAGAAGTGAAGAAGTGTAGAAGTCGAGCTCTCAAAATGGCAGCACTTCGTCGCTTCAAAATCCGGATCCCAAAAATGAAGCCAACCCCCTCCTATTTATAGCAGAAATCCTTAACTCGGCTGCCTTCTTAAGTCGCTGCCGACTTAACACCATGCCGACCTACGACCTAAAGCTTTGCCGACCTAACGAAGTCTCAGACACATCATACAGCCTAAAAACCCAAGTCCTAACGACCTACACAATGCACATCTGCGACTTAACACATAGGCGCGACTTAACTTAGGTCGTTGCCGACCTAAGTGCCTTGCCGACCTATGACATACGAAGGAATACAACTACGACTTAACTCGTAACTGGGTTACGACTTAACACAGGAGGCGACCTACCGACTCAATTACTCTGCCGACCTATCCTTAACTCGCTTATAAGTCGGTACTCCTATGGGTCGGTCATCCCACTAACTCGCTTACCCCGGTAAACCGCTAACTACAATAAGTCGGAGAAACTCTTAGGTCGTCTAAATCTTAGGTCGGTCCATCCTATGAGTCGTTAACTCGGTACAACCTTTAAGTCGCCCCAAACTGTCAACCGACCTAAACCACTCCCCTATCTACCTTAGGTCGTCACCGACCTACACCTTAGTCATTATCTCGCCCAGACTTGTTGCTTAACTCGTCCAAAACTCCTAAGTCGGCTACGACTTAGGATTTAAGCAAAATTCTGCCAAAACCTGGAATGACTTAACAACAATACAACCAAAGGTCAATCATTTTAGAATGTTTTGATCCGTAAAAATACGGGTCGTTACATTCTCTCCCCCTTAGGAGTTTCGCCCCCGAAATTCCAAACAAACAAGGCAATCAAAGCTATTCTGTACGCCTATCATCCATAACAATCAATAAACCATGCATCCAATTCTAGCTTAGCGTACAGAATTCTAAGACTTAGAACAAGTTACAATTTCGTTAGATGACACGACACCTTAGGGCCATACCTCGAAGAGTTCAGGATGAGCTGCTTTCATCCTCTCTTCCACCTCCCACGTACAGTCGTTATCATCGTCACTCCATTGTATCTTGAGCAACTTAACTATCTTCCTCCTAAGCTGTTTCGTGTCGGTTCCAACAACACGAAGCGGCTTACGAGGTCTTCTATCGACTGGGTCAACCTCGAAGTCTTCACAGCTATCAGCAGAAACCACTGTACTCGAGTCGTGCACATACTTCCGTAGATACGATACATGAAAAACATTGTGCACACCCGACATCTTCTCCGTTAATTCCAATCTATAAGCGAGCTTTCCAATTCGCTCGATAATCGGGAATGGTCCAACAAATCTCGGAGTCAATTTTCCTTTCTTCCCGAATCGAATAACATTCTTCAGTGGAGAAATCTTCACAAAAACCATATCTCCTATGTTGAATTCCAAATCCTTTCGACGCTTATCGGCATAACTCTTCTGACGGTCTTGGGCTGCCTTCATTCGTTGCCGAATGATTTCTATACAATCTGAAGTCTGCCGAATCATCTCTGGCCCAAGTATCAACTTTTCTCCAGTTTCCAACCAACATGTCGGAGAGTTACACGGTCTTCCATACAATGCCTCATACGGTGCCATACCAATGCTTGACTGGTAACTGTTGTTGTATGCAAACTCCACCAAATGAAGGTGATCTTCCCATGATCCTCCGAAATCCAAAACCCAAGCTCTGAGGAGATCTTCCAAAACTCGGTTGACTCTCTCGGTCTGGCCATCTGTTTGAGGGTGATAAGTTGTACTCAAACACAACTCGGTTCCCAAAACTTCCTGGAAGCTCTTCCAAAATCCACTAGTGAACAATGGATCTCGATCGCTCACTATACTCTTCGGAATACCATGGAATCGAACTATCCACTTAACATACAACTCAGCCAACTTTGATGCAGTCCTAGTCGATCGAACAGGAATGAATCGTGCACTCTTAGTCAGACAATCCACAATGACCCAAATTCCTTCATTTCCCGTTCTGGTTCTAGGCAATCCATCGATAAAATCCATCGACACTTGTTCCCACTTCCATGTAGGAACCTCTAAGGGCTGAAGCAATCCACTTGGCTTCTTCTGTTCAGCCTTTACCAACTGGCAGTTCATACACTTGGAAATGAAATCTCCAACATCCTTCTTCATGCCTTCCCAGTAGTAGGTTCTCTTCATATCCCGATACATCTTATTTCCACCTGGATGAATTGTCAACTTCGAGTGATGACTTTCCTTCAGAACTTCACTCCTCAATTCATCTATATCGGGAACAACTAGTCGTCCCTGCTTTCGAAGCCAACCCTCTCGATCGACCTCGAATCCTTTATCCTTTTCTGGACCCAATTCAGATTCCAATTCACGGATAATCTTGACAAGCTTATCATCTCGCTTTTGGCTCTCACCAATCCTTTCCACAAGAGTGGGTCTTATTGATAAGTTTGTCAACATCTCAGGTTCCAATTCACATCTAGGCCTGAAGTCAAATCCAGCTAAATACTCGAGACTCTTCCATTCTGAAAACATGGCTCCCAATCCTGCATGTCTTCGACTTAACGCATCTGCCACTGCGTTACCTTTTCCCGGAGTATAAGCTATACCAAAATCATATGATGCCAAAAACTCTAGCCAACGTTGCTGCCGAAGATTCAAATCCTTTTGGGAGAAAAGATACTTCAACGACTTGTGATCCGTAAACAACTCGAATCGAACTCCCAATAGATAGTGTCTCCACATCTTCAGAGCAAAAACAATCGCCGCTAACTCCAAATCATGAGTTGGGTAATTCCTTTCATGCGGCTTCAGTTGTCGACTGGCATACGCAACAACTTTATCCTTCTGCATCAGCACTGCTCCAAGTCCAGTACCACATGCGTCGGTGTAAACCACCATCTCATCATTCCCACTTGGAATAGTCAAAACAGGAGCACTCGTCAATCTCTCTTTCAGGATTCCGAAAGCTTGCTCACACTTAGCATCCCAACTGAACACTTGGTTCTTCTTCGTCAATCCTGTTAACGGTGCAGCTATCTTGGAGAAGTCTTTGATAAACCGTCGATAATATCCTGCTAATCCAAGAAAACTTCTCACGTCTGATGCATTCTTAGGTCTAACCCAATCCTGGATTGCTGCCACCTTAGCGGGATCAACCGCTATTCCACTTCCAGAAATCACATGGCCTAAGAACCTCACTTCACTCTTCCAGAAGTGACACTTCGAAAACTTAGCCTTCAGCTGATGTTTCCGTAAGATTTCCAAAACAATACGCAAGTGCGTCTTGTGCTCTTCTTCCGTTCTGGAATAAATCAGAATATCATCCACGAACACAAGTACAAACTTGTTCAACTGATCTCTGAACACTCTATTCATAAGATCCACAAAATATGCTGGCACGTTAGTCAATCCAAACGGCATTACCAGCCACTCAAAGAAACCGGATGGTGTCCTAAAAGCAGTCTTCGGCACACTATCCTTAGCCACTCTCAACTGGTGAAATCCCGTTGCCAAATCCATCTGAGAAAACACCTTAGCCTCGTGAAGCTGATCAAACAAGTCATCTATTCTCGGCAATGGATACTTGTTCTTCTTAGTCACCTTATTCAGCTCACGATAATCCACACACAATCTCAACGATCCATCTGCCTTGGTTGCAAACACAACTGGTGCACCCCACTCGGACACACTACGCCGAATGAATCCTTTCTGTAAAAGGTCATCAACTTGCACCCTCAACTCTTGCTGTTCCCTAGGCGCCATCCACCTAAGAGGCATCACAACAGGTCTGGCTCCTTCAACTAGATCTATATGAAACTCGATCTCTCTATGCGGCGGCAACCCATTGACTTCGTCAAAGACATCCTCGAATCCATTTGCGATCGGCACTGATGACAGTCCATCCCGTGGAACAACTAGCGAATACATGAAGCTCATGAAGACGCCTTCTTCATGCTTACATCGTATCACAATCTTTCGCCCCTCCACATTCTCGACTGTCACTTCCAGCCTCTCACAATCAACCTTAGCCGCATACTTCCTAAGCCAGTCCATACCCAAAATAATTCCGAACCCCGCAAAGTTCAGAACAAAACAATCACAAACAAAAGAGCAACCATGACTCGACACAATCAGACCACGGCATAACATACACAAACAAGACGAACCCCCAACTGGATTAGTCACAACCAATGGCCTATCAACAATATCCGGCTTCAAATCTAACCGGCCTACTAGTTCATTACAAACAAACGAATGCGACGCTCCAGTATCAAACAAAACTCTAACTGGAACACCACATAGGAAAAGAGTACCTTGAACAACCACACTCTTTCCTTTCTCTTCAGCAGTAGGAGCTTTCGAAGACGACGGAACAGCTCCTAAAGCATAGGCTTGCACAATCTGCCTGTCCTTCCTTGGTTCTGGACAATTCTTCCTGAAATGCCCCGGCTTGTCACAGTTGTGACACTTCATCGGCACCTTAGGATTCCTACAATCCTTCGAGAAATGGCCCTTCTGCTGACAGTTGTAGCAAGTCACCTCGCCTTTCGGCTTCTTCTGGCCATCCTTACCCTTCTGCTGCTGCTGCTTCCTCTTCTTGTTTCCACCCTGCTGGGGTTTAGCCTCTTCCCTAGTCACAGCAACAACAGATCCTTCCTTAGGAAACAGACTCTCATGCCTAAGAGCTTTCTCCACAAGTTTCTCAAATGAATCGTCCAAATGATCCACCAACTGTCTCCCAAGATAACTATCCAAGCCAGTCACAAACTTCTCATTCTTCTGATAAGCAGACTCAATATATGACCGGGCATATTTGGATAAAGCTTCAAACTCAGAAACATACTCAAGAACAGATCTCCCACCCTGCTTGAGCTCCACGAACTTCTTGAACAGAACAGACTTCTGAGTTGTAGAAATGAACTTAGCTTCAAATCTAGCTTGGAATTGCTCCCAAGTAATCTCTTCTTCCGGAGTAGTGATGGTAATAGAGTTCCACCAATCAGAAGCTCTCCCTTGAAGCTGCCTTGATGCCAACTTCCTCTTTGTTGCATCATCAATTCCCAAATCACCAAAGATCCTTCTACAAGCATCTATCCATCTCTGGACCTCAATGGTAGATTCTGTTCCCAAGAAAACCTTCCCTCCAAGAGCAGTATAATCCTTGCACAGCTTAGCAAAATCCACTGGTTTCGGAGTTTGGACTTGAACTCCAACATCTACTGCTGCCCCCGGAACTGGTATCCTTCTCATGATCGAAGTCATCATAGCTTCGAACATGGCTGCATAATCAGTAGTCTCTTCAGTAGCACGACCTTCCCTAGCAGCTGGTCTCCCTCTTCGACTCATTCTCAATATCTATAAAAAGGAATGATTAGAACATCTAGAGAAACAACCGCATAAAGGACTCAAACTCTACTAAGATACTATATTATATATAGTAATCATCCATCAAAATACAATTACGTCTCTCATACGTAGTTACGACGGCGAGCGTTGGGTAAAATCGATTAACCAATGCTCTGATACCAAATGTGACGACCGCCCATGACCCCTGCACCGAATCTAGAGAAAGAGCGCTGTAAAGTGTGCCAGGCGACCATGGACGATTGTCAAGGTAAGATTTAAAACAACAGAATCTATCGTATTACTCACAGCGCATGGACAAAATACAATAGAACATATGTATAGTGAATCTTTACAGAACAAAATGACATCGTATAAAACTCCATAATAGTTGAATACAAGGATCCACATAGTCAATACATCCAGCCTCACTACATATCCCTCAGAGAATACAAAACAGCGGAATATCCAGTACATATAATAAGAAGATAATATGCAACCCTCTAGCTCGTCTTCGATATCAGCATCGTGAGAAGAGAACAGCACCTGTCACCTGCTACCTAGTCAAAAGAGCATAAAGGAAAAGGAATAGGAATACAACCCTCCCACTCCAACCTCATTCTACAGTGATAGCCCCCAGACACACACTAAGCAGAAGCAAACATAGCAGAGCATACAATTTAAAGTAAATCTACTATCACTCGAGTCAAGGGCGATGTTTTCCAAGTACCAAGGCCTAAATCAGATAAGCACCCAGAAAATACTGCTCTTGAGTCCGAATGACGATACAACCAAACATCCATGACTCTGGCTATCACTGTTATCGTTGCTTCGATATCACCGTTAATTGAATGACCGGCACATTCTTTCAGCCGTCCGTCAAGGGCTAATGGAAACCCCGGTTCTAGACATGACTCCCGCACGTCGTCGCAGCCCGTGCCTAGGACTATCGAATCTGCCCAGAGTACTCGACCATCAACAGTTGGCCGTTGGGACTATCGAATCTGCCCAAACGTACTCTTGCTTAGAGCATGCTAGAACCTTCAACAACGATGCTATCCAAGCCTCCTAGTCATCCTCCTCGACGACTATTCTCATATCCATTCATTATCTTCAACTCGAATCATATCACCGAGTTATCAACATGCTTGGAATGATCCCGTCTGGATTAGACCAAGTCTTCATCATATGATGCCTCGCTTCATTACATCCTTGCAAAGCTTCATCTCAACTTCACATCATCAAATCTATGCATAAGAGCTTCATCATCCCGCTACATATGCCACGAGCAGCTTTTCCAATTCAAGAGCCTTTCCCTTAGCTTTTGAATCACCTTCGATCTAAATCTAGTCATCAATCATCTAGTTCATAACAATCAATCAAATCAAACATCAATTCAAGCAATCAAGCATTCAAAAAATGATCTAAGTAGACAATTATAACAATAATGGCATTTTCGTAATTAAAGAGTTGAAAGTCCAATAAGCATGAAAACATGGATTATATCTCTACAAACTTGATGAATGAACTTGCATAGGTTAACATATGATAAAATGGATGTAACATCATCATGAACAATGGATCTATATGGATCTACACATAGGATGAAGAAAATGCATGGAAATCTCTATTTTAACACCAAATCGAGCCAACAATCCGATATACTCCTTTGGATCCGTGTGAGAGATAATCACCACTCACCAAATCACCTAAACAAACCCAAATCAACACACTTCAGATCTGGACAGCAAAGGATGAAGCTTGATCTATCACGAATCCGCTTCAAACGAAGAAATCTCTCTTGAAAAGATGAAGATCTTCAACTTTTAGCTCTTGGATCTTCAATCTTGATCTTCGATTTGGATGGATGGAAGCACTAGATTAGAGTGGAGAAAAGAAGTGAAGAAGTGTAGAAGTCGAGCTCTCAAAATGGAAGCACTTCGTCGCTTCAAAATCCGGATCCCAAAAATGAAGCCAACCCCCTCCTATTTATAGCAGAAATCCTTAACTCGGCTACCTTCTTAAGTCGCTGCCGACTTAACACCATGCCGACCTACGACCTAAAGCTTTGCCGACCTAACGAAGTCTCAGACACATCATACAGCCTAAAAACCCAAGTCCTAACGACCTACACAATGCACATCTGCGACTTAACACATAGGCGCGACTTAACTTAGGTCGTTGCCGACCTAAGTGCCTTGCCGACCTATGACATACGAAGGAATACAACTACGACTTAACTCGTAACTGGGTTACGACTTAACACAGGAGGCGACCTACCGACTCAATTACTCTGCCGACCTATCCTTAACTCGCTTATAAGTCGGTACTCCTATGGGTCGGTCATCCCACTAACTCGCTTACCCCGGTAAACCGCTAACTACAATAAGTCGGAGAAACTCTTAGGTCGTCTAAATCTTAGGTCGGTCCATCCTATGAGTCGTTAACTCGGTACAACCTTTAAGTCGCCCCAAACTGTCAACCGACCTAAACCACTCCCCTATCTACCTTAGGTCATCACCGACCTACACCTTAGTCATTATCTCGCCCAGACTTGTTGCTTAACTCGTCCAAAACTCCTAAGTCGGCTACGACTTAGGATTTAAGCAAAATTCTGCCAAAACCTGGAATGACTTAACAACAATACAACCAAAGGTCAATCATTTTAGAATGTTTTGATCCGTAAAAATACGGGTCGTTACATAAAATAAAATTTACTTAAGTAAAATTATTAATACAAGTTTAAATTTATGAAATAAACTAATGAAGAGAATCAATGGAGTAATATGAATTTAAGTTATGGAATAATAATAAAAAAATGAGTTGCAATTTTGTAAAATGTTTATAATAAACTTAAATGGTTTAGAAATAATATTAGTATTAAAATAATAAATTTAACCTAACAAGGTTAAATGAAATGATTTTATAAAATGGTTCATAAATGATGTTGATATGAAAAAGAAACATGAACATTATAATTGAAATGCTTTGCTAAGCATAAAAGCTAAAGTTTTATAACTTGTAGATTTGATGAATATGAATGATAATTGAAAAAGAAAAAATGGAATGTGGTATGGAATCAAATTTATTAAATGTAATTAATTATGTGAATTACTGAAATGAAATAATGGCAGTGAAAAAAATGATTCTGACTATAAATGAATGGAAATTAATAGAATGTGAATTCATTAACGTTGATAAGTGCATGTCAATCAATTGGAAGTAAATAAATTGAAATGAGTCAATTAAATGTAAAAATAAAAATAAAAATAAAAATAAATAAATAGGATGTTAGGAGAAATGGTAGTGTATAAATTAAGTATTGACATTGAAATGTAAATGGTGATAGTTTGGATTAATTTGATGAATATCGATGGTTGAATGGTTTCTTTTATTGCAAATCATTGTTTTAACTGTTTTTGATTGCATATGATTGTTGTATGTTGTGTGTTTGTGTTAGTGCTTATGATTTAGATTCAAAATCATGCTATATGGTTTTATTTAACTCATACATGTTTTTGATAAGTAACTAATATTCTAAATTGAGTTGAGATAGGTACATACGAAGACCATTTGGATGTATATACGCGGATTTATATGCTTTTGCTTGCTTAATACGAGCGAACTCGCTCGTATTATTTATAATAAGGTACGTATCTCGGATTACATACCACGATTTTATATTTTTCCCTTCGGGATGCCTCATCATTGAAATGAGATGTATATTTGATATATATTGGGTATATTTGTGTTATATATTATATTTTAAATTTTTTTTCGATCGAGCCGCGCAAAGGAGACTCTACCGAAATTTTCCGTAAATTCGAGAGTTCGAAATTTTTTTAAAATTTTAAAAATTTTATAACTTGTTTTTATATATAAGTTATATTTTCCGTAAAACCAATATCGGAGTGGCGTTGTAGAAGCATTGTAATAGTTTTGCAAATAAGATGGTTGTGCTAATAATTTAATTATTTTAAATAAAATATTGTCTTTAATTAACGCCTCTTCGAGGACGAAAAGTTTTGAGTGAGGGCGAATGTAACGATTTTGAAATTTACCGTTCTTTTGAAAAGAAATTCGATTAGATTTGATCTAGGTTTAAGTTGTGAATTTAAATTAATCCTGCGTACGGTTGGTTGAATGAATAAAATTTAAAATAAAAATATAAAACAGAAATTTAAACGATTTTAAATTTAATGTAAAATCAGTGGTTCATACAACAGTAAACATTTTTGTTTTAGAGATTTAAATATTTTACATGAAATTGTTGTAGAAAATTTATAATAAAAACGTCGACGTTTGTTTCATCGAATTCCGATTTCTTTAGCTTCGTTTAAATCGATTTATACGATCGATTTACGATAGCGATAACCAATATTGAGTAAATATCAAATTTCACACGAGCATTGAATAACCAGTTTTCTGTGTGCTAACGTGTTCGTATCGACACACTGAGCACAACGGTGGTTCGTTTCACGTGTTCGAACTTCCGGTTTGTTCGTTGCATTGTTTTGGTCCGAGTTAATGGGGGTTGCTATATATATATATAAGGGTTCGTTTGTTAACAGAATTTTTATAGAAATTCTGACCTGCCGTTTGAAAAAAAAAGCACGTATACTTTGCCACTTAAAATTTTTACACATGCCGAAGGAAATGTTCAAATTCATGTTCACGTGGCCACGTAGCCAAGCGTCCTCCCCTCCCTTTTATTATCTTCTACTTTATATATTTCATATGCAAAAAAAAACAAAGCACCAGAGATTTATAACTTCGAACCCTCTCCCCACGTCAAAGCTCCACCGCATTCCTTACCCTATCACCGCCGCACCGTCCAGCTGCCCCTCCCTCACCGCCGTCGTGCCAACCCCTTCCCTCCCCTCAAGTCGCCAGTCGCCTCCATTCCAGAAAGAAGAAAAAAAAATTTGTATAGCCGATACTAGTACAGCCGAGCCCTTCCCTCATCTTCCACCATTAGCTTGCACCACCTGCCTTCGCCGTCGTATCACCGCTCCGCCTAGCCAACTGCCACCACCGCACCATCCACCTCTGGCTAGAAGCCCTCCCTTTTCCCTTTTGTTCCAGTCGAGTATATAAAAAAACAAACAAACTTTGTTGTTCCACTGTTGTGCTGTGCCTCTCCCACCGACTCCACGCCACCTGCGCCACCAACTGACCACCGCCTGTCACGGTGTAGTGTTGCCACACCAACTCGTTGTCTGTCCCGAGTCCGATCACCTTCCCCTTTGTTTTCCAGCCATGTATATATGTATAGTTATCTATATATATATATATAATAAAAGAAAGAGAAACGGAAGAAGGAAGCTTGTTGTCCGTATCATATATATCGCGTATACAAGTTTAGTCGTTCGCTGTTGATTTCGATCGTGTTGAGCGTATAGGCCGTTTCGTGGATCTATCTCGAGTCGTCGTCGTTAAGGTGAGTGTTTATACATTCACACCTAACTAATATCATTATGCAAGTAAATAAAAGTTGAAGTTGTCACTTTTATACGTTTGTTGTTAATTTAGATTGATATGTATTTGTTGGATGAATTATTGAATGATATGTGCACATGTTGACACGATATACACACCATATGTATGTACACTAGTTTAGAAAATTTAATATGGACCTGTTACGTTTCATCATGTTATTGATATCCAGTATGTTATGATTTGTTGTAGATTTTCCCATTGATATTTGTACATGACTGTATAAATTGAACTTGTGATATTGGAAATGTTTGAAATTTATTGATAAGTTTAATTGACATTTAAATTGACATCTGGATTAATTGACAGAATTTGAATTGACAGTTAAATTGAATTGGAATTAAATTGCCAGTAAAATACCCGATATTTATAACTATGAAATTGTTGTGAATTTTATTGAATGTTTGGATGATTTGTTGTGATGGATCCTATAGGTTGATATTTGGATGTTTATTTATTTTGATATTTCATGTTATCATCATGTATATTAATTATAACATATAAAACTGTAAATTGAATTATTTCGAATAAACTAAGAAATGGGTTGAAATGATATATATCTATGACATTTATTTTGGGTTGAAATGATATATATCCATCCACAAAATTAAATTGAAATAATTGATTCACTTGGCCATAGGATAGAGAATTGTATACGGACATCGGATTGGTTAAATTAAATGATTTTAAAATTTTGATTTGAAATTATTTAAATGATGGGTTTTAAGAAATAAAAATCGAATTTATGGAAATCGAATTATTTTAAAATTAGAACTCGGAATGTTGAAATTTAAATTTGGAAAACGAAAATTTTTAATTAGTCGGAGTTGAGATTTTTAAGTTATAATCGAAATATGATGTGAATTTTAGAAATTGAAGTGTTTTTAAGTTTGGACTTTTATCCGAACTTCGAAGATTGCTAAGAAAAAGTGATAAAACGATATTTCAAAATTGAACTCGGAATTGAATTATATTTGAAGATTTGGATTTTTAAATTGGATATTGAAGGTGAATTTGTTTTAAGTGTTTTGAATCAATATTTTGAAAATCGAACTCGAAATTGATATAAATCGAAATGGTTTAAAATTTGAAAATTGAGTTGAAATTAAATTGAGAAGTAAATTGAAATTAATTTGGAATTGGAATTGAAATTAATTTGGAATCGGAGTAAAAATTGAACTTGAAATCGGAATTGAATCGATTAAATCGAAATGGAAATTGGAACTGATTTGAATTGGAAAATTTGGAAAGTGAACCGGTTTGACTTTGAAACTATTTTTAAATGAATTATTTTAGTATAAAAGGTTTAAAATCTATATTCTTTAAATATTCAAATTATTTTGATTTTCTAAACTATTTTACCATATAAACCATTTTTAACACTCAACTATTTTCTATTAAACTATTTTAATTATTTAACTATTTTAAAACTATTTAAACCATTTTCTAAAAATTCAAACTGGTCAAAAGGGTGAAATGTTTATATTTAAATCTTGGATTTAAACGCATATTGGGTTAAAGTGAAGTTATAATTCAAATTGTAATTCGAAACAAATTTTGAAGTGAAATCGATATATCGAACTGAATTGACATTTTGAAGTAAAATATGATTTTTGAAGCGAATATGATGATTACGAAATGGATTTGATTTTTGAAGCGAATATGATATTTTGATATCAAGTACGAATTGTTTTTGAAATATAAAAGTACCAACCGGTGTGTAAAACGATGTTTGGTTGTTAAAGAGACTGGGGCCTCTTATTGGCATACTCTCTGTCAATATTGGAACCACTTTTACAACTGTGTATGCGGTGGATGATATCCAGAATGTAGTGGTTGAATTGGCGTACGTTTACTGGAATGATGTAAGAGAACGATGATGGATAGCTTTGACACTCGTGTCATAATTAAAATGACTAAAACAGGAGCCTATGTCTGGCCAATGAGGTTAGCTACCTCTAGCGACGTTCATCCCTCGTATTACTATTGTGATTTCGTATTCGATGGGTGCACCTTTTTCGTTTGGATTGATTGTCGGGGTCGGCCACGGATGGGTTACGACTAGCCATAAAGGGTAAACTGGTAGAATCCTACTTTGGGCATTGCCTCACGTGCCTTGTCATACTTATCCTTATACGAGCCCATTACGAATTTGGTTTAGTATTGTATCTATAGGGGACTCACTGGCTACCGACGTTACTGGTTGTGTTACAGGACCTGCATAGACTACATGCTATAAAAACGTGTCAAGGGGGATAATGTAAAGCCTTAACGCTATTTTGATATTTATTTTACTGATAGACATTATCTATTATAGCGTACACTATTATATATAGATAGTTTAATGGATCCTTAGGAGATGGAAAACCCGTAACATCTCCTAAGTTACTTTGGATTGATTTATTGATTTACATGAGGATATTAGTTCTGACTCGAGTATTGTGTTTTTTATTATGTTCGGGTCAGCCTGAGTATTCCCAGTTTGGAGAGCTTGTTGTGGAGACGAAGGCATTGCTGGAGTTTCCATTCTATTTCTGCTTTTTCATCAGTTTAGTTTGTTAAGCCATGTCAGTTAGACTTATTTCATTTCCAGTTATTTCCTTCCCAGTTGTTTAGTGTGAGAATAAATGTAAACTTATTTGGAGATTCATGACTTATTTTATTTTCCGCTGCGAGATTCTGAGTTGTATCTATTTATGTGTTGGTGATCCATAATTGATTCTATTATTAACCTAAATAACTATCTATCATCTAAGCAAATATCCTTGTTTAAATGGTGGGTCGTTACAAGTGGATTGAGAGCTATGTTTTAACCAGCAATGTAGAAGGTAATGGCGGCCAAAAAAGGTTAGTGATTATTTTTAGAGATACACACACACACACATATATATATATATAGGGTTATATTAGAGAGAAACGAGAAAAACATTTTTACCCATTCTCACTTGATCTCAACCAATTATCTCCAAAAAAATTCCCTATGTTTTAGCCACCCCTAGACCTTCCCAAAACCGAAATTTTGCAGCCCTAATGATGGGCCTTAAACCCATCTAAGCCCAAGCCAAAATACTATGCAATTAAATCTAATTTAATCGCCTGTCGATATTGTATATCGATCGATATATTTATAACTGTTATAAATATATATAACATTATTTATTTCTCAAATCATATTCAAATTTTATAACTAATATTTCATAAATATTAATTAATTTATAACAACTATAAACTAATTAAATCGTTCGATCTTAAGGGAATTCATCATTTCGGCTGTGTAACTCTTGGGTGTAAATTTGGTTAGCAATTAACATCGAACTATTCTAATGTTAATGTTCACACGTCACATAGCAGGTGGTGTGACATTATGGCCAAATTCATCGCTTACTCATTTTCGGTAAAATCCAATTATAGTTTAATAAGCGTTACCCGGTTGTGGCATTTGTTTACACCAATTCTCTTCGTCAAAACTATATCACTTTGGACTTATGGAATTTGGTAATGTCAAAATTCCAACCTCGTCCACATTCAACTTTATAGTCCAAATACAACGTCCTTGGTTCAATAATAACAATTATTATTAACCGAAATGCTCTGGCCAGAGACTTTGACTTGAGTTGACTGTGATACTAACCGTATATAACCGAGGAGATGAATCCTCTGTTGAATAGTGCTTCACTTCCAATACTTCCACTCGACCCAACTATAGTCACTTGATGGACGCCATGCCATGATTTGGCTATGATCAAAGCGGAGCTTTAATATTGAAGATCCACGGTATTCTCAAGTCGAGAGAACTGTGTAAATTAGTCACATCGATATTTTCTGTTTGACCTTAGTTATATTAACCAACAGAAAACTATCGAGTGAGTCGTTCCATAGTTATCCAATAACTATTAGTACGTAACCCCTAGGTGCCCCCAGCAGTCATGAGTAATACACTGCCCAACATTTGGAGAGTGTTACATACTCTAGTCTCAACGGATACATCGATATTCGGTCTCGATGCATCTTGACCAGGAACATTTAAAATGGTATATTTGTTTCGTTGGGATAAATTACTCACGGTTACAATACTTTGTAACTACTATCACAAAATATACCATTTATGGATTTTTCTATTAAATATACTTTTAATTAAGTTAATTAATTAATATAATCACATTATATCAAGTATATAATAGGAAGAAAATACCTTTTATTTCGAACAAGATTGGTCAATGAGTTAAATATATGTACCAAATTACATTATTTCCCCTAGGGCATACCCCTAACTCTATCTGTACAATCGTTCGAGACAAACTTAGCTCCACCGCCGGTCGAATTAAAACTATATGGGGCAACTCCAAACCTACGTCATGCACCCACTTACCGACCTAAGCCCTTGCATAAACTATGAAGCAAGATTGCACCGCCAATAACAGGAATTGAAATTCGGATCGAAATAAAAAACGAACGGCTATCAGAAGTCAGTCGATTGAAAACAACATCTTGAGGTGGACTCCAATGATTCACACTGAAAATTCAACGGATAGCTGAAAAGCCAAAGCCAAATTTGCATGGTAGCCTCGACACTTACCCATTACTTCAAAGGACACCAAGAAGATATAGAGAGAAATTGGATTCATTACGACAAGCAGTAGCAGTCAAGACCAAAACTAGGTGATCAACAATAAATGAGTTCGAATGAAGTGATGAATCAGGTCGAGTGAACACTTGGGTCGCCTGGAATCGAGTCATTAGAAGCTGGATCGCATGAAGAGGCAAGATTGGTTCGGGTCAAGTGAGGAAATGATGGGTTGGTTCAAACATGTAAGTAGGTAAGTAAGAGGAGCTAAAAATTTTGCTAAGTAGTAGGGTCGCACGCGATCCATCGTAGATCGCTAGTGACCCAACCTTACTTTGTGAAATTCAAATTCCTTTAAAGAGTTAGGTCGCTAGTGACCCATCCCACATGGATCGCAAGCGACCCATATAAAAAAAGAAAAGGGAGAGAGGAAAAGAAAACTTCACCTATTCTTCTCGAACTCGATCTCTTACAATTGTTCATCATTCCGAGGCATGCCGGGAAACTACGGGCAATAATGTGATACATTATGGCAAGTAGTAACGGTCAGAACCAAAGAAAGACGACCAACAACATGGGGTTAACATATTCGTAAAGCTCTAATGCAATCACTTGGAAATCAACAGATAGATATTGAAAGCGATAACTTCCAGAGCACGCCTTGTTTACAACAAAGACGTACTCTAGGGGGCAAATGTCATACGAGTTTTTAACCTAGCAGAGACCAATAAAAAAAACAACCTTGTGTAGACAAAATGGTTTAGAACTTAACCAGAAAGGCTAAGGCAAGTAGTGAACGAGAGCCAAGCTATATGGCTAAGACAACGACCGGGATCAACGAAGCCGAAAGATCAGTATTCCTTTAGTCCAATCAGTAGCTAAACGTAAACAGCTAGTGAATTGCCATCAAAACGTAACAGCTATGATAAAAGGCTAAGGAAACATCCCCAATTCCAAACTCCAGAAAAATCCTAAGTGGTTGGATCATCAGCGACTCATGCCTCCCCTCAAACCTTCAAACCAGACAACCAAAGATTACTATGAAAGAGGCCAGGGCATTGGCTCGCAAATGAGCCAAGTCTATGGGTTGCTAGCGATCCATAGACGATGGGTCGCCAGTGACCCATAGGCGATGGGTCGCCAGCGACCCATAGGCCATGGGTCGATGCCTTGTATTGCGAGCCAAATCCTCCATGGGTCGTCTCCTACCAACCTGCGAGCTGGTGATGATGTGGCCTGGCCCAGAAGCTCTCCGATCCATATAAATACCATCCTACCTACAACATAAGGCAGGGCTTCTCCGGATTGGTTGCTGAAGCTCTGCTGGAATTATTCTTCACTATCTACCTCCTTCACAACAATCTCCAAAGGAATACACTGTGATTCTCCAGTGGATTCCAACTCTAGAGATTCAATCTAGCTAGAAAACAATCAAAGCCTTGTAATCAAACATCTATATAACAACAATCAGTCTATAATAAAACTATGAAGTGGACGTAGGCTTCATTAACAGTCGAACCACTATAAAAGTTTTCTGTCTTCTTTCTTTTACTGTTCTTTTCTTATATCTATGATCTGTGATATTGCTCTGTCAGAATAGGGCTGGTGCTTTCAAACTCTAACCAGGGTGTTGGTCCATTTTTTGGGTCAACAACATGTGTAACGACCCAGAATTTTTAACGAATTAAATTGAAAATATTTAATTAATTTTAAATATTTGAACGATGATTTAATTTGAATCCTCGATTTAACTTTGAATTTGGCGATTAAATTATAAAATTTAATCTATTGTAAATTGAATAAAAATTTGAATCTTCAATTTTAAGTTGAAGAAAAATATTTCGAAAGCTTTTAAAATTCGTATTGATAATACTGAAGATAACAGAAGCTTCAGAATTGAGTTTGGAAACAATTTGTTCAGTTTTGAAATTATATCGTTCGAACTGATATTTAAAAATAGCCGTCCGAGGCGCAGTCTCGGAATTCGACGAAACCAGTTCCATTGGGTCCGTAATATCGAATTATTGCTGGATTTCAAATTTCGTGGCATTTGGAGTTGATATGTGAGCACACGGTGAGAAAACGCATCGAATTTTTATCGAAATTCAATTTAAATTTAAATTTTAATTAATCAAACCTCAGCACGTTTCGTTCCATTTATCATGCCTAAATTCACGCAGAAGAACACGTTGAGGAATCGTGCAAACCATACTCCTCTCTGATAAATCTCGTCTCCCCTCTCCTCAACTCAGTTCAAACGAAATTAAAAAGAAAGAAAAAAAAAGTAATGGCTGATAATTTAAATTCACCTCCTCTTTCAAAATCAAATTCAATTGCTTCAGTAAAATAAATAAAATCGCGATGGCGATTTGAGGGCCTGGCCAAGAATGCGAAGCGGAGGAAGGTCATGCTCGAGCGCTGCTATGGGATTTCTCGATTTGGGAAGCTCGAGATTAGGGCTTCGCAGCGAAATTGGGTCGCGATTGCGCGTGTAGGTGGCGGCACACACGAGGGCGCACGCAGCGAGGCACTGCGAGGGAGGCGACTTGATTATCGGAGGAGAAGGCAGTTAGGGTTCATTGGCCTGGGTTGGGGATTTTTCGCGTGGGCATCGCGAGGGGTATGAAGTCGCGTGTAAGGAGAGATAGGTGCAATCGAATTCGCGATTTCGAAGATGGGTCGAAGGACGTTCGACATCAAGTCAGGCGAAGTCGTCGCGATATTTACGGCAGAAGCGGCGACGTGCTGGGATGGTAGTCGTGGAGTTCGTTGAGGCTTCGGGGATTGTTCGTTTGTGGCCGCGATCACTCGCGAGTTCAATGTCACGTTCGCGTGATGCTGGGATAGTCTAGTGGACAACTGTGCGAGGCGGCGGTATCTCTTGGTGGCTCGCGTACGTGAGCTCGAGCACGCAAAGCAGTGGTGATGGCAATGTTGCTCCAGAGGGCTCGAGTTCGAGTTTCCAGATCGATCGAGTGAGGTATAAATCAAGAAAATCGAGTCAGGATGATAATGGATTGCGAAATAAAAAGCTAAGGTGAGATCTTCTCACTCAGATTTATAATTGAATTGCAGTTATTGATTGATTTGTTTGAATGTGCTATTAGATATGATAGGATATATCTATATATATAGCAGTATATACATATTGGCATATGTATATATTGGATTGATTGATTTCCCGCCTCGTATAGCGGATGAGACCCTATTGCGCCGTTAGTAAGCGGATTTTTATAAAAACCCATATACCGCGATATTCCACCTCGAAGTGGAATGGTATTGTGCTAACATCTGTGGATGCAGGGAAACAGGTTGGAGGGATCCAACTGGATTCCTCACCAGTAGTTATTTATTTACAGATATTGTGATGTATTCTGTTATCATATGTTGAGATATGATATTGACTGTTGTGATTGACTAATTGATGCGTTGCATCATCGGATTCAAATTTTGAAGTTTAAAAATAACGATTTTTAACTTTAAAAAGAGATTTTTAAAAGTGATTATTTGAAAGTATACGTTTTATTTGAATCTTTGAATTGGTTTACTTTAAATAAATAAATGTTATAAATTTAAAGTTATGGAGATTATAATGTTTGTGAAATATAACCAAAAGATGATTTTTGAAGTAAATAGTTAAGTAATTTATAAGATAGTTTTAAATTTGAATTTCTGGATTATTAAAATCGATGTATATAAAAGATGTACAAAATTGATATTTATCAATTAAAATTATGGGAATTTTAAACGAGTTTTTATAAGTGTTAAATTTGTAAAGATATAAAACTTATAGAATTATAAGTTGTAAAGATAGAAAATTTATAGAATTATAAATTGTGAAGATTTGAAGTTTATAGATTTATAAAATTTGAAGTTTATAGATTTATAAAGTATGAAGTTATAAAATGAATGGAATTATAGAATAAAAGATTATAAGAAATTTACTTATAAATTGGGTTTTTGCCTTTAAATGGAATATTTATCGAATTGATTTATAAAGGAGATTTATAAATCAAAGTTGTTAGAAAATAGAAACAGAATCTATAAACGGTGTTTTATAAATTCGAAAATCAATCAAATGGATGAATAGAATATAGAAAGTTATTAAGGACATTTTATCCACGATTTTGGATAGTGGATAAATTCTTGAAAATAAATGTGTAGAAAAGATTGAAATGTGGTTAGTGAAGTATATTCACGATTTTGGACAGTGAATATATTTTTAAGTAAAATGGGTATGGTTTTGGGAAAGTGATATTTAAGATGAAGTTAATTGTCGTAACGATGTTTTAAAATGATTAAATATCGAAATCATAGATTTCAACATTCATTGTTGAAATAGACGTTTTCGAGAAATAAGGAAATGATGGACTATAACACGGTTGTTATAGTAAATGATTTCCGAAAGGAAATATTTTTATGTAGTATTGGGATTTATATATCTATTTTAATTTCGAATCCCTATACTAGTGATTTCGAGTCGTCGTAACGATGTTTTACGTAACATTCGTTTTGACTCAAATAGATGTTGTTAAAATAAATGATTTCCTTAAAGAACGAAATATATACTTAATATTGATTTAAGTATATCGAATATTTTCAAATGTTGAAAATAAAAGATTTGTGAAACACTTATTATTAAATAAGTATGGAATGTTTTCCAAAATGAAACGAAACGTTTTGAGATTTTATCTTCTTAAAGATAAACTGAAATTGAATATTTGAAAACGATTAAAAATCGAATATTAGTAGATATTCGAAAAATGTAAATTCAATATGGAATTTATAAAAGGAAAGGGAAACTGTTTAGAAAAATAAATATTGATTTATTTTTGAAGTGTGGAAATTTTATATCTAGTAAAGATATTTTTGAAGATAAAATAATTTGGGAAAATTATTTGGAATCTGATGATGTTGCGCATCTTTATTGATAGTTAAATAACCGACTATCAATAATTACCTTAGATAGGTATTTGTTGTGAATTGGATGAATTTGAATGCCACACTTATTTTTGAATAAGCGCTCACTATTCGGGTTAGCCGGGAAAGGACCATGGGGTCGTATAACCCATTCCGAATATGTGATACGTCATTATGAATCGCATTTGAAGACCGGTGTTGAAGACCGGATATTTTTGAAAACGGAAGGGTTACCGTCGAGTTACTCTACATCGGCTGATCTCCGATTTAGAGGTTTTATCACCCTTAGTGACGGGAAATCCTGACGTGATTGAAAATTATCCGGAAATTGCAAGGGCTTCGTGAGAAGTGCCTTCGGTTCTGTTCGATCCCGGAACAGACTTGTATGGATTGTGTGTCTGACGTTACAATTTGAGATATAAAGCTGATTTCTTTCAAATACATATCTGTTGGTGGCGGAGAATTTATTCTCTTAGCTTAACACCCTTCTCTGAGACGTACGAGCTCAGAGGTTATGTAGTTGAAATTTATCAGCGATATATCCCAATTTGGTAACGTGGCATACTGAGTGTTGCTGTGAAATGATCAGTGTTTGATCATTTGTGATATGATCATTTGTTTGATCTTATATCTTTGTGATCATAGGTTGATCATTTTGTTTGACCCGAAGCAGGGCTTTTTGAGAAAGCGTAGCTTTGTGGACGAGACTTCGTCGAGCCTCACACCCCGGAAATGGTCGAAACAGGACGAATGCGGCAAGGTTCTAGGGAGTAGCGCCCCTTAGTGTATGACATTCCTTCTGGATAAAGGTGGTATCATGGTATGGAGCCTAGATACTTAACCTCTGTGGTTGCTGCAAAATTTATTTCTTTGTGGTTGTTGCGAATCGGGGATCCTCGGGAAGATCGATGACGATCGGGGGATGGCATACGCGTGTCAGTAGTTACCTATTTTTGCAGAGGTAACCCGGCCTTGTGTTGGCAGAGATCCGGTTAGGTTCTCGGGTCGTCTATTCCAGGGACGTACCCATCGTGGATAGGAAGTTCCTTAGCCTGACCATTTGTTGGAAATCCAAAGAAACAATACGAGCCTTTACAATTTCAATTGTATAACCTGTCTCCTCAGGAGGCAGCTATAGCAGGCATAATATAATGGTACCTATGCTGGCTAAGATTTATATTATACTTTCGAAATGTTTTCTACACTATGCACTAATAATAATATCAAAAATGATTTGATTTTGCGTAGTAAGCATCTTTGACTATCATAAGAAGAAATCTCCTCCAAGTCTGCGTTTGCATTGTGTGTGTGGTGGGAGGTCTTATGGTAGTTTCATTTTCCAAAAGCATTGCGAAATTTACTTTAAAATCTTCCTGTTGTTTATTTTAAAGAATAACTGTTTTACGATCTCACACCAGTCACCATGACTGACTCGGAGTTTATTGTTCCCTTCTAAACTCTGGGTGCCCACCAATTTCCACACGGGCAGTCTAGAGTTAGATTATCAGGATATTCTGGATATTCTGGAGCTTTGGAGATAAGCTGGATGGCGAGACGTAGTATTTGTATCTGATATTATTTTATTCCGCTGTGTATTCTGTATGAGGACAAGTTTATATAACTGTCCATTGTTGTATATTGACTCTGACGATTGATGTATGTATAAAATGATATAGTTCTTTGTTTTAAAAGACTAGTAATTATCTATTGTATATTGTTCCGCTGCGATGTGTAAGATTCTGATATTGTTTCCTGTTCTGATGTGTTTTCTGTTGTTCTTCTTCTTTCTTTCTTCTCTTTTCCTTCTATCTTCTTCTTCTTCTACTTTTTCTTTTTCTTAAAACCCTCACTATTGGAATTTCCGGCACTCGATTGCTCGGCAGTCGATAAAGTGAGTATCGATGTCGAATTTTCGAAAGTCGAAAATTTCGGTATGTGACAAAGTGGTATCAGAGCATATGGTTAAGCGACAACCCTGCTCTGTTGGGTGTTACTCATTAGAGACAGAGTCAGTAGTACTCTAGAATGAGTTTGAGTGTAATAATAGATACGAGCGCGTATTTGTTAGTGAATATAAAAATTGTTTTATATTGTGATGATTGATTTATTGAGTGGTATATGGATTCTGGTCAATACGAGTAATTAACGATCATTGATAGGGATCTCTAAACACTCGAATAGAACAATTCGGCACAGTATTGTTTTAAAATAGGGTAAATGAGATAATTTTGCCCAAAACTATTTTTGTATAGAAAATAAATGATTTTCTATGAAGTACTATAGTATATGGTTGCATGGATGTTAGGAAGTAATAATAGTGAATTTTCATCACTGAAATTGAATAGGAAGTTGGAATCATAACTCCAAAGTTAAGAAATAAATCCATATACAAATGAGATTCAAAGAATATAAATTTTAAATGTGAATTGTAATTTAAAACGGAATTCCAGAGAAGTTTTTGGAAATGTTTTGAAAAGAATTTGAAAATTTTGGTGATTTGGAAAGTTTAAATCTTTTTAGAGTTGAAAATGAATTTCAAAGGTTTTTGAAAAGTATTCTGAAGAGATGAAAGCTCTAAACTCTTTTCGGTCGCTGGAAAATAACTTCGGTAATGACTGCAGCATTATCGATGTTCATTTTCGGGTTTCCAAAAGAGAAATTGCTGCTAAACTGTTTTAAATGGAAAGTGTTTGGAAAAAATTGGGTTTTGTTTTGGAAAATTCAAAAGATAATTTGAATTGTTTTCAAAAATGGTTTTGAAAGGTTGAATATAAGTTGTATAACTTATAAAATGAGAAAATGTAAGTGAGATAAATGATGTTTAATGGGAATATAACTTAAGAAATGACGAATGAATTTGATTTTGGGTATCAAAATTTATTACTGAAATGAATATGAACTTGAGTTATATAAGTGAAATTCAACTTGAAATGTTAAATGCATTAGCAATTGAATAAATAAATGTATTGGATGTTAATCAATCTAATGAAAGTAAATTGATATGGAAGAATGAATGTAAGTGTAAATTCATTGAAGCTAATTGAATGAAGATAAAACTGGAATTAGAACTGAATGTTGAAAACGAATGTGAATAAATGAATTAGAATTGAAATGAATTAGTAACTGAAACTAATTTAAAAGAGTGCAGTTGTGAATGAATGAAAGCTGATAAAATTCAATATTCAGGAGATAAACCGAATCCAAATTAGATTGGAATTGTGAATTGAATTCAAATGAATTTGAAATGTAAAATTGAATAAATAAATATGTGTAACTTCAATAGTGAATTAGAGATGGTATAAGAAGTTATATTGAAAATTTTGTAATAGAACTTGCAAAATGGTTTGAATATGTGTAACTAGATATTATGGCTAGTAGGACATACAGGTGTTATAAAAGGAATTGAAATTTTGATTTCGAAGATAATTCGAATTTGCTCGAAAAGGTACGTATTTGAATTCCAATATGAGTTTTTGATGATTTCTTGTCTAGCCGCTTGGCTTTTTCTTTTTGAAATTTGAGAGTCCGTAGGGACGTTTTGTAGTCGTACCGTATTAGCCGCGCAAAGGAGACGCTGGCGAAATTTTTCGAAAATTTAGGGCGTTAGAAAATTTTTGAGAAAATTTGGAAGTTTAAATTTGAATTTAAACTTAAATTTGAATTGTTAAGCAAACAATGTTGTTTTGAACTTAGAGTTGAAGTTGAAATTTAGTTGATGAATAATGAATCTTTAGTAGAAAGATTTGTTTTGATAGATTGATAAAAACTATTGGATTGTGAAAAATAGTAGACGAGTTAGGGATCATTTTTCTTAACTTGTAATTTCGAGGACGAAATTCTTTTAAGGGGGGAAGTTTGTAACGACCCAGAATTTTTAACGAATTAAATTGAAAATATTTAATTAATTTTAAATATTTGAACGATGATTTAATTTGAATCCTCGATTTAACTTTGAATTTGGCGATTAAATTATAAAATTTAATCTATTGTAAATTGAATAAAAATTTGAATCTTCAATTTTAAGTTGAAGAAAAATATTTCGAAAGCTTTTAAAATTCGTATTGATAATACTGAAGATAACAGAAGCTTCAGAATTGAGTTTGGAAACAATTTGTTCAGTTTTGAAATTATATCGTTCGAACTGATATTTAAAAATAGCCGTCGGAGGCACAGTCTCGGAATTCGACGAAACCAGTTCCATTGGGTCCGTAATATCGAATTATTGCCGGATTTCAAATTTCGTGGCATTTGGAGTTGATATATGAGCACACGGTGAGAAAACGCATCGAATTTTTATCGAAATTCAATTTAAATTTAAATTTTAATTAATCAAACCTCAGCACGTTTCGTTCCATTTATCACGCCTAAATTCACGCAGAAGAACACGTTGAGGAATCGTGCAAACCATACTCCTCTCTGATAAATCTCGTCTCCCCTCTCCTCAACTCAGTTCAAACGAAATTAAAAAGAAAGAAAAAAAAAAGTAATGGCTGATAATTTAAATTCACCTCCTCTTTCAAAATCAAATTCAATTGCTTCAGTAAAATAAATAAAATCGCGATGGCGATTTGAGGGCCTGGCCAAGAATGCGAAGCGGAGGAAGGTCATGCTCGAGCGCTGCTATGGGATTTCTCGATTTGGGAAGCTCGAGATTAGGGCTTCGCAGCGAAATTGGGTCGCGATTGCGCGTGTAGGTGGCGGCACACACGAGGGCGCGCGCAGCGAGGCACTGCGAGGGAGGCGACTTGATTATCGGAGGAGAAGGCAGTTAGGGTTCATTGGCCTGGGTTGGGGATTTTTCGCGTGGGCATCGCGAGGGGTATGAAGTCGCGTGTAAGGAGAGATAGGTGCAATCGAATTCGCGATTTCGAAGATGGGTCGAAGGACGTTCGACATCAAGTCAGGCGAAGTCGTCGCGATATTTACGGCAGAAGCAGCGACGTGCTGGGATGGTAGTCGTGGAGTTCGTTGAGGCTTCGGGGATTGTTCGTTTGTGGCCGCGATCACTCGCGAGTTCAATGTCACGTTCGCGTGATGCTGGGATAGTCTAGTGGACAACTGTGCGAGGCGGCGGTATCTCTTGGTGGCTCGCGTACGTGAGCTCGAGCACGCAAAGCAGTGGTGATGGCAATGTTGCTCCAGAGGGCTCGAGTTCGAGTTTCCAGATCGATCGAGTGAGGTATAAATCAAGAAAATCGAGTCAGGATGATAATGGATTGCGAAATAAAAAGCTAAGGTGAGATCTTCTCACTCAGATTTATAATTGAATTGCAGTTATTGATTGATTTGTTTGAATGTGCTATTAGATATGATAGGATATATCTATATATATAGCAGTATATACATATTGGCATATGTATATATTGGATTGATTGATTTCCCGCCTCGTATAGCGGATGAGACCCTATTGCGCCGTTAGTAAGCGGATTTTTATAAAAACCCATATACCGCGATATTCCACCTCGAAGTGGAATGGTATTGTGCTAACATCTGTGGATGCAGGGAAACAGGTTGGAGGGATCCAACTGGATTCCTCACCAGTAGTTATTTATTTACAGATATTGTGATGTATTCTGTTATCATATGTTGAGATATGATATTGACTGTTGTGATTGACTAATTGATGCGTTGCATCATCGGATTCAAATTTTGAAGTTTAAAAATAACGATTTTTAACTTTAAAAAGAGATTTTTAAAAGTGATTATTTGAAAGTATACGTTTTATTTGAATCTTTGAATTGGTTTACTTTAAATAAATAAATGTTATAAATTTAAAGTTATGGAGATTATAATGTTTGTGAAATATAACCAAAAGATGATTTTTGAAGTAAATAGTTAAGTAATTTATAAGATAGTTTTAAATTTGAATTTCTGGATTATTAAAATCGATGTATATAAAAGATGTACAAAATTGATATTTATCAATTAAAATTATGGGAATTTTAAACGAGTTTTTATAAGTGTTAAATTTGTAAAGATATAAAACTTATAGAATTATAAGTTGTAAAGATAGAAAATTTATAGAATTATAAATTGTGAAGATTTGAAGTTTATAGATTTATAAAATTTGAAGTTTATAGATTTATAAAGTATGAAGTTATAAAATGAATGGAATTATAGAATAAAAGATTATAAGAAATTTACTTATAAATTGGGTTTTTGCCTTTAAATGGAATATTTATCGAATTGATTTATAAAGGAGATTTATAAATCAAAGTTGTTAGAAAATAGAAACAGAATCTATAAACGGTGTTTTATAAATTCGAAAATCAATCAAATGGATGAATCGAATATAGAAAGTTATTAAGGACATTTTATCCACGATTTTGGATAGTGGATAAATTCTTGAAAATAAATGTGTAGAAAAGATTGAAATGTGGTTAGTGAAGTATATTCACGATTTTGGACAGTGAATATATTTTTAAGTAAAATGGGTATGGTTTTGGGAAAGTGATATTTAAGATGAAGTTAATTGTCGTAACGATGTTTTAAAATGATTAAATATCGAAATCATAGATTTCAACATTCATTGTTGAAATAGACGTTTTCGAGAAATAAGGAAATGATGGACTATAACACGGTTGTTATAGTAAATGATTTCCGAAAGGAAATATTTTTATGTAGTATTGGGATTTATATATCTATTTTAATTTCGAATCCCTATACTAGTGATTTCGAGTCGTCGTAACGATGTTTTACGTAACATTCGTTTTGACTCAAATAGATGTTGTTAAAATAAATGATTTCCTTAAAGAACGAAATATATACTTAATATTTATTTAAGTATATCAAATATTTTCAAATGTTGAAAATAAAAGATTTGTGAAACACTTATTATTAAATAAGTATGGAATGTTTTCCAAAATGAAACGAAACGTTTTGAGATTTTATCTTCTTAAAGATAAACTGAAATTGAATATTTGAAAACGATTAAAAATCGAATATTAGTAGATATTCGAAAAATGTAAATTCAATATGGAATTTATAAAAGGAAAGGGAAACTGTTTAGAAAAATAAATATTGATTTATTTTTGAAGTGTGGAAATTTTATATCTAGTAAAGATATTTTTGAAGATAAAATTATTTGGGAAAATTATTTGGAATCTGATGATGTTGCGCATCTTTATTGATAGTTAAATAACCGACTATCAATAATTACCTTAGATAGGTATTTGTTGTGAATTGGATGAATTTGAATGCCACAATTATTTTTGAATAAGCGCTCACTATTCGGGTTAGCCGGAAAAGGACCATGGGGTCGTATAACCCATTCCGAATATGTGATACGTCGTTATGAATTGCATTTGAAGACCGGTGTTGAAGACCGGATATTTTTGAAAACGGAAGGGTTACCGTCGAGTTACTCTACATCGGCTGATCTCCGATTTAGAGGTTTTATCACCCTTAGTGATGGGAAATCCTGACGTGATTGAAAATTATCCGGA
Source organism: Allium fistulosum (assembly GCA_030737815.1). NCBI lineage: Eukaryota > Viridiplantae > Streptophyta > Magnoliopsida > Asparagales > Amaryllidaceae > Allium > Allium fistulosum. The sequence goes on from CM060902.1 coordinate 1,081,645,248, forward strand.
AATTGCAAGGGCTTCGTGAGAAGTGCCTTCGGTTCTGTTCGATCCCGGAACAGACTTGTATGGATTGTGTGTCTGACGTTACAATTTGAGATATAAAGCTGATTTCTTTCAAATACATATCTGTTGGTGGCGGAGAATTTATTCTCTTAGCTTAACACCCTTCTCTGAGACGTACGAGCTCAGAGGTTATGTAGTTGAAATTTATCAGCGATATATCCCAATTTGGTAACGTGGCATACTGAGTGTTGCTGTGAAATGATCAGTGTTTGATCATTTGTGATATGATCATTTGTTTGATCTTATATCTTTGTGATCATAGGTTGATCATTTTGTTTGACCCGAAGCAGGGCTTTTTGAGAAAGCGTAGCTTTGTGGACGAGACTTCGTCGAGCCTCACACCCCGGAAATGGTCGAAACAGGACGAATGCGGCAAGGTTCTAGGGAGTAGCGCCCCTTAGTGTATGTCATTCCTTCTGGATAAAGGTGGTATCATGGTATGGAGCCCAGATACTTAACCTCTGTGGTTGCTGCAAAATTTATTTCTTTGTGGTTGTTGCGAATCGGGGATCCTCGGGAAGATCGGTGACGATCGGGGGATGGCATACGCGTGTCAGTAGTTACCTATTTTTGCAGAGGTAACCCGGCCTTGTGTTGGCAGAGATCCGGTTAGGTTCTCGGGTCGTCTATTCCAGGGACGTACCCATCGTGGATAGGAAGTTCCTTAGCCTGACCATTTGTTGGAAATCCAAAGAAACAATACGAGCCTTTACGATTTCAATTGTATAACCTGTCTCCTCAGGAGGCAGCTATAGCAGGCATAATATAATGGTACCTATGCTGGCTAAGATTTATATTATACTTTCGAAATGTTTTCTACACTATGCACTAATAATAATATCAAAAATGATTTGATTTTGCGTAGTAAGCATCTTTGACTATCATAAGAAGAAATCTCCTCCAAGTCTGCGTTTGCATTGTGTGTGTGGTGGGAGGTCTTATGGTAGTTTCATTTTCCAAAAGCATTGCGAAATTTACTTTAAAATCTTCCTGTTGTTTATTTTAAAGAATAACTGTTTTACGATCTCACACCAGTCACCATGACTGACTCGGAGTTTATTGTTCCCTTCTAAACTCTGGGTGCCCACCAATTTCCACACGGGCAGTCTAGAGTTAGATTATCAGGATATTCTGGATATTCTGGAGCTTTGGAGATAAGCTGGATGGCGAGATGTAGTATTTGTATCTGATATTATTTTATTCCGCTGTGTATTCTGTATGAGGACAAGTTTATATAACTGTCCATTGTTGTATATTGACTCTGATGATTGATGTATGTATAAAATGATATAGTTCTTTGTTTTAAAAGACTAGTAATTATCTATTGTATATTGTTCCGCTGCGATGTGTAAGATTCTAATATTGTTTCCTGTTCTGATGTGTTTTCTGTTGTTCTTCTTCTTTCTTTCTTCTCTTTTCCTTCTATCTTCTTCTTCTTCTACTTTTTCTTTTTCTTAAAACCCTCACTATTGGAATTTCCGGCACTCGATTGCTCGGCACTCGATAAAGTGAGTATCGATGTCGAATTTTCGAAAGTCGAAAATTTCGGTATGTGACAACATGCCTATCACAGATGTGTTGAAGATCCCCAACGGTGAAGTGAGAAGGTGGAGAATCGGGTGGATTATCAATTACAACGACTCCATTCATGGCAATGTTGGGAGTGATCTTCTTTTTGGTTTTGTTATAATCATTAAAGGAGCCATAACAGTGGACTCTTGATGAATATGAGATGGTCTAGCGAATGCCACGGAAAATGAACCTAGTATGGAGCTAGACATCACTACTAGTGAAGTGGAGGTAAAAGGGGCTATAACAGCGGAAATCCTAAAGGAGTGTCCAGTGATCGGATTTAAATTAGAAATAAGACTCGAATGGAAAGCATAATTGGGTAAGTGTTATTTTACCCAATTTTCTATACTTATGCAGACGTGTGTCTAGCCCTAGTGCAGTCTATGTATAGTTTGAGAGTTGACTCATCGGGTTTTGTACATCGATTGGGGGCAATGTTTATATCCTATATGTGCATGTATGTTGTGTCTTATGCACGATGTGTAGAAGAATACTGTATGAAGTGAATTCCCACTTGTGCTTGCAAATGTGTCATGACACGCGATGGAACTATGTATCGGATGAAAAACTATTAACATAGCAACTACGTTAATAGCTTTGGAATAATCCAACACGAATAGGAACTTTAGCTCTCAATTGATCTTTCCCTGGAGAGGTAATGCATTTTTTGGAAATCGAAGATTCCTCAACCATTACAGGCAATAATGACATAATATGTGATCCTGAGCATGTCAATAACAAATTTCGATTAAGTCTCCAAGTTAGTAATGTGGATTCATCAAATTATCCCCAAGTAGGCGGAATGGATTTGAAAATCGACGTAATTAGAGAGAACTCCTTGTCTCATCCTAAGTTGACCTCGGCCACTAAAGTATTATTCCCTCTATTCGGCCATTATGGTCGAGAATGTTTAGATTTGGATCGATGAAGGAAGGGAGAAGTCGAAGACGATGTGATGGAGCCAAACCAAGCCAAGGTGCATGGCCGTAGAGGGGAGGAAGTTTCATACCTTTTGGTTGAGTGATGAAGGAGGCAAGACGATGTATATTGCTTAAGCTAAAGCCCTAGGTCAAAGGTAGTAGAGAGGTATTGATGGTAAAATGAAATTAAGGTAAGAAATTTTCTAAGTGTTGAGAAACACTTATATGAAATCTGATCGGTACCAGTCCATGGATGGATCAGTACCTATCCATAAAATTTGTAAAAAAATAAAAAATGAGAAAAACGACGTTGCATCTACCTTACCTTCAATCAGAATGATTCTCAACGATGGATGGAATGAATGAGTTTTTGGGATTGCAAAATTTATATCTACGAAAAACATACTTTTATGGGCAAGTGTTATCCAGGATTTCTTGCAAGTGGCAGTTCGATGATATTGAACCACAAAATGGTGAAGGAATGGAAGCTAGAATCAAAGATGATTGAATGTAAGTCATGACGAAAGGAGAAGGGAAAAAAATTGATTAAGTCTATGAACCAGTACCAATCCATTTATGGATAGGTCCTGATTCATCGATCTCTTTCCTATTATTTGATTCTTAGAGAAAATGAAGGAATTTTGAATAAATTCACGGATAATACTTATATGTGGTTGGATCATACCAATCCCTGGATGAATCAATATTGATCCATCATTCCTCTCCATTTTCCCCTCCATTTCTCAGTGAATATGTAGAACATCAAGCTAAGAAGTATCAAGAAATAATCAATGTATATGGAAGGCAACATATCTCGAAAAGATGGAGGGAAGAACATTTCCATGGACCAGTACCAATCCACTAACTTGATGATTTTAGCTCTGCTCTTCTCCTATCTTATTGGATCATGATCTATGACAAGTTCTGGTGGACCAACAGAGTAATCTGATGACTCATAGGCCCAATAACAGCTTACTACAGCTATAAATATAGGTCTACATGGTACAAAAATGGGAGCTCGGTAAATTGCTCTTACACAACTTAGGGAAAGTACCGCTATTTCAATTTCTGTGGAATTTTGAGATTGTATTTATTATTGTTCTGGATCTAGTGTGTAATCAATAATAAAATTACATTAAAATAGACATTAGCATAGCCAAACTATTATAAAATTTTTGTGTCATCTTTTCTTGTTTTCTTCTTTATATTTTTCTTTTTATTTATTATAGTTTGATTAGATATAACAATTTGCAATCACTGTATTCATGAAATAAATCATTAAAGGTGTTGGACTAATTTTTTAGCTAACATTAGCCCAGGTGATTTGAGAAAGGAAGGTCGACTCACTCGTGAGACTAGTGTATGTAATGTCATCCATATGATGGACGGTGTTTTCCTCGTGACAATTAGGGACACCAAAAGGTTACGTATTTGTAGTTTATATGGATCAATGTAACATCCCATAAACTTTAATAATTTAAGTAATATTTTATTAAAGGATACTTTAGTAATTTTACATAAAAATGGTAAAAATTTAATTTTTATATATGAATGAATTAGATGAGGAACTCTTACCATTGCAAAGATTGGATTTTTATAGTCAAACTTCACCGTAAGAATACCTTAATTTAATTAAGGAATTAGAAGTTATTATCAAATTAGTATTTCGATTTGATTTTAATTGTGTTAGGGTCTTAAGGCCTATTAGTGCTAAGTTAGACATAGAAGTGGTCGTTTAATTTCTGAAAACAGCGTATATTTCTAATTTTCTACTTCTCTTCTCAATAATAACAAATGAAACATTCTATAAACCTAGATCTGCAATTCCAAGAGCAGTACATAATCCAATTTAGTACTTTTTGAGGCTAAAGTGGTCAATGCCACTAAGGCCATGTGAAGATATCAAATTCAACTCAACTCTTGGAGATCGGATTCTGGGGCATTTCTAGACATATGAGAGAAAGGATATTCAATTCGATTTGAGAGATTTTCTTGGTATTTAGTGAGTAGCAAAATGTTAATTAATATGTTTAATATTATATGTGCCTATATTCCATTATTTATGGCCTAAGTTAGGCGTCATGTTTAATATGATACGATGATATGATACACCTAAGTTTGGATATTGGCGTTTAGATTAGTGGTAAGAAATGTGAATTGGCCATTAGAGATGCTTTGATACCTTGAGTTTATATAAAAGGAAGAAATGTGAATAGGCTATGGTTAAATTAATGAAATATAAATCGATTAATTCAATGTAAAATAGTAGTGATGATATGTGGACATGAATATGTCATAATTAGACTGAATTATCATGATAATGGAGTATTAGTTGTGTTAATAATGCAATAATAACAGTGGTATCAATGTCTTAGGGAAAAGTTAAGTAAATGTGGTGATTAGAGATAATTTTGAAGTCGATGCTTTAAAACGATCGAACATGTGTATAATGCAGTAATAATGTTAATATAGTCATAGAAGAAGTTTAATTACACTTAAACAATACATTATGAAGTGTATTATTTACTGAATGAAACAAGTTCGAATACCGAACAAAAACTCATAAAATAGTAAGAAAATCAACTTTCATAATCTATTAGTCAACTGCCTAAAACCACCAGTCAATCGATTATTTTCCTATAGTAACTCAAGAATTTGTAGTGTAAACCTAAGGGGTTTCAGTCGATTGAAACTAGCACTTGTCGACTAAAATTTGAGGACCAATCAACTGAAATGCTAAGGAATTATTTCCTCAGGCGATCAATCTATTGATTTATTCAGTCATTTGACTGATGATCTACTCCGAGGTCAAGTTAAATCTGGACCCCAAAGAGCCTATATTCACTATTATGGCACATTATGTGAACTGTGCTGTGACGTTAGGATGTGATACATTGTATTATGGTGTGGTATAATGTGACATTAAATTACGATGAGTTTTGCAACATTTTGTGTTATGACAAGCAAGTTTGACATTATTTGATGCTCCTTCTGATTTCAATTGATTATTATAGGCATCACGATCTGTTTGTACTCGGTATGGGAATTAAAGAGAGATAGAGACGTCCATCAAATGTTAAGTAGAGTTGATTGGTAGTCTGATTGCTCAGTCAATCGATTGGTAGGTTGGAAAGATTGGAAGGTTGACCGATCATTATATGTGTCTATTAGTGAATCAAATGTTGGAGTTAGGATATAGTATTTGATTATAAATGAATGCCACCATTGAGATGTTGTTTCTTATTTGTCTTAATGTTTTTTATGTTTACCCGATTTGGGGATCTTGGCTATATGAGGATCCCGGATAGGTTGCATTTATGTCTTAATATGGAATCTATATAGATGGCATAATTTATTAACACTGACCATAGAGTAGATGTCACCGATATATTGTATTATGATGGAGTAACTTGATAGATACCAGTGATACGGGTAAAGGTATGTTAAGTGTAGTATTAGTCCATAACGATAGTCTATCAACATGTTAATATTGTATACTTAGTGATATTTCTCACTCATACAGGAAAATATCTGATCCTCTCTATATTTCCTTTTTGTATCTATCTTTTGATAGGTTGGCATGATATTATGGGAGTGCATGGTGATGAAGAAGGTGACTCATTAGAGTTGTTTTATTATGCTATCTACTATTTCAGTATTATGTATCTATGTTGAATCACTTGTGTATGACTGTCTTTTTGTTGACTTGATGTAATGGTTTTCTAGTATTGTTCAGATATTTTGATTATATATAATGTACCATATATTATTCCTTTCATTATAAGTTTTTGAAAGTTATAGTTAAAGTAGATAGCTCCGTGTATTATTTTACTTTATTTCACCCAAACGATATGTTGTTATGGCTTTTGGGATTCATCATCTATTCAGACGTAGTATCGGTAGGTCATGAATGAGTAGTTGTTACATTTGGTATTAGAGCTTAGGTTACCCAATTCCTATTATAACGTATTATGAGAGTGTATTTGTATATTTTTATGTACATAATTCTATATATATAGACAAGTATGGTACATATGCACAAACATCGTTTTATTTCTTGTTATATCTACTATCTTGGGGAGTTGCTAATGAATCTCGCTTACAAATAGTTGAAATGGACAAAATTACTGGATCAACGCTAGAGACATTGCCTTGGAGATTCCTGAGGTGAATATGCCTCTTTCATTCTATAGGTATCTACAGGCTCGAGCATGGGCTAATACTAACCCGGATGTGCATGTACATCCAGCATAAGGAGCAGCTCATATGCATCCACCTGCCTTAGATTTTTTGAAGTTGGGTAGGTATTTTCAAAACGTGGGTGGAAACCCTGTTTTAGAACCGAACCCTTTGTGAATATGAAAGCGAGGCTACGCACTTATGAGTGTATATTTGGAATAATGAGGTTGGATGACGCTATGAGAAGGCAGCTTGCTTCCTGGCATAGGGAGAAGTTTTGAATTAGTAGGAAAATGTTGTTGCTGAGATGAATGAAGAGGAGACGACTTGAGGCAATTTCAAACAGCATTTCGAGACGAAGTTTGTGTCAGAGGCTGAAAGAGGAGACCAGATCAAGAGGTTCATTTATTTGCAGTAAGGGACATGGCAATGAAAGTATGTGAACAAGTTTAACGAGCTTGGGGAGTTGGTTGAACACTCAACAAAGAAGGCTGTGAAATTCGCAAAAGGCTTGAGATCACCACTTAAAGAGTCGACACTTAGCCACATTCTGATGGGTACCACATTTGAGAGCTTAGTAGAGATGGCATTGCTTAACACCGTTACTAAGGAGGTTGTGAAAGAGGATACAAAGAAGGAGGTTGGCAAATACAAGGCAAGCGCAAAGAAGGCGAAGGCAAAGAAGGGCAAGGTAAATGTAACATCTCCCATTTTGAGGTCTGAAACTAAGTGCTATGGTTGCTGCAATCATCCATAGTATTAATTTCCAATGACAAAATATGGCTATGTTAATCATATCAATAATATCAGAAGCACATGATTGTGAAACTTTTCAAACAATTTAATAATAAACTTTCATATGTCATTTCACAAATAAGATTTCATATTCATTATATAATCTCATCTAATCTCACGTTCAGAGAAAATATAATTATTGCAAAATACTCCAAGAGCGATATATGAAGACGCCCCCATGGTTGATCAAAGTATAATACTTGGTAATTATACAATTTCCCATTACATCCATTCAAGCGGATAAAACAACATGGTGGAAAATAAAAGCTCCCAATAATAGCTACCTTGCCTCCTGCATGTCTTTGGAAGCTTATTCGTCTAATTGGGAAACCTGAAAACTCTACTCCCGGCCTACTCAAATGAGCACTCGAGAGTTTAAGGGGAAAAACAAAAACTTTGGGTCAGACAAATAGTCTGGTGTGAATAATAACCACCTACCATCTCAAACGAAAATAAATATCTAGTGAGACCACGCCGTGGGTGGAATGGGTTTTCTCCTCACTAGTATCTTAACAAAACATATCAACCATATATTATACTCCTTCATCCACTATGGTTAGAACATAATAAACAAACATTTGCAATCATGCAACATACAATGGATTACTCATCCCAATTTATTCAACTATCCATCTCAATTTCATCTGACTATCTGTCTTAACTTCAAATGACTATCCGTCTTATGTTTATGTGTACTACCTATCTCACATGTGTACAATATATAGATTATCTATCCTCTACATATGGACTACCCATCACACATTGTTTAACTATTTAAAATTATGCGGACTATCCATCACACATGTTTCATTCATTTTAAACTATATGGACCATCCATCGCACATATCGTAGTTTTCCCAGGATAAATATGAACCCTTCATTAACCATATAGAGACTATCCATCTCAGGCATTATGTGGACTATCTATCACACATTCCATGGTTTTTCTAGGATGAATATGAACCCATCACTTATCAATTTAATTCATAATTAATCTTATTCACCCAAGTACCCAACCTATGTCTATTGGTATCTCCAATTAGGTTGACAACCCCTTAAACTTATAACAAGTTGTAATAATACACATTGGTATCCCCAATATATGTTATGCCGAGATCATAAAATAAATGGCAAGTCAAATATAATATACATTGGCGTCCTCAATTAATAATGTCAAATTCGTAAACTTATGGCATATAGAAATATAAAACATTAGTATTCACATTGAATAATGTCGAAATCATGAAGCATAGGGCTTAACCGCCATCAATATAGCAAATAGAAGACTTATGGCACTCATGCCATTAAAATAATAGCGAACCTTTATCCAAGATAAAAAAATTGTTTTATAACTCATAAGGCTAACTGCCGAAATTATAAGGTCGTTGACTTTCTTAAAACATTAGCCATCTTACCTTTTTAAAACATACTTTTAGTTTGCATAAAACAAGGCCTCACCGACATTGAAATAGAGAGTTGCGGCATCAATGCCGCATGGCATAGTTGCTGAAAACAATGAAATAAAGAATGTTGACATTGATAAGCTACGACATCAATACTTTGAGCCAAAATCAATTACTTACAGCATCATTATAATCATATGGAAAATATTATACTTCAGCTATTAAGCCACAAAAAAAAGGAAAATTAGCGGCATCATTGTCACAAAATAGATTGATACCAAACTTGATGACTTACAGCATAAAAACTCATGGCATCATTTAAAACTTGGGTGAAGACTTATGACATAAAAACTCATGGCATTAATACCTCATATACCCTTGAGATTTGGTATTCCAATAGCGCCAATGTCAAATGCATGACCAAATGCATCACATACTTACGGTATAAATATCATTGCGTTGCTTCATGTCAACGCCGCCTATTCCAATATTGCTTACAACTGTGAAGTGATACCGCTTATTGTTAATGTCGAACGTCAGGGGGATGCCGCATATCGGTGGTATTGTCGTAATTATTATAAAAACTATTTTATTTCTATTAAAAGTAATTTCTTTTTACCACCTCTTATTCCTTATCAAATTTCTATTAGTTGAAAACAAGCTTTATAAATTTCTTTTCAGAAAACTGCCGCAAGTCAATTTTATACTTCCAACAACATTAATGAACTTAATTAATTAATACACTTAATTAATATTAATTTGAATGCTTATCTAGCATAATAAATTCATAGAAGTCCATAATCACTTGGGAAAAATTCTCAAAATTCACCAAAAATCAGAATTAACATATTCTTTCATCAATAAAATTTTCGAAGCCAAAATAATTATTTAATAATTAACACCCAAAATAAACACTTTTCCTCCTTAGGAAATTCATAAAATATTCGTTTTAACATGAAAAATTATGATATTAAAAACCATTTCCAAAATAATGTTTAATACAACATACCAGAAAATTAAATCAATTGGAGATCAAAAACTTAGATTTTACCCTTAAAACCTATCTAAATAATTTCATAAAAATTTCATAAATCGTTATTCTATCCAAATGATGCAATAAACAATCATAACATGATAATATCATTATAATTAATTCAAAAATTATCCATAACTGAAATCAAGCACAAGTAATAGAGATGGTTAACTATTATTCCAGTAAATTGGATGATGGAGTTGAGATTTGATGGGGTTTAGTTTCCCAAAGCTTTTTCCCTTTTGAATCCTTTGATTTCCCCTTCTTTCTTCCTTAGTAATGGTCGTCCTTGATTGTTTTTTTTTACTTAATGTATTTTGAAAATAAGAATGGATGAAGGGAGGAAGGGTTTAAGGTATGAACTATGATTATATTGCTAATTTACCCTTCTCATTTATTCTCCTCTTTTACAAGTTTAAAACAATATTATCACTTGATTTATTAATACATGACCTAATTAAATTATCAAATCTCATTTTCCTTATCTCTCTATATTATTCTTTTTAATCTATCCAATTAAATTTCTTGAATAATGTTAAACTAAAATTAGTGGCCTTACAGTAAATTCGAGAAGCAGAAGATTACACGTAGAAGATGTCACTTAAAGGGCCATATTGCTAAGTACTGCAAAAGTGAACATGGATAAGAACAAATGTTATAACTACAATCAGTTTGGACACATGAAGCGACAATGCCGAGGTTTGGGCAAAGGTGGATAGCTAGTGCAGTCATACACACTTGATGTTGCCCTTAGTGCTAGCCTATATTTTGATGACATGTTATGCAACAATAGCCTATATTTTGATCTTCTGATATCCATAAATCCGTACTAAGACTAAACAATCCAATATATCTCGTATTTCAGTTCTTATATCAACAAAAAGTTTTAAAACATCACATCTAATTGTATTTGTAGACAAAAAATTAACCGTTGGATTAATGCTTCTAACGTATTCTTGAAAACACACATGCTCGGTCATATTAAATGGATAATCAGGTTTAGCACCATACGAGCAAAACACACTGGGGTTTTATTTTGATCAAATTTCCAACTTGATAATTTGAAAGGCTTATTGGGAGAATGTTTTGTAGTCAATAGTTGTTGTCCTGATAGCCTCTTACTAGCATTATTTTTTAGACAAGATTTTATATGGTTTTTCAAATAAGTTGTTCCCATAGAGGCGGCTCCATTAAATACCCTAGTACAATGTTTGCATGTGGCCTTAATATGCTGATACCATCTTCCAATAATACTTGTCTATCAAAATCTTTTCACACATCAGATTTTAAGACTTTAATGTTTACAGGTGCATTTTTATCCAAATTTGTTAAAAGATCTTGACTTTGTTGCAAACTATTATCGGAGTTTTGAGTTTTTTGCACAATAGACATATTATCATTGGCATTGGCATTAACTATTGATGTACATGGAATGGACTTGCTACTATAACTTGATGATGTATTTGACATTTTAGGAATTTGTGATATAAAAAAAAACATGTAAAATTATTTTTGCATTCAAAAGCATTAACTGATAGAATATTTATACATTCCAAATAATTTAAACATCATGATGCACGATAGAATTTGAATCCATTAAAACTTCTTAAAATAAAGCACGAGATCAACTAATAAACAGTTCATAAACTAAAAATACTAAATAATTCATTAAACAGTGCATCCAATTTGAACTTTTCATGTTAAATCAATTTCCATAAATTATGCACATTAGGTGGCGATCTAAAATTTTTCAGAAATCAATTCTTAGAAATCAACTTCACACTAACTGGAAATCAACTTCGGATTAACTTTAGATTGTTAAATTATACATCATTTTTCAGACTACTAAAAAATTCAGGAAATTATTGTCAAGGACAAAATTTCTCAGCATTTTTGCCTCAAGGACAGGCCTTCAATATTTTATCTTGAAGGACAACTTTTTTTAGGTATCAGTTTTTAGTCATTGATAGCAGTTTTTAGGTATCAGTTTGTAGTTACCGGTAGCAGTTTTTAGGTATCAGTTTTAGCTTGGTAGCAGTTTTGTTGTCCTTATGAATAATTTTGAAAAAATGTTTGTCCTTATGAATAAATTTTAGGAGAATGTTTGTCCTTGTGGTAAAAATATTGAGGTTGTGTCCTTGAGGCAAAAAATATACAAATCTTTGTCCTTTAAATTAATTCCCCCCTAAAAAATTTTAGAAGTCAACTTTTTCAGAAATCGACTTCAGATTGTTGAACTATACACCATTTTTCATATTATTAACTTTAGATTAATTTTTCAGAAATCAACTTTAAATTAACTTTAGATTAAAATTATACACCCCTTTTTTAGAAATTATGCACATTAACTGGAAATCAATTTTTCAAAAATCAACTTCAAAAACAAGAAACCAACGTCATGTTAAATCAATTTCCAGAAATCAAATAGTGCATCAAATTCACACTTTTCAAGTTAAGTCCAGAAATTATACCTAGGCGAGCTAAAATTTCCAAGCGATGTTGGGAATCCAGAAACAAGCATTGGGATGTAGCGATGTCGAAAATGAGCAAGGCAATTCAGAAATGAGCAGGGCGATGTGGCAATTTCGGGAATCCAGAAAGAGCTTTCTTAGAAATAATGCATATTAACTGGAAATCAATTTTTCAAAAATCAGCTTCAAAAATCAAAAACCAACATCATGTTAAATCAATTTCTAGAAATCAAATAGTGCACCAAATTCAAACTTTTCAAGTTAAGTCCAAAAATTATACCCAGGTGAGTTAAAATTTCCAAGCAATGTTGGGAATCCAGAAATGAGCATTGGGATGTGGCGATGTTGAAAATGAGTAAGGCAATTCAGAAATAAGCAGGGCGATGTGGCAATTTCGAGAATCTAGAAATGAGCTTTCCAAGCTTGCTGTGGCGATTAGAATAGGAGTTGTGATTTAGAAGCAAGTGATGCAATTTATAAACGATGTTGTGATTGGAGATAGGAACCGTTATTGGAGATAGGAGACATAGATGATGTTGTGATTGGAGATAGGAGCCGTTATTGGAGATAGGAAACATAAATGATGTTGTGATTGGAGATATGAGCCACGATTGGAGATATGAGACATCTACGATGTCAGAAATCATAAGCGTAGGTGAAGATGTTGGATTAAGGATATGGCATTATGTGAAGGCAGCTGAAGTTTTTCTTTTGGGAAAAATGGAAAACGCAAAATAAAATGTCTACGATTTTGGGGTTGAGGAATGGGGTAGTGTTTTGTTCAAGGCGGTATGGATAGATTCAATGGTTAGGATGAGCTTAAAGGGAAATTATATATTAATTTTATAATTTAAGCTTGGTAGTGTAATTAAAAGTTATATATATACATGCACATCAGTCAATCAAACAAATATTTTTAGATACATATACCACTAGAACTATATCCGTATCCAGAAAGCATTTCAGATATCGGATGTCCTTATCTGCTTTTCGGATAACGAATATATTTCATATTTTCGAATACGGATGCGAACGGATATCAGATTTTTAAGATACCCATTGACAGGCCAACGTACAAGAAGTCAAGACGACCAAGTTTAAAAAGTAAACATAACATGTAATGGAAAGCAATCAGCATAAACTAGTGTTATGTACAAAGTACGTAATTTACCAGTTACTAGAACATTGCTCTAACTTACCTCTACATTACCACCCATAGGATGATTTAAAGGGACATGTACTAGTACAAGGCAGGAATAGTGGAAGAACAGGCATGCTCGACACTGACAGGGGCATTAGATATTAGAGGTATTAGCCTTGGTCGGTAATTATATGTTTATTATATTTTATTATTCCACTATGAGTTTATATCGATAGTGCTCTGATATACTTTTGTTATTTACAGGTTACCAACACCAATGATCTGTACCCTAGTGGACTTGGGTTTTAGATTTAGCGAAAATTAGAGCCCATTAAGGTATGTGTTGTTACAGAAGCATCTCAAAATAAGGAGCATTGGTAGTTTTTTCCACGAAGACAGATGGTCCTTGTGGCTCTGCATCAATTATCGAGAGTTAAATAAGCTCCATGAAGATGGATGGTCCTTTATGGCTTTGCATCAATTATCGAGAGTTAAATAAGTTGATGAAAAAGAATTGTTACCCATTGCCTCACATCGATGATTTAAGTGATTAACCGAGGGGGCAATAATATTCTCACTGCTTGACTTGGCCATTGGTTTTCAGCAGTTAAGAGTGGCAAGTGATAATATTGCAAAGATCATATCTCATACACCAAATGGACTATTCGAGTGGTTGGTCATGTCGTTCGAACTTACCAATGCTCCATCTTATTTTGTCGGCCTTATGAGTCGAGTATCTTGGGAGTAGTCGATAGTCTTTGTGGACAATATCCTCGTTTATGATAGAGTTAGGGGTATGCCCTAGGGGCAATTGTGTAATTTGTTACATATATCTAACTCGTTGAACAATCTTGTTCATAATAAAGGTGTTTCTTTCTATTATATACTTGATATGATATGGTAATGTTGATTAATTAATTTAATTAAAGTATATCTAATAGAAAATCCATAAATGGCATATTTTGTGATAGAAGTTACAAAGTGTTGTAACCGTGGGTAATTTATCATAATAAAACAAATATACCATTTTAAATGTTCCTAGTCAAGATGCATCGAGATTGGATATCGATGTATTCGTTGAGACTAGAGTATGTAACGCTCTCCAAGTGTCGGGCGGTGTATTACTCATGATTGTTGGGGGTGCCTAGGGGTTATGTACTGATAGTTATTGGATAACTATGGAACGACTCACTCGATAGTTTTCTGTTGGTTAATATAACTAAGGTCAAATAGAAAATATCGATGTGACTGATTTACACAGTTCTCTCGACTTGAGAATAATGTGGATCTTCAATATGAAAGCTCCGCTTTGATTATAGTCCAATCATGGCATGGCATTCCATCGAGTGACTATAGTTGGGTCGAGTGGAAGTATAGGAAGTGAAGCACTCTTCAAGAGAGGATTCGTCTCCTCAGTTATATGGGGTTAGTATCATGGTCAACTCAAAGTCCAAGTCTCTAGCTAGAGCATTTTGGTTAATAATAATTGTTATTATTTAACCAAGGACTTTGTGTTTGGACTGTAAAGTTGAATGTGGATGATATTGGAATTTTGACCATTACCAAATTCCATAAATCCAAAGTGATATAATTTTGATGAAGAGAATTGGTGTAAATAATTGTCACTAAAAGGTACCGCTTAAGTGTTTGTGAAATTTGATTTTACTGTAAAGACCTGTAAGTGATGAATTCAGCCAAACTATCATACCACCTGCTAAGTGACGTGTGGAATTACTATTTGAATTGTTCAATATTAATCGCTGGCTGAATTCACACCTCTAAGTCGCACAACCGCATTTGTGATTTCTTTGAAAACCACACCATTTGATTAGTTTGTAAAATGTTGCAAACTGATTAAATTAACTAATATTTATGAAATATTATTTATTGTTAATTTATTTAATGTTTTGAATGTTGCTGGTAATTATTTTAATGCATATATAAAAGTTATATTTGCATATATCGATATGCGATATCGGTATAATTTTAAACATGTTTTAAATAATAAAATAATTACATAGAAGTTGTTTTCTTTTATTTGGAAAAGTTGCATATTTGGAATGTGCTTGGATCAGCCATATAATGGTAAGATGAAGAAATCAATTAATGAGATTAATTGAAATTGAAAAAGAGGAAATAAAGGAGGAAGTTTTAATAGGAGAATAGGAAACGGTTCCTTTAATTCTATTAAAAACAAAACCTCCTCATTTTTAAAAGTACACAACACAGAACGTGACTTTCATTTTTATTCTCTTTTCTTCCTCTACTTGTCATTCATTCATGGCTGAAACTTCATCCCAAAAAAAACATCAAAACAAATTCAAATCAACATCAAACTAAACTAAAAAGGTGGTTCATTCTTCTCTTGCAAAGTGGGATGGTGATTTGTTTGAAATCTGAGGAGAAGCCACAAATCAAGGTGTGATGAAGGGAAAGGTCTATCGGATCTAGAGAGTGATCAACCAGATCTAGGTATTGTTCTATCATTCAAGGTGTTTCTACATGCTTCATCCTAAGGTAATTATATGTGTGTATAATTCTATATTTACATATCTTATAATTTGTTCTTATCCCCTTAATCTGTATCTTTCCCTTATGTTTATACTTATGAATTTGAATCTTGATTTGAATGTCTTCATTCCCTTGCTTGAATCAATTGTTCTATCATGTTAAAACATAGAATGTTTTCTTTGTTCACTACTATTTTGTTATGAATTATAACATCTCATTTTCTATCTCATGTATGATTGTTTGATTAATTAATTTAACCTAGATCTAGACCTTCTTAATTTTATTTTCTATACTCTATGTGATTGTTTACAAAGTTTGTTTGATCTAGATCTAGATCTTCTTATCTCAAATCTATATATGCCTATGTCGATTGATTTTACTGTTTAAAAGAAAACAGAATATAATTGAACTTTGGATTATTTTTTATTCATGATTCAGTTTTTCATGTCAAAAGGTTTACACTTAAATATTTAGACATGGGTTGCTATGAATTAAAACTTGGTAATAATCGCAATGATTAATTTTTGTCATCCAATTAATATGATGTTTTAATTGTCATGTTTCAAATTATTCTAATATAAACTCTTCCTTTTAGAAGAAAAAGGGAAATATTAAATAAATGATATATTCCATGATTTGCAATTCCATCTAATTAAAAATTATATTTTTGCTTAAAAAGGAAGGATTCTTTTCACAACTATTTCAAACCATTTTCATTTATCTTAATATTTTTTGATTTACTGCTTGCAATTGAAATGAAATCTATTTTATTTGAACTGCTATGCTAAACAGTAATTATATATGTATATACATATGTGTGTGTGTATTTTCAATATATATATATATATATGTATGTATGTATGTATGTATGTATGTATGTATTTATATATTAATAAATAAATAAAATTATTCATGTTTAGGACGACAAGGCATATATAGATGGGAAATGTGTTCATATTGGTGAAAATCCCAACACCTATGCAATGTTTACATTAACTTTGTACACTTTTATATGTTGTACTTACACTATACACACGAGCGCATGTGATGTACTCGGAATCATTTCAATTAATCAAATCAAATTGGACTAATTCATTCCTAATAAAACATTCAATTGAAATGTTAACTGTTTATTTAACATATTATCAATCTAATCAAAGACAAAAAATGAGAGGTTTCTCTCTCTTCAATTAATGTTGTTTACTTCCTTAATTAATTGCACAACTACTAGAGAAGGAAACCTTCTCATATATATTCTAATAAGTAACTGCTACACATGTGGGTGTATTTGATACACTCATTCATTTTAATTTATATAATATTCAAACCCTGTTGAAATATATTTTTCCACCAAATTAAATAAAATATTGATTTTATTTAAAAGAAGATGTAGATAAGATCTAAATGTATTTAGATTTTATAGGCCCATTAAAGATCCAAAATGGTAAAATTTTTGAAATTTACCCATTTCTTCCGCTACGGGCAGGCCCAGTTCCAACAGTTTATTCAAGGAATAAGGAGGAGCAGCAATATTTGAGAGTGGTACACTATATATTAAGGAGGCATTGGCTAAAAGTGAAGTTCTCCAAATATCATTTCTAGAGGAGAGTTTTGCTTTCTTGGTCATGTTGTATTTGAGCATGGATTATCAATCAACCCAGGCAACATGACTGCGATATGTTAATGACATGTACCGGAGTGTTATGGAGAATAGAAGCTTTATTTGTTTTGCCGGTTGTTACAAGAAGTTCATTAAGAACTTCACTAAGGTTTCTACACCTTTGACTTGACTTACCGAGAAGAAGTTTGTTTTCTCATGGAGTGTGGAATGCAAGCAAGCATTTGTTAAGACCAAGCAGTTGCTAACTACTGCGTTAGTGTTGATGATTCCAGGTGATACAAAACTATTACCATTTATAATGACGTGTGTGGTACCAGGCTCGGTGCTATATTGATGCAGAAAGGTAGAGTGGTGGCGTACGCTAGTAGACAAGTGAAGACCCACGAAAGGAACTATCCAGCTAATGACCTTGAGTTGTTTTCTATAGTATTTATGCTTAAATCTTAGAGGCATTATCTTTTGGGCAAAAAACTACTTGTTAGGAGAGTGATTTTAGTTATATACAAATCACAAATCTCTTAAGTATCCATTTTTCTCAAAAGAAGTTGAATATGAGACAACATAAGTGGACGGAGTTCTTAGCTTCATATGATTTTAGAACTGCATACCCTCCGGGCAAGGGAAATGTAGTATTTGATGCTATGAGTAAGAGACACATGGCGCTTGGTTTTATGTTCATGGAGAGGAGACAAATGAAGTTTATTTATGGTTTGATTTCTGGCCATCATCGGAGTTAGTATGTAGTTTGCTGGAAGCTTTGGAGATTAGACATATGCTAATGGACTGTATTGGTTCCAATCAGAGGAGTAATATAACATTAGCAGGTTCTAGAGTAGTTGAAGAAAGGTGTGATGTCTTCTTATTTGCACCGGTATTCTACTAATTCGAGAGGATTTTTACGGTGCGATGGAAGGCTATGTGTACCTAAGGTCAATGAGTTGATTGACGAGGTTTTAGTCAAGTCACACCATTATAGGATGATTATTCATCCCGGTGGTGACAAAATGTATAGAGACATGAAGCAGGTTTTCTATTGATCGATGATAAAGCAACTAGTTGTTGAGTATGTTGCCGGATGCCTGACTTCTCGGCAAGTCACAGCTGAGCAAAAGAAGTCGAACAAAATGATACTTCCATTAAAGGTTCCAGGGTGGAAATTGGAGCACATATTGATGGACTTTGTGGATGGATTGCCAAGGATCCAAAAAGGGAACAAGAGTATTTCGGTCATTATTGACTGCCTAACCAAATGCGCTCACTTCATTCTAGTTGGAGTACGAGGATGACAACATCATTAGCTATTTTATATGTAGTGGAGGTGATTCGATTGCATAGAGTTCCAACGAGCATTGTCAGTGACCGAAACCCACTTCTTATGAGCTAGTTTTGGAAGTATTTGTGATGCATTAGGCACTGAATTGAATCTTGACTCTGCTTATCACCTGTAGACAGATGGTCATACTAAGAGGGTGAATAGGGTGTTGGAATAGTTGTCGAGGGCGTGTATTTTGGATTTTTGTAGGGCTTTGGAGGAGCACTTGTCATTAGTTGAGTTTACTTATAATAATAGATGTTAGGCAAGCATAGGCATGACATCGTTTATAACACCTTCATATTTGACCCAATAAATAGCACTAGAAACAAGAGCGTCAACCAAATTTGAAAACCCAATTATCCATTAATTGTATAATATAACTACGGGATATAGCACTACTTCTAAAGTAATTTGGTAAGATTCTTATTGTTTTCTTCGGTGACGTTCAAACTATCAACCGCAACTATATAATACCAAGTGACAATGTACCATAACCTATAGGTCAAACTCCCTTTATTAGCCAATACCCATTAACCTATAGTTTGTCCTATCATTGCAATTATGACCAATACATCGGCGTTAGTGTAATAGACACCCTCAAGATCCTTCTTACTAAAGCTAACATCTTCCTTTTCATGTCGAGAAACCATATACATATCTTCTTTAAATGAACCATTTTTGAATGAATTTATGATTTCATTTTCGTGCCTCAATCTCTGTGTAAAACCCTCTATCGCAGTTCTGCTCTTTTCTACCTCACGCTGGCCTTTGAAAATCATTTTGGCATGCATTGCAATCTGAGTTGCGCTAGCCTAACTCATTTCAGTAGTATTTTTGTTAGCTTGTTATTGCTGAGGCTACATATTTCCCTACGTAGCATGTGTTTCCTTTTCAATGAACTCTTATAATTTATTTTTCTAGATATAATCCTTAATGATATATCTCAAATACCTACACTCATTAGTGTCATTACCGTGAGACTGATCGAATAGCCAAAACTACCCTGATTTCTTATCTTTCACTATTTTTAGTTTTTGAGGTGGTCTTTTATATGGTAATCTCCCTTTGGTAGTGAGGCATATATTCTTTGATGTATTATCTAGGTTGGTATGACTTATATAACATGGGCCAACTAGTTTAAAACATTTTTGCTTATTTCCATTCCTTCGTCCACCTTTCACTTTACAAATAAAGTGGCCAATTATTACTTAGAAATTCAATATTTCAACATGCTGCACCATCTTTCCAAATTATAGTTTATTCCTTGAACAAAGATTTTAGGTATTTTTTACATTTCAAATTTTATAGCTAGCTTGGTATCTGCTAGGATTCAACTAGATGTATTTAGAAATAATGATTTTCACTAAGTAAGTATTTATTACAAATATACATGTTTCTTACACCTGATATAGTTTATGTTCATGGTTAACTCTATTTGGGATATATGTTGGACATGGTACATGTTAAAAGTATGTTTTTAGAGATCTTGCAGATAGCTAGTTGATCCCTTATCTGAAAAGACAATAAGGTGATGCTTTGTAATAATCAAATTTGATATACCAATAAGTGCATTTTCATTATGCATCAAACCCATGTCTTTGTCCATGAATACATCTATAGTTCTGTTGTACAACATCTTGCATAAAAGTGTAGTATGGTATAGTTGTTTTCTATGTACATTGCATACATGAACATCGTTTATTTTTGAAGAAAAAAAGGTGTCCATGTAGGACAAAATATAGGAAAAAGAAGACAAGAATGGATACGAGATTGTTATAGAATTGGATGATATGAGAGAGTGGTGGTCAAAGAGGTTATGCTAAGTAATGACAATATGGTTGACTAACTTTGGAGTTAGGGGAAAGGTTGATGAAATCAAACAAGTATGACAAAAGTGTAAGGTTGATAATGCCAAAGAAATAGCATCATGGTATATAAAAATATTAGATGATGAAGATAGTGCTGTAGAAGAAAGTGAAGATGATACAACAATCCAAGGAGGATGGTTCTTTTTACTTGAAGTTAGGCATTCTTACAAAGGTCGGATTCTTGGAAATGTGGAAATTAAGGATATTTTTTCCTTTCAAAAAAGAACCATCCAACCGTATATTTTAAGATAGTATGGAAGTTGTACTCTTTTAGTTAATTAAAGAAAATGGGACTTCATTTTAAGGTATTTACATAAACATACCGCTCTCCCACATCCAAAATTTAGCATTCTTTATACCCTTTTTGCTTCACTAATTAACATTGTAGAAAAAGAAAAGGTTACACATAAACCATGCAATTGTAACTATTAAAACATATTCATGATGCAATTATTAATTCAATCGTTCATACATTATGTGTTACAGCATAGATATGATCATTCACATGTCCAACTGTGATTTCTTCTCCACGATATTAAATCATATGTTTCAACCACTACCAATATTCTTCAGGCTAAAACATATTGCCAAACATTTCAATAAATAACACGACACTGTGGTGATATGAGTTCCGCTTTTAGTACGTAAATTGGAGATTGGATGAAATAAAGGTGTAGTACGTTGTAAATGGTAGATGTCGGTAATTCACACTTACTATGTGGAAGAGTGAGCATTCGGTCTATTCGATCGTTTTTGAAGTAAAAAATGAACAATCGAACCAAAAAACAAAAGGATTGAAAATCGAATCAAATTTATCCATCTAGTAGCTGGTTTACCAAACTAAAATGGTAAGTAGATTTTTTTTATCAAATATTATGTATTATGATTAGAACATTCAATTTGTTTAAAGAAGACAAAAATGTATGATTTCAAAAATTTTACTAAGTATTATTTTCATTTTTATACACAAATTGATCTATTTCTTATGTATAACCTCTATTTTTATTACTAAACTGTTAACCAAGTTTTTAACCCTGCAGAATTCAACAGGAGTTAGAACTTAGGGACTATGCCAGAATGACTTGAAACTTGAACAAGGCATCCAAAAGAACAAGCCAAAAGCACTCAAGAAGAATTACCCAAAAATCCACTAAGGGGATGGATCGCTAGCGATCCATCACCCATATCGCTATTGATCCATAAGGAAGCTTCGTGGGTCATTCAAGCCTCTTGCATCATGAATCAATATCACTTCTAAGTACGTTTACCAAGTTTCATAGCCTTTCAAGCAACCTAATTTGAGAAGCGAAGACCCATCTGCTTCTAGTCATAATTCAATCCAACCTGTACATAAATCATCATCAAAAAAAGGAAACTAGCTACGAAATTATATGGAGAGCACTCACATAAGACAAGGAATGCAACCCAAAGGAAGAAGTCCAAAAATCAACAGAGTACATGGATCGCTAGCGGTCCATGCCCTAGGGATCGCTAGCGATCCATCAGATTATGTTGGATCGTTATGAAATTTTTAGAGCACCTTCATATCATCGAGTGCATGGTTTTGGCAGCACAGCCTAGCCCAATAGCTCTCCAACCACTACAAATACAATCCTACTTGCAACATAAAGAGGATCTTCAGGACTGGCTGCTAGAACTCTATAGAGATTATTCTTCACTCTTCTCCTCCCACGCAATAGTCATCTAGGGGTTCACCGTGATTCTCCAGTGAACTCTTGTACTTATGACTTGATCTAGCTTAGAAGATTCAATCATATTGTAATCTGATTCAATTTGTAGCGGCAGTCAGTTAATAAAAAGTTATAAAGTGGATGTAGGCTTCATTAACAGCAAACCACCATAAAAATCTTCTTATCTTTTTACTATTTCTGCTCTTTTTACATTTATCTTCTATATTATTGCTCTGTAAGAACATGGCTGGTGCTTTCACACTCAATCCAGGGTGTTGATCCATTTTTTGGTTTGGTGCTTTCACTGAGAATCTAACTCAGGCGTAGATCTAGCTATCTACTTTGGATCAGATATGTTCAAAAGTTAGATCCTCAATCTCTGTCTAGAAGATTTGTTGTTGAGAATCAATAGCACCAGGAAGAAAGAGAACTTCCTCCGGAAGATCCATAGGAGCTACCATTGCTGGAGAAGAAACAAACCCTCAGCAAATTGAAGTCAATAAGCCCAACAACCTGCTGTTAGGAGCTAACTTTGGAGATCAGGTTTCAGGATCCTCCACACAGCATGAAGTTGTGACTAAGGGAGAATTGAACCAGATGGTTGATGAAATTAACCAGAAAATGGCAAACAGTCAAAAGGCTCTTTTGGAAAAGATAGATGCTCTCTTAGCGCCCCAATCACTAACTACTCCCAGAACGGCACCCAAAACTGTGGCTACTACGGAGCAAGAGCTTTCTTCTGTTTCTGGCTCAAGTAGAAGAAACAGAAAACATAAGCAAAAGGAGGTAATGGGGGGAGCTCCAGGCGTCATGATAGTGGAAAATGCTAATGCTCTGCCCACTTTAAAAGTGCCTACTACAAACCTGAACTTAGAAGTAAAAACCCCATGGGAGGACATAATAGTAGCTGATACTGACTCTGACGAAGGCGAGCAACTTAAGAAAGGTGAATTGAACTCAAATTATCAAACTCCACCCGCAAGACCAACGCCTGCCAATGGACCTCTGCAGGAGTGACTCACCTAAAGACTGGAGAGCCTAGGCTTCAGCCAGCCAACCAAGACCGTTTGCAAAGTCAAACACTTGATGGAATAAAGCAAGGGTAGAAAGGATGATGATTGGGGTTCCACTCCGAGCCAAACTCTTTTCACCGATAGTGTCATGTGGGCAGAGTACCCCAAGAAATTCACCATGCCACCGGCTATGCCCTCCTACAATGGAACTACTGAGCCTCAACATCACTTGTATGAGTACATTTGGAATATGGATGGTGCAAGGGCAATAGATGTAGTTTGTTGCTGATATTTCCCCATCTATCAGGAAGGAGTTGCCTCCATATGGTTTACCAGACTCCTTCTGCGATCTATCTCAATCTTTGATGAGCTAGCTAGGAGTTCTTGGATCAATTTAGACTCAACATGGCTCAGCTAAAGGACGTGATGTCTCTATCCGATTACTTCTAAGGACCCAATGAACCACTAAAATCATTCATGAACTACTTTAACATGGCCATCACCGAAGTGAACAATCCAAATGAGGATATGATTTTCATGGCTTTAGTTCGCTCGATCCATCTAGAGACAAATTTTGGGAGATGGACTAAAATGAAACAACAGACCGCCATGAAAGAATTCAATCGAAAGGCTAGTCAGTACTTGAGGTTAGAAGAGGCAAATACATTAGAAGGTAAAAATACCAATATGCGACCAAATGAATCGATTCAGAGTAATGTAGCGGTCAATCAAAACGGCAAGAATTCTGAAGTAACTGCTGAAAAAGATGGGGACCACAAAAGGAAGAACCAGAATCAGAACACTGGCAAGGGCAACGGAGAGGGAAAGAAACTCAAAGGTTTGGAACATGGAGAATACACTCCATTAAACGACGGCTTGGAGAATATTTACCTAGAAAATCAGGGAACAGAAGAGTATCCAAAGCCGCCTCAAAAAGAAGAGTCTAAGAAATAAAGGAAGTCGGGGAAGTTCTGTCGCTTCCACGAAACCCATGGCTATAACACAAACGAGTGTCGCCATTTGAAGAATGTGATCGAAGAACTAATTAGAGAAAACTAGCTCCAACAGTATGAGAAGAAGCCCCGAAATTCCGATCAGCCAACCGGACCTCATGCTCCTAACACCCAAGAAAACCAATCTAGATCTAACGAAGAGGGATCCAAACGAGCTGAACATAGACTTGTCATCAATACCATTTGGGGAGCTCCTAATCCGCCATAGAAAAGTTGGGACGAGATGGAAAGGTATGCTAGTTCACTCAAACATGCTTCAAAGGAAACTTGCTTTGCAATTGAAGACAATACCCCCGCTAAACAGCTGAGGATTCTCAATGACGACATCGTGTTCCAAAACCGGGATAGTGAAGGAATAGAAGCTCCAACTTTCGATCCAATGGTGGTGGTGATAGGTATGAGACCCACTGTCATACGTCGGGTGTTGGTTGATACCGGAGGATCGATAAACATTCTATTTCGACATACATTCAACCGAATGAAGCTTAACATGAAGGATGTCTTTGCGTGCTGAACCAAAATCCAAGGATTCACCAATCGTCCACTACAATCGATTGGCACAATCGATATGCCATTGAACTCGGAATAAGAGATCGGAGAGTGGTTCTCACCCAAACCTTTGTGATAGTTGACGAGATATCGGCCTATAGTGCGTTCTTGGGACGGCAGACCCTCGTTGATTTTTGAATTATCATGGCATAATGTGTCTCACTATGAAATTCCCATGGAGTTGGAGTTATGAAGGGATGCCAGAGTGTCATAAGGGAATGCTACATCGCTGAATTGTGTGAAACAAGAAACAAGGAAAAGGGGAAGAGTGTGGAGAAAACTCTCCACATCCGCGAACCGTCCGCATAGCAACTACAGAACCGCCCCTGGCTTGGGGACCATAGCTGATTCGATAAGGCTATGGACCCTAGAAAGAAGAGTTCAGGAGAGCAACGAGCAGCACTGGCAGAGATTACGGTGCCTGTCCCTATACACATGGATGACCCGACACGAGTACTAAAAATAGGATCACATCTTGGAACCAAGACGCGACAAAAATTAGTCAAGTTTCTTCATGCCAAACGCGTTCGCTTGGATGATTCTGATATGTCTGGGACATCACCGAAGATAGTGTGTCACACACTTATATCGATCCCAAGTACACTCCAGTGAGGCAGAAAAGGCGTACCCTGGGACCGAAACAGTCTACTGCACTAAGAGAGGAAGTGGATAAGCTGTTGGAGAATGGCTTCATCAGCGATGCAACCTATCCTATATGGGTATCAAATCCGGTTTTGGTAAAGAAGTCCAATGGGAAACTGTGTACTTGCATTGATTACTCGGATTTGAACAAAGCCTGCCCAAAGGATAGCTTCCCATTGCCCAAGTTCGATCAGCTTGTTGATGCCACGGCAGGCCACAAGCTACTATCGTTTATGGACGCCTACTCTTGGTACAACCAAATCATAATGCATGAACCCGATCAAGAGAATACTAGTTTCATTACCGACCTTGGATTATATTGTTATCGAGTCATGCCCTTTGGACTAGAGAACGCAGAGGCAATCTACTAACGACTAGTAAACACAATTTTCAAAGATCGGATCGGGAAAACAATGGAAGTAAACATGGACGACATGCTTGTCAAATCATGCGTATAAGAGAATCACTTAGACAATCTCGTAGAGATGTTTGAAATATTATGGAAATATGGAATGAAGCTCAACCCATTTAAATGCTCTTTCGGTGTTGCTTCTGGCAAATTCCTTGGTTTCATCTGAATGCAAGGGGCATTGAAGCTAATCCGGAACAGATTATCACCCTAAGGAACGTCAAAGCCCC
Source organism: Allium fistulosum (assembly GCA_030737815.1). Classification (NCBI taxonomy): domain Eukaryota; kingdom Viridiplantae; phylum Streptophyta; class Magnoliopsida; order Asparagales; family Amaryllidaceae; genus Allium; species Allium fistulosum. Next base: position 1,081,671,681 of record CM060902.1, read on the forward strand.
TACAAACAAAAAGGAATTACAAAGTCTAAATGGAAAGATCGCAGTGTTGAGCCGATTCATTTCCCGAGCGACTGACAAGTGCATACCATTCTTCGATGCATTGAAGAAGGGAAAGAAGAATTTCGAATGGAACGAAGCTTGTTAGACGGCCTTTGAAGAATTACTCCATCATATGGAAACCCTGCCGGTCTTATCCAAGCCAATAAATGGGGAAGATTTGTTCGTTTATCTCGCTGTGTCGACCCATGCTTTGAGTGCGGCATTGATACATGAAGAGGCTAGGGTCCAGCTACCCATCTACTACATCAGTAAGCGGTTCACTGGAGCTGAAAAGAATTACTTGAAGTTAGAAAAACTCGCCTATTGCCTGTTGATCACGTCAAGGAAACTACGATACTTCCAGGCTCATCCCATCAAAGTGTTGACGGATCAACCTCTGAAATAAGTGCTATATCGCCCAGAGACATCAGGTCGACTTCTGAAATGGAATATCGAGTTAAGACAATATGAAATCACTTATCACCCTCGAAGAGCTATCAATGGACAGGCACTGACAGATTTCATCATCGAATTTACCGAGCGGGACGGTGAAGAAGAAAGCACTTCGGACATGGTGCCACAGTGGAAGTTGTTTGTTGATGGTGCATCAATATCCTGTTCAGGTGCAGGGGTAGTACTGAAAACCCCGAAGGACGATCTGTTTGCTACGCTCTAAGACTGGAATTTTCTACCACCAATAATGAAGCAGAATATGAGGCTTTGATGGCATGATTAAAAATCATTAAAGAATTAGGAATAAAAGCTGTGCGTATCTACAGCAATTCTCAACTATTCATCTTCTAAGTGAAAGGGGAGTACCAAGCAAGGGGCAACCTCGCCCTCTACCTATCAAAAGTGTAGGAATTACTGTAGGACATCGAGCTCTACACTTTAAGTCACATTCCAAGGGAACATAATATGCAAGCGGATCACCTAGCCAAACTAGCCAGTTCCAGAGATGCTCAGTCAATGGGACTGTCCCTAGTCGAAACACTTACATCACCCATCATAGGTGATATGGATATCGATTGGATTATGAAAATCATAAAGGAAGAGGAATCATGGATGACTCTGATCAAAGATTACCTGATTAAAGGTACACTCCCCAGGGATCGGAACAAGCGAAAGAAGCTACTCCGAAGAGCACCACGGTTCGTCTTGCAGGATAGAATTCTTTATAGAAGGGGATTACCTACTCCCCTACTTAGATGTGTAACCAACAACGAAGCCAAAGGGATCCTCAGGGAAGTCCATTAAGGAAATTGTGGAAACCACATTGCAATGTAGACTCTAACATAGAAGATCCTTCGATATGGTTACTTCTCGCCATCCATCAACCGTGACACAGTGGACTACGCCAGGCGATGTGTGCAATGTCAAAAGTTCACCAAAATACTGAGAACTCCATCCACAGAACTTACACCAATGGTTGGCCCATGGCCGTTCATGGTCTGGGGAATTGACCTTATCGGTGTGCTCCCAATTGCTAAAAGAGGAGCCAAACATGCTATCGTTGCTGTTGATTACTTCACAAAATAGGCCGAAGCGGAACCGCTGGCTACTATTACCAAGGTCTGCAATCGTACTTTCGAAGTGGGAGATCTCATCCTGAAACGGATCTATCTGGCTACATGAACACTCGAACCAAACTAGGAAGGGCCTTACTCAATCGAGCAAAAGCTCGGAGATGGCACTTTCAAGCTGACCACAGTCGATGGAATCCAGATTCCCCATGCTTGGAACAGCGACTCGCTCTGGCATTACTTTATTTAGCTTTTATCTATGTAATTCCTATTTTCCAAATAAGCGGCCCGACTACATTTGGGGCATTGTAAATAAGCAGAATTTGCTCTACTTTTCGTTTCATTAATGAAATCTCTATAGTTTCTTGAACCAACAAAACTGTGTTCATATAAATTACACGTCGAGTCGACGAAAGTAAACCAACTCAAAATCATTCATTAGTTGCTTGGGAAAGTGAAACCACACCCAAGTACGCTTCGCCTACTCGCCCAGTCGACGAAAGTAAACCGAATCAAAATCATTCATTAGCTTCTTGGGAAAGTGAAACCACACCCAAGTACGCTCTGCCTACTCGCTAAGTCGACGAAAGTAAATCGACTCAAACTCAAAAGCCGCGCATTTCGTAAGCCATGCACTCTCAAAAGCCGTGCATTTCGTAAGTCGCGCACTCTCAAGGCCGCGCATTTCATAAGCCACGCACTGTTAAACGTCGTGCATTTCGTAAGCCGCACACTCTCAAAAGCCGTGCATTTCATAAGCCGCTCACTCTTAAAAGCCTCGCATTTCATAAGCTGTGCGAGCACTACTTGATGTTGCCCCGACATCATCATCAAACCGTTAAGATGTTCTAAGTACCAGCATTGTCCTGACAACATCGGAAAACTTTTCTATTGCAGTACTAGCAAAGATCAACTCCCACTATAAAAAAGAATCGACATAAGTCTAGTAATGTCGCAAAACTAGAAATCAGCAAAGAATTCCAATCGTTGACATTCGGGTCACAAGTTCCCGAAGATAGGAACCGCAAAGTAAATTTGGCTATAGACATTTGAGGAATCGCTCGGATCAACCAGTCATTTATTAAGTGTTCGGAGTAAATAACCCTGTGAAGTAGGGGGCACATACACACCAACACTTAGTTGAAAGGAAAACCACTCCACGGTCCTGTTACGCCGAACAAATAATTTTGGAGATCACAGCAGATCTAGTTGTAAAATTGAAAAAATGCATACATAATACGTGAAATCACGAAAATAAAGGCATTGTATAACACAAAACACGGCATGGCAATATGAAGTATAGAAATTGCGAAATAAGCAATCACGTCATGTACACACATAAGTGGTATAAAAACAAGCTAAGTACGTGATAAATGAGAAAGAACGTAGAAGTGACAGCAGTAGAAACATTAATCTTTTCATTTCTTATAACATTTTTTGTACAAAGTCAAAATGTGGGGGACATACCCACACAATATCGGTCAACAAAAAGAAAATTACAGATGCTACAACAACAAAAGTGATAAGTGCAGACTCTGCACTTGTACAAAATATATGTCGAACAAATCAAAATGCTACAAAATTTGGCTCCACTGTCACTCGAGCCCGTCAATGCTTCTTGCCACCACTTCCTTTTCCGCCTTTGGTCGGAGTTTCTTCTTCCCCTCAGCATCCCCACCGGGGGTCGTATCGCTGCCAGAGATATCGATTATAGGCTTCATGCCCATGTCTCCTTCTTTTTCTTTGGCCCCCTCGGAAGACTCCTCCCTTGGTCTTGCACTTGCGAGACTTGTGGGAGCTTCTTGAAGACTTTCTCTCCTCTACCTTCTCCTTCTTAACTACCACCATCTGCTACTCAGTTTTACCTGGTTGGCTAGCTTGGTATGTCTGCCCTTGGGTGTCAGCTACTGTTAAATCGCTCTCTAAAGATACGGAGGGGTCATCCAGGCCATGTAACGTAGCAATCTTCTCATATTCCGGCCCGGTTGCGAGCCAGACATGGGCGTGGTGATCAAAGTAGCTACAGAAACAAGTGTTGAAGCAGTCGGGATAGAGTAGGCCCCGGGACTGAAGAAATTAGCAATTCGAGTGTAGGATTGCCTTGCCTTCTCACCGCAGCTTTGCCTTCTCATTGTTTAAACTCCTTTTCCCCTTCCTCCGGGATCGAGGGCATCCTATTCGGACTAATAGCTCTGGTCCTAACACCTTTTTCCTCACAAATTTCCTTGGTTGATCCACCGGATGGACCTTCTTCTCCTTGTAGACCGCTCTCTTCGGAATTGTGCGATGAAGAAGTGGAGCATGTTCTAATCTTGGAATGGGTAGGGGATGGAACCTTAACAGCGATGGCAGACCTCCCAGGATGTAACAAACTGTACCGATGCAAATTCTCATCCGTCGACAAAAGTTTGACCGATCTCTCTCTAATATCTATGGCCTTTAGAGTGTGGAAGATAGAGTCTAGCGTCGGATCTTTATTTGGCCTCGGAATAACTGTAAGAAGCATTCAGTCTATTAAAACCCCGCACCATCATAATAAGTCTCGACAAGAGAAGAGAAAACTTACCCATTGTCGTCCAAAGACGATTAAACCTTTAGGACATCTAACAAAGAAATATTAGGTCTTGAACTGGAATAAGTTGCTTTGGAGTTGCAACATGATTTTGTGATTTCTCCGAGCCTCAATAATCACAAGAGACGGACATTCCTATCTCTACTTGAATGAAAGGAAGTATCTCAATTCGTCGAAGCTTGGGGCACGGTTGAATGTCCACATAAACAAAACATGAATACAATTCAAAATTGCATATCCATTGGGATGAATTCGAAATGGAGCTATTCCCAAATTCAGAAGAGTGACTCTCAAGAAATGGTTGAATGGGGGCACTGCACCATTCAAGCACATGTATCGACGGCAGGCAATGTACCCTGAAGGTAGCATGTGTGCAAACTCATTTTTCAGCGAAAGGCGCACATCATCTTCCGAAATACCACGCTGTAAACAAATATTGTGCAGGACTTTAATGGAAATGATAGTAGAAGCTCTCTCCGGAGGAAGAAGTAAAACTCTAAAGTTTCGAGGAGTTCGATCAACGACCGGACCAATCGGCATCAATTGACCATATTGAGCCCATGATGCGAAGAAGTAGGCATTGCTAGAATCGTTTGCGAAGGCATAACTGGTGTCGATTCTGCTTTCGAAAGTACCGGGCTTCCACCACTGGATTTACGTCGAGATGACGGATGCTTTATTCTATATAACAGAAATTATATCCAACATGGTTAGATAGTCCGCTTGCAAAAGAAAACAAAAAAAGCTTTTCATACCATTCATTGAAGTTTTTACTCCTATACTTACCCGTTATCGGTCGACGATCAGTAATGGATCTGTTGTCCAAAGCGACACAGTTCTATTCTCAGGTCTGTTTGATGTGTGTTTAGTGTTTGATGATAACAAACTATATATATCGTATTTTAGATGTGTTTACAGATTATACAGAAATTTTATCAACAAAGAATTTGAATTCAAACTGAAATTTTATTCAAACAATCTTTTATTACAAATTTTGAATGGTACAAATTTTGACTCACTATAACCGTACAATTTCTGTATACATCACAATTTGATTTTACAGTCATAGTCCTCACTACATCACTCATACACTCAGTTGTTCGTCTGCATTTGCACTGTCCAGTTCCAGTATCTGTCTTGTTTCCTGTGTACCTGTATAATTGACAATCTACAGCAGTAATCTGAACAGAAACGAATTTAATTTGCAAAAATATAAAATTTGTTTCTAAAGATGTCTCAGATATATGGGTTAAACGTCATCATCTTTGATTGTGTAATATCTGTACATATCAGTATTCATATCAGGGACAGGTAATCACGAGTGGCTGCAGTACACACATATGCACGTGTGCACTGCCTCGCCAAACTCGTGTGCACAGATAGCAAACATGAAGCACAGTTTCACAAATAATCACTGCAACAATACTTTTAAAATGGAGGCAGAACCAGAATGCACAATGGATGCAACATCGAACCAGGAAACAGTTTCACAAATGCAAAGACCAGAGAAGTCAAAAAATGAAGCAATATACAAAACTCATCTGGACAGTGCAGTGAAAACAGATCAAACAATGAACCAGTTCAACATGATATGCAATCTGACTCAAGCACATCAGTATGCAAGAATAAACAACCCAGTGCCAAAATCCAATACAACTGCAATCATGATCATTCAAAGACAGAAGCTACACTTATCATAGTGTAAACTGCAACTGCAAAGGCAGCAAGACAAGTGCAGACAAATATGATCACATTCAAAGCTATGTGATTTCAAGTTAAAGACCAGAGGGATATTAACAACTGTAGCAGTGAAGGTTAATGTCAGATGAAGCTCCCATCAGGATCACCAGTAAACAAGTCAAGGCAGTGAAGTGATTCAAGTCTAAAGCATAACTGCAAACAAGATCATAGTTTGAACTAAGAGCTACAACATAAATACATACAATGGCAAGCTAACTGGCATATGAACAACTACAGCAGGTCGAGAAAGTATTCAGGGATGAACATGCATGAATCAGGAAATCAAGCAAATGCAACAGATCGAAACAAGTATAGTTCAAACCAGGGTGCACGACAATGAATGCAGAGGTCAGAAAATTGAAGAAAATCAGTATAGTGATACATGAAATCGCATGAACAAGTTCGAACAACCAGATAACATCATATTCACGAATGCAATGTTCAAGTGGAGACCAGAGAAGATGGCCAGAGACGAAGACAGGGATGAACACAAAGATGGCCGAAGCCGTGTCAAAGCAAGTGTTAACCAGGTCAAAAATCAAGAGTGTGCAATCTTTGAAAAAGTCAAAACAAATAGAAAAAGGAAAGTTTTAATGTCGTAACCATCAAGCAAAATCGAACGTTCAAAATCAAAGCCGTAAAACAGAAGGAATTCCCAAAATATATCGGAGCATAAAAAGGGAAAGTCTCAACAACGTGAAGATCACGTAATATCAAATCAGACGCTTATATAAAGGACCCAAAATCATCATTGACAAGTGGGGGTGAAGAATAGAGCAAAAACCAGATCATCACAGAGCAACAGAGCAATCGAATTCAAGTATTAAAACTAGTAAGCTGAAGGCATAAATTACCTACCAAATTCACAGTCGAATTCGATCATCAAGGAGAAGCCAAACCCAACAGAAGTTCGAATCGCAAGCTAGAACAACAAAGGAGCCGAAGCTCAGAACCCTAATTCAGAGTCGCAACAAAAGACGACAAAGCGAAGCTTAAATTAGTCTCCAAATCACAAAGGGAATCGCAAGCCAGAGCTACACAGATTGACAAAGCCGAAGTTCCAAATCGAAGTAGGGTAAAACCCTAAATTCCAGAGCTACAGAAAGTCACCAAAAACGAACAAGGGCAAAGCCCTAATTCATTCAAGCAAGCGTTGAAGAAGAGGAGCTAATTCGTCAGAAATCGAAGAATCGACGAAAGCCCCAATTATTGAGTCGCCATTTCTTTCTCAAAGAGGATCGAAGATACAAAGGGGATCGGGCCAGAATAACTAAAGAAAAAGGGTGAAACAGAACGGGCCGATAATTGTTTAAGGGGGCCAGGCTATTTTAATTAGGGTTTAATATTTTTTTAAGGGTTTAAATTTTAGTTTTAAAGTTTAAATTCGGGCCAGATTTTATTGATCTAGTTTTAGGCCAAATATCATTCAAGGGCAAAAGTGTTTTAAACTGTCATTCTATATTTTGCCCTGGGGTTCAACCTATATTTTGTATTTTCAGTTTGTATTGTCAAAGTCCAGTCAGAGTGAATCACCACCTAGGGTTTAGGTGTTGTCAGATTGTCTAGTTAGGGTTAGTTCAGTGAGCAGGGAGACTGCGAGTTTGCAAAGCTCTATAGGCGGGAGCAGAGTTTGCGAGTAAACGAAACTCTATAGGCGGAGCAGGGTGTGCGAGTCTGTAGGAGTGTTTGTGAGCGAGAGCGAGTGTCTGCGAGTCTGTCAGAGTGTTTGTAAGCGGGATACTGTTTAACTCTAATAGAAATCTGAGAATGCAGCAGTAGGCAGGGGTTGCCGAAGCTGGGTAAATTCTGTGTGTGATTTACTTTACTGCATATTTATTTATCTGTTGTTTACTTCCGCGTTTAATTTGAGAAAATTTGCGATAACCCTATTCACCCCCCCCCCCCTCTAGGGTTAATCTAGATCCTACAAGTGGTATCAGAGCGAGGTAAATTTTCTTTAACTCTAGAGTCATGAATCTATCAAATAATGCTTTTTCTGAGGGGCAATCTATTGTTAGGCCACCAATGTTTAATGGGAGTGATTATGCCTATTGGAAGGTTAGGATGGGTATTTATCTTAGTTCTGTAGATTATGATGTTTGGGATATCATTGAAACTGGCTATACACCTCCCACTATAACTGTTGGTGATACTGAGATTCCTAAACCGAAGGATAGGTGGGATGCTAATGATAAGAAGTTAAAAACTACTAATGCTAAAGCCATGAATGCTCTGATCTGTGCTCTTGATAAAACTGAATTTAATAGAATTTCTCATTGTAAAACAGCACAGGAAATCTGGCATACTTTGGAGGTGACACACGAAGGAACTTCTCAAGTCAAGGAGTCTCGTCTAGCCCTGTTCAGCAATGAATACGAGAACTTTGTGATGGACAAAGGCGAGAGCATAAAGGATATGTTTGGACGCTTCTCAACCTTGGTGTACAATGCTAGAGCGCTTGGAAAGATATTCTCTGAGGTAGAGCTAGTAAGGAAGATTCTACGAGTCTTACCGATGAACTTTGAGGCAAAAGTCACTGCAATACAAGAATCGAAAGATTTAAGCAAACTGAGCATGGAGGATTTGATCGGAAATCTGATGACGTACGAGCTTGAGTTAAAAGCAAAGGAGGAACGCATCAATTCCGAACCAAAGAAGAAGACGATTGCCTTAAAGAGCAGAGAAGAGAGCGATGAAAAAGAAGTTGATCCAATTGAAGGACTTGCAGTGGCTGTCAATAATTTCAGAAGGTGGTCGAAATACAAGCCACGAAAGAAGAAGACCAGTAGAAATAGATCTAAAGATTCTGACAACTCTGAAAACGAACTAATCTGTTATAACTGCAACAAGCCTGGCCACTTCAAGCAAAATTGTCCACTTCTCAAAAACATCAAGGAAAAGAAAAAGAAGAAAAAGGCCTTCGCAGCAACTTGGGATGATGAGGAAGGAGAGGAAGTTTCAACTGATAGCTCAGAGGAGGCTAATCTGTGTCTTACGGTAAGATCAGATTCAGAAGCAAGCTCAAAGGAATCAAGATCAGATTCAGAAGCAAGCTCAGAGGAATCCAATGAGGTAAAAAACTACTCTTATAAAGATCTTGTTTATTTGTGTCTCGATCTTACTAAAACTGTTGAAGCTCTTGATTCTAAAAATGAAAAACTGAAATCTGATAGGAAAGAACTTGCCCGTGAAAATTTTAGGTTAGAATCTGAACTTGAAAAAATTCAAAACCTAGGATGTAACAACTGTAAAGCTTTAGATTCAGAATTATCTAAACTGAAAAATAGCTTCGAGGATCTTGAAAAAGAAAACCAGAATCTAAAGGAAATTATTGAGACTAGGAAAAAGGATTTTATAAATAGATGCACTACACTTGTGTCTGAAAACTCAACGTTGAAAACCAAAGTCCTAGATCTTGAGAAATCACTGAATAACTTTTCTAGAGGAGAAAAATCATTCAATATGTTATTAGGCAATCAACTGTGTGCTAACAACCGAAAAGGGCTAGGTTTTGGTAAATCACAGGTTGACGATAGTGCAAAAGGAAAGGGCATCTTTACTGAATGTGAAATAGTTGGACATCATATTGAAAATTGTAGTCATAGGAACAAGAAGACGAGATTTATACAAGTTTGGGTTCCTAAGAATTCTACAAACAAATTTAATGTCTATTGGAACAAAAATGAAAAGACAAAACAAGTTTGGGTTCCAAAGGGATTGTTTATTCACAATTATTCTTCCACTAACAATCATGGACCTATAAAAACAAATAGGTCACATACATCTTTAACCGTGTAGGTGTGGTGGCAGGCTAAGGAACAATGTTAGTGTTATCTGGATTCTGGCTGTTCTAGATATACAACGGGCGTTAAATCAACGTTCCTTAGCCTAGTATAAAGGTGACAGATTCACTATGAGCAAACAACGAATGATTATCGTATAGGTAAAACAGGTAGTTGTATTTCTTTCAAACGATAGATAACCGGTAAGAATCTGCATCTGAATTAAATCAGCCAGTTATGATTGATGATGTTAATTCTGATTTTTAACCAATTATCTTGCTTGAAGTAATTGTGATGGATCTAACTTGCTTGATCTTTAATGACTTGACTTTAATCGGTGGTTAAAAATTGATTAACCATCTTCTTCTTGAACTTAATCTGCTTGGTCAAACTATGATTGATTTCTGATTGCTCATGCTCTAAAAAATATTTTGAGAAGCTGCTGAAACTGATGCTTCACTTATGAAAACTTTAAATTGCTTTTGAAATAATCTTGATATTTTAATTGTGATTCTACGAAAGGTATTCACACTCGCTCTTCAATTGATAAAAGTGTGTGTACGTTTCATTGTCACAGTGGTTTGTTTCTGAAGTTGAATCCGAGTCTGTTGAAATGGCTCTTAACTGCTTCTAGACCCCGTATTATGTTTTCTGTGTGTTTGTGTTTGCACGTTTTCACTCTAATTCTAAAGAATCACATTTGAATACCACTAAACGAAATTTTGAGATATTTTTCACACACACAAATTTGGACTATGATATCTTTCGTGTGAAAACTTTAATTTAGTTGGTTATTCTGATGTCGATTATACGGGTTCACTGGTTGACAGGAAAAGTACTAGTGAGACATGTTTCATGCTAGGACATTTATTAGTTACATCATTCACGCACGAAACACATTGATGTGAGACACCATTTTCTTAGAGATCACATTGCTAGGGAAAACATTTGCATTAAATTCATTTCAACTGAGAATCAACTTGTTGATATTTTCACAAAACCCCTCCCCGAAGACAGATTTTCCAGATTACGTTTGGATTTGGGAATTATGGAAATTGACTAATCATTTTTCAATTTTTGGTTGAAATACTCTTGGATATTTATTTTCAACTTCAATTTTTAGAATTCAAACCTATTTTGGATATTATTCAAAGATTGATTCAAATATGGTATTCAGTAGTGGAAATACGTTTGGTTTATGAAATTTCATAATATGATTAATTTGGTAACTTATTCCACGACCATTTCTATTTCTACCATCTTTCTATCATTCATAATGGTTTTGAAAAATGAGAAGAGTGAATTGCTTTTTAAATTAAAAAGGAAAAATCAAAGAGAATTTTAAAATATTCCTCATGCATCCATTCTCATTTAAAAGTCCTTATGGTTATGCATGGATGGATAATGAGAGGTTATCATCACTTCATTCTCATTTAAAAGTCCTTATGGTTATGCATGGATGGAGCTTGATAACTAATGAGTAACAGCTAATCCCATTTAAAAGTCCTTATGGTTATGCGTGGTTAGTAAGTGCTTATTATTTTTTATGCTTAAATGACAAATCTTTTTAAAATTAAAATAGAATAGAATATCTCTCTTCTCATTATAAAAATCAAATTATCGATCCATTCTCTAAAATGTGGAAATTGTTATCTTGTTATGATATATTATGGTTTTTCCCTATTTTTTCCATTTGTTTTCCCCTACCGTTTCATTATTTTTTGTCAGTCTTTTGATGATAACAAAAGGGGGAGAAGGAAGAGATTTTGATAAGAAAATAAGTATTTCTGGAATATTTATTTACCAAATTTGTTAAATGTTGTTAGTTATTTTCTATAGTTCTTTTGTTCGACTGAATATGGAATAGTCTCAGTTGTAGGGGGAGCATACATGTAGAGGGAGCTAAATATCTCATGTTTAAACACATTTACTGGAATTTCAAAATCTTTAATATATGTTTGTCATCATCAAAAGGGGGAGATTGTTTGATGTGTGTTTAGTGTTTGATGATAACAAACTATATATATCGTATTTTAGATGTGTTTACAGATTATACAGAAATTTTATCAACAAAGAATTTGAATTCAAACTGAAATTTTATTCAAACAATCTTTTATTACAAATTTTGAATGGTACAAATTTTGACTCACTATAACCGTACAATTTCTGTATACATCACAATTTGATTTTACAGTCACAGTCCTCACTACATCACTCATACACTCAGTTGTTCGTCTGCATTTGCACTGTCCAGTTCCAGTATCTGTCTTGTTTCCTGTGTACCTGTATAATTGACAATCTACAGCAGTAATCTGAACAGAAACGAATTTAATTTGCAAAAATATAAAATTTGTTTCTAAAGCTGTCTCAGATATATGGGTTAAACGTCATCATCTTTGATTGTGTAATATCTGTACATATCAGTATTCATATCAGGGACAGGTAATCACGAGTGGCTGCAGTACACACATATGCACGTGTGCACTGCCTCGCCAAACTCGTGTGCACAGATAGCAAACATGAAGCACAGTTTCACAAATAATCACTGCAACAATACTTTTAAAATGGAGGCAGAACCAGAATGCACAATGGATGCAACATCGAACCAGGAAACAGTTTCACAAATGCAAAGACCAGAGAAGTCAAAAAATGAAGCAATATACAAAACTCATCTGGACAGTGCAGTGAAAACAGATCAAACAATGAACCAGTTCAACATGATATGCAATCTGACTCAAGCACATCAGTATGCAAGAATAAACAACCCAGTGCCAAAATCCAATACAACTGCAATCATGATCATTCAAAGACAGAAGCTACACTTATCATAGTGTAAACTGCAACTGCAAAGGCAGCAAGACAAGTGCAGACAAATATGATCACATTCAAAGCTATGTGATTTCAAGTTAAAGACCAGAGGGATATTAACAACTATAGCAGTGAAGGTTAATGTCAGATGAAGCTCCCATCAGGATCACCAGTAAACAAGTCAAGGCAGTGAAGTGATTCAAGTCTAAAGCATAACTGCAAACAAGATCATAGTTTGAACTAAGAGCTACAACATAAATACATACAATGGCAAGCTAACTGGCATATGAACAACTACAGCAGGTCGAGAAAGTATTCAGGGATGAACATGCATGAATCAGGAAATCAAGCAAATGCAACAGATCGAAACAAGTATAGTTCAAACCAGGGTGCACGACAATGAATGCAGAGGTCAGAAAATTGAAGAAAATCAGTATAGTGATACATGAAATCGCATGAACAAGTTCGAACAACCAGACAACATCATATTCACGAATGCAACGTTCAAGTGGAGACCAGAGAAGATGGCCAGAGACGAAGACAGGGATGAACACAAAGATGGCCGAAGCCGTGTCAAAGCAAGTGTTAACCAGGTCAAAAATCAAGAGTGTGCAATCTTTGAAAAAGTCAAAACAAATAGAAAAAGGAAAGTTTTAATGTCGTAACCATCAAGCAAAATCGAACGTTCAAAATCAAAGCCGTAAAACAGAAGGAATTCCCAAAATATATCGGAGCATAAAAAGGGAAAGTCTCAACAACATGAAGATCACGTAATATCAAATCAGACGCTTATATAAAGGACCCAAAATCATCATTGACAAGTGGGGGTGAAGAATAGAGCAAAAACCAGATCATCACAGAGCAACAGAGCAATCGAATTCAAGTATTAAAACCAGTAAGCTGAAGGCATAAATTACCTACCAAATTCACAGTCGAATTCGATCATCAAGGAGAAGCCAAACCCAACAGAAGTTCGAATCGCAAGCTAGAACAACAGAGGAGCCGAAGCTCAGAACCCTAATTCAGAGTCGCAACAAAAGACGACAAAGCGAAGCTTAAATTAGTCTCCAAATCACAAAGGGAATCGCAAGCCAGAGCTACACAGATTGACAAAGCCGAAGTTCCAAATCGAAGTAGGGTAAAACCCTAAATTCCAGAGCTACAGAAAGTCACCAAAAACGAACAAGGGCAAAGCCCTAATTCATTCAAGCAAGCGTTGAAGAAGAGGAGCTAATTCGTCAGAAATCGAAGAATCGACGAAAGCCCCAATTATTGAGTCGCCATTTCTTTCTCAAAGAGGATCGAAGATACAAAGGGGATCGGGCCAGAATAACTAAAGAAAAAGGGTGAAACAGAACGGGCCGATAATTGTTTAAGGGGGCCAGGCTATTTTAATTAGGGTTTAATATTTTTTTAAGGGTTTAAATTTTAGTTTTAAAGTTTAAATTCGGGCCAGATTTTATTGATCTAGTTTTAGGCCAAATATCATTCAAGGGCAAAAGTGTTTTAAACTGTCATTCTATATTTTGCCCTGGGGTTCAACCTGTATTTTGTATTTTCAGTTTGTATTGTCAAAGTCCAGTCAGAGTGAATCACCACCTAGGGTTTAGGTGTTGTCAAATTGTCTAGTTAGGGTTAGTTCAGTGAGCAGGGAGACTGCGAGTTTGCAAAGCTCTATAGGCGGGAGCAGAGTTTGCGAGTAAACGAAACTCTATAGGCGGAGCAGGGTGTGCGAGTCTATAGGAGTGTTTGTGAGCGAGAGCGAGTGTCTGCGAGTCTGTCAAAGTGTTTGTAAGCAGGATACTGTTTAACTCTAATAGAAATCTGGGAATGCAGCAGTAGGCAGGGGTTGCCGAAGCTGGGTAAATTCTGTGTGTGATTTACTTTACTGCATATTTATTTATCTGCTGTTTACTTCCGCGTTTAATTTGAGAAAATTTGCGATAACCCTATTCACCCCCCCTCTAGGGTTAATCTAGATCCTACAAGGTCCACCGAGTGTGCGATAGTAAGACTGATCCAAGATGATCAAGTACATAGTAAACTTCCTCGTCAAAACCATCGAGGCCATGAGCTAATCAATTTTGATTTATTGGACGAAGATAATAGAATGCGTCAAGTGCAAGACACAAATCCACTATCTACCTCCAATAAATTGCAATCAACCTGCTTCGTTCACCTTTCTTCTCGATCGCCCCAAATTCACTTGCAACCACAACCAATATGGTAACCACGTCATCACCAACCTCATATCAAAGGCAAACATGTTCGACTTTGGATTTGTAGCGAACCAAACTAGGATTAGCAATCTACAAGGTCAGCAGCGATCCAAGCGAGAGGTGATTCTGGTGTTAGGGTTTGGCTCGGGGTAACGGCGGAGGTAGCTGAAGTGGCGGAAGTAGGCTATGGCGGTAGAGATCAACAATGGCAGCAGCAAAGGCTGATTAGGATTTGGTCATGGTTGGCTCAGGTCGCAAGAAGAAAATGAGGAAGAAGCAAGTATGAAAGGGTCGGCTCGAAAATGGTATTAAGTAGAAAAGTTCCAGCAGAAAAATAATCAAAGTGATTAGATCGCTAGCGATCCATCACCTATGGATCGCTAGCAACCCATCATCTCACTTTGATTTTTTGCTCAAACTTTTCAAACTCAACCCCCTTGCCTTTCGTAAATAATTTGGAAATTACAGAGTCAAAATTGATATGTTTCCATGAACAATGATGATCCACATCCCAAATTTAACAAAAATTGAAAAGTCAAAAACAATACTTCACGGTAAACCTAATATGGATTTCATGGAATAGAAATTTCAGGATGACCAGTTCCAGAGCACACTTTGTTTCCAACGAAAGCATACTCTGGGGGCAAATATTAACCGGGTTTTTAACCCAACAAAATTCAATAGGAGTTAGAACTTAGGGACTATGCTAGAATGACTTGAAATTTGAACAAGGCATCCAAAAGAACAAGCCAAAAGCACTCAAGAAGAATTACCTAAAAATCCACTAAGGGGATGGATTGCTAGCGATCCATAAGGAAGCTTTGTGGGTTGTTCAAGCCTCTTGCATCATGAATCAATATATCTTCTAAGTATGTTTGCCAAATTTCATAGCCTTTCAAGCAACCTAGTTCGAGAAGCGAAGACTCATCTGATTCTAGTCATAGTTCAATCCAACCTGTGCATGAATCATCATCAAAATAAGGAAACTAGCTATGTAATTACATGGAGAGCACTTACAGAAGACAAGGAATGCAACCTAAAGGAAGAAGCCCAAAAATCACCTAAGTACATGGATCGCTAGCGATCCATGCCCTATGGATCGCTAGTGATCCATCGGATTATGTTGGATCGTTATGAAATTTTCAAACCACCTTCGTATCATCGAGTGTAGGCATTTGGCAAAGCGGACTAGCCTAATAGCTCTCCAACCCCTATAAACACAATCCTACTTGCAACATAAAGAGGATCTTTTGGACTGCCTGCTCGAACTCTGTAGAGATTATTCTGCACTCTTCTCCTCCCATGCAGTAGTCATCTAGGGGTTCACTATGATTTTCCAGTGAACTCTTGTACTTGTGACTTAATCTAACTTAGAAGATTCAATCATATTGTAATCCGATTCAACTTGTAGCAGTAGTCAGTTAGTAGAAAGTTATAAAGTGGATGTAGGCTTCATTAATAGCCGAACCACTATAAAAAATCTTCTTGTCTTTTTACATTTATCTTCTATATTGTTGCTCTGTAAGAACATGGCTTGTGCTTTCACACTCAATCCAGGGCGTTGATTCATTTTTTTGGTTAACATAAACAAAAAATAAAAACTATTATATCACAAGTTACTTTGGTTAAATCGATATAAGAACAAAATAAGTTTATAAACAAAATTAAATACCGACATACCGAACAAAAGTTGGATCAGTTTGGTCAGTTAATTTGGTTTGAGATATGAGAAAATCTATTCGAACACAAATAGATGACATAGGTTTTAACACAATAAATATCAATCATATTAGATCTTTCTCTGAATTCAACCCCTAGTAAGATGCAAAAACCCTTATCTATTGTCTTTTAACCAGCTCTAAAAGACCAGTTCAGAGAGGATTGGCTTAAAAAGGCTCAACTGCACTTATATAAAGCCTGCCTCACATTTATACTTGACTTAAAAGGCTCAACCGCACTTGACAATCATTCTCTCTCACGATTGTATCTCTCCTCATTCTCTATCAAATAGTGAATTCGATCATGAAATTGATTTGCTACACGATCGATAACCTAATCGCTTCGAACCTAATTTAGGTCGATTATGGCGGATCAAGCATCAAGAGGCGATGAATTTGAGAAGAAAGCGGAGAAGAAACTGGTTGGATGGAGCTTCTTCGAAAACAAAACCGATGAAGCTGTCGACCTTTATGAAAAAGCTGCTAATTGCTTCAAACTTGCTAAGAACTGTATGACTAGCCATTAGTTGATTTTGGTTTAGCTGATTGGTTGTAGATCTTTTTGCTTTTAGAATCGCTGGCTATAATGAATTTTTAGTTTGTGCTGGCATTGATATGTATAAACTAAAACACTATGATTTGTTGATCCTTTTTTGTCATTGTTGACTGCCTAACCAAATGTGCTCACTTCACTCTAGTTGGAGTATGTGGATGACAACATCGTTAGTTATTTTATATGTAGCGGAGGCGATTGGATTGCATAGAGTTCCAACGAGCATTGTCAATGACTGAAACCCACTTCTTATGAGCGAATTTTGGAAGAGTCTTCATGATGCATTAGGCACTGAATTGAATCTTGACTCTGCTTATCACCAGTATACAGATGGTCATGCTAAGAGGGTGAATAGGGTGTTGGAATACTTGTTGAGGGCATGTATTTTGGATTTTGGTAGGGCTTTGGAGGATGACTTGTCATTAGTTGAGTTTACTTATAATAATATATGTTAGGCAAGCATAGTCATGACATCATTTATAACACCCTCATATTTGAACCTAGTATATAGCACAAGAAATAAGAGCGTCAACCAAATCTAAAAACCCAACTACCCATTATTGCATAATATAACTACGGGATATAGCACCAAAAGTAATTTGGTAAGATTCATATTGTTTTCTTCGGTGACGTCCAAACTATCAACGCAACTATATAATACCAAGCGACAACGTACCATTGCCTATAGATCAAGCTCCCGTTATTAGCCAATACCCATTAACCTATAGTTTGTCCTATCATTGCAATTATGACTAGTGTATCGGTGTGACTGTAATAGACACCCTCAAGATCCTTCTTACTAAAGCTAACATCTTCCTTTTCATGTCGATAAAGCGTATACATATCTTCTTTAAATGAACCATTCTTGACTAAATTTATGATTTCATTTTCATGCCTCAATCTTTGTGTAAAACCCTCCATCACAGCTCTGCTCTTTTCTACCTCACGCGGGCCTTTGAAAATCATTTTGGCATGCATTCCAAGCTGAGTTGCTCTAGCCTAACTCATTTCAATGGTATTTTTATTAGCTTGTTGTTGCTGCGGTTGCATATTCCCCATGTAGCATGTGTTTCCTTTTCAACGAACATTTGTAATCTATTTTTCTGGATATAATCTCAAATACCTGCATTCATTAGTGTCATTACCGTGAGACTAATGGAATAGCCAAAACTACCCTGATTTCTTATCTTTCACTATTTTTATTTTTTGAGTTGGTCTTTTATATGGTAATCTCCCTTGGGTAGTGAGGCATATATTCTTTGATGTATTATCTAGGTTGGTATGACTCATATAACATGCGCCAACTGGTTTAAACGTTTTTGCTTATTTCCATTCCTTGGTTTTCTTTACCATCCACCTCTCACTTTACAAATAAAGTGGCCTGTTATAACTTAAAAATTCAATATTTCAACACTCTGCTCCATCTTTCCAAAATATAGTTTATTCCTTGAACAAAGATTTTAGGTATTCTTTACATTTCTGATTTTATAGCTAGCTTGGTATTTGCTAGGATTCAACTAGATGTATTTAGAAATAATGATTTTCACTAAGTAAGTATTTATTACAAATATACATGTTTCTTACACCTGATATAGTTTATGTTCATGGTTAATTCTGTTAGGGATATATGTTGGACATGGTATGTGTTAAAAGTATGTTTTTAGAGAACTTGCAGACAACTAGTTAATCCCTTATCTGGAAAGACAATAAGGTGATGCTTTTGTAATAATCAAATTTTATATACCAACAAGTGCATTTTCATTATGCATCAAACCCATGTCTTCGCCCATGCATACATCTATAGTTTTGTTGTACAACATCTTGCATACAAGTGTAGTGTGGTATACTTGTTTCCGATGTACATTGCATGCATGAACATCGCTTATTTTTGAAGAAAAAAATGTGTCCATGTAGGACAAAATATTAGGAAAAAGAAGATAAGAATGGATACGAGATTGTAACAGAATTGGATGATATGAAAGAGTGGTGGTCAAAGAGGTTATGCTAAGTAACGACAATATGGTTGACTAACTTTGGAGTTAGGGGAAAGGTTAATGAAAATCAAACAAGTATGACAAAAGTGTAAGGTTGATGATGCCAAAGAAATAACATCATGGTATATAAAAATATTAGATGATAAGATAGTGCTGAAGAAGAAAGTGAAGATGATACAACTATCCAAGAAGGATGGTTCTTTTGACTCGAAGTTACGTATTCTTGCAAAGGTCGGATTCTTGGAAATGTGGAAATTAAGGATATTTTTTTCTTTCAAAAAAGAACCATCCACTCGTATATTTTAAAATAGTATAGAAGTTGTACTCTTTTTTAGTTAATTAACAAAAATGGGACTTCATTTTAAGGTGTTTACATAAACATACTGCTCTACCACATCCAATAGCTAGCATTCT
Organism: Allium fistulosum; assembly: GCA_030737815.1. NCBI lineage: Eukaryota > Viridiplantae > Streptophyta > Magnoliopsida > Asparagales > Amaryllidaceae > Allium > Allium fistulosum. Next base: position 1,081,691,043 of record CM060902.1, read on the forward strand.
TTATACCCATTTTTGCTTCATTAACTAACGTTGTAGAAAAAGAAAAGGTTGCACATAAACCATGCAATTGTAATTATTAAAATATTCATGATGCAATTTTTAATTCAATCGTTCATAGATTGTGTGTTACAACATAGATATAATCATTCACATGTCCAACTGTGATTTCTTCTCCATGATATTAAATCATATGTTTCAATCACTACCAATATTCTTCATGCTAAAACATAATGCCAAACATTTCAATAAATAACACAACACCGTGGTAACATGAGTTCCGCTTTTAGTATGTAAATTGGAAATTAGATGAAATAAAGATGTAGTATGTTGTAAACGGTAGATATCAGTAATTCAAAATTATACGTGGAAGAGTGAGCATTTGGTCAGTTTGATCGTATTTGAAGTAAAAAATGAACAATCGAACCGAAAAACAAAAGGATTGAAAATCGAATTGAATTTATTCATCTAATAGCTGGTTTACCAAACTAAAATGGTAGATATTTTTTTTATCATATATTATGTATTATGATTAGAACGTTCGATTTGTTTAAAGAAGACAAAAATGTATGATTTGAAAAGTTTAACTGAGTATTATTTTCATTTCTACACACAAATTGACCTATTTCTTATATATAACCTCTATTTTTATTACTAAACTGTTAATCGGGTTTTTAACCCAGCAGAATTCGATAGGAGTTAGAACTTAGGAACTATGCCAGAATGACTTGAAACTTGAACAACGCATCCAAAAGAACAAGCCAAAAGCACTCAAGAAGAATTACCCAAAAATCCATTAAGGGGATGGATCGCTAGCGATCCATAAGAAAGCTTTGTGGGTCATTCAAGCCTCTTGCATCATGAATCAATATCTCTTCTAGGTACGTTTGCCAAGTTTCATAGGCTTCCAAGCAACCTAGTTCGAGAAGTGAAGACCCATCTGATTCTAGTCATAGTTCAATCCAACTTGTGCATGAATCATCATCAAAACAAAGTAACTAGCTACGAAATTACATGGAGAGCACTTACAGAAGACAAGGAATACAACCTACAGGAAGAAGTCCAAAAATCACCTAAGTACATGGATCGCTAGCGATCCACCAGGTTATGTTGGATCGTTATAAAATTTTCAAAGCACCTTCGTATCATCGGGTGTAGGCTTCCGGCAAAGCGGCCTAGCCCAATAGCTCTCTAACTCCTATAAATACACTCCTACTTGCAACATAAAGAGGATCTTCTGGACTGCATGCTGGAACTCTACAGAGATTATTCTTCACTCTTCTCCTCCCACACAATAGTCATCTAGGGGTTCACTGTGATTCTCCAGTGAACTCTTGTAATTATGACTTGATCTAACTTAGAAGATTCGATCGTATTGTAATCTGATTCAACTTGTAGCAATAGTCAGTTAGTAGAAAGTTATAAAGTGCACGTATGTTTCATTAACAGCCGAACCACTATAAAAAATCTTCTTGTCTTTTTACTATTTCTGCTATTTTTACATTCATCTTCTATATTATTGCACTGTAAGAACATGGCTGGTGCTTTCATACTCAATTCAGGGCGTTGATTCATTTTTTGGGTTAACATTAACATAAAATAAAAACTATTATATCACAAATTATGGTTAAATCGATAAAAGAACAAAATAATTTTATAAACAGAATTAAATACCGACATACCGAACAAAACTTGGATCAGTTTGGTCGGTTAATTTGGTTTGAGATATGAGAAAATCTGTTCGAACACAAATAGATGACATAGGCTTTGACACAATAAATATCAATCATATTAGATCTTTCTCTGAATTCAACCCCGGGTAAGATGCAAAAACCCTTATCTATTGTCTTTTAACCGGTTCTAAAAGACCAGTTCAGAGAGGATTGGGCTTAAAAAGGCTCAACTGCACTTATATAAAGCCTGCCTCACATTTATACTTGACTTAAAAGGCTCAACCGCACTTGACAATTATTCTCTCTCACGATTGTTTCTCTCCTCATTCTCTATCAAATTGTGAATTCGATCACGAAATTGATTTGCTACACGATCGATAACCTAATCGCTTCGAATCTAATTTAGGTCAATTATGGCGGATCAAGCATCAAGAGGCGACGAATTCGAGAAGAAAGCGGAGAAGAAACTGGCTGGATGGAGCTTCTTCGGAAACAAAACCGATGAAGCTGTCGATCTTTATGAAAAAGCTGCTAATTGCTTCAAACTCGCTAAGAATTGTATGACTAGCTATTAGTTGATTTTGGTTTAGCTGATCGGTTGTAGATCTGTTTGCTTTTAGAACTGCTGACTATAATGAATTTGTAGTTTGTGCTGGCATTGATATGTATAATCTAAAACGCTATGATTTGCTGATCCTCTTTGGTTACATATGTATCAAAAATTTTAAATGATCAAATTAGATATGATTTGGTGCTTTAGTATTTTAACATAATGCGGTTAAGTATAATCAGAAAAAGTTAAGCGTCTTGAGAACCCCAAATTTTCATTTGCTTGTTGAAATTCCAACTAAGATTATACCATTCAACTGGAAATACTTGTGAGTTGTGAATTGGTCAAATGGGTCACCCTAACTCCAACTAGTTGTGTTATGGTAAGTGAATAAGTAGTTCATTACGTACATTGTCTAAGCTAGTCCGTAACCTATTATTAATTTCGAGTCGGATAGTTACACTGGCTTAATGGTTTTTTAAACCCTTTGTTCGACGGAAAGCACGCCTTAGATTTATTTTGTTTTATTTTACTTATTTATCTGATTAATTTAAAAAAATAAAAAATAAACTTGTACCTTTCAGTGTTGCAATAAATTATTCCGTACAAGATTATTGCAAACATTTTACTTTGGCTGCCAATTTAACGGTATTTGTCTCACAGGGGAGAGAGCTGGAGCTGTATATGTTAAACTTGCCAACTGCCACCTAAAGGTTATTTTCTCTTGTGATCTTATCTTTTATTTCTGCATTGGAAGATCACATTGACTAGGTATAACTTGGGCATATTAATCTCATCTGCAGTTGGATAGCACACATGAAGCGGCATCAGCTTATGTGGATGCAGCAAACTGTTACAAGAAATACTCAATTAAAGGTAAGTTTTCAATGGTTAATTCAAGCATAACCAACAAAATGCATATTATTGTATTTGCTTGTGTTCTTGCTTAAATGCTTCTTAGTTTGAAGTTGTTGAACTTTGAAGCTCATATTATGAATTTGACATTAAGACCCTGGCAATAACTGAATTTATCGTAAGATTTTCTTTCTAGAAATAGAGCCACTATAAGATTAAAAAGGCAACCTCTTCTCGTGGTAAATTCTTATATGCATTGCGAAAAGGGCCTGGGGTTGGAAATTAAGTGGGGTTACAAAGGTACTTGTTGATCAATGCCCGCTTAATGTAAGTGATGCTTATGATTATAGTGAGTAATCAGACGACATTGACATACACTTAACACAGTTGAAAGTAGAAGAATACCAATAAACCTGATAAAAGATATATAATGCTATGTATAATTTTGTCTAATTACATATTGTGTCCATGTTTGATGTTTTAACCATGTACACCTTTTGTTTTGGTGTCCATCATTCTTAGTTTATCTTGCCTTTTTATTACTATTGCTCAAAGACGGTTTCTCTTATATACTGTTTTATGTAAGCGTGTACATGCTGATGCCTCATTGTTTGTACTTTGATTCTAGATGCTGCCAACGCTTTGAATCAGGCAGTAAATCTCTTTCTGGATATTGGTAGACTAAATATGGCAGCAAGATATTGCAAGGTAAATGACAGCTCCAGAAAATATAGTAGGTTGAAATTTGAAGTGTTACCTCAGTATGATTTTATATTTTAAAATTGGTTCCAACGTTACTTTTTAGGTGGCATCTACTACACATTTTTATTATCAACAATTCATTCTGCATCTTTTTCAGTAACAATCCATATTGCATTTCTTTTAATTGATGTTAGCTCTAGTTACATGCATGTCCACATGTTATCTTAGAGAAATTTGATAAATTTTAATGTTTAAAATATGCTGATTTAGGAATTAACTTTATATAGGATCTTGGTGAACTTTATGAGCAAGAACAGAGTATTGAGAAGGCTATGGATTACCTTGAGAGGGCGGCTGATCTTTTCCAAGCTGAAGAGGTGACTACTTCTGCAAATCAATGCAAGCAGAAAGTTGCACAATTTGCTGCACAGTTGGAACAGTAAGTTACACAACACATCACATATGATTTGTATCACTTAATTTTGTAGTGATATTTCCATTCATAAGATACACAAGCAACTACTTTGCTTAAAAGGTACAACAAAAACAAGGCTGTAATAGAAGTTTTGCAAGGTAAAACACTGAAAACTGAATAAATAAACTACTTGTTTTGAACTCATGTCACAGATAGCATCACACTCGGCCTCCACTTTATACTACGTAGGACACAGCAATAAGTTATCTTGTTACAGAATTAATCAGTTTTATTGCTGAAGCTTAGATATTGTTGTGGATAATGTTCTTTTTTGATAGCAAGTTAATAAGAATGGTTATAGTTGACAAGTGGCATCACATATCTCTTAACAGAATTGGAGCAGGATAATCACTAGTAGTAAACTTGTCATGGAGCGTTTCAGTTTGATATCCATAGCTTAGATATCGTTGTGGATGTTTTATTCTGAAACGTGCTGGAAAGTTTTATGGTTAATCGTACAATACATTTGTAAGATGAGATTTTTTGCATGTTTAATGTTAACAGTCTACACTATGCTTCATTTACAGAAGAGTTCCCAGGTATTTAGTGGTCTGTAGGGCTGTCAATGAGTACCCGAAAAATTCGAAATACATCTGTATCCGTATCCGAAATATGAAAAATTGTTCGATATCCGAAAAATAGACACGGATGCGGGTATGACCACATCTGCATCGGATAATTATCCGTCCAGTTTTTATCAATGTTATGGATATTTGTTTGTGTATTTAAGTAAATAAAATGATTGTCATTTACTATTTTATCTATGTAAGAAAATTTAATTGTGTATAAAAATCAATATTCGTTTCTTACAATTATTTTTCTTAGCATATTTTTTATTTTTTATCTTTTTAGTACTGAAATGGATTTATAATAAATCAAATCTTTTTATTCATTTGTTTAGATTTATTAGTTGTGAACTGGTCGAAGAACATCCAATAAATAGTTGATATCCGTCCGCATTCCAAAATACAGATATGACACTATCCGTATCCGACCATTTACAGCCCTAGTGGTCTGTGGTTGTGTGTTATTACATAGTTGTGCTTTTCTAATAAGAAAACGCTGATAACGAACAGAAAAAAAAGTGCAACTGGATATTTGTCCGCAAATATTAGCTGGATAAACCATATTCTGTGCCTCCCAACCTCAATCACAACCAACTTGGATTTTGATGTTCACGTGCTCATTGAGATGTTTGGGAAATTTCTCATTCTGCATTGTTTCCTGAGAAACCGTATCTTGTACGAAGACAGTTGCAAGATCTTATTGCCGATGAAATTGCATGGTCTAGGAAGGTTCAAAATAGGTCGAATTATTGTGCAAATAAGCGATTGTGATAATCCACAGTCGCATAACTTATGTTTGCACGACGTACGAATACGGATCGATGCCACAATGAGTAAAATTAATATAAAATATTTATTCAAGTTCTCCTAGCGTGTTATGCGAAAATGCTTTTATGGAGTTCATAAATTATTTAAAAAAACAAAAACGAATTAGATACAATTGAAATGACATAAAGTTAAAGTAAATAAATGCAAAGTAAATCTATGGACAGCAAGAATGAATGCTAAAGAATGGAATCAAAATTGTAATGAATCGAAAGCAAAAGAGCAATGAGTTAAAAATACTGGAATTGAGAACTAAACTATTTATTCAAGTTCTCTTAGCGTGTTATACGAAAATGATTTAATGGAGTTCATAAATTATGAAAAACAAACAAAAACGAATTAGATGCAATTGAAATGACATAAAATTAAAGTAAATAAATGCAAAGTAAATCTATAAACAGCAAGAATGAATGCTAAAGAATGGAATCAAAATTGCAATGAATAGAGAGCAAAAGTGCAATGAGTTAAAAATGCTAGAATTGAGAACTAAACTAATGTGCAAAGAAAAGAAATGTGATGTGATGTTGATCCACATGCTATAATTTCACTTCGATGTTGGAAATTAGATGTGCGTAAATATTCTTGATTTTGTTTTTGATAGTTTTTTTTTCGTACTTCAATATTCTTTACGTGCATGGTCTAGTTTGGACTTTCTTCATCTTCTCTTGATTATTGGGCTCAATCGTATAAAGTTCATGTCTTTTGAAGTAACTTTGTGGTTTTCAACTTGCTTATAATTTCAAGCTGGGGCACACATGTGCATGGTGCAAGGATGTTTTCAAGCTTGGTTTGTGATTTGGTGCAGGAGCTAATTGACAACCATAATTTCGTGAATTTTTACATACACAGCAATCGAGTAGTTGTTCAAGTATTACGGCATATATTAGTTGCTCCACGCAAATTCGAGCTTCTTGTGACGTTCATTTCCTGTTGGGCCAAATGTTGTCACAATCACACATCATTTATTGTTAAATGCATGATCCATTGTAACATTGTACATCTTTAGCTTTGTCTATGTACATTGGTTGTGAGTTATTGGGCTCTAAAGCTTTTGTCCGGCTTTTTAAGGCCGTGAGCTATTGGGCTTTAAAGCTTTAGTTTGGATTTTTAAGCTTAATTGTTGATAGTTGCAATGTCTTTAACCAAAACATGATATTTGTAAAAACACGCCCTAACAACGCCATGTAATACTGCTTTGTGAAATTAAAATCTACAAGTACGCAGTTGATATACTTACAATTTGATGCCAATCGTTTGAACGGAAAAGTTATTGCTAAGTAATTGAATACATCATTCGTTGTCTAACATTTGTGTTGAAAAAATTATTAGCGTGTAACTATATTTTGTACTGTCATAATGTATGACAAGGCATTTAATTACAGGAAAGCCCATAGTATAAACGGTTCTATAATACTGAATTTTGTGCATAAATTATAATTTAAATTATAATTTTATCACCAAGAATTAGCAGATGAAACGAGTAGATGCTTTTGAATAGCTGCTTTATGTCACTGTGCATGTTATAGGTATGTTATGCATATTCACAATTGAGAATTTTCTTAGATACCCAAAGGCAATAGAGATATTTGAAACAATAGCTCAGCAGTCAATGAATAACAATCTTCTCAAGTATAGCGTTAAGGGCATTCTCCTTAATGCTGGCATTTGTCAACTATGTAGAGGAGATGTTGTTGGCATCACCAATGCATTGGAACAATATCAGGTAACTATGCTGTTTTTTAAGAAATCGACTTTTGATGGTGTCATCTCTCTGAATGTCCAGAAACATATTCTGAATTTGCTGCTACTTTTTTTTACAGGAACTTGATCCAACCTTTTCAGGCACACGTGAATACAAACTTTTATCTGTAAGTTTACCCAGTTTGATTCGCTTGATTTCTGCTCTAATTATGATATGATCATCCTGTATTTGATTGTCTTCTCAATGTCTCAAAAATCAAAATAATCATTATTAGTTATCCCTTTATAGTTGACCTTGATTTCTAATTGCTTATGCTTAATGGACCTGTATTATTTATGACTTTACTTCTTAAAGTAATTTTCATTGCTTGTACACAGAATTTGGCTGAAGCCCTAGATGAGGAAGATGTTGATAAATTCACAGATTCAATCAAGGAATATGATAGTATGACTAGACTGGTATGTATCCTTAACTTTATCAGGACCTTACTTTTTTTCTTGCAGTTTTAAGGGATTGCAGTTCTCTTATATTAAGAGCCTAAAGTTTGGATTTGACCCTAATTTCATTATTGCTTTCATTACATCTTTGATTTGCTCAAAATACCAAATCATAACTCAAAATCTGAAAATTCTGGTCAATCTGAAAATTTGTACCGAACCAGAAATTATTAGAATTAGAACTTATAATCATAATCAATCAGGTCACAATATCTATAGAATAAACAAACCAACAATCTTATTGATCTCCTTCCAGTTCATTATCAAAACCCAATAAATTTCATGATATAAAACACCAACTGCAACCACAATCTTATTTATCTTTCTCTTTTGTCTGCGGACCAACTCAATCCCCTCCCTTTTGCTACACACCAAACTTGAGTTTTGTAATTGAAATAACTGAACTACATTTGATTTCAAAAAGTATCCCAGGTTCAACATTAAGACATTTAAGGTAGTGTTTGGTTTGTTGTTTTTAGTTTTGGGTTTTCATCCATACAAAAATGCACATGACGCGTGTGTATTGCCGAAAACGACCAATTTAGAAAACGAAGTTAACATACAAAATTGAAAACAACTTTTTTTTATTTTCCGTGTTTTGGGAAATAACACAAGCACGTGAAACAATCCATTCTTCCGTCGTCTCTCTATCCCCTTCCTCCTCTCATCCGTCTTTTTTTCATCCCCACCGTCGCCCCTTCATTCTTCTCATATTTGACATTCGTATTGAAAACCGAAAACACAAAATTTGTTTTTAAACCAAACACTATGATGAAGAACATGTCTTTTGTAAGCTTGTTCATTGTGTGCTCTTTTATGGTTATTGTATGAAGAATATGATTTCAAAAAGTTTTGTATGCTCTTCTGCAGTTGTTTTTACTCGCTTTCCCAACTGCGAAATATTTTGCTGTGGTCGTTATGTTGTAATGGCTTTTTAAGCAATTCATCAGCTTTTAGACGCAAATAAATCTGCTTGTCAGTTACTACAATGGTCTATTTGTTTATCAATGTCTTACTCGCTGTGAAGTGAACAATGCTAAGTTTTATTTATTGTTATTTATCAAATTTTTTGAATCTCCAAATCAATTGAGATTCTAAGAAATGCATTTATCAGTTTCTGTTGGGAAAAAAAAATTACTTTGAAATTATTCCAGTATATGTTCTTTTGTTCTAATTATGTTGTTATTTTAACTTCAAACACCTTTGCTGCATCTTCAATCTCCGATGGGTTCACTGCTGCAGCTTATATTTGTTCTCATCCAGCGAAGATATTCATAGCATACAGATCAGTTATTTACTGAACATGTTCGTTTCAAAACATGTAAATGTTGAAATTGCAGGATCCCTGGAAAACAACACTTTTGCTCAGAGCAAAGAATATGCTCAAGGCCAAGGAAGATGAAGAGGATGATCTGACATAAAAATGATTACCTTGAGCCAATTCGTTGATGCTGTTTTGATTGGATTTATTATAATTGTGATGACATTTCTATTTTATATGCTGTTAAATCAAGACAGGATGTATCTATTTAGTCGTGTGTTGGTTGAAGAGTTGTTATATCTATTGATCTTTTTTGACAGTGGAGATTTATACTGTGGTTTCATCTGTTTTACTGTCAAATGAATAAACTATTATGAATGTAATACGTGCAGTTGCAAACAATTTACAATGTCGTAATACTATGTACAGGCTATAAATTACAATGGAAAAGTCTGCTGTATAATTGATACCTCTGAAAATATCTACATATCTTGAATCCTTTGCAGCGATGAATAATTGAGTCAATGCGAGTATCAAAGAACTTTATGGTACCATGTATCCGTACGTGTAACTTTTTGCAGATGTGTTTCAGTAAATATGAATGCGACTCTTTCAGGGAAATGGCATGAGTTCAAATAAAATGGAAGATCGGTGAACTGTTTCTATATGGCGCTTCAAAACATGTGGGTTTTGAATGTTGCAAATTAGTGCAACTTACTGTCAAAGTCAGTGTTATTTGAACAAGGCATGTTCTGTTTTAATGCTTTCCAGTTATTTAGCAGTTTATTTCTGAATTATGCAATTAGTGTCCTTTTAGTTAGGAAAATAAAGCTCAAACGTTATGTTAGCTGAAATTATTTAGGATCTTTTTTGAATATATATATAGCTTGTAATAGTTTCCTGATCTGGTATCCACTAATAAAAATCTGTCATTCGTATTCAGCATAATATCCCTTTTTTGCTTCCTTTTCTGTTCTTTTATTTTTGTTACATGGTATCAGAGCCTGCTTTTCAGCGTGTTTAAATCTAGCTACTCAGTGAAGATGAATAGTGGAAGCAATATTTGTGTAGACAAGCTTGTTGGTGACAACTATAGTTACTGGAAGCTGTGTATGGAAGCTTATCTACAAGGGCAGGATTTGTGGGATCTTATCTCTGGTGATGAAGCTGTAATTCCAGAAGATACGCCACAGAATGCTGAGGGAAGAAGGAAGTGGAAGATCAAGTGTGGCAAGGCTTTATTTGCCTTGCGAACTTCTATTAGCAAAGAGTACATTGAGCATGTTCGTGATGTAAAGTCGCCAAAGCAAGTGTGGGACACACTTGAAAGGTTATTCACTCAAAAGAACACGACAAGGCTGCAGTATCTGGAAAATGAACTTGCCAGGACGACTCAAGGTACCTTATCGATTTCGGAATATTTCTTAAAAATTAAAACTTTGTGTTCTGAAATTTCAGAATTAGATATGGAGGAACCTGTTAGTAATGCTCGTTTGCGTCGTTATCTCATTCGAGGACTGCGAAAGGAGTCTATGCCCTTTATTTCTTCGATACAAGGGTGGGTAAATCAACCTTCTGTTGTTGAGTTGGAGAACCTGCTCAAAAATCAGGAAGCTTTGGTGAAACAAATGATGGGCAGCAACAAACAATCTCACTCCCACTCCCAGGTGGAAGATGCTCTTTATACAAAAGACAAAGAGAAAGGCATTTCTTTTTCAAAGCATACTTCAGAAGACCGCGGAAAGTCCAAAACTGAAGTGCGGTCTAAAGAAAATTCAAAAGGTTGTTATAGATGCGGAAAGCTGGGACACATCAAACGTGATTGTCGTGTGAAGGTGGTGTGTAACCGATGTGGTAAAAAAGGCCATATTAAACCAAATTGTCATGTGAATCTCAAAGAAGCAGAAGCAAATACTGCAGAAGAAAGCAATAAGGTTGAACAATCTATATGGGAACAATGCTTGTCAATTGAAGCTATTGATCGACCTATTGATGTGCATGCTAATACTTCTATAGACTATAGCAAGGATTGGATTGTTGACTCCGGTTGCTCTCACCATGCAACTGGAAATGTTTCTCTTCTTTCTGATGTTCGCTCCCATCATGGAAACAGAGTAATTGCGACGGCTGATAATTCATTACATCATGTAGTGAAAGAAGGACATTTTAATGTTGAGAAGGATGCACCTACAGCTGGTGGTATCTCTCTCGAAGATGTTTATCATGTTCCAGGTTTAAAGAAGAATCTTGCTTCAGTTTCTCAAATTGTTGACTTTGGGAGGTATGTTCTTTTTGGTCGTTTCCAATATAAACCAACTTGAAGCTGACATTTTATTTACCGGTCAAAGGAAAGACTCAATGTATGTATTATCTACAAGTGATGCATATGTTGAAAAGACAGGTCAGAATGCTAGTGCAGCACTTTGGCATGCTCGGTTAGGCCATGTTGGTTATCAATTGTTGCAGAAAATCTCTATGAAGAAGCTTCTTGATGGAGTTCCTCTTTTTAAGGGAATTCATCATAATTTTGTTTGTCCAGGTTGTCAATATGGAAAATCACATATCGCCTCCCTTTCCCAAACTCAAAAAGTAAAGCTGCTGCAGCACTACAACTTGTTCATTCAGATTTGATGGGGCCAACAAAAACACACAGCTACTCTGGTTTTCGCTATGTTATGGTTATTGTAGATGACTTTTCTCGATTTACTTGGGTGTATTTTTTTAAATCTAAAAGTGAGACTTTCTTCAGATTCATTCAGTTTAAGGAGCAAGTGGAGAAAGAATTTTCATTGCCAATTAAATGTCTTCGTACTGACAATGGAGGAGAATACATGTCCGATCAATTTCAAGATTACTGCAGAGACAATGGTATTCAACGGCAAATGACTTGTCCTGACACTCCACAACAAAATGGAGTTGCTGAACGCAAATTGGCGCATCTCACTTCCATGTGCTTGTCTTGGTTGCATGCAAAGAATCTTCCAAGAGAGCTATGGGCAGCAGCTATTCAGTCAGCCTGTCATGTCATAAACCGTTTGCCTACATGGGCAGGGTCAGACTTATCTCCTTTCGAAGCATTATATCATAATAAACCCAATGTAAGTTATTTTCGAGTTTTCGGATCCATTTGCTATGTTCATATTTCAAAAACTATACGGTCTAAACTTGACCCAAGGGCAAGGCGTTGTATTTTTGTTGGTTATGACTCTCACAGGAAAGGTTGGAAATGTATGGATCCACAAACAAAGGAAGTTGTTGTTTCTCGTGATGTGGTGTTTGACGAAAGTTCATCACATCAGATTGATGCAACAAATAGATGCACAGCTGATCTATCACCCTTTTCTACTAATGGTGCATCAAACGAAAGGGAGAGCAATACAATTTCTGGAGGAAATATTCAACAAGATGAAGCTATAAAAGTTGTTGTTCGAAGGTCATCTAGACAAAGAAGACAACCTGATTATTTCACTGACTATGAAGTACAACTAAATTGTTGCTCTGTTGTGTATTGTTTTCTAATAGGTGACTTATGTGAAAATGAGCCCATGTCTTACAATGAAGCTAGAGGTATTTCTGATTGGGAAAAAGCAATGCAAGAGGAAATATCAGCTCTAAACAAAAACTGTACATGGGAGCTTGTTCTGAAACCAAAGAATGTTGATTTAGTAACTTGCAAATGGGTGTACAAGCTGAAGAAAAGAGCTGATGGTACTATCAACCGATATAAAGCTCGTCTTGTTGCTCGTGGCTTTTCCCAACAATATGGTCTAGATTACGGGGAGACGTTCATCCCTGTTGCTAAAATGGCGACGATTCGAACAATAATTTCACTAGCTGCTTGCAAGAGTTGGAAATTATATCAATTAGATGTGAAAAATGCATTTCTTTATAGTGAGTTGGATCGGGAGATTTTTATGGAGCAGCCACACGGATTTGTTTCAAAAGAGTTTCCAGATTATGTGTGTCGACTCAAGAAGGCCTTGTATGGCCTCAAGCAAGCTCCACGTGCTTGGTACGGTAAAATTGATCAATACCTTGAGTTTTGTGGGTTCAAATCTTCAAATGCCTCAAGTTTATTTGTTAAGAAAACAACCACAGTATGCACAATGCTCCTTCTCCACGTTGATGACATGATCCTTACTAGTGACGACGATGCTGAAATTACTCGTCTTCGAGATGCTTTGTCTCTTCGCTTTGAAATGAAGAGTTTGGGAGAAGTTAGTTGTTTTCTTGGCTTGGAGGTTGAAAGGTCATGTGGATATTTTGTCTCTCAAAAGGGATATGCAGCAAGTTTATTGGATCGCTTTCGTATGGGGGAGTCAAAAGCAATGACTACTCCGATGGAGTCGTGCTTGAAGTTAGCTAAAGATGAAGGAAAAAGATTGGCGGATGCAACATTTTTTCGGCAACTTGTTGGTAGTTTAATTTATTTAACTATCACAAGACCTGACATCTCGTATTCTGTAGGTGTCATTGCTCAATTATGGATAAACCATGTGAAGGTCATTTAATTGCAGCAAAAAGGATTCTTCGTTATGTAAAAGGCACTATGAACTTTGGATTATTCTATAAACAGAATGCACCATTCCTTTTGACTGGTTTTGTAGATGCAGATTGGGCCGGTGATGTAAATGATAGGCGCTCCACAACAGGGTCTTGTTTCAATACAGGTTCAGCAGCTGTTTCTTGGTGCAGTAAAAAGCAAACCATTGTTTCTCCTTCAAGCTGTGAGGCTGAATATGAAGCCGCTACTATGGCCATTTAAGAGTGTGTTTGGCTGAAGAGGCTCATTGAAGAAATATTTTCTGCTTTGGACTATCCAGTTTCCATTCGTTGTGACAATGAAAGTGCAATTAAACTTGCAGGAAATCCAGTGTTTCACGCTCACACAAAGCACATCGAAACACATTTCCATTTTGTTCGAGAAAAAGTTTTGACGCAAGATATTCAGCTGCAGAAAATACAATCTGAAGAACAAATTGCTGATATATTTACCAAGGCACTTAGCAAAGCCAAATTTGAAGTGTTCAGAAGTGCTCTTGGTGTTGTTGACAGTATGCTTGCACTAAGGGGGGATGTTGCAAATTAGTGCAACTTATTGTCGAAGTGCAGTGTTATTTGAACAAGCCATGTTTTGTTTTAATGCTTTCCAGTTATTTAGCAGTTTATTTCTGAATTATGCAATTAGTGTCCTTTTAGTTAGGAAAATAAAGCTCAAACGTGATGTTAGCTGAGATTATTTAGGATCTTTTTTGAATATATATAGCTTATAATAGTTTCCTGATCTGGTATCCAGTAATAAAAATTTGTCATTCGTATTCAGCATAATATCCCTTTTTTGCTTCCTTCTCTGTTCTTTTATTTTTGTTACATCGAATGTATTCTTAAATTAAATTTATCATTAGGGTTGAAGCAACTCTACATTTAGATTTAGATTTCATTTTTTTAAAAGGAAAAAATATATAAGTAAAAAAAGGAAAAAAAGTCGGGTGCAATTGTTTTCAAGATTTTAAGGTGGTGTCGTTTTAATTAATTGAAAATTGATTTTATTCACCTTAAGTTAACCATCATTTGTGTCTTAGGGTCCGTTCTTGGTGAAGCAAGCGGAGGGGGTATTTGAACGGAGAAGTTGGTTGAAGGGAGAACGTGTTTATGTACTATGGAAAATCTGAGCGAAGTTGAAATGTATATTTTAAAATAAAATTGATTTATATTTAATTAATTATTTGTTTTTTAATAAATAACATGTATCAATAATTTATAAAAATAAATTAATTAATAAATTATTCGAATTTAGTTCAAACCAACTTCATAATGTATAGTACTTTGATACGATTGCAATGTAAAAGTCGGCATCTTAAACGGGCCTAATTTATACTAGTTATTAAAAGGTGGAACCCAGTGCACGAACCTCCAGCACGATAGCGGACTCTGTGGAGATCGATAATGTACGCGTCTTTCTCTCGCATTGCGAAAAGGCTGTTTTCGAACTCGAATCCGAACGCTCAGATCACCATGTGGATAACCTAACCGTTACGCTAAGGCTCCACCTATGATTTATACTAGTTATTAATTTTAAAAATTTATAAAAATTTAAATTTAACTAATTAACATATTAAACCTTCCCAGACGCTTTCTCCGTTCCCAAAACGGACCAATTGGCCCATTACAGCGCTGAACGCGTCATAAGCGGAAATGGGGCATTTTTTAAAACGGCGTAGAGCGGAACAAAATACAATTTGCTACAGTCTACTGTAATATTGCTCACACAGGGATAGGATAAAGCTAGGATAATCCTGTAAACAGTAACAGACACCATAATAGTAATACTCTTCTGCAGGCCAAACTAAGCACAATATTTGTCCTCAGTATTCTTCTTATACGGTCATAGCGTGACAAAACAATGTCTCAATTTAATCTGTTTGATCCAATTCTGAAATAAATTACTGAAAATTTTGAATTTATTCACCATTCATTATTCACCGTTCATTTACATCTGTTAGTGTAAACATATGTAAAAATTGTAACAGTAATTGATTTCTTTGCAGCAGGAACAAAAAATCAAGCTTGATGAAGGTGTGATATTTTGAAATCCCAAGGGTACTGCCAAAGACGATCATCTATTTTGAGGAGCATATACGCAATCATCATCTGAACTAACAATATCCAGCTCAATCATTTTTGCACTATCTGCATGCTCGGTTTTCTTTCCCTTAGGCTCTGGTACTTTTCTTTTACCTGTATTTGTGGATGATGGCCTGAAAAGTACAGAAAGCTTTTCATTACATGTATAAGTAATAAATCAACTGATTTGCATTATACACCTACCTTATTCCCAAGCTATTTTCAATGTCACTTGGCTTTACAAAGGTCTTGCTCGCTGCTTTAGTCTCCACATTAGCTGATGAAAACATTTTGTTAGTCTCGCAAAAGTGCTTTAGAATAGGTAGTTTTTAGTTTTATTTTATTTTTGCAGATGGCAATGCAAGAAAAGCTTTAAAAATAGCAGATGATTAATAAAGTGACAGAGAAGAAACAGTAACATACTGGTGACATGAGAAAGAAACCTTAAACCCTGCGACTGGGCATTGCTGGTCACTGCTTCTGCTTTACTGCTCATATAAGATTACTAATTTCAGCTAAGTTTAGGATTTCCTAAATTATTATATAAAAACAAGAAACTGGATTAACATATTTAGTCACAAAGAGGTGTGTGTGTGTGTGTCATTATTTTCTACTATTCTCTCTAGACTGGATGAGAAAGATCAAGCAGACCACTTTTCTAAAATAGGAGTCATAATATCAACTCTTCTATTTAAGCACTTTCGTCTTTTGAAATCCCTCCATAAAAAGGTAACAAAAAAGATTATGGAAAGTTTTTAGACATCACTAGCAGCAGAAGCCGCGGGGAAAGAGTAAGAGAAGAGGTCAGTCGGGCACTACTAATACAGATTCAGGTGCTCGTGGTCGAGATAGAGGTGCTGAATACTTAACTCTTAATGTCATTGATTGATCATATATGTATGTATGTATTATGTATCATAAAAAATAACGTGGTTCCTCTTCGCAAAGTTGGAAGACTAGCTACATGATCAGATTTGTTAATGCCCTTATCAATTTGAACAACGGTACACAACTTTTCATATGGTTTAGATTAAATTTATCATTTCATCCAACTGTTGCAAAAGTTCAAAATTTCCAGTAGTACAACATTCTACACCAGCAAAACAATATCCCGAATTAATTTTAATCATTAAATCCTTGATCAGTATTTATTAGAGACGCAAATATGCATTTTTGTAAATTTGGATAAGATAAGCCATTTTAACTGTATCGATAAAATTTCTGGGCTTTCCATATGTTTTAGTCTTTATTAAAAAGACATGAATATTTACTAGAGGGGCAAAAAAAGAGAGAACTGTTATTTGTTAAGTGACATGAGTCTGAAGAGCCCTACAATAAACTATTTATTATCTATATACACTTAGTCTATAGTAAGGTTAGGCACATTCAAACAATTTTATTCTCCATTTTGATTCCTTTTTAAACAAGCTTTGATCCATTAATGTATCAAGCTATAAATAATACATTCGTAGGACATTAGGACCTTGTCGATTTTGTTATATAATTCACTTGTGCCTACGAAGATGCTGCCAATTTCAAATTAATGTAAAATGCAACCCAATATGTAGTTCAATTTATCCAAATTTAGAAAAGAAAAAAAACAGCGCAATGTCATACTTTATAATATCAGTTGTCAGTGACTCAGTAACATAACAATCATGGAAGAATTCGAATTCCATGGTTTAACAATACGTTGTTGAAGCCTAAGAGATGAATCGTTTGAGTAAAACAATTTAATTATATTAGGTAATATGAAGTAGCAAACAGAAAGAAAAAAAAAGGTATATGAAGACTGTAAAAAGAAAGAAATATCAAGTTGCATTTGCAACACTCAAATTTTAACTTCTTCAGATCAATGTGTTTCTTTCTCGAAAAATTGAAATCTACAACAGTCATCCATTTAACGTTTAATTATTTTTCAAACTTTGGGCATTTAACATATTTGATATGAAAATTCTTTGTTTTTTGCCATCATTGATTGATTGAAGACCCAGCTTTTCAAAATGAGATTCAAATCGTAAATCGTAAAGTTCAAACTTTAAATCGAAATAGGATTTAAATCTTAAATCGTAGATTAAAAATGTTCATATATTAAGATTTGTACATACTTTGAAATTGATTATGATGTTTGAACTCTACGTCTAAACTTAAAACTCGGTTTTTTCTCTTGGTTCATTTTTATTTTGTATAAAAAGTAGTAGAATTGAAATTGTGGACCAAGATAGTCATATTAAATATATAAGTATGGGTTGAATGATTTTCCTTAGTTGTGGTTTTAACCGAGTTTGAATCGCAATGTTGATCGAATCGGAACTTGAGACATCCGATCCGAATCGAAATTCAAACTGCAAGATTTTAAGATTTTTGATAACAATGTTAAAGACAACTACGGTTACTAAGACGAACTCAAATTCAACTATTTATAACTCTAATAATTTGATTGTATAAGATTCGCCCATGTTCATTGTTCCAATCATCATTGAAATTATATAAATACCCTTTCAAGTTTACATATTCTATCGTATCTCTAGATCACATGCATGCGCACGCACATCGTGCACGTCATATACTAGCATGAAATAAAAGGAAATGAAGTGGAAGCATTCTAACAGTTTACTATTATTTAAAAATATTTATAGCAACAAAGTAGGTTCCCATGGAAAAAAAGGAAAAGAAACATGATTCTTTATAATTTCCCCCCTCTTAACTATTTATGGTTTTCCTGAAACAGAGCCCTTTATTTTGGAAAATAGAGATGTCTAACATGAATCTTCTTTTGAATGCTAAACCAATAATCATACAAACTGTCGTCTTGGACATCACCAATGGGTAAAATCAAATTCAGACAGAAAAAGCTTCTAAAATGATGAGGCTACAGTTCAGTGAGAATAACGAGCCAAACCTACTATTATCTCTAAAATTTATATTCAAGATTTAGGGTATACCATCTTTAATATTTATCTAGTATTTCCCATCCTAAAATCAGTCTTATGACGATGTTTAGGGAAAATCTAGCTCCTAAATTAGCCAGTATTTCATAAATAAATAAATAATAGTAAATTCTGCACTATGCTTGACATGTTAATTTGATTTAAGGAACAAATCTCATGAGACCCTAAAAGAAAGCTTGTAATCACTTGACCACAACATCAACAACTCTATTTGGTACAGAAAGAAACAAAGTGACTACATATTTTATAGATGATTAATCGTAAAACAAAAGCTTGATTGCATTTTGCAACAACACTTGAAATTTGTATTAGTTTGGAGATAGTTTCAAAAACAATTTAGCTACTGAGTGCTTGTGCAGCCATAAAATATATCAGCCAAGTAAATGAGTTTAAATGTGAAAATCTGAATAATAAACAAAGAAGATAATATGAAGTAACAAACATTTTGCGATAAATATATGCTTGAGATTGTAATCACACCTTAGAACTTTTTTAAGTCCATCTACTGATAACACTTTAGTTGGCTGAGCTTTATTATTTGCGTTCAATTGGCCTTCCATAGGATCAACCATGTAGACACCTTTAGGCTGGAACCTATATGGCAATTTTATGTTCCTAAATAAAATAAGAAATTAAGTTAATGAAGTATGATAGTAACCGTTAAAGTAGGCATCCTAACCTGGCTAATTTGCAGTTAAAATCAACTTGTGACCTTTTGAGGTTATGCTCAAAAGGTTAAAATCTGAATGGTAAACAAGAACTTGTGACATTTTACCTACCCCTCTTATAGCAGTTTACCTCCTAAAATTGCTGATGTGGCTGTCAAGTAATAAACAAGCCAAATGGATGATTTCGGAAAGGAAAAAAATTACTGTTAAATACAGGGGCGGCTTGCTACATTTGAAAATTGACGGAAAAATCTTGTATATGGGAGCTCAAGGAATTGTGTGAAATTTGGCCTGAAGACATCGGATAACAAAAAGGAAAAATCAACAGATTCAAGAACTTTGACCAAGAGAGAAAAACATGAGTCGCAATTCCGACAAGAGAATTTGATAAAATTAGGCCACTGTTCAAAAGCAATTACATGTTTAGGTCACTTTGTAAACTTATTACAAATATAGGTTTGATTTTTCCATAGTTGAACAGCACTCTCTTATGACACATTTTAAAAATGCACCAAGAAGTTTTTTTTTCCAACTTTTTTTCATGACTCCTTTTCAAATGGAGCCAGCACGAAGAAAAAAATCAGCCATTTCTATTGGCACCATTTGAAAGGGAGTCATGAAGGAAAACTAAAAAAAATCTTCATAGCGCATTTTCAAAGTATGTCATAAACAAGTGCTAACTCAGCGTTAACGTGGTAGAAACAAGCTTATATTTGTAATAAGTTTACAAAGTGGCCTAAACATGTAATTACTTTTGAAAAGTGGCCTAAATTTATTAAATTTCCTTTTAAGGGTAAACAGACTGTCAGCATTGACAAACAAGAAACACATACCCGCCCTTAAGTTCTGTACGGTTGGTGGAATATCTTTGAGTCTGAGAATTGTTCTAATATACATTTAAAAAAATGAAAAATTAGCATTACTGGAGTAGTAGGTTAAAAGAACCCAGAAATATAATTACAAGAATTCAAGAATACATACCGATGAATGATACTTGCAGTATGCTCCTTGATGCCTGTAAAAATGTAAAAATTGTATTACTATTATAAATTCCCACTGCATTTAGCATGGTAATATAAATGAAATAGAAGTTGAGACAAGTTAAAGTGTTGCGTATCTGAACAATTAACACAGATTTAGTGGAATCACAAAATAGAAAATATTATGATGTAGCCGGTTGCAGAGATTGCACCTGATAAGAAATTCAGGCATGGATGCATTTACACTCACCTTCTTTTTGATAATCTTGTGTCATGTATTAAATACCAACTCCGTATGATTTAATCCAATCTAAATGAAATTTATGTCTAAATTCTTAAGAGTTGGTCACTTAAAAAAGTGACATCCTTGAGTAAAACTAAGGAGAGAAAACACTCAGTTGGCTTCATTTACAAGTTCCATTTTATTGCCTTAAAAAAGATGTCCATCTTAATTTTAAGAATAGATCCATGTTAGAATAGATTCATGTTAGGTGTGGCTCGCATTTGAGAGTGCGTGAGTTGAACGTTAAATCCCACATCGCAAGGAATATGACGCATAACGTAGTATATATGTGGAATTGGTAGCATGTAACATTGGGAATTCCTTTTGTTACAAGCAAGTGTTGTCAAGACCATGTATGTGCCCCTTCCGGAAGGTGATGAAAGGGATGTTCAATTGGGACGCTGACACATCGGAAGTTTCATTAGGTGGCGTCGTTAAGGAACAATGAAGCGCACGTTCATGGGACGTGTTGGAGTGCCGAAACACAACAATCCAACCTTAAATTGTCAATCATTCCACATGTTTTTTTGATTTTGTATGTCCATGACAACAGAGTGGGCATGAGCTAATCTAGTGATGATAACAACACTAAAAACAACAATCACAATGATGGTAATGATGAAGACGATGATAGTCATAGCCATAGCAGTACTGATAGCAGTGGTCGTGAGTGGCATTGATAATGGTGGTGATAGTGGTACATAGTGTAGTGGTATTGGTGATAATAAATAAAGATTTCTTTGCAACTTACACGGTGTCAAGTGTTCTGATGATCTACAATAATGCTTAAGATGATCATTTTGAAGTTAAACTGAAACATGGAACTTTCAAGATCCAATAATGCTTAAGCTTTTGATGATGGAATCATGAGTGGCGTAGTTGGAAATGTTTTATTGGAGGCATTGCAGACCGACAAATAATAACCAATATAATTCAGCCAAAGGTAGGTCTGAGAAAGTTTGGTCATACTATGATGCTCAGTTAGAAGAAAATAAAAGGTTAGACAACTCAAGTATAAGAATAAGAAAAGGGAAGGTGGATCAAAAAGACATGGTTGAAAGTGGAGAGGGAAATCGATACTTTTTAAGGAACTTATGTTTCAAAAGGTTAAACACTCTCTTTAAGTTTCAAAATACGTAGCCGTCTCCTCTTAAAAACAAGTTTAAATAAACATCATTATTATTCATTTCAACCAAATTGCAAATATTTGCAGTTTCTAAAACAGCAAGCATTTACAATAAAAACTGCAACCATTTACAATAAAAACTGCAAATATTTGATTTTTACAAAAAATGGTCTTTTTAACCTTCTATTAAGGGTAGATTTGTTTTTTTTTAAAACAAAAACCCAAAAAAGTAGTATCGAAAATAATTTTAAGGATGCATTTTGAAACATGTTTTTGAAAAGGCTTTACGTGTATTAAAATTGAACATAAAGAGCGGATGCTACTTTCCACTGCTTTTTATTTATCTATAAAGGAACCCCAACTTATGTGGCGCCGTTACGGAAGCTTCATTAGATGGCGCCGTTACGGAACAATGAAGCGCACGTTCATGGGACGCGTTGGAGTGCCGAAACACAACAATCCAACCTTAAATTGTCAATCATTCCACATGTTTTTTTGATTTTGTATGTCCATGACAACAGAGTGGGCATGGGCTAATCTAGTGATGATAACAACACTAAAAACAACAATCACAATGATGGAAATGATGAAGACGATGATAGTCATAGCCATAGCAGTACTGATAGCAGTGGTCGTGAGTGGCATTGATAATGGTGGTGATGGTGGTACATAGTGTAGTGGTATTGGTGATAATAAATAAAGATTATTTTGCAACTTCCACGGTGTCAAGTGTTCTGATGATCTACAATAATGCTTAAGATGATCATTTTGAAGTTAAACTGAAACATGGAACTTTCAAGATTCAATAATGCTTAAGCTTTTGATGATGGAATCATGAGTGGCGTAGTTGGAAATGTTTTATTGGAGGCATTGCAGACCGACAAATAATAACCAACATAATCCAGCCAAAGGTAGGTCTGAGAAAGTTTGGTCATACTATGATGCTCAGTTAGAAGAAAATAAAAGGTTAGACAACTCAAGTATAAGAATAAGAAAAGGGAAGGTGGATCAAAAAGACATGGCTGAAAGTGGAGGGGAACACAGTGAATCGATACTTTTTAAGGAACTAATGTTTCAAAAGGTTAAACACCCTCCTTAAGTTTCAAAATACGTAGCCGTCTCTTCTTAAAAACAAGTTTAAATAAACATCATTATTATTCATTTCAACCAAATTGCAAATATTTGCAGTTTCTAAAACTGCAACCATTTACAATAAAAACTGCAAATATTTGATCTTTACAAAAAATGGTCTTTTTAACCTTCTATTAAGGGTAGATTTGTTTTAAAAAAAACAAAAAACCAAAAAGTAGCATCGAAAATAATTTTAAGGATGCAGTTTGAAACATGTTTTTGAAAAGGCTTTTTGTGTATTAAGATTGAACATAAAGAGCGGACGCCAAGGTTTTCAAAATGAGATTTAAATCATAAATCGCAAAGTTCAAATTTTAAATCAAAGCGGGATTTACATCGTAAATCGTATATTTAAAATATTCATATTTTAAGATTTGTAAGCACTTTGAAGTTGATTTTGATGTTTGAACTTCAACAATTAAGCTTAAAACTTAATTTTCTCTCTAATTTCAATTTTTATTTTGTTTTAAAAACATTATAATGGGCATTGTGAATCTAAATAAATATATTAAATATATTAATATGAGTTAAATGTGTTTTTGATTGTGGTTTTAACTATGTTTGAATCGGGATGTAAATCAAATCGTAAAGGGGGGGATCCGATCTGAATCGGATTTAAATCATAAGATTTTAAGATTTTTGACAACAATGGCGGACGCTACTTTCCACTGCCTTTTATTTATCTATAAAGGAACCCCAACTTATGTGTTGAATAACATTGAGATTCATGCATAAATAGCTGTGAACCAGCTCGTTTGAGAACTTAATACATTTGAACAACATAACTGCATTCTAAATTAAACTAAAGCAACTGTAATTATAAAACAGCGGTAGCACTGGAAAAGTAGCCATTAAGCATATAGTCTGGATATTAATCTCTGCCCATAACAAAGGGAACGCTTATATGTGATTCAGTTGTTCAATAGACCACTTTCCAAGGAGTTGTATAAAGTTGAATAAGAAAATGGAGGAATGGGGTAGAGAGAGGGAGGGAGGTTTCATCAAATAGTCTTATTTATTCCTCAAACAAAAACTAGAACTCATCTTCAAAACCTAATTTTTTAGAAAAATTACCAAAATCATCAAAAGTTCAATCAATGAATTGACTAATTCTATCTCCAATAAGGGAGTCAACTTGACCGAACGCTAATCATGACAACGATGCTTCGAAGAATGTTCCCTCCAAACAGCATAAGGCTTTTAAGAAGAAGAAAAAATCAAGCTAGAGTATTATGCCAGCAGGGAATGAAGCACTTAAGCAATGTCGTTCGGTGGAAATTTGCTGTTGGTTTTCTAATTGGCTTGGTTATGTTTCATTGAAAGATTGAATATAATTGTGGTATTATATTAAAAAAAATTAATAGGTTTTTGTTAAAAATGGTTTTGGTAAGAGGAAAAGAACATGCCTTGGCAGAATAACTTGAAGCATTAACAAAGCATGCTAGTACTGATGAATGCTAAAGTAGAAAAAAGAAAAATCAACAACAGGAGAGTCAACCAATACCTATTTATTACCGTTGTGCAACTAACTCCATCCTTCCTTTTGCCTTTGCAAATACCATAATCAACTGATTTCCCTAATTTCAGTATATTGCTAGCAGAATAGATGCTAAGTGAAAATCCAGTTCCCTGTTTGAATGATAGTAGAACACGAAGCTGTAAAAAAAACTAAATACATCTTAAGTGCTCAATGAAAAGGATAAATTGATAATGGTACATACACCATCCTTTCTAACTGATGAATTGAAAAGTGCGAAAACATCTCCGACCGAACATTTGGCATTATTTGTGTAAGCATCACCAAACAAGAAAACCGAAACATTTGTTTCATCTAAACAACCCATTTTCCATATACAATATTTTTTCCCTGTAGTGCTCATTCTGGATACACCTTTTTCTGTTAGCACTCCAACTGTGGCCCAACATCCCGAAAGAGTATCACCCATGATCAAATTCCTTAAAAATGGAGTTAAGAAAAAATGTAATTGATATCAATTCACAATTATGGAAGCACTCAAACACACAGTCAAAGTTAGATTAGTATTTAAGGGGAAAAAAATCCGTCTGAACGTATTTTCAAACAAAATGTGTGCACTCCAAATGCGACCAAAAGTATTACCTTATAACTGACATTCGAACAAATCTAACTTCAGAAAAGCGATTATTCAGTTCTAGTGAAGACACGAGCTGATTCTTTATTCTAAGACCAGAATATTTCTCGATATCGATATCACTCGATTTTCTTGCCTTTTTAGGTTTCATAGTTGGTTCCCCGGCATTGATTGAATAGGGTTCATCAGTGTCGAGATAATCTTTGACTGTATCTCGAAACACTGACATGTTACTAGATCTAAATAGTTTTGGCGATCCATCATCTGACAATTTTGAAAATATTACAAAATGCATATGTTAAAAAATAAAAATAATAATTAATATTGATCAGTTTTATTACCTGGTGAAGCATGAGAAGGTGAAGCGGGTGGAGTTTCGGGAACTCTTTCTTCGTCTTCTCCGAAATTGAGGAGAAGGTCTAGATCTTCATTAAGGTTTGATCTTGACATTGTTAATAGTGTGATTGAGAATCAAAGTGAAAAAGGTTGCGATGGAAGATAAATTAAGGAGGGAATTTATTTTCTCAATTGCAAAGCGGAGGGAAATGAAATTTTGATGCGCTAGTGCTAAAAGGCCCGACACTGTTTTTCAGGCCCAGTAGCAAAATCTATTTTGATGGGCTTTTAAAACAGTGAAGGGCTGTCCAAAAACTAAATCCACCGATAGTCATCGGACCATATCCAACCAAAATATAATCCAACGTTAAAAAGCCTAGGTGTCAAGCTGTATACAGAATGTGATCTGAAGTGACAAAGAAAAACCGACATTACACAAAAATCGAAGAATAAAGAAAATCCTCTAGTGCAAATGTGTGATATGTTAGATTAATTTAAAATATATGAAACATCGGTTGACAACTTGCTTCTTATACATTTACATCTATTTCAATTGTGAGGTGCACTTACAATGTACGATAAAGTTTTGTATCACATCATCCTTACATGTCAACTTTCTTCTTTTTTTCCCTTGAAAATAAAAATAAAAAAACAGTAAAACCGTACATAGCTCTTTTACCGTGAACTACTAAGTTATTGAAAAGAAACAACTTTTGAAATATGACGAACTTTAGGAATGTCATAATCTATGCGGCAACCGAGCCTCCAACCTCATCGGGATACACAAGCTTGCTTGTGTCTTACATATCAACTAATATTAACATTGAAGTTATATTTTTAACCAAGGAAATTTTGGTCCACGTCCTTATAACTAAATACTTAAGGTTTGCATCCATCTAAATTTTAATGTATAAAATACATTTATCTTTCTGAATAATTATTAAAACTCACACCTCTACCCCTGACTAATACATTTTTCATCATACTACAACACCGTTCAAATTCTAAAACTACATAAATCATTTTGAACGACATAATTATCAAAAACCTAATTCTGGAAAACTTAAATCGATTTCGAGCACATCCAATATATCCAAATTTGACGATAGTAATCTCGACATTGGATATGGAAATTACAAAACCTAATTAGAGAAATACTGCAAAAGTAAGAAAATTCGGAGCTATAGGAATGAAAAGCATTTGCGGTTCCTCCACGAAGACAAAGCTTGCAATGAAATTATTATATATAGAGAATACTGTAATCAACGCATAACAATACAAAGTGAAAGTCGAAATCAGATAACAAAACCAGAAAAAATGCAGGTAAAATATTATCCTCGGCAGTTTTTGTTCAATATTAAGATTGCAGGTTTGTATAGTGAAATTCGACCACAATTGTGCTATACAAATAGTATTAACTTTAGATGTATATTGTAGAAATAGAATCGAGAATGGCAAATTTTGTCAGGTAAAAATCTACTTGGCAAATGTTTGCCTCGAAACACTTTGTTGGCAAATACTTGCAAATAAATGTTTTGAAAGATGAAAGTTTTGCAGACAATAATAATTTAGTTTTATTTATTAACAATACGAAATACATAGTACGTGCATCTTTTCCATTCAAAAATCAAATAGTAAAAAATATAAGAATAAATTAAAATCATGAATCGTATAAAACTTAAAAATGTCAAATAAAAACCATACATATATTTACCATGTCAGTATTAATCGGTATTAGTTTTGGAGATAAATGTTATTGCCAAATGGTATTCTAATATTAGCTGGTAATTATTGAATCCAAAGCACGTCAAAAGTCCAACAAGTATTTGCCATAAAAATATCTTATGGTATTTTTTACAGATAGATCATAAAATCTAATGATATACTTGTTAGTCGCTATGCACAGGATTGAAGATGGCCAATAGATAAGAGATCATGTAAATGCAGGAGATATATAACAGTAGATCGCATAACCGATTTATGCTGGTTTGGATTTCCTATTCTACGTCCAGTCACTGAATCTCTACTTTGGCTTTTCACTAGCTAATACCCTCGCTTCACCCGGAGTAATTGGTTTACCACAATATTGCCTGAAGGCTCACTCTACAGGACTTCACTTTGCGGACTTCTCGAACTTTTACAACAAAGTAGAATATAAATTTCTTTGACAATATTTTGTGTCTCAATACACTGACTTGTCACACTACAGTACAAACTTCTATAACCCTCAAAATGATGCGGAGTGGGTGTGCAGAGGTTAGGAAGTGAATTTGGATCAGACCCAAACGTTGTGTAGTGAAAAGGTGTTGGTCTTAGTTTGCTTTTGGAATGAATTTGGAGTTTGGGCTTTTGGAAGCGATATGAGAATAATTTAAGAGCATAGGATTTTTATTGGATGGTGGGATTCTTATATAGGAGTGAATCCAATAAATAGGTGCAATTCTTCAGAAATTCTTATTGGAAAAGGTGCATCCATTGAAATTTGCACCGCTTCAAGATGTGAATGGACACTTGAACTGTTCATTTTGTAATGGTAATATCATGCAACTGTTGACCTTCAAACCAAATTGTTATGTAGTGCGGTTGGTTGGTAGGCCGCGTCATTTCTTGGTGGTTACTGTTCAAATCTTGCCTCGGGATTTTTCTCAACAATTTAATTTTCCGCTTCTTTCTACATATTAGGAAATGTTGATGATCTCTTCACAAATGTGGTTGTGGGGTGGTTGGTTGGCATGTGCATTCTTGTGTAACCACTGGGGTTTGAATCTTACTTCTGTTGTTTCTTCCGTTGCTTATTTTTCTAATATTTTCCATTACTGGTATAAAACTGCTAACCAATTATTGATCAATGGTGTTTGTGATGTAGCTGGTAGAGAGTTGTGTTTCTTTCTTTGCCACCTGAGTTCTAGCTTCTCCATTTCTGTAAAATTTATTTTTCCACTTTGTCCATTCATTGTATTACTCATTCTCAATTCGAATTCTACCAGTTAAACCATTTTATTTTTATTTTTTGATTAAGAGCTTGTATGATCCGAAGATCATATAGTCATATATAGCGGCCAATAAAGCTTGGCCGGTAGTTTGGTTTTTTATGTGGACTGACCATCGGCACAAAACGATACATCACAGATGTGAGCAGATACATCTCAGCAGCTACACCAACTATGAGCACCATACACAATAGACATAATAATACAAAGGTGCTCATGGTTTATAATTCAAAGGGGAAGAAGAGAACCTTCTCAAATTTCCTAAAACTAAAATTTCCAAAAACTACAAGCACAATAACACAACATTTCCAAAGGAAGAGGAGCATCCCAAATTTTTAGAAAACTAACATTTCCAAAAAAGAGCGAAACTTGACGAGGCACAAAAGCCAAATATCTTCCAATATTTTCCCAATCTGAAACAAATGCACAGGCAAAATAACCCGAAACATCACATTACAAAGCTATGATTCCAGATGAAACACCAACCAAATGATGCCTGCAAACAATCAAAAACTTGACAAGGACATAGATTCTAAAATATGAAACTTGAAACAAACATGAAAAAAGAAACTGTCATCGCCAAGAACTAGCAACGACGAAGGAGAAAGGCCTCAACAATAAACCCAAAATTGCGGCGCAACAATCAAAATCAAAGAGCCACTTCCGTTGCAAATCACCAAGGACTCAAATGATATGATGAAAACACATAAAAGATAGAAGAGGCCGGAGCAAACCTTTAAAGTTTCAAACGCCTGACGAAGAAGCTTCTGCTATAAATCCAACAACATATAAAACATTGCAAAAGCAGAGCCAGAACCAACTTGGTAGGAAACGTGAAGCTATCGAAACTGCAATACCCAAGCATTGAAAGACAGACAAACGACAATGATAAGGGGACTACGCCCGCTGTACCAAAATAGTCGTCATGAGAGAGGTTGAAGCGTTAGGAGAGTGGGCAAGAAACAAAGAATGTAATAACCCTAATTTAGCTTAACATTATTTAAGATATTTAATTAGATAAATTAAATAAAATAATATATAAAGATAAGAAGATTGGGATTTGATTATTAATAAGATAAAGGATAAATGAGGAGGGCAAAATAGGAAAGGGGCATAATTCCTTAATACATACTCTCTCATTTTTATTCCTCCCTCGCTTTCATTCAGATAAACCTAAATTAAAACTAAGGATGGCCATTACAAAAGAATTCAAGGAGAAGAAAGGC
Source organism: Allium fistulosum (assembly GCA_030737815.1). Lineage (NCBI taxonomy): Eukaryota > Viridiplantae > Streptophyta > Magnoliopsida > Asparagales > Amaryllidaceae > Allium > Allium fistulosum. The sequence goes on from CM060902.1 coordinate 1,081,720,572, forward strand.
TAGGAAGTCTAAGGAAGCATTAAGGGAAATCAACTCTATATTCAAATCTCAAATCTCCCTAATCAAATCAAGGTGAATAATAGTTATGCATCTCAAGTTTTAATCACTATTTTGAGTTTTAAGTCTAGATCTGAATCTTTTGATGTTATTATGCCACGTTTTAAAAGATTGGATGATTATATGCTTATTAATTGAATATTTGGATTTATTTATGAAATTAGTTGATAAATTTAAGTGTGAAAACCTATTTTATGATATCCAAATGACTTGAAATTTTGATACGATGTTAGAAACATTATTTTAGAAGTATTTTTTAAATTTCATAATTTTCCAAGCAAGTGAGAATTTATTATGAATTTTATAAGTGGAAAAATGTATTATTTTGGGTTTTAATTACTAAAATAATTAAATTAAGTTTTTAGTCTCGAAATTTTTATGTGTTAAAGAATATTGTAAATCTGGTCTATTGTGATTTTGGGGGATTTTCCCCAAGTGTTTATGATTTAATATGAATTATTTGAGCTAGAAAAGCTTAATTATTATATTAAAAAATTAGTATAAAATGTATGGTTTGCAAATTATTTTGAAAATGTAAAATCTGCTCTATATTAGTTTTTTGGAAAGATTTTGGTAAAGAAACTTTTTAACCAATAAGAATTTGACAAACATTTGGAGTTGGTGAAAAGAAATTACTTTTATTAGCAATAAAACAGTTTTTCTATTAATTACGGCTTTGCCACACCAAAGTGCATGATGCCGCCCCTCATCTCACCACGTTTATGGTCTTTGACATCAATCATGGGCAATGCATAGGGTATCAACTCCGGTTGGTATGAAATGTATTAGTCTTGGTGGATGAAAGAGGCGCAACATCAAGGTCGACATCATAGACTTCGACGTTGGCATTACCACATGGCTTAAGTGTCGTGTTTTATATAAAAGGGACATGGTGCTGCATATCTTCAACGTCATTGACCCTATCATTTTCAAAGCAACTCATAGCGACGCTAACACTGCCGCATGTTTTGATAACGACTTCGAAAGGCAATGATGCCACGTCTTTTAACTTCGGCAATATAGTGCCGCACTTTATCAACTTCGATTTTAATCTTGCTGCATGTTTTGACTTCAGCTCTAATGAGGTCACGTTTGTAATGGCCATAGTGACGCCGCATATTTTCTTTAAGGCATTGATACCAATACCCATTAATGTCGACGCTTATCTTATAAAGCTTCACACCATGCAAACTAATGAGATTCGATACCATGTTATACGACGCGGTTAACATCGACTATATAGCCATATGTTTTATAAGTTAAAGATTTTAACATGATTTTTGATAATGAAGAAGGGCGATGACCCTTAGGGGCGAAGTAGATGCCAAGTTTTATCAACTTAATAGTTTTATTAAGTTTTGGCTTTATGGCCTACACCTTTGAGAGGTGACAACCTCAAATGATTTTGAACTTCGTCAATATTGTTTTATAAAAGCATATATCATGGCATAAATGTTTTGGATAAAGTAAAGGGCTATATTTTCTTTGTTTTAAAGGTATGATTTCAAGAACTAAATCATTTATAAAGATATATGTTTTTAAGGAAATAAAAATGGTATTTAGTCCAGAATTTTACTAAAGAGATTAATGTTCCTATCACTTTTAGATAGATTATGATAGGATGAATTGACTCAGAGAGTAGAAAACTAGATGGGACTGGTATATGGTAGCGCCTTATACTTCAGTTGTTATCTCCTAGCCGATATAAGTTCAAAATTCCAGTATGTAGGGCTTTGTCACGAGTAAGAGTAAAAGTAGGTAAGCACAGAAAGGAATACACAAAGATGAGATAGGTTATTAATGAGCCCGCAAAACCACTAGGATCAAGTGACCTAGGAATAGTAAGTTTCGAACAGACCGTCCAGTTGTCTTCCAACGGTATGTTAGAGAATTTGATATATATCTGGTAGGCCCGAGTCAGACATAGGTTTGTAGTTACCTTGAGAAAACTATAATGTTGGACAGATAGTCCATTGATTTAGACAGATTGGTCATGATTACCCATGTTGCATGCATGCACATTATTGTTTCTACTGTCCCTTTTAATCATTGTGGTTGCAAGAGTTACTTTGCAAAAAATATATTTTAAAAGAGATATTAGTATGGGGAAAACCCGTTCCACTCAGCGGCGTGGTTCTCATTGAATATCTATAAACCGAGATGGCATATTATTATTCACACCAAACTTTTTGTCTGACTCGAAGTTTATGTTTTCCCCTTAAACTCTCGGGTGCTCAAAATTCGATTGAGTGGGTCGGGAGTAAGGGTTTTTCAAGTTAAGTAGGTTTTGACAAATAAAGCTTCCGAAGATGTGCAAGAGGCATATCTAGCTATGTAGGAACTTTTATATATATATATATATATTATCCTCTATGTTGAATTTCTTTTTGTGGAATGTATGTAATGACAGATGTTATAACTGTCTATTGGTGATGATGATCAACTAAGGGGGTATCTTCGTATGTTGCTCTTGGAGTATTTTGTTGAACCTGGACAACGGTTAGGATTATGCAATGAATTTGAAATGTTGTTATTGAAATGAAATTTGAAAGTTTGTTTTGAAAGTATGTTTAAAATGTTTCATGTTCTTGTGCTTCTGATGTTATTGATACAGTTAACATTACCACATTTTGTCACCAGAAACTAATTACATAGATGACTACAACATCTGTAGCGCTTAGTTTCGAACCTCAAAATGTGGGATGTTACAACTTGGTATCAAAGCATAGGTTTATGTAAAAAAACTAAAAGAACTTTTTAAATTAAAAATTTTTTGAAAACATAATACAAATAAATCAGTTAATAAGATTAGGGTATGGGATAACGTTATAGTAATGTACTTGTATTTGCTATATATAAGTATACGCTTTATCTCTATTCTCTCTCTCTTATATCGTTCTTCTATATCTTACCAAGGTTCGAATTTAGATTTGAGCAAGTAAGATATAGAGGTAGGAAATGGAAGACTTAATCTCGGTGGAGTAAGCACCACTACTAATGGAAATGTCAGGCCCAATACTAGAAGGAATCCAGATCGATAAACAGTTGCTAATGTAGGTGTTGGAATACCATTGGTTGATATGGGAGCAATGTATCAGTTCTTTGTCAACATGATGCAAGCAGGAGCTGTTGCTGGATTAGTCAGTGGAAATGCTGGAGGAGCTAATCGAGAAGTTCCAGTTGTCAACGATTATGTTGTTTTGGGTAGAGACTATGCAAGGCTTGGAGGGAAACCGTTCATTTGAACCGAGGATGTCATCCAAGTAGAAAATTGGTTACTTCATTGTGAAAGGATCTTCGTTGATCTTGGGTTGAACGATGAGCAAAAGAGAAGATTGGCATCCAGGCAATTGCAAGGAGCTGCATTGTACTGGTGGAACGTTGTTACCATTGGAGTGGCATAGGAAACTTTGACGTGGGCTGAATTCTGGAGAAAGATTGAAGAGAGGTTTATGTTTGAGATTGCCAAGTCAACTCTGTTAAGAAAGTTTGCTGAGTCGGTGCAAGGTGATATGACGATGCTTGAGTATGGAACCAAATTGTAGGAGTTGTCCCGATATGGGTATGCTACCATAGATTCAGTGATTAAAAGGAATGAGATGTTCATTCGTGGAAAGAGACCTAAGCTTGCTAGGGAAACTTTACCACATCTCAAGGATCCATGTGATGTAGTCATAGAGATGGCTTTGAGAAATAAAGAGATGCTTAGTTTGTTCAGTAATAACAAGCCAGCAGAGAATCAGGGTGGACAGAGTTAGAAGAGGAAGTTCTTTCATAAAAAGGGGGCTTAGAAGGGTAGAGCTTCCAAGAAAGGAAAGTTTGAGGTTGTGTTACAAGTGTGACAGGAAAGGGCATTTTGCAAATGAATGTCATTCCAGTGATGGAAATAAGCTGACTGAGAGAAAGGACATCAAGTGCTTTAACTGTGACTAGATCGGGCATCACAAGAATCAGCGCAAGGAACCAGCTAGGGTTGAGAAAGGGAAAGTGTTTGCCTTAGAACTAGCTACCTCGAGACCCATAGCAGAGGAAAAAGGAAAGGCCGTGATGGGAGGTACGCTTTTGATTCATGGCTTACCCATTAGAGTACTGTTTGATACCGGTGCATCACATTCTTTTATACCTCGTTGTATGGTAGATAAGCTTAACCTAGAACCCTCATATCTAGTTACTTCCATAAGGGTTGCGAATACGATAGGAGGATATGCAACTCTAGGGATGAGACGTGACCACTTAGAGTTTGAATTATTAGGTCATATATTTACCAACAATTTGCATGTGTTTGATTTCATAGGCTTTGGGATTATTTTGGGTATAGACTGGTTAAGTAAGTATGATGCTAGGATATTTTGCCACGATAGGAAAATATCACTAAGACGCCCTAATAGTAGTGACCAAATTGTACACTCAGTAGAGAATCCAAGTTTGAATGTTTGTGCTTTGTTGGGTGCGATGGAGGAGGAAGACGAGTTTAATCGAGTTTTCATAGTTTGAGAATTTGCAGATGTCTTTGAGCCTATTATAGGACCACCGCCGAAACGAGCTATTGAGTTTCGAATAGATCCTGTACCTGGAGCTGAACCCGTAAGTAGACCGCCTAGCAAAATGATACTTACCGAGAAGAAAGAGTTAAAGGTGCAGCTGATGGACTTAGAAAAAATAAGTTCTATTAGACCAAGCGGTTCGCCTTGGGGAGTGGTCGCGGTGTTTGTGATGAAACCGAATGGGTCGTTAAGGATGTGTATTGATTATCGTAAGTTGAATGAAAAGACGATAAAAAACCGATATCCATTGCCGAGAATCGACGACTTATTTAATCAGTTGAGTGGAGCCAAAGTATTTTCTCAATTAGATTTGACGACAGGGTTCCATCAATTAAAAGTGGCAAAGGACGACATTCCTTTAACGACGTTTTGAATAAAATATGGTTCGTATGAGTGGTTAGTAATGTCATTCGGGCTAACTAATGCACCCGCCTTCTTTATGGATTTGGTGAACTGGATCTTCCAATAGTACTTGAATAGATCCATGTTAGTGTTTATAGACGACATTTTGATATATTATAGGAATGAGCGAGACCATGAGACTCACCTTAGAATAGTGCTTGAAACATTGAGACCGCATCAACTAAAGGTGAAGTTTTCGAAGTGTCATTTTTAAAAGAGAGAAGTGGAGTTCCTTGGTCATGTAGTCTTAGAAAAAGGGTTGTCTATGGATCCAGCTAAGACAGAAGCCGTAAATAATTGGAAAAGACCCAAGACGACGGTTAAGATAAAGAGTTTTCTTGGATTCGCTGGCTATTACCGGAGATTCATCAAATATTTCTCTCGTATAGCAACACTGATGACTAAACCAACAATGAAGGACGTAAAGCATGTTTGGATCGATAAATGTGAGGAGGCATTCCAGAAGCTGAAATATTTATTGACTGATGCGTCCGTGTTAGTTGTTCCGGATGAAAATCAAGATTTGGTGGTGTATACTGATGCGTGTGGAACAGGATTACGAGCTCTGTTAATGCAGAGGGGTAAAATGATTGCCTATGCTTCATGATGGCTCAGACCGCACGAAGTTAGATGTCTGATTTATGACTTAGAGTTGGCTATCGTAATATTTGCTTTGAAGGTGTGGAGACATTACCTTTTGGGAGAACGATTCGAGTTGTATGCAGATCACAAGTCTCTATGATACTTATTCTCTCAGAAGGAGTTGAATATGAGACAGCAGAGATGGTTGGAGTTCTAGCCGCTTATGATTTTGGAATTGAGTACACACCGGGGAAAGGAAACAAAGTTGCAGATGCACTAAGTAGGAAACATCAGAATGTAGTGTTAACAATGATATCGGAGTGAAAAGATTTGGAAGCATTGACTACTTGTAGTGTGCATTTAAATCTACTGCCAGTTCTAGCTAGAGGACCGCAATGTAATCCTACTCGGAAGTTGGACCAGTATTAATCGAAAGAATTGCTTCTAAGCAATGAGATGATCCATTGCTAGCTGAAAGAATTAGAAGATTAGAAGGTGGAACCGAGACCGATGATTTGAAAAACTTTTATCTTGATCACAACGGATGGTTATGGAAGAAAGGACAAACATGTGTTCAAGAGGTGGGAGACCTAAGGAAAGAAGTCATTCGAAAGTGTCATCGATCAAAGATTACTATTCACCCTTGACAGATTAAGATGTATCTGGATATGAAAACGAGTTTTTTGAGAGGGTATGAAAAGGGATGTATGCTTATGGGTAAAATAGTGTCTGAGTTTCCAGCAAGTAAAAGCCAAACATCAGAAGCTTAGTAGATTGCTTCAACCATTAGAAATACCAATTTGGAAATGGGATTATATATATATGGCTTTCATAAACGGTTTGCCATGGTCGAATAGGGGAAATAAAGTATCTGGGTCGTGGTAGATAGACTGACCAAAAGTTCACACTTTATTCCCATTAAGTCGATTTGGACGACACCTATTTTAGCTAAGTTATTCATGAAGAATATAGTTAGGCTACATGGAGTTCCTAATAGTATAATCAGTGATAGTGATTCTTTATTAATTAGTAGTGAATTCTATAAGAGTCTACAAGAAGTTTTAGGTATCAAGCTCAAGTTGAATATCGCTTACCATCCACGGACCGATGGGCAAATGGAAAGAGTTAACAAAGTCTTGGAGATTTAGTTAAGAGCATGTGTGCTAGATTTTAGAGGATCATGGGAAGACTATCTACACTTAGTCGAATTCTCATATAACAATAGTTATCAGACTGGTATAGGGATGACACCATTTGAAACTTTGTATAGAAAACTATGCAAATCTCCAGTATGTTGGTTAGAGATCGAAGATAGATTAATTCTTGGTCTGGATATGGTAAGAGAAGCCGCAGAAAAGATTGAGCTGGTTCGAGCTAGAATGACTCAGTCTAGGCAGAAAAGTTATGCAGATAAGAGATGGAGAGACTTAGAATTCTCGATTGGAGATCATGTTTTCGTCAAAGTATCACCGATGAAGGGTGTAATAAGATTTGGGAAGAAGGGGAAATTGACACCTAGGTTTGCTGGACCATTTCCTATTATAGAAAGAATCGGGAAACCGGTTTATAGGATGGAGTTACCGAACATTTTGGCAAGAGTCCATAATGTTTTCCATATTTCGCATCTAAGGAAGTGTGTTCGAGATTTAGAAACTACTATCACTCCAACTGCATTAGAAGACTTAGTAGTGGAACTGGACATGACTATAATTAGGTAGTCAGTTCGTATCGTGGCTAGAGATGAGAAAATGTTATGAAACAAGACAGTCAGATTAGTAAAAGTCTAGTGGAGCAACAACAAGAGAGACCGTACTTGGGAGACAGAAGACAGAATTTGAGACGCTTATCTTAACTTATTGGATGGTATTTTTTATGTCTATGGTTATGATTGTTGTTGTGTACCTTATCGTAATTTCGAGGACGAAATTCTTTAAGGAGGAGAGTCTGTAACAAGCTTAATTTTGATTAACATTATTTATGATATTTAACTAGACAAATTAAATAAAATAATGTAGAAAGATAAGAAGATTGAGATTTGATAATTAAATAAGTTGTGAATGAATTAATAAGGTTATTTAGGACATTAATAAGATGGAGGATATATGAGGAGGGCAAAATAGGAAAGGGGCATAATTCCTTAAGGCAGAGTCACTCGTTTTCATTCCTCCCTCACTTTCATTCAAACAAACCTAAACTAAAACTAAGGTCGGCCATTACAAGAGAATTCAAGGAGAAGAAAAGCTAGGAAATCTAAGGAAGCATTAGGGGAAATCAACTCTACATTCAAATCTCAGATCTCCCTAATCAAATCAAGGTGAATAATAGTTATGCATCTCAAGTTTTAATTACTATTTTCAGTTTTAAGTCTAGATCCGAATCTTTTGATGTTATTATGCCATGTTTTAAAGAATTGGATGATTATATGCTTATTAATTGAATATTTGGATTTATTTATGAAATTAGTTAATTGTATTAAGTGTGAAAACCTATCATATGATACCCAAATAAGTTGAAATTTTGGTATGATGTTAGAAACATTATTTTAGAAAAGGATTTTAAATTTCATAATTTTTCAAGCAAGTGAGAATTTACTATGAATTTTCTAAGTGGAGAAAGTGTATTATTTCGGGTTTTAATCATTAAAAATAAATAATTTTTTTATTCCTAAAATATTTATGGGTTAAAGAATGGTAAATCTGGTTTATTATGATTTTTGGAGATTTTTCTCAAGTGTTTATAATTTAGTATGAATTATTTGAGCTAGAAAAGTTTAATTATTATATCAAAATATTAATATAAAATATATGGTTTGCAAATTATTTTGAAAATGTAAAATCTGCTCTATAATAGTTTTCTGGAAAAGATTTTGGTAAAGAAAGCTTTTAACCAATAAGAATTTGACAAACATTTGGAGTTGGTGAAAAGAAATTACTTTTATTAGCAATAAAACAGTTTTTCTATAAATTACAGCTTTGCCAGGCCGAAGTTCAAGATGTCACCTCTCATCTCACCGCGTTTATGGTTCTCGACGTCAATCATGGGCAATGCATAGGGTATCAACTCCACTTGGTATGAAATGCATTAGTCTTGGTGGATGCAAGAGGCGCAAAATCATGGTCGACGTCATAGACTTCGACGTTGGCGTTACCGCATGACTTAAGTGTCGCGTTTTATATAAAAGGGGCATGGAGCTGCCTATCTTCAACGTTGTCGACCCTATTGTTTTCAAAGTAACTCATAGCGGCGCTACCGCACATTTTGATAACGACTCCAAAAGGCAATGATGCCACGTCCTTTAACTTCGACAAATATCGTGTCGCACTTTATCAACTTCGACATTAATCTTGCCGCACGTATTGACTTCGGCTCTAATATGGTCGTGTTTGTAATGGCCATAGTGACACCGCTTATTTTCTTTAAGGCATTGATGTCGATACTCATCAATGTCGACACTTATCTTATGAAGCTTTACACTATGCAAACTAATGAGAGTCGATACCATGCTATACGACGTGGTTAACTTCGACTATATAGCCATATGTTTTATAAGTTAAATATTTTAACATGATTTTCGACAATGAAGAAGGGCAATGACCCTTAGGGGCGAAGTGGACATCGAGTTTTATCAATTAATAGTTTTATTAAGTTTTGGCTTTATGGCTTATAGCTTTGAGAGGCGACGACCCCAAATGGTTTTGAACTTCATCAATACTGTTTTATAAAAGCATATATCATGGCATAAATGTTTTGGATAAAGTAAAGTGGTATATTTTCCTTGTTTTAAAGGTATAATTTCAAGAGTTAAATCATTTATAAAGATATATGCTTTCAAGGAAATAAAAATGCTCTTTAGCCTAGAATTTTACTAAAGAGATTAGTGTTCCTATCACTTTCAGATAAATTATGATAGAATGAATTGACTCAGAGATTAGAAAACCATATGAGACTGGTATAGGGTACTGCTATATACTTTAGCTGTTTGTACCTAGCTGATATAAGTCCAAAATTCTGGTGCATAATGCTTTGTCACGAGTAAGACTAAAAGTAGGTACGCACAGAAAGGAATACACAAAGATGAGATAGGTTATTGGTGAGCCCACAAAATCATTAGGATCAAAGTGACCCTGAGAATAGTAAGTTTGGGATAGACTATCCAGTTATCTTCTAACGGTATGTTAGAAAATTTGATATACATCTGGTAGGCCCGAGTCGGCCAGAGGTTTATAGTTACCCTGAAAAAACTATCATATTGGAACAGATAGTCCATTGATTTAGATAGATTGGTCATGTTTACCTATGTTGCATGCATGCACATTATTGTTTTTATTGTCCCTTTTAACCATTGTGGTTGCAGGAGTTATTTTGCAAAAGATATATTTCAAAAGAGATACTAGTGAGGGGAAAAACTATTCCGCTCAGTGGCGTGGTCTTATTGAATATCTATAAACTGAGATGGCATATTATTATTCATACCGGGCTTTTTGTTTGACTTGAAGTTTATGTTTTACCCTTAAACTCTCGGATGCTCAAAATTCAATTGAGTACGTCAGGAGTAAGGGTTTTTCAGGTTTAGTAGGTTTTGTCCGAATAAAGCTTCCGAAGACGTGCGAGAGGCAGATCTAGCTATCTACGAACTTATATATATATATATATTATCCACCGTACTGAAATTTCTTTTTGTGGAATGTATGTAATGGTAGATGTTATAAATGTCTAATAGTAACTCTGATCAACCAAGGAGGCATCTTCATATGTCGCTCTTGGAAAATTTTATAATAATTATATTTATCTGAACCTAGGAAACGGTTGAGATTATGTAATAAATTTGAAATATTATTATTGAAATGAAATGTGAAAGTTTGTTTTGAAAGTATGTTTAAAATATTTAATATTCTTGTGCTTTTGATGTTTTTGATACAATTAAAATTACCACATTTTGTTACCATAAATTAATTCTATAGATAACTACAGCAACTGTAGCGCTTAGTTTCGGACCTTAAAATGAAGGATGTTGCAGAGAAGTAGCTCCATAAAACCAGAAAAGACCAGCACTTATCCTAACTAATACCACCACCAGCACAGTCACCAGAACCCGAGCCAAAATGTATAGCAATAAGATGCCACTAGATAACTGGTGGCAACATATGGCAGCCGAAGGTAGATCTAAGCAGAAAAAACCTAAACACCAGGTCGAGGTTAGAAGAGGCACTGAAGCACAAGTTGCTACTTCAAAAATAAGATCGGCGACCCACTGACAAATTTCAGTGACATTAAAGATAGATCGAGGTAGATCTACGCCTTGCGACACCAGATCTAAAAAGGAGACCAAGGGAAAGGTAAATCTGAGGGCAAGAAGGCTAGACGACGAGGGGCTTGTGTGTAGCAAAGGCAAGTAAACAGCACTGAGGAAAGTTAGGGCTTGTGGAAAGATATAATGAAAAAAAGTAACAATGGAAGAAAAGATCAAAGGAACAAGAAAAAGAAAGTGACGGCTGGAAGAAACCTAGTCCCCATTGAGGAATAAGACAAAACTTCATTATTCTTTTTCATTCTTCAATATAGCTTGTATAAACCTTTTCATCTGTCGTATAACTACTTGACCTGAAATTACTCGATAAATGCATTAGTAGCATTGTCATATGGTTGTTATCATCGAAATACTAAAACCGTTTTTCCAAGATTCTTCCCCTTTTTTATGATGACAACTATATGACTTTTTAAAATAATATTATATTACCCTTAATGGTTGCTCCCCTAAATTTATACTCCCTTATTAATATACGCAATTACCTCCCTCTTTATCATCAACAAAAAGATTGAAAATCATCATAGGTTATGGATCGTATATCAATTTATGTTTTTTTAAAATATAAATTCTATCTTTTAAGCTTTTTCAAAAAATCTGTAATTTATAGCCAATTACAAAAATATTTTGACAAAATAAAAATTATATTGGCTAATATTAGGTATAAAAAATTATCTATACGGTATTAAGCATAGTTATACATTTTAAAAATATTTGTTGCCTTCAAATAATATTTTTACTTAAAATAATTTTTCACACTCATTTAGTATAGAGGAAAATGTTTTAAATATTTATAGTGCTTTCAAAAGCAATGTCTTGTTAGAGTTGTCTCATATGTTGCAAGGAGGAACGATGGTTTGAAATTAGAATAGTCACACATCGCTAAATAACTTGGAGAAGTGGTGTATAAATATGGATTGGTAGGCACATAACATTGTGATTCTTTTTGTTACAATAAAGTGTATGTCAACTCATATGCGTATGCCACGTGTTGGAGATGGGGAGCTTGGTCCGACCACCGTTACATAACAATTGGTATCGGAGCCGAAGTTTGCAAACTAGGCCATGCAGACGAACAATGCTCTCAAAGTACTCTAAGGAGATGCAAGTCAAGAGGGAGATTGTTAGATTTGTCTTGCATGTTCCAAGAAGGAACGACGGTTTGGAATTAGAATAGTCTCACATTACTAAATAACTTGGAGAATTGGTGTATAAATATGAGTTGATAGGCATGTTGTGAGAAATGCGGATTACGGATCTTAAGGCTGGAATAACACTAGAGGGGGGTGAATAGTGTTTTGTGGATTTTCTAAATCTTTTTGAGACTTATATAAATTTAATCACCAACAAATGCAATTCACAGACACAGATATAATCACAGAATCAGACACGGATGCAAATAATAAATAAAAGCAGTAAAGGAAAGAACACACCGGATTTTATACTGGTTCGGAGTTACCCTACATCCAGTTCCGCACAAACGTATAGATTTCTTATCAAAAATAATCTCCCAGATTACACCCTCGATTTCAAGGCCACGAGGTACACCCTCCTGTATTCGAGTCCGGGGTAAATTCTCTTGATTTACCAGGCCACAAGTTCACCTAATCGATTTCCGGGACAACAATCACACCCAATTGATTTCAAGGCTCAACCGCACCTTTTACTCAACAGTTTGATTTACAAATAATCCTATAACTCTGAATAGCACTGAGATCTTATGGAGAGAGTGGCAGAGAATCAAACAAGAGATAATCAAGTTTGATTCACTTGGTATTTCGGAAGAGTATAGTTTGGAATTCTTTAGAATAAATGTGGAAGATGAAGATGAGAGAAAACAAGTGAAATCCAATTTCAAATTCGTTTAGAACTACTGGTATTTATAGGAAATCAACAGTCATATCTATTCGTGAAAGGATACGACGAATAGACACTTCTTTTGAAAATTTGAATTTTGAATTTAACGGACACCATGTCGACATGGGGGGTTGAGGGATGTCGACATGCTCTAGGCAAAATTGATGATTTTGATTTTCTTATCAAAATTGGTTTCTATAATTTTGTCAAAAACGATTTCTAAACTTTGTAAATATATTTGAATATAGTTTAAACATATAAAAGAGTTTAGAAATTAATTTTAATATATATACTCTTAATCTATAAAGTGATTTAAAATCTGAGTAAATATTTTAAAGCTAAATATTTAAAACAAGAGATAGTTTAAAAACAAACGAAGTTTAAAACAAGAGTTTATTTAAAAACAAAAACAAAGAATATTTTAAGGCTAAAACATTTTGAAAAGCATTTTTGAAAATCATTTTGAAAAACCATTTTGAAGTAGTTTTGCAAGCTTCTTCCTGCAGAATATCTCATCACATCAGGACTCGAGAACTTGTACAAAACCAGGATGTTCGTGGGTTTGTAAGCCACTTGTCGTAGATTTGTAAGCTACTTGTTGTGGGTTTGTAAGCCACTAAGAAGGTAGAAATGAGTTCCATCCTAAATGAAATATGGAATGAAGATTTTCGTGCTATTATGAAGTTTTAACATAATTCTAGATTCAATACTTATCTTGTACTATTAAAATCTTGAACTCTTGATAACTTGATTTCTTGATACTCATGAGTCTTCAATCTTGATATCTTTGATCTTTAAATTCATCGGTCTTGTATCTTTATACTGTACAGTCTTCATTCTTGGTACCTGCATGTTTATATTTTTCATATACATATATATATATATATCTAAACTATAATGTTAGTATTTATATTTTATAACAAGCCCTAAGGTTGTTGTCATCAAAACCATCCTTCTCAAGGACTAACAATCTCCCCCTTTTTGATGATGACAACCTATGTTTATAAAATATACTTCTCCTTCAACAACTCCCCCTAAAACTAATAACTCCCCCTTAATCTAAGCCTAACTACTCTATTTTATATTTCTCCCCCTTTGTAATCAACAAAAACAAATCCTAAACTCCCCCTTAATCTAATACTATTTAAATTAAATACTAATAAGGAAGTATAATAAGTAGAACAAATATATTATTATATATGATGTTATATTTACATGTATATACGAAACATAAACATACAAATATATTTAAGTACATAAATTATAGAATAACAATACTAACGAGAGTTTTTGACAATAAGAGATTTGTGAATCAAACAATTTGGATAATGAAAACAAAAGTTTCCACGTTGTTCAACCAAATTCCCATCTTTGTCAAAACATACTTCGCCTATACAGACCACGTTGTCGTCTTCTTCCATAGGTGCTTCTTCCTCTTCTTCTTCTTCCTCTTCACTGTGCTCTAAAGGATTATGCATGTGAATGTTGGGAGAATCTTCTTCAATTATGATAGGATTTATGTGATTATCCATTAGGAATTTTTGTAAATTCCAAAGAATTTTGCCTTGCTTTTCCTGTTCTTTTGCCATCCTTAGTTGCACAACTTGAAATTCAGTCAACATTTGCATGGCATCCTTCATAGATTCCTCAATCTTTATCACACGTGCCAGTGTAGTGCGTTGGAAAGGACCAAAATGAGGAGAAGGGGAAGAAATGGTGTCAATTTGGTTTGATTTAGTGGAGGAGGCCATCAATTTTAATTTACAGAAGTTTATTTCAGAGAAAGAAAAGTGAGAAGACAAAAAAATTTGAAATACATAGGTTTATATAACTACCAAACTGATTTTAGTGGGAAAATCAAATTTCAAAATTTTGCCGTTGTATGTCGACGTGGGTGGTAGGGGTATGTCGACATCCTTATGAAAAATTTGATATTCTTGTATATATATGTTACTATATCTATATTCTATATTCAGTTATTGAACAAATGCCTAGTTCTCTTCTTAATTTAGTATATATAGGTTGATTTAAGGGTTTGGTGAAAATATCAGCAATTTGATTCTCGGAATTGATATATTCAAGAGAAATAATTTCTTTACCTATATTATCTCTGATAAAATGATGTCTGATATCAATATGTTTAGTCCTAGCATGATGAGTAGTATTTTTAGACAAATTTATTGCACTAGAATTATCACAATAAATTGGTGATTTTGAAATTGTTAATCCAAAATCTTTTAGAGTTTGTTGCATATAAATGACTTGGAAGCAAGCCAAAGCAGCGGAGATATATTCTACTTCAGTTGTTGATAAAGAAACAGTATTTTGCTTTTTGCTAAACCATGAAACCAGAGAATGCCCCAAAAAGTGACAAGTTCCGCTTGTACCTTTTCGGTTAGATTTGCAACCAGCATAGTCAGCATCACAATAAGAAATTAAATCAAATGAATCATTTTTAGGATAAAATAAACCATAGTCAAAAGTATGTTTAACATATCTTATGATACGTTTCATAGCTTTTAAGTGAGTTTCTTTGGGTTGAGATTGGTATCTTGCACAGTGACAAACACTATGCATGATATCAGGTCTACTTACAGTGATATAGAGTAGTGATCCAATCATTCCCCTATATAGTTTTTGATTTACATCCTTTAAAAAGATCTTCTTTACTTAAAGCTTCATTGGTTGCCATGGGAGTGGGTTTTCCACTCGTAGTAGTCATACCAAATTTACTCACTAGATCCCTAGCATATTTTTCTTGACTAATAAAGATACCATTATCTAATTGTTTTATTTGTAAACCTAAGAAGAAAGTAAGTTCACCCATATGACTCATCTCAAACTCTTTTGTCATTATTTCAGAAAATTCTTTATTCATTTCATGATTTGTTGAACAAAAAATAATATCATCTACATAAACTTGTACTAGTTGAATATCATTTTTATTTCTTTTGATGAAAAGAGTATTATCTACTTTACCAATTTCAAAATTTGATTGTAATAAAAAAGATCTTAGTCTGTCATACCTTGCTCTAGGAGCTTGTTTCAGACCATATAGAGCTTTCTTAAGTTTGAAAACATGGTTTGGAAAATTTTCATCTTCAAAGAGCGGGGGTTGTTCAACATAAACTTCCTCTTTAACAAATCCATTTAGAAAAGCACTTTTAACATCCATTTGAAATAATTTGAAATTATTATAATTTGCGAAAGCAAGTAGAATTCTAATGGCTTCTAATCTTTCTATGGGTGCAAAGGTTTCATCAAAATCTATTCCTTCTTCTTGACAATAATCTTGTGCGACTAATCGAGCTTTATTTCTCACGACCTCATCAAGTTCATTCATTTTATTTTTATAAACCCATTTTGTTCCAATTATACTTTTGTCCTCAGGTCTAGGAACAAGTTACCAAACATTATTTCTGGTGAACTGATTCAATTCTTCTTGCATAGCAAGAATCCATGAATCATCAGATGATGCTTCCTTTGGATTTTGAGGTTCAATAGTTGATATAAAAGCTACATTACTCATGTTATATAGTTGATTTCTAGTTCTAACAACAGATTCAATATTACCTAGTATATTTTCTATAGGATGATCTTTTAATAGTCTAATTCTTTTATTAGGTTGAATGATTTCACAATTAGTTTCATTAGGTTCATTATTTAAAGTTACAAAATCTTCTTCATCTTCTATTTGTACGGTATCTTTAAAATTTTCATCAAAAGATACATGCATTGTTTCTTCAATAGTGTTAGTTCTTAAATTATAAACTCTAAATGCTTTACTTCTATTAGAATATCCGATGAAGATACCTTTGTCAGATTTAGGTTCAAATTTGTCTAAATTATCTTTTGTATTAAGATAAAACATTTACTACCAAAAATTTAAAATAAGCTACTATGGGTTTCTTATTGTAAAGTAATTCATATGGTGTTTTATTAGTTAATGGTCTAATTAAAATCCTATTTAATATATAACAAGCTATAGTGACTGCTTCAGCCCAAAAGTTTTAGGTAAGTTACTATCAGAAAGCATTGTTCTAGCACACTCTTGAATTGTTCTATTCTTACGTTCTACCACTCCGTTTTGTTGTGGAGTTCTTGGAAAAGAGAAATTATGAGTTATTCCTTTTTTATTGCAAAATCTCTCAAAATTTTCATTTTCAAATTCCCCACTGTGATTACTACGAATAGTTATAATTTTTAAAGGAAGTTGGTTTTGAAGTCTTTTTGTAAAAAATTTAAATGAATCAAAAGTATCACTTTTATGTTTCATAAAAATTGTCCATGTAAACCTAGAATAATATCCACAATTACAAAAACATATTTATTGTGATTTATTGATTGAATTTGAGATGGACCGTGATATCCCGGAATTTCAAGCAATTTAAAATGTGATAATTTCCTTTATAAATTATTTAAAATTGGTAAAATTGTTCTTTTCAAACAATAATAATAATGATTGTTTATATGTATATATAAGGATTTAAATAGAATTATTATTTTCAAATTAAACTTGTGTTTGTTTAAATGTATATATATAAGTTAATTTTTAATTTGGATTTTAAATTGAATTTGAATTTGAATTTGAAATTCAAAGGATAGATATCTTAGGATAATTTGGTTTTAAAAATATATTATATGTAATTTTATTTAGAATATAATTTGTTTTATATTATTTTCTTTAAAGGATTTTATTTATATAAATTAAGAAAAGCATTTATTAATTAGGAAATTAAATACAAAAGCTTTATATTAACATTTAAAATAATTTAAAATTTGCTTAATTACAAGTGTTAATAGATTAAATCATGTTAGTAACAAGTGTAAGGTGATTAATTTATGAATTGAAAAATGTTAGTTGAATTAACAAGTGTCACAAATTTATTTTTATTTTCTTTTATATTTTTAATAAATCCTAATTAAATCTATATATACATCTCTATTCACTTCTCCATTCTTTTCCCATTCTTATTTTCAAAAGCAAAGAAAACTCAAACCCTAAAACACAAATATACAAACCTGTAAAACATTTCACACCAGATCAAACTAAAAACCTATAAACAATTTCTCAAAACCAGAAGATAATCAAGCAACCTTCTCAGATTTAAAGCAACTTCAATTTAGTTTTAAAAGCTTGATCATTTCAACATCAAGATTTCCAGTCTCAGTTCATCAAGTTAAAACATCTCAGCTAGCAAATTAAGTCATCTCTACAACAAAGTTTCCAGTTAAACAAGTTTTTAGAGATCAATAGCAATTCAAGTTTTCAAAATCTCAAAATTGTTTAAATCTCTCTGATTCAGATGAGTAAACATTTTATTTAAAAAGCTTAAGTAAAGTAAAATCCGTGCATGTGATTTCTAGATTGAATTGTGCTTTGCATGTATATATACAAGTGTGAATCCTGTATGCTTGAATGTGTTAGAGTGTGCATGTTTGATATATCTAAAGTTCTTCTCTATTTCATAGTTACAGAGTTTAAATTTAAATCAAAATTTAATATCTCTTTATCTATTCACTGATAGGCCTTAGTTTTCAAACACAATATGTTTGTTTAAACATAGATTAAGGTTTAAAAATATATTTAAGTAAATTAAGTTTTAATTTTCTGGAAACCAAGAAGAACAGTGGAAAACTTAAGATATGTTAAAATTCAAACATCTAAATTCTTCGATTTTCTTATATAACCTGAATCACCATCTAAAATCATGATTTTTAAAAGTGAAATCACAAATTTTAGTGTTGTATCGAGTGTGCAATTCAAAGATGACCAGAAATGGAACTTTGGGGTTTTTCTGGTGATTGAGGTACTCGGGGTGGTCGGGTTTTTGACTGGAGGTAGAGGGGAGATTTGTGGTCCAGGCAAAAATGTCAGGTGATTTTCTTAGCCACCGTGGCGGTGGCGTTGGGTCGAAACATGTTTTAAACCCTAATTTGTGTCGAGGCTAGAAATTGGGTCACCGCGATGTCTCTGATGAATCGAGTTGCATTAGATTTGGGGCGTTGGAAGCATGGATGTCTGGCGGAGCTTAGGACGAGGTTACGCGACCTCTGGTGGTCGGCGTCGTGGGTTCGAGGAAGATTCAGGCGAAGGGTTTTGGTTCCAGGGTTTAACTGAGTACCTCGATTTCGATCTGAGTTTCGTGACGAAGATTTGGTGGTCGGGATCGGATCTGCTTCATTACAGCATGATAGGGGGTTCTCGCTTCGTGCTTGGTGGCGAGCAGGAGACTCTTACCCCTACATGTCCCTGAGAGGTAGTATAAGGCCTTGATGGGTTGGTTGCGAGTCGAGAGGTTGGCCGTAAAAGCAAATTCGAGGTATCACTGTATGCCACGGCGGAGAGTGGTCGCTGTCGATGGTTGAAAAGCTGTGTTGGAGGTTGTAGGCCACAACCGCGGGGTTGTCTTTTTCGGACTATCCAGTAAGGGGTAGCTCGGGCTTTGTGTTGCAGGGGATTGGGAGTGATCCTCGGTACGTTGATCTAGGCCACGTACTGTGATGGGCGGTACCCCAGTAGCCCTGCCATTGTATGGAATCCAATCTCCAATAAGTGCCTGTACAGTTTTGATTGTGCCCAACTACGTTGGTATGTGAGATGCAAGCATTCCACCTATTTCTATATTTTATATTGAAAACCTTAGACACTATTATAATATAACTGGATTTCCTATCAAATGTTTTGGTTATCGTAAGGGAAAAACTTGTCTGCGTTTATTTGCGGAGAGTCTAAGGAGATACCTTTTATTTCAAAGGCTTTTCAAGTTAAACAACTTAACCGTTTACTCACACCAGACCCATGTCTGACCCGGAGTTATTTTCTGTTTTCTTAACTCTTGGGTACTCAAATTTTTACGAGTAGCCAAGGGATTCAGGTTAGCTTTGACGAATCTATGGAGGAGATTTGGAGCAGGAGGCTTCAACGTATATAGATATTTGTGGTTCCGCTTTGTTAGTGTCTCTGAGTTGTATCTTGAGTTGTATTGATAGACAGGCCTTTATAACTGTCTAATTTGTGATGTTGAAGCTATGTAACTCTGATAGATAATGTATATTATGTAATAACTATGTGATTAATATATTTTATTCGTTCCGCTGTGAGAATATGATATTGTTTAGTTCTTTCTTTCCTACCTTTTCTCTTTTCTATCCTTTTCTTTATTAAAAATGATGCGTCTTTCTGTGGACTTAGAGACGGGTCATTACAAGTGGTATCAGAGCTCTAGGTTGAGATAATACCTAGGCTTTGGAGTGATATTTATCTTGAGAGAGCGTATTTGTATATATATATATATATCTATATAACTACCTGATTGTTGGGTTATCTGTTCGGGCCACCCACTTGAGTTCTTGTGGTAGAAGGGCAGTGGTGTGTGTAGCATGACTACCAAAAATGGAAGAGGCCCGAATGTTGAGGTTGGAAGAGTATCTGCCGAGGTTGTAAACCCAATACCGTTTCGAGTAAGCTTTGCAGCATTTGGTTAAGGATTTCATTAATCTCGGAGGATGGTCTTTTAAAAAGGTATGGAGTCCATCTTTGAAGTGTAAGCTTGGTTGCGCTCGGCTGAGCGGATTTTCAAGAGTTTGGTTCCGTTGGATAAGCAGAAGCGAGTGATGGTCTCTTGGCAACTTCAGGAAGGAGCAGCTGCGTGGTGAGATGCAGTATCCATGGATGTTTCCGAAGATGTTTGTGCTGGGTTTGAGGCTCGAGTTTCTTGAGAAGATGTCTACCCATCTCAAGGGTTCTTGGTGGAATTGGTTGATGGCTTTGTGGTTCGAGGAGCTTTTTGATAAGAAGTCTTTGGCATCTGTGGCAGCAGTGCAGCTCGGAAGTGTTTTGTGTGCCAGTAGGAAGGTCATCTGGCTTAGCAGTGTCCTAGAGGTGGAATTCAGAAGCAGCAGAGTGGATCCGTTTCTTCGATGGTTCAGAAGTCTTTGTGTTTCTTCTATCAGCAGCCGGACATTTAGTGAAGCTTGCCCACTTCTTCAGAGAGCTCAGCAGATCAGGGTGTTGCTATTGAAGGTGTACCGTCAGTTTATGTTGATAAGCAAAGGTGTTCTTGAGGAATTTGACCTTAGTTTGGATGGATTGGTTAGATAAAATTAAGCTGTTCTGATTTGTGAAGAGAGAACAGTGTCTTTGGAAACTGAACTGGGAAGAATTGCAAGAGTGACTTGCGATAGTTTCAGAGTTCACTTGAGTAATCTTTTGCATAGGATTGAGGTATCTCAAGAGGAGGTAGCAGCTGTTCTAGAGTGGAAGCAATCGTAGACCCCTACAGGAAGTTCATCCGGAGATTATCTTATTCTTGGTCCAGATTTGATTCGAGAGGCATCAACGAAGGTTGAGTTGATCTAGAGAAGGATGTAGGCAACCCAGGATCGTCGAAAAAGTTATGTGGATAAGAGACGAAGGAATTTGGAATTCGAGTTGGAGATTTAGTTT
This sequence comes from Allium fistulosum, assembly GCA_030737815.1. Taxonomy (NCBI): domain Eukaryota; kingdom Viridiplantae; phylum Streptophyta; class Magnoliopsida; order Asparagales; family Amaryllidaceae; genus Allium; species Allium fistulosum. The sequence continues at coordinate 1,081,741,768 of CM060902.1, forward strand.
GGTTTAGGATTTTCTCCGATCAAGGGAGTAATCAGATTTGGTAAGACTGGAAAGCTAGCTCCGAGGTGTATTGGACTTTTCCGTATTCTCGTAAGGATAAGTATGGCCTACAGGATTGAATTGCCAGTTTGGATAGCTGGGATTCACAGTGTGTTTCACGTATCTCATCTGAGGAAGTACGTGTATGATCCATCACTGGTTGTAGAACCAGCAGTTCAGAAGGTTTTGAAAGTTGAGCAGGACTTGACTATGGTCAGACACCCTGTTCAGATTTGTAAATCATAAGGAGCTCAGGTTTTCAGAATGGTGTAGCTAGTTTAGATGCAGTAGGGCGAGGATCCCAGTGATTTGTACTTGGGAAACTCTAGATAGTATTAGGAAGGCCTATCCTGAATTGTGTCAGGATAGTTAGATTTGTTTATTTGAATGAATTGGTTGCTATGGTTGTTAGTATATGGTTGATAATGTATGCTTTGTTGATTGAAAATTAAAACCTTTTATTGGATTATTAAATTATCTTTGCTTTTAAATTTCGGGGACGAAATTCTTTTAAGGAGGGAGGAATGTGATATTCCGGAATTTCAAGCAATTTAAAATGTGATAATTTCCTTTATAAATTATTTAAAATTGGTAAAATTGTTCTTTTCAAACAATAATAATAATGATTGTTTATATGTATATATAAGGCTTTAAATAGAATTATTATTTTCAAATTAAACTTGTGTTTGTTTAAATGTATATATAAGTTAATTTTTAATTTGGATTTCAAATTGAATTTGAATTTGAATTTGAAATTCAAAGGATAGATATCTTAGGATAATTTGGTTTTAAAAATATATTATATGTAATTTTATTTAGAATATAATTTGTTTTACATTATTTTCTTTAAAGGATTTTATTTATATAAATTAAGAAAAGTATTTATTAATTAGGAAATTAAATACAAAAGCTTTATATTAACATTTAAAATAATTTAAAATTTGCTTAATTACAAGTGTTAATAGATTAAATCATGTTAGTAACAAGTGTAAGGTGATTAATTTATGAATTGACAAATGTTAGTTGAATTAACAAGTGTCACAAATTTATTTTTATTTTCTTTTATATTTTTAATAAATCCTAATTAAATCTATATATACATCTCTTTTCTCTTCTCCGTTCTTTTCCCATTCTCATTTTCAAAAGCAAAGAAAACTCAAACCCTAAAACACAAATATACAAACCTGTAAAATGTTTCACACCACATCAAACTAAAAACCTGTAAACAATTTCTCAAAACCAGAAGATAATCAAGCAACCTTCTCAGATTTAAAGCAACTTCAATTCAGTTTTAAAAGCTTGATCATTTCAACATCAAGATTTCCAGTCTCAGTTCATCAAGTTAAAACATCTCAACTAGCAAATTAAGTCATCTCTACAACAAAATTTCCAGTTCAACAAGTTTTTAGAGATCAATAGCAATTCAAGTTTTCAAAATCTCAAAACTGTTTCAATCTCTCTGATTCAGGTGAGTAAACATTTTATTTAAAAAGCTTAAGTAAAGTAAAATCTGTGCATGTGATTTCTGGATTGAATTGTGCTTTGCATGTATATATACAAGTGTGAATCCTGTATGCTTGAATGTGTTAGAGTGTGCATGTTAGATATATCTAAAGTTCTTCTCTGTTTCATAGTTACAGAGTTTAAATTTAAATCAAAATTTAATATCTCTTTATCTATTCACTGATAGGCCTTAGTTTTCAAACACAATATGTTTGTTTAAACATAGATTAAGGTTTAAAAATATATTTAAGTAAATTAAGTTTGTAATTTTCTGGAAACCAAAAAGAACAGTGGAAAACTTAAGATATGTTAAAATTCAAACATCTAAATTCTTTGATTTTCTTATATAACCTGAATCACCATCTAAAATCATGATTTTTAAAAGTGAAATCACAAATTTTAGTGTTGTATCGAGTGTGCAATTCAAAGATGACCAGAAATGGAACTTTGGGGTTTTTCTGGTGATTGAGGTACTCGGGGTGGTCGGGTTTTTGACTGGAGGTGGAGGGGAGCTTTGTGGTCTAGGCAAAAATGTCAAGTGATTTTCTTAGCCACCGTGGCGGCGGCGGTTGGTCGAAACATGTTTTAAACCCTAATTTGTGTCAAGGCTGGAAATTGGGTCACCACGATGTCTCTGATGAATCGAGTTGCATCAGATTTGGGGCGTTAGAAGCATGGATGTCTGGCGGAGCTTAGGACGGGGTTACGCGACCTCTGGTGGTCAGCGTCGTGGGTTCGAGGAAGATTCAGGCGAAGGGTTTGGTTCCAGGGTTTGACTGAGTACCTCGATTTCGATCTGAGTTTCGTGACGAAGATTTGGTGGTCGGGATCGTTAGTGGGGATGAACGTCATTGGGTTGGAGGTGTCGGCGATGGTCAAGGTGGTGTTGATCATCGGTGCATGTGCATGGCGAGTTGTGTGTCTGTGGGTTTGTTAATGGAGGTTGACTCGAAGGAACATCGGGGGTAATCAGTATTTGCTCGGGTTTGTCTTTGTGTCTAACGTGAGTGTAAATCATGTTTCAGATTTTACTTAAACTAAATCTAAGTTTTAAAAATAAAAGTAAAGGTAAGGGGAATACTCGGGGTAGGTCTCGGGTAGAAGTCGGGTTGGACTCGAAGCAAAAGTTAACAAGTTTTTAAATTTAAACAAAGTAAGTTTTAAATTTAAAATGAAATCTAGTTTTAAACTATTTCTTAAATCTATTCTTTATAAAATAAATGTTTTTAAGTAATTGATTAAGGAAGTTATATAATTTGTTAACTTTTGTTTGTTAAGTTAAATGTTTATTTTATTTTGAAACTTACATTAAATGATTTAATTAAGTAAGTTAATTAAAGATAAATGTTTTAAAATATGTTAATGATAGTTAAGTAATTTATAAGGATAATGGTTTGTCTTAAAGTAAATTAAGGTTTTGATAATTAATGAAGTAATTAAGTTGTAATTAAGCATTGATTAATTAAGTAATTAGAGGTTAATTAACTGGTAATTAAGGATTATTTAAATTGTAATTAAGTTTTATTAATTAATAATTAAGGTTTATTAATTAATAATTAAAGGATAAATAAATTTGTAATTAAAGATTAATTAATTAATTTATAAAGTAGTTAAAGAATAATTAATTAATTCAAATGGGTTCTAATTAATTAATGATTAATTAAGCAGGGTTAGGTGATTAATTCTTAAGTAATTAATTTAAATTGAGTTAATTAAATTAATTATAATATGAATTAATAATTCTTGTTTATGGATGATTGTTAGAGTAGAATGTCTGGATTGATTGATATCTATTGAATGATAATTTGTGATATTCTGTGATGTGATATTGGATATATCTGTGATAAATGTATGATATTTATCTGTGATGGATGCTGTGTGAATTCAAATTATTGTATTGAATTAAATTGTTTAAACCTTAAACAACTTGACCTTTAAGACTGCGTTTGGATTTCGATGAGACCAGGATCGGATATCAAATTTGATTATCCGAAAACCATATCGATCCAAGTTAAACGATAGGTCGTGAAATCTCAAGTGAAGATCGAGATGGAGTGTTAGAGTGCAAGGGTTATTCTCGTTAACTCTGAGGGTGATTCCAAAATGAGTGTATGAGATAATGCCTTCGGTTTCGTTCGAACCCGGAATGAACTTGTATGGATGAATGCTATCAGACCATCGTCAATGGAGGACGATGAGCATTCCAAGATATGTGTTCTAAAAAGGTAATCGTAGCCTCAAGCCTCATCAACCAGGAATGGCAAAAACAGGGGAGGTGCACGCAAGGCTAAGTGGGTAGCACCCAAGTGGGATGAGATTTCCCCTGTCTAGAGGTCCCTTTTTATTTTGGCTGTGTGGGCGGTTGTAGGCCACAACCACGGTGTTGTCTTATTCGGACTATCCAGTAAGGGGTAGCTCCGGCTTTTTGTTGGAGGGGATTGGGAGTGATCCTCGGTACGTTGATCTAGGCCACATACTGTGACGGGCGGTACCCCAGTAGCCATGCCATTGTATGGAATCCATTCTCCAATAAGTGCCTGTACGGTTTTGATTGTGCCAACCACGTTGGAACATGAGATGCAAGCATTCCAGCTATTTTTGTATTTTATATTGAAAACCTTAGACACTATTATAATATAAGTGGATTTACTATCAAATGTTTTGGTTATCGTAAGGGAAAAACTTGTCCGTGTTTATTTGCGGAGAGTCTTACGAGATACCTTTTATTTCAAAGGCTTTTCAAGTTAAACAACTTAACCGTTTACTCACACCAGACCCATGTCTGACCCGGAGTTATTTTCTGTTTTCTTAACTCTTGGGTACTCAAATTTTTACGAGTAGCCAAGGGATTCAGGTTAGCTTTGACGAATCTATGGAGGATATTTAGAGCAGGAGGCTTCAGCGTATATAGATATTTGTGGTTCCGCTGTGTTAGTGTCTCTGAGTTGTATCTTGAGTTGTATTGATAGACATGCCTTTATAACTGTCTAATTTGTGATGTTGAAGCTATGTAACTCTGATAGATAATGTATATTATGTAATAACTATGTGATTAATATATTTTATTCGTTCCGCTGTGAGAATCTGATATTGTTTAGTTCTTTCTTTCCTATCTTTTCTCTTTTCTATCCCTTTCTTTCTTAAAAATGATGCGTCTTTCTGTGGACTGAGAGACGGGTCATTACATGGACCAATAAATCTAGATGAAGTAACTCAAGAGGTTTTGAAGTTGAAATCATATCTTTTAATTTGAAAGAACTTTTCTTAAGTTTTCCTAATTGGCAAGCATCACATATACTTTCTACTTTATAGTTTAACTTAGGAAGACCTCTAAATAAGTCAAGTTTTGATAATCTAGATAATGGTTTGAAATTTAAATGACCAAATCTTTTATGCCAAATCCAAGGGTCACTTGTATTAGCCAAAAGACATAAATTATCATTTGAAACTTTCATACTAAGGATGTAAATATTTTTCTTCCTAAATCCTTCAAATATAATATTTGAATTTTTATCTTCGATGTGACACCTATCTTTTTCAAATTTAATCTTGTATTCTTTATCGCAAAGTTGCCTAATGCTAAGCAGATTGTGTTTCAAATTCTTAACTAATAAAACATTAGAAATAGTAGGAGTTTTAGAGTTACCGACATTGCCGATGCCAATCACATATCCTTTTGAGTTGTCTCCAAAGTTAACCAATCCTTCATCTTTATAAACAATATCATTCAGCATATCTAGATTACCAGTCATGTGTCTTGAACATCCACTATCAAGTATCCACTTATTCTTCTTGATTTGCACAATTTGTCCATTGAGTGTTGATTCTTCAAAAGCCATATAACATTTTTCTTTCTGCATAGAATAAAAACTTGGTAGATAACTTGGTTTTCTATAATAAACATATGCAGACTTATGAGACAATGATGATTTGAACGGTTTTAAACTAGTGTTAACAAAATCACCAAAAATAGCCTTTTTAAAAAAAAAATCAAAATTCAGATTATGAAAACTTTGAAAACCTTGCTCCAATACCAAATGTGAGAAATGTGGATTACGGATCTTAAGGCTGGAATAACACTAGAGGGGGAGGCGGTGAATAGTATTTTCTGGATTTTCTAAATCTTTTTGAGACTTATGTAAATTTAATCACCAACAAATGCAATTCACAGACACAGATATAATCATAGAATTAGACACATATGCAAATAATAAATAAAAGTAGTAAAGGAAAGAACACATCGGATTTTATACTGGTTAGGAGTTACCCTACATCCAGTCCCGCACAAACGTACGGATTTCTTATCAAAGCTAATCTCCTAGATTACACCCTCAGTTTCAAGGCCACGAGGTACACCCTCCTGTATTCGAGTCCGGGGAAAACTCTCTTGATTTACCAGGCCACAAGATCACCTAATCGATTTCCGGGACAACAATCACACCCAATTGATTTCAAGGCTCAACCGCACCTTTTACTCAACAGTTTGATTTACAAATAATCCTATAACTCTGAATAGCACTGAGATCTTACAGAGAGAGTGGCAGAGAATCAAACAAGAGATAATCAAGTTTGATTCACTTGGTATTTCGGCAGAGTATAGTTTGGAATTCTTTAGAATAAATGTGGAAGATGAAGAGGAGAGAAAACAAGTGAAATCCGATTTCAAATTCGTTTAGAACTACTGGTATTTATAGGAAATCAACAACCATATCTATTCGTGAAAGGATACGACGAATAGACACTTCTTTTGAAAATTTGAATTTTGAATTTAACGGACACCATGTCGACGTGGGGGGCTGGTGCTTTAGGCAAAATTGATGATTTTGATTTTCTTATTAAAATTAGTTTCTATAATTTTGTCAAAAATGATTTCTAAACTTTGTAAATATATTTGAATATAGTTTAAACATATAAAAGAGTTTAGAAAGTAATTTTAATATATATAATCTTAATCTATAAAGTGATTTAAAATCCGAGTAAATATTTTAAAGCTAAATATTTAAAACAAGAGATAGTTTAAAAACAAACGAAGTTTAAAACAAGAGTTTATTTTAAAAAAAAACAAAGAATATTTTAAGGCTAAAACATTTTGAAAATCATTTTGAAGTAGTTTTGCAAGCTTCTTCCTGTAGAATATCTCATCACATCAGGACTCAAGAACTTGTACAAAACCAGGATGTTCGTGGGTTTATAAGCCACTTGTCATTGGTTTGTAAGCTACTTGTCGTGGGTTTGTAAGCCACTAAGAAGGTAGAAATGAGTTCCATCCCAAATGAAATATGGAATGAAGATTTCCGTGCTATTATGAAGTTTTAACTTAATTCTAGACTCAATACTTATCTTGTACTATTAAAATCTTGAACTCTTGATAACTTGATTTCTTGATACTCATGAGTCTTCAATCTTGATATCTTTAATCTTTAAATTCATCAGTCTTGTATCTTTATACTGTACAGTCTTCATTCTTGGTACCTACATGTTTATATCCTGCATATACATACATATATATATATATATATCTAAACTATAATGTTAGTATTTATATTTTATAACAAGTTCTAAGGTTGTTGTCATCAAAACCATCCTTCTCAAGGACTAACACATGTAACATTGAAGGTTCCTTTTGTTATAATAAAGTATGTGACAATTCATATGAGTATGACACATGCTAGAGATGGGGAGCTTGGTCCGACTACCATTACACAACACATCTTATATAAAACAAGTATCTAATTTATTTTCAAAATATTACTTCGTAATACTCTAAAATTAAAAATACTAACCCTAAACTATTTATAAAAATAAAAAATGAGTTAGATATACTGAATTTGCTACAGTTTTATTATCCATAAATGCTCATTCTCCATCATTTGTATGGAAAATTTGCTTTTCGAAATTCATCTCATCCTTTTGTCTTTATATGTATTTACAAAAAATAAGAATTTATCTTGGTACCCATTTTCTACATTATGGTATGGGGGTTAGATCAAAGGTAACCATGGAGAAGATTGAATTCATTCGATAGTGAATGAAAGGTGCTCAAGATAGGCAGAAGAGCCACCTTGATAAGAGACGTCGAGATTCGGAGTTCTCTGTCGGCAATATGGTGTTCGTCAAGATTTATCTATTGAAGAACGTTATTCGATTCGCTAGTAAGGGGAAGTTGACATCAAGATTTGTAGGTCCTTTACCAATAGTAAAGGGGATTGAGAACCTAGCGTATAAGGTCGACTCACCTTGGAAGATAGCGAGCGTGCACGACGTCTTCCACGTCTCTCATTTTCAGAAGTTTGTGCATGACTCGGGCGTGACAATAACCAGATCAACTTAATGATACTGAGATTGAGATAGAAGCTTCAAGACCTTGTAGGCCGCTTCGTATTGTCGAATGCAATACAAAACAGCTTAGGAAGAAGATAGTGGAGCTGGTGAAGGTTAAATGGGGTGAAAGTGAAGGTGATTGCACGTGGAAAACTGAAGAAAGCATGAAGCATCATATCCGGAGCTCTTTGCATGGTAAGGTTTACTGTTTATCGTATTTACTTTCACTTTCGATATTACATAGGATAGTTTAGTATCTCGCATGATAGGATAGACATAAATAAACTATTGCAAGTTTGGTTGTTTGATATATTTAATGGATGCATGTGATTGTTAGGCATGCGAGGTAACAATGATTGACTATCATTCTTTGATTGTTAAGGGATTTCGGGGGTGAAATTCTTAGGGGAGAGGGGAGTGTAATGACTTATATTTTACATATCAGAGGACTGTATAATGTTATTATTTAATTCATATGGGATCGTATGAATCAAAACTATGAGAAATGACTACTAGGGAATTTTCCCTCTTTAGAATCTTTATCGAACATTTCAAACCCAGAAATTCTTGTAAGGTCTATTACTTTTGATAGCGATTGAATTAGGATCTGAAACCATTAGATCGAGCTTGTAGTTTCACTTTCTGTAGAGTGGTCATAGTAGGAATATGAACTTACCCTTTAGGAGATATGGCCATTTCAATTTTTTTGCTGCTGGACTGATTTTGAGCAATTAAACTAAGCCCACACTTAGGCCCACTAATTATTTCGGGAATTGCGCCTGATTTGAGCTATAGGGACCGATTCCATTCATTTTTCTCTTTCCCAAAACAATTCCAAACCTCCAGTAGACCTAATTTCATCAAAAATACCATATTTTCCTTACTAATCTTAGCCAAATCCATCCTTAGAAGGGTAAGTAGCAAAATGGATCATAGATTCATCATTTTGGTTATTGGAAATTTGCACTCTTGGCTGTTCATATCGGATTTGAGGATCTAAAGTGGTAATTTGGGTATTAAGTGAGTGGTTCTTGACCTCTCACTATTTTATGCGTGTCCATATAGTTAAAATAGGTGTTTTTAACATGATTTTGGTAGTAAAATATTTTCTAACTTTAATTACATCTTTAAAAATGATTATGGCCGAAATTAAAAGGATTGGATTTGATTTTAAATTATACTGTCATGTTAGTGAAAAGTTAGATCTAGACTAGAATTTGCTTGTTAATCTTGTTCGAGTTGCTTGTGTACGTTTAATGAATGTGTATGGATGATACATAGGCTTGCATGAATTGTTTTGATTTGGGTTGCTAGTGTTTTAGTGAAGTTAGGAAAGAGATCGTCAAATTGGGCGAAAACAAAAGCAAAAATACTCCAAATCATATGAAACTTGGAAGAGAGGCTCTGGAGGATGTAGGGAGTTTGTACATCAGGTCATAGGTGGTTTGGGTAGAGGAATTCAGGTCGACGATGATCTAAATTCAGGTTGATAGAGTTGCTTTGAGCTGGAAATGGGAAGGATTTCAGATGGAGGTAAAGGAAATTCAGGTCGAGGTGAGGAGTTACTTCGGGCTAGAAGGGGTGAAACTTTGGGAAGCACTTTAAGGACTTGATGGAGTGGAGTGTTGGAAGTGGAAAGCCAAAAAATAGCTAAGTACACAGTTTGGTACCAACCTCTTCTAGTCGGTGTCGATTTGTTTTCTAGCACATAGGTTGGAGCTTGAGAGCTTAAGGAGTGGGGCAAAGGGTTCTAAGCATGTCGAGAAGAAGAGATCAAGGAGAAAATATTTTGCCAAATTTTGGCTTAGTATAAGTGAAGAGATTCATATTGGTACCAACCTCGTTTGGTCGGTACCAACATGAAATCATGGAGGCTGGGTTCGTGGAATTTCCAGAGGGGAATGTAGGGGGTCTTCAGGTCGTGATGAAAGTATTTGTTTGCTTGCTTAAGGTTCGATGGCGATGTAGTAGCACGATGAAGAATGATAGCTTCAGGACTTCAATAATAGTAACTCGATGGTGAATGGAGTTAGGTTCTGATGATGCACTACACCAAAACAGTCATTTGGCAACACTTTTTTTTCCATTTGGCGACACTTATATGGGTTGCAATTTAGTCTCGCTAATAAGTGTCGCTATCCAATATAAGTGTTATTTAAAATAAAAATTTACACTTTTAAATACGGCGACACTTATTTTCGTTGTAAGCCTTGGTTTAATTGGAGTTAATTGAAATATACTAGGGCAAAATTGTAATTGAATAACATATCACGCTTACCCCTAGCCACACTTATGTTATAACCTGAAAAAACTCCTTCCGTGTATTAATTGAAATATCCCTGCCACTCCATCCCGAAATCCCCAAATCCCCAAATCGCTCTCTCCATCCCACAAATAAATCACTACTGCTGCTGCCCCTCTCCCTCCGACTCCATCAAACCACTACCGCCCTATCCCTATCCGACTCGATCAAACCGCTAATGCCCCATCCTCCTCCGACTCTATCAATTAGCTGCAGTCAGCTCCTCCATTATCGCTTGACCTTGCAAGACCCAGGACACGAAGGACACCGCAAGTGGAAGATGACAAGCCCTTCTGGTAATTTTGTAATGCCACTGATTTGGTTTTTGAAAGCTATTTTTAGGGTTTGTATTGTAATATCTATTCATAAAAAGAGGACCTATGTATGCTTAGGTTTGTGTTTAAAGGGTCTGAGACTCTGAATGCTTTCAGTATAGCGTTAATTGAATACATCTAGTTTATACAAACCAGACCAAGAAAAAGAGGATTCGATCCCCACAAAGTTGTTGCACTTACAAACCGTTGCGAAACTTTACTCTTCTTAAACTAACAAACACGTATTTTATTTTTGTCAGAAAAGGAACACAAAACAGTTTCCAAGTATTTTATTTTTGGCGACTATAAATCAGTTTACAAATCAAAACAGATACAAAACAGTTTTCAAATATTTCAAAAAAAAAAGCTTAAACATTTGAGTTGTTTACGGCCATAGGCCTTCTTAATTTCTTCTGGCCATACATTGTTAGACGAACATGATATCTATATTTTATATCTTAGACTATATGGAACAAGTGTGAAATTTTGAATGAACGAGAGAAACGGATTGCTTAAATAATTGAGTACATGATTGTCCATCTTGTAATAATAATCATCTAGTCGGCATTGATAATGATTTCACAACCATACAGATATACACTGAGTAGCAATGCCAACTAAGGTTTAAATCTGGAGGACCTACTAGCTATATGACATGGATAGGGTGTATAACAACAACTCTTTTGTTATATTGTATGTAAATTTAAAAGGAACAGTTACGAACTTTTGTAGTGCCAACTATAAGTAGGCATCACCAAGTGGGTATAATCATCCCACTACAATCTTTAATTCCTAAATGGTATCATATCTTACAGACCAAAATCTTTGATTTTTGTTGGCATGGCCTAATATTTGGTAGTACAAAATTTACATTGAATTTGCCAGTTTTTATTTATGTAACTTCATCACAGTGAAGTGTTTTGTGCACTTGGTTCCTAATTTTGTCAGGCAACGCTCGACGACGTGCTGCATAAATAGGGTAGAAGAATAAGGTAAAAGAACTTAGCCATTTGAGATAATATTATCTGAATATAGTGGCATATACTGTTATTTTGTTTTTAGTTACTGCAGCTTTGTCATTTCTGTTATATTTAGTGATGATGTCTTGGTATGATATTTCCAGCAAGAAGAATATCGGTTCCAATTTGTCCGACAAGTCCTTAAATTCAGGGCAGCAAGTTCACAGATTTTTTCACTTGAAGAGCTCTTCACAGGTATGAGAATATTTGCACAATTTTAAAATTTCCAAGAATATAACTTGTTTGTTTTGTTACAGTCACGGTGTATAATTTGTGAAAAACAATTCATATAATAGTTTGATTCTAGGCCTTTTGTTCCTTTTCTTTCTTTTAGCCGAAATGTGTTCTCATGTTTCCTTGTTTGTTTTGTTATAAATTAAGGAATTTATTGCTTGCACGTTAGCAATATCAATTGAGTTGAAATGTAGTTTATTTCTTGCATGATTGAGTCTAAAATATCGTTAGAGGCATCGTTAATCTTTATTTTCATATCAATGGCACTGCAATTTTTAACTTGTAAATGGGGAATTTAAATCTGAGTTGTCCTAACATGGCATTATAACTTCCAAAAAGAGGTGGCTGATCACTGTTTACAGGAAGTATAAACAAATCTGGTGCAGTTAAATCTGAGCCATCAACATTCTCAGTGAATGTATTAGAATCTTTAGATTTTTTGTTGTTCCAGGATGATGATTTGAAGTAGTTTGATAAGTTCTTCTTCATGACGGACATGGTAGAAGAAGACATATCTCTGTTGTTCAGCCTGGATAAAACAAAATGTTAAATTGTAACTAATAGTTTACTATATTTAATCTTAAGCTCTACCAAAATTCAGTAGTATAAGATGACATAACTTAAACTATAATGAAATGGCACAATTCACATAGCCACATTCCATGGATCATAAGAAAGATATCAACATATCCCTCTGTGGCCCAATCTTAAGTTAACATTCAAGTTAACCAAGTGAGCATTTGTCTGGTACAATTCCTTATGTTTCATTCTTAACTAGGAATATAGTAGGGCAATAAAATGGCTTGTTGAAATTTTCTCAGAAATGGTGGAATGGCATTGGAAGGCTAGAGCAGCAGTCACAAATGAGGTTATTTATGTGATCTTGATCCCTTAAAGTTGCTATAAACATATAATTCCTTTGAATACCTTGGGATACACATTTCTTTAGTAATAACTAACATGTTTTTTGGGAAAAATAAATACTTTTTAGCCAGTAATATGCTTATTAGCCAGTTAGCACTATCGTTTTAGACTCTTGAAAAATCTGTCAACCTTTTGGCTGCAGTATATGAAATGAATGCACATTATGGAATAGTTTCAACTTTCAAGCCTTTATTATTTCATGAATATTTTGACAATTTCAATGTGGTCGAATGTGGTAACACAGTTGCTAAGTTAAGAATGCAAGTTCTTTTAATGCCAACCTATAGTACAACGAAGCATCCTTTATTTCTCATCTAAAGATGCTTTTCTAAATGAAAAAACCGGGGAGTTTGTATTCAATCTATACGTCGTGCAATTTACATATTTTATAAAGTCGAAATTGAAGCCTGAAATATATGTATTTGATAATGAAGATGTTTGATGCATTCATGGTTACGAGACCTCTTTCTCACATGTTCGGTTAGGCATTCAAAGTGAAAAAAATCAATTGTTTGAGGATTTTATAATTTATCTTTGTAATGTTATTTAGCCGCCCATACACATCTATAAAAAAATTACTTTCAGTTTCAAATACAAAATGCATAATACAATTTCAATTATTCCAAACTTGCGAAGAAATCTTTTTTTTTTGGGAATATACGAACAATTTCCTCTTTTATTTTCCACTCAAAAAAATCACAGTCTTTCTTGTGGCATCAAATCTTCATCTATTTTCTCAAATTTATAATTTCCCTTGTTAATAGAAAACACAAATGGAGTCAGCTATACATCCAACAAATGTTTGATGAAGAATCCATGAATTAGAACTTTGATCTTTATTTTTTCTATTGTCAAAATTCAAAAAATATCAATTTTGTACTATTTGTATGTAATATATATGGATTCACAAAATAAAAGATACAGTTGAAGCATCACAAGCACATCATATATGAGCACGATGAACATGCCAATTATATTTTTCTATAATAAAGTTATAAAATCATGAAGTTACATGTATAGAGGAAAGCTGTGATCTGGATGTGGGGGTTTATATAGTTAAACTATGATCTAGATGTGGGGGTTTATATAGTTTTGTAGGGATGTATACGGAGAGCTACAATTATTAGAAATGTTTATAGGTCACATTACAACTTAAGGTTGGACTGTAATCTGATATGGTATAGTGTTTTCCTTTTTGGCACTAAGTCACAAAAGCATGATTTATTTCATTTATAATATGTCCACTTGTAAAAATATCTTGTATTGCAGCTGCTACCTTTAAAGATCCCGGATGCACCAATTTATGATGGTCCTCAAAATGGAATGTACAAGTTATGTGATTTTTCAGATGGAGGTTTTGTTATATGGCCGGAGTTTCGTATTCGGTATTTGTAGAATTTCACTATGAAATTTACGTTGTCTTTTGTATTCCAATTTGACATTGTTATGAAGTAGTTGATTATGTATTGAATTAACCAACTTAATTATGTATTGTACTTGTTATGAAGTAGTTGACATTGTTATGAAGTAGTTGACTATGAAATTTATGTTGTTATTTGATCATGAATATTGTAAATTTTGTGTTCCTATTGAATGTAGTATAATAATGCATATCATATTAGTTATTAATTGTTTATTAATGTTAAAATAATTGACTATATTGAGAATGAAAATATTTCAGCGTTATAAGCGTTGGCAAATAAAATTTACCAACGCTTATAAGCGTCAGCATAGAAAATTAAACAATGTTGGATGGTTAATTTTCCAACGTTTATAAGCGTTGCTAACTAATATACACCAACGTTTATAAGCGTTGGCGAATACAAACTTCCAACGCTTATAAGCGTTGGTAAACTAAACTCGCCAACGCTTATAAGCGTTGGCAATAAATTGCGACGCCCCTACAGCGACGCTAATAAGCGTTGCTGAAACTGTTTGCGACAGTTATACTCGTTGAGAATCACCTGTTTTGGTGTAGTGATGGCCGCTTGATGTTGAAAGGAGTCGTGAGAGTAATTATCCATAAAGGGCGGGTTTTGGGAAGGGTGACACATGGATAGGATGTTGAATGGTTATATCATGGAAGGAAGGAATGTGGAATAGTTCCTTAAACATATTGAAAACTGGATGGAGCAAGAAAGGGCTTGGACACACATGCTAATGGGTTATTGATACTCGGAGAGTTTTTCAATGTACTCGAAAGTAGGGGCATTGTGAGGGTGCTCATTAGGTACTTGGAACGCATACTCCATGTTGGTGGAATGGACCTATATACCCTGGACCGGTGGAATGGGTCTAGTTTCAGCTTTGGGCTGTAAGCGAGTATACTGAAAACATAGGTTTTTATCTATTAATCCCTGGCAAAGGAATGATCATATGAGTTATCCTACATCCATGGCATATTGTGTGATAGTGAGGATTGTTTGATGAATGCTATGTTTGCTTTGGTTACTTTCTCCGATAGTCTATCACTCTAGGGATGTCACTTGAGATATGTATTGTGGATAAGGATACCTAAACATCTGTCATTGTACTTAAGTTGCAACACACCATTATGATGTTTGTTAAGTAGCATATTATGTTTGTTATGTGCTAACTCTTTGGTTGTAGGGGAATGTCAGGGTATACCCTTGTTCTTTACTATATCTACTTGTATAGTATTTTGAGATTCATTTATCACTCACACTAGACTATTGTCTGACATGAGGTTTTATGCTTTGTTTCTTATTATCTCGGGTACTCTTAAATGGGCAGACTAGATAGCAGGTTTAGGTGATACATGGTGGTTGTACAGAGGACGAGTTGGATGGAGCTTTCTCATATCAAATATGGATATACTATTGCTTATTTTGTTGTGCAACACTGTAGAGCCTAGACAGTGTTTTCTTTTCTATTAAGACAGTTTTATCTGAGTTTAGTTTCGCATGTATAAACTCTACTTCTATGTTGTATAACTTTGTGAACCGGTTTACCATTATATTGTGGTTCATTTTAGTTATTACTGTTTTGCTTGTTCTATAATAGTGATGTTATTATTATATTTCATTCAATGAGCTGTGAGATATACGAGTACATGTTCTGTGATATTTATTTTTAGCCCTTGACAATCATCCTACATCAACCAGGCATTGCAAGAGTGCACTATATATGTATATCAGATGTCGATGGTGTAGAACAATCATCACATTGTCTATCTCTAGGCATTGATCGTAAGTATTCACCATGAGTGATGGCCTGGACATCTACCTTTGGACGTCTATACTCAGTCTCGCCTATCTCTGTGCGTTGATTGTACTTGGACAAGGAGGTTCATTCTCCTATTTGGTCCTATCTTAGGACCTAATGTTTATGATACCTATCTATGGGCATTGCCATTTGACCTTACCTATTCGTGGGCAATGATCAAAGGATAGAAGTATAAGGTGAATCGTCACAATCGACCCTATTGTGATTATACTCCTGCGGTCCGATCGTGGATTGAAGGAGTCCATTAGTACCTATCTCTGGATACTTGAAATAATTATACTCTAGCGATACAATCATGGAGTAAAGGAGTTCGTTAGTATCTATCTCTTGGTACCTAGACATATGCATTTTCAAAATACAGAATATTCAATGTTGATATTGTCCAAAGCGCAAAGTTAGGCTATTAAGAATATGGTTTCATCGATCCCTAATTATATATATATAAGAATGGAAAACTTTGCCTTATTATCTCAGAGCCTAGGTATTTACAAAGATGCAATTAAACGAAATAGCATCAGAGGTGTTTGCTATTTCACACCCTCGGAAGTGAGATTCCATCGACAGTTGTTAGCTTTAATGTTCCATCACTAAGCTTGTGTTCAATGACATGTAGACCTTCCCAATTCGGTCCAGAGCCACCGGACTAGGAAAGATTCATTTTAGAACAAGATAGTCGATCTCGAAGGTCCGACTCCTAATATTTGCATTGAGTTGCCGTGCTACTCTTCTCTGGTAAGCAACAACCCTTAAGTCAGCTTCTTTATGCTTCTCATCGATCATATCAAGGGACTCGAGCAAGAGTTTCTCATTTATCTTGGAATCGTATTAAATCTTCCGATGAGAATTATAGAGTTAGGAGTATGTCCTAGTGGCAATTATATAATTTTTTACATATATCTAACTCGATAACTAACCTTGTTCGAAATAAAAGGTGTTTTCTTCTATTATATACTTGATATAATGTGTTATAATAATTAATTAATTTAATTAAGCATATATTTAATAGAAAATCCATAAATGATATGTTTTGCGATAATAGTTATAAAGTTTTGTAACCATGAGTAATTTATCACAATGAAAAATAAATATATCATTTTAAATATTCCTAGTCAAGATGTATCCAGACCGGATGTCAATAAATCTGTTGAGACTAGAGTTTGTAACGCTCTTCAAATGTTGGGCAATATATTATTCATGGCTAATGGGGGCACTAAGGGGCTATGAACTAATAGTTATTCGATAACCATGGAATGACTCACTCAATAGTTTTCTGTTGGTTAATATAACTAAGTTCAAACAGAAAATATCGATGTGACAAAATTACATAGTTCTCTTGACTTGAGAATATCGTTGATCTTTAATGTGGAAACTCTGCTTTGATTATAGTTAAATCATGGCATGACATCCATCAAACAATTATAGTTGGATCGGGCGGAAGCGTTGGAAGTGAAACACTATTCAAGAGGCTTAATCTCCTTGGTTATAAGAGGTTAGTGTCAAGGCTAACTGAAGTCAACTCAAAGTCAAAGTCTTCAACCAGAGCATTTTGATTAATAATAATTGTTATTATTGAACCAAAGACTTTGTTTTTGGACTATAGAGTTGAATATGGATGATCAGGCCCTACCTTGGGCATATGCCACCTAGGTGGTGGCCTAGGGCCCACGATTCCTATGGGGCCTCAAACTTTTGTTCATTTTGTATCTATAAAATACATTACTCAATAAGTTTTGGAAGGGAATCTGGTTCAGCAGTAAAGGCACTTGATAATCTATATGGAGGTTCCAAGTTCAAGTCTGTCTTTAACACGTAAACTAATACCAATAAAATTTCCTCCTCCGTTTACTTTATGCCATTCAACCAAAAGGTTTTGGCCTAGGGCCCTACATTGTACAGGGCCGACCCTATGGACGATGTTGGAATTTTGATCATTACCAAATTCCATAAGTCCAAAGAGACATAGTTTTGGCAAAGAGAATTGGTGTAAATAATAGTCACAATCGGGTGTAACACCAAGATAATTTAATGGAAATTTAATAAGAAAATTAAATTTAAATAAAACGATGACTAAAAAGATTTTTTTACAGATGTCGTAATTTGGCTACAAAACTTTCACCATTGTGTTGATAGCGATTTTTTGGATGATTTTCATATATAACACTTCGAAATCAGAGTTAGTACGGAGAAGTTACGAGTGCTGGAAGAACTGAAAATAGAATGGAGAATTAAAAAAAAGGACCGGCCAACCCAAGAGAGTTGAAGGTCGGCCGATACCGGTCAACCCAGGGGGTTAGTAGTCGACCGTAGTTTTGTTAAATCGAGCAGTTTGGTGACGTGTTCGAACAGTGATGAGTTGTTGCTTCATTGCTAAGTTTTGATGAGCGTACCTGATAACCCCAAATATTCACCAACCTAAATCCAATAGCCTAAATTATTTGACAACCCCTATAAATTCAAGCCTAACCTAACCCTAAAATTCAGATAATAGTTTACTGCACTGAAACTTTGTCCAATTCTAAACTCTCCACTGAACCTAAAATTCTTTAAAAATCTAAATAAAATTAAACTAAAATAACACAATCAATTGGATATAAATGGAGCAAGCAGAGCTAGCGTACGGAGGTGCAACTCACAAGCAAGGCAAATAGGAAGAGCTTAGGCTTGAGGTGAGTGGGAACGATTTCAATTAGGTGATTATTTCCAGTTAAGTTGATCTATTCTCTATGCTCATGGATGATGTTAGAAAACCTAAATTGAAACCTATAATCTACAAAAGGAATTGAAGTCACTGTAAACTGTTAAATCTACACTTTCCATTTAAACCATAATCCCTAAAGTCAAAAACCCCTAAATGTGTAATCCCTAGATTTGATAATTGAAATTAAAAACGATGGACTTGTTGAATTAGTAATTAGGGTTCACTGAAAATAGTAATGACACAAATTAAACCAAAAATCAACATTAAAAAATGAACGTACCTTAAAATTAGCCTACGACCGGTCGACCCCTGATTCCTGGTGGTTGACTATTAGCGATTGATCCATAATGGAATTGTAGAATATGAGCCTCAGCCTAAGGCCCAAATTTAATAATAAAAATTAGCATAAATGATGATTGTTTGTAGGCACATTTAAAGGCATTTGGATGTATGTTAGAAGTAGTAGGGAAGTTAGTTCCCTATGAAAGGATGCTAGGTCATTGTGGTGTTGGGTAAATGTTTTTTACCCAATTTGGAATTGAGTAATCGATTAAGGGCTATTTATTTTCGCAAATGGCACTCACAGGAGGTTTCATGGTGGACGCGTAGCGCTGATGAGGATCCTTGATGGAGTAGGGCTGGCATAACGGGAATCATAGTATGCACAATTTCTGATGCGACGTGATACAGTAAAGTTGGAGGATCCCGGTGCATGCAATAAGAGGCCAACACTGTGATTGGGAGGTGGAAGCGAGTGCAGACGATGAGATACACCGGTGAGTCAGCATTTTGGGTTCTTCCTCTCTAGGCATAGTGAGAAATGGGTAGTCGTAGTTAGGGGAAATTCAGTTCTCCAGTAGCTTAGTGGCAGTGATAATAGTGGGAACGTATCCCCATAGTAGCTCAGGGGCGGTTTTCCATAGTTAGTAGCCAAAAGGGTGGTGTTTTTCATATTGAGTAGCTCTACACGAAGTGGTCGATCGTTAGTTGTGAGGTTCGATCCGTTATTCGTTCCTTGAAATAGTCTACACAAATGGAAGTGTAGGTATGTATTAGACAAGAACCCTTAAGTAGTAGACCTTAAGAATTTACGGACATTTATAGTACACCATATGTCATCTAGAGTAGAAATAAAGTTAACTTCACATAATCATCACATATTAAACTTGTACTCATTCACCGGACTTTTGCCTGACCCACCCCCTTCTTTCCATTTTTCACACCACGGGCTGACATTAGCAATTGGCTGGGTATAGTACGTAAAGGAGCTACATGTTGGAGTTCTCATATTATTTACTGTTCGGCATGGAGTTACTTATTGTATTAAAAGTTTGTAAAACTTATGTTGTACTTTGAAAATAGTGTATATGGCAATGAGACTGTTTTTCTAAAATGTC
This sequence comes from Allium fistulosum, assembly GCA_030737815.1. NCBI lineage: Eukaryota > Viridiplantae > Streptophyta > Magnoliopsida > Asparagales > Amaryllidaceae > Allium > Allium fistulosum. The sequence continues at coordinate 1,081,761,765 of CM060902.1, forward strand.
TATTTTTCAGTTTTTATCTTTTAATTTCTTCCGCTGTGAGATCTAAATGTGTAGAATGTCTTAGAATTATCTTTATAATTATGTCCTATAATGTTTATAAATTCAACAGCTCGTATTTCTCGACATGACGTGAATCCGAAAGTCACACCAGGTTTTGGATCGCTGTGTCAGGAAGTGTGGGTTGTTACATTTGGTATCAGAGCTTAGGTTTAAAATTCCCTAGGATTTAGGTACGTATTGAGAGAACGTACTTGAAAAGTTTTGAAAAAAGAAGGTTTTCCAAAAAGGCTTTCAAAAGGTTTTTCAAAATGAATTTTTGAAAAGGGTGTGTGTGTGTATGTGTGTGTGTATGTATAGATAAAAGGTTTCAAAGGTTTTACGTATATATAAGTATAATAAGAAAGAATGATGTAACAACCCTCCCTGAAACAGGCTTAAATCCAGACCCATAAAAGGCCCATCGAAACTTAGACACATTCCATAGCTGACCGTTGGTTGGTAAAAAGAACAATACAAAGCTATTTATCTATTCATTCAGAACTCACAATGGAAGGATAAAATATAATAGCATAAACAATACCCAATTTATTTCAAAATTCCTAATGTCACAAAACAAAACCATAACACACTGTTAACAATAATCGTTACATCATCTTGTTCAAACGTGAATTTTTTTACTGCAAAAGGGTACATTAGAAAATAACATAAATAGATAAATAAACTACTGCCACAAGCTCCTTTTATCGTCATCTTTATTTTGATCATCGTCTCCTTCCCTAACCTATGTCGTAATGAGGAGGAAGTCGGAACAACAATGTTCGATGAATAGAAAATCTCAAGCCTTTCTATATTAGTACTTGGGTAGTATAATTTAAATAAGGATATGCCTTTCACATTTTAAGCTATATTTAAAGCCATTTAATACTTCATATAAGGGAAAGAAGGGGGCCTTCAAACAACCACTTAATATCTTTAATCCTGGAAGCAGGTTTTTCCATAATCAGTAAACCATAACCATCATTATTATTGTCTACCAATGCGAGAGATAGAACCCAATCCACTTAATACCTTTTCATGGAACATAGGCAGACTCTGACCATTTAAGACCTCAATTGAGGTAGGTCCCCATCATTTAATACCTATTCACAAGGCGGACTTCACAAATGTATCTATCTAGCTGACATTGCACATAAATATCTTCGGACACTTAATACTTCCTATTGAAGCAGACCTTTCCAAGATATCCTCAATTGTACCTAAACCCAATCAGGACCATTTAATACTTCATATAAAAGAAAGAGGCAGACCCTCAAACAACCACTTAATAAATTCAATTCTCCAAAGTAGGTCCTTCGTATTATGACCTGTAACGATCCAGAATTTTGTTACTTTGATTTTTTGAATATTTAATTATTTTTATATATTTGATTTGGGATTTTATTTAAAATATAATAAAATATGTGTTTCAAAGGACTGCTTGATTCTTAATGACGTATTTTTTAAATTTAATTTATAGAGTTTTTCCAGAAATTTTTAATTTGGAAAATAATTGTTCATTTGACGTATTTTATGTCAAACGTTAGCATTTTTGAATTTAACAGAACTTGTCAACTGATGTGTTTTATTATTGTTTTATGATTGTATCACATTGATATGCGCAATCGTATTTAATTTTCGGCCGTTCACGCCTTGTACGGGAACGTTGAGGTGTGTAACGGACACCCAAATCCAACACATGCACACACCCAAGTACACACAGAGTACAACCATCATCAACTCAGCCAACTTTTGTTTTCCCTTTTTCCCTACCTTCTACCATTGTCTTCCCCTTACTCTTGTTCCCTTTCACCAACAATAGCCACTTTGCTTTCTTGTCCCCCTGCCTATTTCTCTGATTCGTGTAGATATACACATGTATACCCACAGAGACATTCTTCCTTGCTTCAAGCTTCTTTTCTTCATTTGTTTGTTTCCAAACATTTAAAAATATAGCCCATCCTCCCTTCAAAAATCACTACAGCCCAAACCATCCACATTTAGCCATAATGACCAACATGAAAGTTGTTCGTAGTGTTCTCTAGTATTTTTAGAAATTGACCGCTCAAGTTTTCATCGAGAAATGAGTAAATAATCTTGAAATCACGGTAAAGGGAAAATTTTGTTCATGAAGTTCAAAAATTAATTTCTCATAATCTGGAGAGAATTACTCGTCGTCGTATGCATCATTGGGTTCATATGGAGCCATAGGATTTTTGGTGAAGTTTTGACAGCTTTCCATGATGATGATCAACGTTGATCGGAGACTAGGGTTAGGGTTGACGATGGTCGAAGATTTGGTCATCGTTAGGCAGAATGGAGTGTAGAGTTGGGTTCGTGGAGGAGAGGGCACCTTGCGATCGAGTTTGGCGAAGTTCGACGACAAAATATATCGCATGTTTTGAAGCCTAGACATGTTTTTTGGGCTCGACATTGATGACCAGAATTGGCTGTAGGGGCCGGAGGCTAGGGCGAGGGTGGTGCGCAGATGAGAGAGCGAAGTGGGGTATGTTAGTGGTGCTAGTTTGTCGGTTCAGTGGCCGGTTGGGTGTGCAACGTGCACACATGCACGCATGTTTAGGAGCAGGAGCATGTGAGTTGTTTGGGGAAGTTGATGTACTGTTGATGGCAAGTTGCATTTGGATGGGCCTTAGGCCGAGATTTTGGTGAGAAATCTTTTAGTGAATTGGTAATTAAATTTTATAAATGTGTTCTATGTTTAAACCATCATAACTTGCTCATATGTGATCCGTTTGACACATGGATTTTTGTATTGTACTCGTATGGAAGAGTACAACGTTGTAGTGTAAGTAGTCGATAGCTTTGATAATGTATAAAAATATGATATATTAAAACAGATAGAATTTAATTACGCTATTTCATTTAATAACGTCGTTAAATTAATTATACTTAATGAGTGTTATCTATTTAGCCAAATAAACACCGTAGTATTAAAGTAAATTGAATAGAGTAATTTGGACATTGGTTTAGCGGAATAAAACGTCGTTTCGCAAATTAAATTAATTTGACTTTTAATCAGCAGAATAAATCCCCGTTCCGCTATCTTATAGATTTGGACAGCAGATTATATATTGATAATTGATATGCCAATTTGAATAAGTAACATGTTAAGCAGTAATGGTTAATTGTTTACATAGATATTGATTATGTAAATGCGAGAGATTAACTTGGAAAGTTAAATTGAATAATATGGTAGCTTGTTTAAGTATCATTCTAATCATTAAGCCTCTTTTCGAATTTAGGAAGTTATGGATTTAAATCAACTTCAATTTTTAAAAAATTATAAAGGTTTTATATAATTATTATTTTAGTAAAGTGTTTTATATAATAATTATTTTATCAACGATGTTTTAAAGTTAAATTATTTATATTATAAATATTATTTAAAATTTTTAAATTATATTTTAAATATGGTTTATAGTTATTTTATACTTTAAAATATTATTCAAAGTTATTTATAATAATTTGTTTTAAGGTTAATTATTATTTTAAAATTGATTATTATATTAAAGTTAAATTATTATTTAAATTTAATTATTTAATATTAATTATTTTTTATTTTAAAGTTGATTATTTTATTTCAAAGTTATTTGTTATGTTATTAATATTTTAAAAGTTTATTTTTTATTATAATAATATTGTATAAAAGTTTATCACTATAATAATATTGTTTTAAAGTTTATTTATCTATATTATTATTATGTTAATATTGTTTAAAAGTTAATTTATTAATATACTAATATTGTTTATAAATTATATTTTAAATATTTATGTTTCATTATTGTTATACGCTATTAAGTGTTCTAAGATTATTATTGCAATATTATTTGCTTTAAATATTTATAATTAAAGATTGTTCGAAGTCGTTATTTTACTAATGTTGTTTTGAAGAGAATTAACTGTTTGTTTAAAGGTATTCTTAAATAATAAATTGTTTGCAAAAGACGTTTAGAAATGATAAACTGAAGAAATTATTTTTAAAAGAAAAGGTTCATATAAAGGGTTTTGTTTAACAAAAGAATTTATTAAAGGAATTTATAAATGTGGAAATGGATTTTGGAAGTTGGAAAGAAGTTGGTTTTTATGGTTTTGGGATCGGAAAAAGGGGTTTGGTTTTTAAATGATTTTCGAAAGGAGATTTATGAATAGTGTTTAGGTTATATCTTTGTTTTAATGACATTTGGGTTGATCATTTTAATATGATTTTGAAATAGAAAATCTCTCTAAATGTTGGTGAATATACCTATACTATTTTATAAGTATGTGAAAAGGTTTTCCAAGTTTGAAAGCAATGGTTTGTGAATATACTTATTCCGATGAGATAAGTATATGAGTATTTTAATAAATATTTGAAATGTGATTTTAAATTAATGAAAGGTTTAAGAGGCTTAATGGTTTCTGTGGAAAATGCAATCTCTGTTTGAATGTTTGTTTATTTGATAGTTAAATAACCGATTATCAAATCTTAGCCCTAAATATATAATCCTTCTTAATTTTGGTGGTACGGAAATATTCCCTACCTAACACCGAAGAATTTTAGTTCTGGAAATATCTAGGAGAAACACGGGAATTATATGGTACAGTTACCATAGGTGGTGCTATACTGTAAGTATAAACTCATTTAGTTCTTTTAGGACAAATGATGAGGAGACCCGTCCACTTAAACAGTTAGGGGGTGATCCCCGCTCTTATGTATTGTCTGATTATTTCCTAAAAAACCGGTATTGAACATTCCGAAAAATCAACGATTGGTTTTTAGGGCGCCTGGTAAGCGGAGAAGTGTACTCATAAGAGATAACTCATACCGTAACCACTCAAAAACCATATACGGTGCTATAGAGATGTTTTGTGATATATTGAGATGTTGGAATCCATGTATGGTTCAGAGACACATTGGGGTATGAGAATCCATGTGTGATTCCAAGATCTATTTGAGATATGGGAATCCATGTGTTATTCTGAGACCCGTTGGGTTATTGGAATCCATGTGGGGTTCCATGTCTGTTTTGATGGCGGTGTGTGAGCTAGAATGCCGAACGTAGTCTCATTAGTGGTAATGACTAAAACCACAGATAGGATGCATGGCCAGTAGGGTTGGCAAACACATAGGGTGCAGTCTGCTCCACCTAGACGTTACCTACAATTGTTATGCATGCATGTAGTGAAGCACTCGGTCTTAGCGAGACCAACTATGTTTTTCCTATGGTACATCGCTAGGGATGTATGCTGCTTCGAAAGGATATCTTTGATCCTTATGTAGAAGGACCGTTTCTCAAAGTACGGAGAGCACCTCCATGGAATCCTACACAATTAGCGAATGTGCCTTATCGGTTTTTGATTATATACCTAGTATTGTTGTGATGTACACTCACGAGCATCACAACTACTTGATTATTGTTATTTTCACCCTTAGACATTATTATAATATCATTAGATTTTCTAATATAAATGTTTTAGTTATCGTAATATAAAAACCCGTCTGTGTTTATGTGCGATGTGGTCTTACGAGATATCTTTGATTTTAAAGGGTTTTACAGGTTATAATAAATAAATTTCCTTGTGATTTGAGTTTTTCAAGCTGGTTTTACCATACTAAACCGAACGTTGTTTTATGTTGTTTTCTATAATGCTCGAGTCAGCCCGAGCATATTTTCCAGATTTAACTAGATGCTTTGGAGCTTTCAAGGGACGAGCTGGATTCTCCAAGACATATTCATGTATCTTATATTTTTCTGCTATTTTGTTGTTCTTGATTTCGGTATATATTCATCAACAATTGTAAGGACGGGTTGTTATAACTATCTAGGCTGAAATAGGTTAGTGCGCACTGATTTGTGTTATGTATGTATAAATAAGATGATTTTTTTGTAAAGATATTGTGTATATTATATATTTATCACGTCACGATGTGAGATATGTTCTTTCTTTTCTTTCTTTCACCCCAACAATTTGTCTTTCCGGCACTTGGATATTCGGCACGTGAATATCGTTGATGCATTAGTGTCAATTTCTAAGGGTCGAAAGGCGGGTCATTACAGTTGGTATCAGAGCTTTGGTTGAGCAAATACCTAAGCCTTGGTGGGGTAAACTCATTAGAGATAGGGTTAGTAACGCCACAGAATGAGTAACTCATTAGAGATAGGATTAGTAATATCCTAGAATGAGTTTGATTGCATACATATAAGAGCGCGTATTTGTTATTTTTATAAAAATGTTTTATATTGTGTTGTTTGATCTATTGAGTGGTTTATGAATTCTGGTCAATGCATTTGGCCAACATTATTGATAGGAATTCCTAAATACTTAAACTAGGCCAACCAACATAATATTGTTTTAAAATGGGTAAATGAATTAATTTTACATAGGATTATATTTTAATATATAAAGTATAATTTTCAAAAATCAATATAGTTATTTTTGATGTGCTTGGTGGTTAGGAACAATAATATTCCATCATTATCATCTAGGATTCGATTAGTCATGCTCGCTCAGTTCTGAGCATTGACTATTATCTGTTAATCTATCCGGAATCTTCCTTTTTGAAACCTGGATTGGGTACGTAGGAAATTTGGGACATTGAAAATGAATACCTTGAGAATTAAGTTTCACAATTTGATTATAAGGCGTTCGTTGACAATGCTGGGTTAAAATTTGACTTCTATATAAGCCGGTTATTTCAAGTAAATTTAAATATTTTTAAATAAATATTTAGGAATGATTTTATATAAAGATTGATTTTATTAAATAACAATCTAGACTATTTATGAACTAAATATAAGAAGATGATTTTATAAAAATGTGTTTTGTAAATAAAAAAAAGAATTTGAAAACTTAAATCCCGATGATATTAGAGAATTTTTTTTGTTTTGCTAGGTTTTGGAAAAATTTAGATGGTATTTATTGAAGTTATTTAGGAATAGAAATATTTCAAAAGGGATTTATAATTAAATATGTATCTTGTTATTCCAAATGATTTATGGGAAAAGAAGTATTAAATTTACATGAAAGAGTTTAAAGTAGAAATATTTTAGGAAATAGTGCAGTAGTTTACTTAAAAATATTTTCAAGTATAAATACTTTTGGAAGGGAAAATTGTAAAGAAAAAGTATATTTTCTTTGGATTGGTTCGGGGAACGAGTCCTGATTTGTTTTGTGGTGATCAGAATAATATTTTAAGTGATGACTGGATGTTTGCTAGGGCGAACGGTATTGTGCACTTAATAAATTATTCTCTTTGTCATTGTACGGTCGGGACAAGTTCGAATCCGAACGAATCCAAAACAAATTGGAATTAGATATTTCATTGAAATTATTTAGCTAGAAATATATATATATATATAGTATTGTTTCAAAAAGGGATTTGAAAAGAAAAAAGGTGTTTTTAAATTAATTAGCTCAAGTGGCTCGAAAATAACTAAAAATGGGCAGGAGATGTGTCCGGATGGTAGACACTTCTCTTAAGTATTACCCTTCTTGGTAAGGGAGTATATAACACTATTTGGAAGTACCTAGTTCCTTGGTTTAATTTTGGGGTTACTCGGACTATATATATTTGTTATGGATTAAAAATATATACAATAACATTTCAAAAGATTTTTGAAATAAAAATCCAGGTATTTGACTCTTAAGTTTCCAAAATATCAGGGTATCTTGATTTAAAATAAGCTAATTAATGAAGTTTTAATTGGATCAAATTTATTTAGAAGGTTTAACAAACTTTTTTTTATTAAACCGTGTCTTTTAATTTTAACATTTAGGAAGTTGAAATTTTCCTGATGTTATTGTGTCGACTATTAAACATTTTTACCTCCGAGTGTTTAAAGAAAAGTAGATTCTTGGATGGAGTTTGGATATCAGCATCCTACTCTTCTTAGTTACTTACCAGACCAAACGAGTAAAGAAGTTATATTGGTCGACTCGGTTTTAAGCCCCAAAATTATTTTGGGCCTACATTTAAATATTTAAAAGTAAATAGAATTAAAAGTCCGATGTTTTGTATATACTCTTAAAATGTAAGAGAGTATTATGCAAATTAATAAATTAAAATGATTTTATGAAAAGGATTTCATAAATAAAGTTGTGTCATTTTAAAATGTTGAATCTAAATTGGAATTTTGTGAAATATTTTCATAAATTTGAGAGAGTTAAAGGAAATTGGGTTAGTGAGAACGTTTAGAGGGTACGTAGGTTGTACGTAGATCATTTCTCCTTCTCATATAGTTTTGATCCAAGATTCAAGTACGTGGCTTAAGGTGTTTCACACCATTTCGAATAAGGATATATCACTCGATTTTGACGGTGAACACTAGATAAGGGTTCTTGATATGGAACCAATGTTTTCTATTATAGTATATGGCTATGCAAGGAGAACAGAGGTTTCTAATTAAGAACCCTAATCAGAGTCTGCACTATTAAATCGGGTGAGTGATGCTAGTTTGGAAGTAAAGTTATGTATTCGAGCGATCAAATCAGATTTTGCGTAGGAATGATTAATGCACATCTTAAGGACCGATGAGTGACGTTGAGTATTTCTAGGCTTAAGACTATGGTGAAATTTCGAGGATAAAATTCTTTTTAAGGGGGGAGAATGTAACAACCCGAAATTTTATTACTTTGATTTTTGGGATATTTAATTATTTTAAATATTCGATTTGGGATTTTATTTAAAATATAATAAAATTTGTGTTTCAAAGAACTGCTTAATTCTTAATGATGTATTTTTCTAAATTTAATTTATAAAATTTTTCCATAAATTTTTAATTTGGAAAATAATTGAATTTTCGTTTGACATATTTTATGTCAAACGTTGATATTTTTGAATTTAACAGAATCTATTAACCGGTGTATTTTATTATTGTTTTGTGATCGTATCACATTGGTATGCACAATCGTATTTAATTTTTGGCTGTTTGCGCCTCGTAAGGGGAAGTTGAGGTTGTGCAACAGACACCCAAATACAATACATGCACACACCCAAGTACACATAGAGTACAACCATCATCAAGTCAGCCAACTTTTTTTTCCCTTTTTCCCTACCTTCTGCCATTGTCTTCCCCCCGCTCTTGTTCCCTTTCACCAACAACAAACACTTTTCTTCTTTGTCCCCTTTCCTTTTTCTGTGATGTGTGCATATATACACATGTATACCCACAGAGAAATTTTTCCTTGCATCAAGCAACTGTTCTCCGTTTATTTGTTTCCAAACATTTGTAAATATAGCCCATCCTCCCTTCAAAAATAACTACAGCCCAAACCATCCACATTTAGCCATAACGACCAACATGAAAGTTGTTCGTAGTGTTCTCTAGTATTTTTAAAAATCGACCGCTTGAATTTTCATCGAGAAATGAGAAAATAATCTTGAAATTACAGTAAAGGAGAAAATTTGTTTATGAAGTTCAAAAATTAATTTCTCATGATCCGGAGAGAATTACTCGTCGCCGTAGGCATCATTGGGTTCGTATGGAGTCGTAGGATTTCTGGTAAGTTTTGACGGCTTTCCATAATGATGGTCTATGTCGATCGGAGACTAGGGTTGGCGATGGTCAGAGATTTGGTCATCATTAGGTGTAATAGAGTGTAGCGCTGGATTCATGGAGGAGAGGGGCACCTTGCGGTCGAGTTTGGCGAAGTTCGACGACAAAAATTGTCGTGTGTTTTGAAGCCTGGATGCCTTTTTTGGCTCAGCATTGATGACCAGAATTGGCTGTAGGGCCCGGAGACTAGGGCGAGGGTAGAGTGCGGATGAGAGAGCGAAGTGGAGTATGTTGGTGGTGGTAGTTCGTCAGTTCGGTGGCTGATTGGGTGTGCAACGTGCACACGTGCACACATGTTTAGGAGCAAGAACGTGTGAGTTGTATGGGGAAGATGACGTACTGTTGATGGCAGGTTGCATTTGGATGGGCCTTGGGGTGAGATTTTAGTGAGAAATCTTTTATCAAATTGGTAATTTAATTTTATAAATGTGTGTTATGTTTAAACCATCATAACTTGCTCATATGTGATTCGTTTGACACACGGAATTTTGTGTTGTACTCGTGTGGACGAGTACAACGTAGTAGTGTTACTAGTCGATAGCTTTAACAATGTATACAAATATGATATACTAAAACATATAGCATTTAATTACGTTATTTTAATTAATAACGTCGTTAAATTAATTTATACTTAATGGATGTTATCTATTTGACCAAATAGGCACCATAGTATTAAAGTAAATTAAATAGGGTAATTTAGACACTTATTTAGTGGAATAACACACTGTTCCGCTAATTAAATTAATTTGACATTTAATCAGCAGAATAAGTCCCATTTCTGCTATCTTATAGATTTGACATCTGATTATATACTGTTAATTGATATGCCAATTTGAATAAGTAATATGTTAAGCATTAATCGTTAATTGTTTACATAGATACTGATTATGTAAATGCGATTAATTAACTTGGAAAGTTAAATTGAATTATACGGTAGCTTATTTAAATACCATTGTAATCGTTAAGCCTCTTTGCCGAATTTAGGAAGCTATGGATTTAAATCAACTTCAATTTTAAAATAATTATAAAGGTTTTATATAATTATTATTTTAGTAGAGTGTTTTATATAATAACTATTTTATTAATGATGTTTTAAAGTTAACTTAATTATATTATAAATATTGTTTAAAAATTTTAAATTATATTCTACATGTGGTTTAAAGTTATTTTGTTCTTTAAAATATTTTTTAAAGTTATTTATAATAATTTGTTTTAAAGTTAATATTTATTTTAAAATTAATTATTATATTAAAGTTAAATTATTATTTAAAGTCAATTACTTCAAATTAATTATTTTTTATTTTAAAGCTAATTCTTTTATTACAAAGTTATTGTTATGTTATTAATATTTTAAAAGTTTATTTATTATTATGATAATATTGTTTAAAAGTTTATTACTATAATAATATTTTTTTAAAGTTTATTTATCTTTATTACTATTATATTAATATTGTTTATAAGTTAATTTATTAATATACTAATATTGTTTTTAAGTTATTAAATTATATTTTAAATTATCGTGTTTCACTATCATTATACGATATTAAGTGTTCTAAGATTGTTGTTATTATAATATTATTTGCTTTAAAAATTTATTATTAATGATTGTTCAAAGTCATTATTTTACTAATGTTGTTTCAAAGAGAATTAACTGTTTGTTTAAAGGTATTATTAAATAATAAATTGTTTACAAAAGATGTTTAGAAATGATAAATTGTTCATTTAAAAAGAAATTATTTTTAAAAGAAAAGGTTTATATAAAGGGTTTTATTTAATAAAAGAATTTATTAATGGAATTTATAAATGTGGGAATGGATTTGGAAGTTGGAAAGAAGTTGGTTTTTATGGTTTTGGGATCGGAAAATGGAGTTTGGTTTTTAAATGATTTTTGAAAGGAGATTTATGAATAGTGTTTAGATTATTTATATCTCCATTTTAATGACATTTGGGTTGATCATTTTAATATGATTTTGAAATAGAAAATCTCTCTAAATGTTGATGAATATACCTATACTATTTTATAAGTATATGAAAAAGGGTTTTCCAAGTTTTGAAAGGAATGGTTTGTGAGTATAATTATTCCGATGAGATAAGCATATGACTATTTTAATAAATATTTGAAATGTGATTTTAAATTAATGAAAGATTAATTTTAGAGGCTTAGTGGTTTCCACGAGAAATGTACTATCTGTTTGTGTTTATTTGATAGTTAAATAATCGACTATTAAATCTTGGTCCTAAATATGTAATCCTTCTTAATTTTGGTAGTATGGAAATATTCCCTACTTAACACCGTAGGATTTTAACTCTGGAAATATCTAGGAAAGCACGGGAATTATATGGTACAGTTACCATCGATGGTGCTATACTGTACTTATAAACTCGTTTAGTTCTTCTAGGACAAATGATGAGGAGACTCATCCACTTAAACGGTTAGGGGGTGATCCCCGCTCTTACGTATTGTCTGATTATTTCCTAAAGAACCGATATTGAGCATTCCGGAAGATCGACGATTGGTTTTTGGGGCACCCGGTAAGAGAGGAAGTGTACATAAGAGTTGATTGATACCGTAACCACTCTAAAACCATATATGGTTCTATGGAGGCGTTTCATGATATATTGAGATGTTGGAATCCATGTGTGGTTCGGAGACCTATTGGGTATGGGAATCCATGTCTGATTCCAATATCTATTTGAGATACGGGAATCCATGTGCGCCTCTAAGACCCGTTGGGGTATTGTAATCCATGTGGGATTCCATGATCTTTTTTGATGGCGATGCGTGAGCTAGAATGCCGGACGTAGCCTCATCAATGATAATGACTAAAACAGAGATAGGAGGTGTTAGCACCAAAATTGGTCACTAACCTCGTTGAGAAAGTTTGTGTAGAGAGATAAATGAAGAAGGTAGATTTAAACAAAGAACAATATGCTAAACTGAATGCAAAGACGAGAACACCAGATTTATAGTGGTTCGGCGTAATTGCCTACGTCCACTCTGAGGTTAATCTTTTATTGCTTTCCTTAACAACTGATTACAGATACAATCCGTTCACCAACTGCTCGAATACAATTCCTAAGTAAAAAGTGCGAGTCTTGAAAGCGACGGAGTCTCCCCAGTGTTCTTGAAAAAAGGTCCTCTTCACTGTGCCCCTGCCTCTCTATTTATAGACAAAGTTGGGTTGGACTTCCCTGGTGGGCCTGGTAGCTGAATATCTCGGCCCAGAAAGAGTGAGTTCTGTGTGCCGAACCATAGGTGCCAAACAGACTGATGCCGAACAGACTGATGCCGAACAGACTGATGTGCTAAGTGGAGAGTGCAGGCTGAGCAATAGTTGAAGCCGGTCAAGATTGGATGAATGTCGAACACCTCTATATGTCAGAAATCTCTAGATGCCAAACAACGCTGAATACCGAACGAAGTGTGGATGCCGAGCAGTATGGAGTGCCGACGAAGTGTGGATGCCGAGCAGTATGGAGTGCCGAACGAAGTGTGGATGCCGATCACTCTAGAATGTCGATCCATGTACAATACCGAACGACTCTCCGTGCCGAACGGTATGTAAGTGCCGAGTGCCTAGTTGCCTGGTCAAACCTTCAGGTAACAGTTGCCCCCCAAAGTACATCATGTGGTTAAACGTGGTGTGCTTTGAATTACCCTAGATGCCAAACGATATGCAAATACCGAACGATAAAGCCGAAGCCGAGCACCCTGGATGCCGAACAACATAGCTGATGCCGAGCACCCTGGATTGCAAAAAATATCGATTTGACCGGTTCAACCGGTTATAGTCTCTTCGACATCCCTTCTCTCTATATAAGCCGACGCTCCTTCTTCTACTCCCGTTTACTTCTACCTCCGCTTTTCAGTATTTATGAACTTTGCTTCTTAACAGACTTCAGAGAATTATCTACTTTTCCCTTCTCAAACATCATTCGTTGCCTCACTTCCTTCCCCAACCAACTGAACCTAATTAGAACCACGTTTCCTACTCCAGAATCTCCCCGAGCTTTGACTCATTTCTTAGGTAATAACTTTTCCTTAAATACTTCACTCCGATTAGGTAACTTAGCATGAGATTCGAACTCGCGAATCTCTGCAAAATCAAAGTCAGAAGTAATTGCGTGGAGTAGGAGGAGTTAAGGGTGAAGTGTGGGTGTATCAAAGGAGTTTAAGGTTAGACGATCGGTAGAAGAGAAGAGGATAGCAGAGGTGTTTGAAGGAGGGAGTCGGCGGAAGACGTATTGATGTGGCTCGGCATGACTTCCTTATGCCGAGCGATGGTGGTGAAGTACGGTAGTGAAATTGGAGTTATGGTTTAGTGAAGTTGATCGGCATGACCGTGGTTTGACACGGCTTGCCGAATGACTCGGGTATGTTAGCTGGGAGAGATGGAGGAAAAGAAGAGAAATAATGTTAAGGGTAGAAGGCCGAGTGAATTAGATCGGCGTGGCCTACTGCGTGCACTTGTTTTCATGCCGAACAGTATCTAAGCTGGTCAGAACTTAAGCCGAACAGAACTTAAGCCGATCAGAACTTAAGCCGAACGGAATCTCAACCGAACAGAACTTAAGCCGAACATAACATAAGCCAAACAAAACTTAAGACGAACAAAACTTAAGCCGAACAGAATTTTGGACGAACAAAACTTAAGCCGAACAGAATTTCAACCGATCAGAACTTAGGCTGAACAGAACTTAAGCCGAACATAACTTAAGCCGAACAAAATTTTGGCCGAACTCCCAACCACCTTGGCTAATCACATAACCAACACAAGGACAAGGACCTAAGCATGCTAGCATATCGAACTAATCTGGACTGATGACTTCCTAGCTTCAATAATCATAAGCCTAAACCTAAATCAATAAAAACAGACTAAAGCTTTTAATACGCATCGTCAATGTCCGAGTTCAAGATTGAAAATATTGCAATGTTGGCTTTCGAAGACGGTCAGCAATGACGGTCTTTGAAGATGATAGTTTAAAGCTCAACTTCATACCATCGATTCTGTGACTTATAATTTCTCAGTGTTTACACCTGAATGATCGCACTAGTTCACACACTGCACGGGGGGAATATTCGTATTGTTAAGTCTAACATCGATTATTTTTTAAGTATAGTTCGAACAGGTATTTCGCTAGATTCAATCTTTATCAGGAATGTCTCGGAAATCTAGCTCCGCCACGATTTCGGACAGGCCTGGGCCGTCCTCTCGACGAGAAGTTGTAGATACTCCAAACCCATCAACTTCCCCTGCACATGACCTAGCTCTCGATGTTCTGGAGGCAGCAATTCTCTTGGATAACCCTGTCGATTCACAAGCTTCAAAGATCACTGAAAGTACACTCCGTTGGATATGCTCTATTCACGGAATCCCCTTTGATGACGTACTCGTTCCAGCGGGGCATGATCGTCCATACTTGCCCCCAGCCGGATACACAGCTTGTAATAAATTCATGTGCTGGGTTGGCAGTGTGTCACCGTTCAACTTGTTTCTTCGGGATGTGCTGCAATATATTGACATTGCCCCATCGCAACTGCACCAGAACGGCCATGCATTCCTCTACGGTACCTGCATCCTCTTCATGAATGTCTTCTCTAGGCTCCCAACTCCGGGCGATATCCGATACATATATTGCATCAAGAAGCGGAAGGATAGCCCATCATTCATGTTTCTCGAACCGCACAATAAATGTCAACTCTTAACCGGGGCGTGGACCAAGTTCGCCTTGTATAATAAAGAATGGTTTTATGTGTGTTGTCCTCCCGGCTTTGCTAGTAGATGGGTTGAAGGAAGTAAGCCTTTTTCTTGGTCTGTTACTCATGTTTAGTCGAAGCCGTACTTTTTGTAAACTTTATCCATCTTTTCAGGTATTAGCCCACGTCCTGACGGCCGCGTATATTCTGATGCCGTCGAAGCCATTCGAGCCCTCCCCGCCGAAGAACGGGACATTAGAAATTTCATTTCGAATGAGTCACTTACAAGGTTCGGACTGTTGGCAGAAGGCCGTCGGATAAGCCTTCCTCAGGGCGTCACCATTCCCAGGCCTGGCTCTGGTAAAGGGAAAAAACAAGCTGAGTCTTCAGCACACAGTGCTCCTGATGCATTAGAAGAGGGGGAAATTAAGGAGACTGAAACGCCCGAAGTACAGGGCGAGAACATTAGTCCGTCTCGGGGACCGGCGGTTGAAGTTCATGACATAGAAACGTCGTCTTCCCCTTCGAAGGGAGAGAGGAGACTGAAGCTCAAGCTGAGGAAGAAAACTGTGGGCGGAACTTCTAAAGTTTCCCTTATGCCAACGAAGAAAGAAACTTCCTCGGAGCACTTAGAAAGTTTTCTGAAGGGCCTGTCGAACCTTACCATTCCTAACGACTTACTCAACTATGGTTTCGACGATCCAGAGGCCCTCAAGCTTCATTCGCCCGTTAGAGGCAGTACGGGAGTTCAAGCCCACGTCCAGGGAGATAAAACTCCAATTAGTAAAGAAACTGGTCCGTCGGGGGGAAACACTAGGACAGACACGGACACGCGCACTTCACTTCGCACTTCAATCTTAACCATCGCCCGGATCTTTTCTAACTTATCCTTATTCTCATTCTATGCAGGTGATATGGGACGCTCCCACGGAATTGATCGTCTCCACGGCTCTTCCATTTTTCACCATTCTGGTCGGGATTCAGGCTTCGGTAAAAGCAGGGACAGGGACGACTACGGAGATCGAGACAACCGTCCCCGTGAGTCGTCTTATCGAAAGAAATCATACTCCCAGTCTTCATACTCTCGCGATCTTCCTCCTCAAACTGAGCCAGATAGAGAAAAATTTCCGCAGAAGGGGTCTCAACCCGATGTTTCCCGAGATCAACATTCCGGTTCATCAAGCACACGACAATCTCGGGAACATCGAAATAGAACTGAACTTTCAAAGCCTCCTCCCCCTGTTCCTGCGGCAGACCCAACGATAGCAGAGAAGATGGTCGATCTTAGAGCCAAATTTCCCAAAATCTGCTTTGACGGTCTGAAGTTCCTCCCAGCTATTCACCACATTCCAGGGCATGTTAAGCAGAGTGCCATCGCCTGCAACAACGACGTCTATGTTCAACATGACGCGTTTGTTCATCTAGTCGAAAAGGTCTTGGAAGTATCCATTGAGTGTCAGCAAGAAATCGACCGCTTGAAGCTATCTTTGATAAAGACATCATCAAAAGTCAGGACGAAGAGCTCGCTTCGTACAAATCCAAACTTGAAGCTGTAGAACAAAGTGCAAAAGACACTGCCGAGGCCGTCACTCGTCTAGAGACGACTCATAAAAAGGAACTTGATGAAGCAGTCCAACGCAGTGGGGCCCTGGCTTTAGAAAAAGATTCTATTCAGAAAGAAAGGGATGCGCTCGCCCTGCAAGTCAGAGAGTTGAAAGAGCTATTCTCTAAGGAGAAAGAAGAGAAGATAGCCGCTCAAGAAGAGTCCCAACGATATTGCAACGAAATTTTTGCTACATGGCTCTTAAAAGCAATGCTCGATGATGAGCTTGCTAAGGTAGAGATGATGAAAGACGAAGCCCGTGAGGAGGGCAAGAGAATAGCTTCTGAGGAGATCGACTCCCGCCTTGAAGCAGCTGCAGAGGCCGGTAGAGAAGAGGTCAAGTGTATGTTTGGCCCATTGATCGCCGAATACAGTGCCCGCGTCCTCATGCACCGGGACTTGGACTTTCTTAGGCGAGGGCTATCTTGAATCTCTAGCTGAGGCCTGGGAGACTTTAATAAAGATCAGAAAGGTTGAGTCGGGCACTGAGGAAGTCGATGAGGAGGCTTTAGTGAAAGAGTTTCTCAGGGGGAACGAGCCATCGGACTTGTCTACAACTATGGCTCTCTTTGGTAAAGGCTCTCCCCCATCAAAAGAGAAAGATGACAAAGCTGGTCCATCTGGAGCCAAGGCTGCAGCTCCTCCTTCCACTCAATTGGCCGGTCGCCAGCACTTGACCCATTCGAGCAGCACGCCGGCTATGATCCGGAAGATCCCGGTCTCGGCATTCACGTGCTATCCCCCATCCTAGAGGGCGAAACTCCACGCACTGCTGAAAGCCAGCAAGAAACTGGTATAAAACTCTTCTTCTAGAAGTTCAAAGATCTGTCGCTTTCTGCGAGCGGTTATCGATTCTAACGTTCATTCTTTATGTTTTTATGTAGGCCGCTCTAATCCTGAACCGACTCTGAGGAGTGATGACGCCAAGGAGGAGGCGGGGAAAATAAGCGATGCTACTCATGCGGGAGTAACTCCCGGTCCTGATGCTCAAGTGATCAGGGCGCTAGATGATGATAAGTCTAACACTTCATCTCCCGTTGAAGGGAGTTATGAAATTGAAATCACGAGCGCCTCTGAGCACACTTCGAAGGTGAGTATGAAGGAGCGACTCGTAGAAGAGAAGAAAAGGAAGGTCAAGATCAAGGTCGAGCCTCAAATACTAGAACTTACCGACCCGCTGAATAGGCCTCTGAAAGTCATTCTTCCCGGCAAATCCAAACCACTGGATGTTCCTCCCCCCACTCCTGACTCTGCTTCCTTGGCGAGCAAGAAGTCCAAAAGGAAACGTGAGGAAGAGGAGTCATCTGAGAAAGCGAAGGAGGACAAGAAAAAGAAGCCGAAGAAGTAGCCATTATACTCGTTCAACGAGGTTTTGGTTAGGTCATGTAACTACTTCTACTTTTTCGTTTTCGTAGTTTATGTAGATAGATTTTTGACTCCAAGTTTTGGAGGAGTGGTTGTATAACCCCATTTTGGATAATTGAATAAAGTTTAGTTTCTTTGTCATTTGAACGATTTCTTAGTTTTTAACTTTCTGTATAACTGTGGTCGAAACTCAAGTTCTTATGAGTTGCATAAATTCCCAATCCATTCTTACATTGTTCGGACATTCTTTGGAATGGTACATTTCTCGTTTCACACTCTAGTCCGCACTCCGGGGACTTAGAGTACTCCGGTCCGCACTCAGGGGACTTAGAGTACTCCGGTCCGCACTCAGGGGACTCGGAGATTCAAGTCGTTTATACTCTAGTCCGTGCTTCGGGGACTTAGAGTACTCCGGTCCTCACTCAGGGGACTCGGGGATTCAAGTCGTTTATACTCTAATCCGCGCTCCGGGGACTTAGAGTACTCCAGTCCGCACTCAGGGGACTCGAAGATTCAAGTCGTTTATACTCTAGTCCACGCTCCGGGGACTTAGAGTACTCCGGTCCGCACTCAGGGGACTCGGAGATTCAAGTCGTTTATACTCTAGTCCGCGCTCCGGGGACTTAGAGTACTATGGTCTGCACTCAGGGGACTCGGAGATTCAAGTCGTTTATACTCTAGTCCGCGCTCCGGGGACTTAGAGTACTCCAGTCCGCACTCAGGGGACTCATAGATTCAAGTCGTTTATACTCTAGTCCGTGCTCCGGGGACTTAGAGTACTCCGGTCCGCACTCAGGGGACTCGGAGATTCAAGTCGTTTATACTCTAGTCCGCGCTCCGGGGACTTAGAGTACTCCGATCCGCACTCAGGGGACTCGGAGATTCAAGTCGTTTATACTCTAGTCCGCGCTTCAGGGACTTAGAGTACTCCGGTCCGCACTTAGGGGACTCGGAGATTCAAATCGTTTATGCGAGTTCGTACATCATATGGAATAATGTAACTCCAGCAGTTCATCACCAGATTATAAGGTACAGACACATCAATAATTCATGGAACAGACGGCTTCAAGCCTTTATTAATGAAACAAACTAAATTGTCCGATTACACGCTAAAAAGGAAACTAAGAATCAATGGAATAAAAACATACAACAAACAATTGTACCTAAAACAGGAAAGAAACAGGCTAAATGTAATAACGTAGCAAATGTTCACTGTTCCACACTCGGGGGAGTGTTACGCCATCAACGGTCGTTAGCTTGAAAGTTCCCTCTCCAAGCTGATAGGTCGCTCCCGCGTTTTTCAATCCGAAAGGCATTACTACATAGAAATATAGCCCAACGTCTGTGACGAAACTGGTGTGTTCCTGGTCCGGAATATGCATCGGCATCTGATTGTATCCCGAGTATGCATCCATGAATGACAACAGCTCGTATCCTGCAATGGAGTCGACCAACTGATCAATCCTAGGCAATGGGAAACTGTCCTTGGGGCATGCTTTGTTCAAATCGGAATAATCTATGCATGTTCTCCATTTCCCGTTCGCCTTTTTCACCAGCACGGGGTTTGATACCCATTCAGCGTAGAGGGCATCGCGGACGAACCCATTGGCTTTGAGTTTGTCCACCTCCTCTCTGAGAGCAGCGGACCTCTCCGGGTCCATCCCTCTCCTCTTTTGTTTAACCGGGACGTACTTCAGGTCTATGTTCAACATAGGACTCGTAATAGCGGGAGAAATCCCACACATATCAGAATGTGTCCAAGCGAAAACATCAAGATTCGCTTGGAGGAAATCACTAAGGTCTTCAGTCATTGCGGGGCTGAGTTGTGATCCGATCTTCAATACTCGCGATGGATCGTCTCGACTGACTGAAATGTCAATCGTCAATTCAACCGGTGCTGCTTTCTCCTCCCTGGGTTTCTCATCGTCGTCTCTCGGATCTATGTCTCTGAAGATCCGAGAATCATGCCCGAGCCAGGGCTCGGGCATTACTTGTCAATTGTCAGTGTGCTAGATGCGGACGAGATTGTCCGAAACCTTTCCTTTCTCCCTCCGATGGGCCTCTCGGAGCTCAGTCACATAACATGCACGACCGGTTGCCTGGTCGCCATGAACAACACCTACTCCTTTGTCGGTCGAAAATTTTAAAGTCAAACACCACGGGGCTAATGCTGCCCTAAACTCAGCCAGGGCCGGTCGGCCCAAAAACACATTGTATGGAGAATCTACATCCAAAACTACGAAAGGTAGGATTCACACCCTCCTTTGCTCACCTTGTCCCAGTTCAACTGGCAACTCAACATATCCCACTGCATCGGTCGTGGCGCCATTAAAGCCATGTATACGAGCTTTAGATGGCTTCAAATCCTTTGTCTCCATTTTCATCTGATCATAAGCCTTCTTGAAGATGATATTGACAGAACTTCCACAATCAATCAAAATTCTTTTCATAAAAGCTGGTCCGATCGTCGCAGATATGACCATCGGGTCAATGGTAGGAGCCTCCACCTGGTCAGCATCTCTGCTCCTAAATACTATATCGTTTGTCATCAAGCGTAGCTGTTTGGCGGGGTTCCCATCCTCCACGTTGGAACAACACTCGAAGTCTGCGTGCCTCAGGGAATTAGCATACCGTTCCATTTCTTGCCAGTTCTTATCCGCAGGGTGAGGTCCGCCGATGATCGTGTTTATGACTAGTTTGCCCACAGTCCGGGCAGGCTCCTCGGGATGACGCGGAGCTGGTACATGACCTGGATTGGATGTTCTCTGTCCTCCTTCCTGCGGATTCTTCACAAACTCCTGTAACTTTTTCTGCCTAATCAACTTCTCTATAGCGTCGTGTAGGTGTCTGCACTCTTCAGTATTGTGCCCATAAGTCTCATGGAAGCGGCAGTATTTCCCAGTCCGCTTTTGTTCTTCGGTTGACTCCTTTGGACGTGGCTTTCTGTACTGAAAGGTATTGCAGGTTGATAGGTAAATGTTCTCAAGAGACGCATTCAGCGGGGTGTACTCGTTGTAGGTTGGAATTCTCGGCTTCCATTTCCCCGCTTCTCTCTTCTTCCCTTGATTTCTTCCTCCGGATTCCTTAGATTGCCCGGGCTTGTTCTGGACATTGACATGAACTTTTCCCGAGTTGTCTCCGGACTGCTTCACAGCAATGTTGCTTTTCACGGACTCCTGAACAGGCCCCGGTGCCTTATCTCGCCTTATCCACCTGGCTTCCTCTCTTCTTATGAACTGATGTACCTTTGAGTAAAAACGCTCTAGCGTAGTCGGAGGTTTTCCTGCCAACCAATCTCCAAACTCTGAATCTGGATCCACACCTCGCATCACAGCCATAAGAATTGCATGATCATTGGGATTACTGACTTCAGTAGCCGCAACATGGAATCTCTGTAAATACTCCTTCAACGACTCCCCAGGAGCTTGGATTACACTTAATAGAGACATCACGTCCTTTGAACGAGTAGTATGTATCCTGAACTATTCTATAAATTTCTTCGCCAACTCCTCGAAACTGGATACAGACCGCGGAGGAAGTCGGGTGAACCACATGGTAGCGATCCCAGATAGAGTTATTGGAAAGCATCTGCACTTGGTTGCATCATTCGCTCTAGCTGAATCCATCATCCATTCGTACCTCATCACATGCTGCCTGGGATCAGACTTTCCTTCATAAGTCGGGATAGTTGGCATGTTGAACTTCTTGGGGTACTCCACCTGTAGAACAACGTTTGTGAACGGAGTATGACTTCGGGACACTCCCCAATCGTCGTTTGATAAGCCTTGATTCTCTTTCATCAACTGTCTGATCATAGCTGTCAGGTCTGGGGTTTGTATGGAAGGTGGAAGGTTGGAGTCTGTCCTAAGAGATTGATCATGATGATGCCTCCTCTGCTGGCGATCTACCAAACTTGCATCTTGAGGTGCGACATCGTTGGCATTTTGGTGAACTGGGCGTCCAGCCTCCACCTGCACTCCAGCTCCTAAGTTTCCAGTTCCTGCTTGGTCACAGTCTCCGAGGTGTAAATGGTCCCCAGCTGTTCGGACAGCTGCACCTGCCTGTGTAGTTTCAATCATACGGCGTCTACTCCTGGGAGGTTCATCGGACGAAGTCGAGCTGTCGGATGAAGAATAAGGAGCTGGATTGCCCCCAGCATTCTGATGTTGTTGTTGAGTGAGTTGTGCCATGAGGTTGGCGTTAGCTTGCATCTGCTCTCCGAGTTATCTCCTTCTTTCCCTGAGTTCTCTCATCAAGTCGTTGAACTCTATTCTGGTGACAACTGGCATCTAGTCCTGGCTGGTAGTCACTGCACCTAGATTTGCTTGCTGATTGCTAGGCCCTGCTTGTTGTACGCTAGCAGTCTCGTGGGCGTCCGCATTATGAGAGGTTGATTTGGTACGTGGTCTTGCCATTGTAGAGTTATTGGTATGAACTTTGAGTAGAATCAAGGGACGTCCTACGAATGAATCGGATCTTCTTTGGGGGATTTATTCAATCCAGTAGCTTCAAAGCAGATCCTTGAGGTCTGAGAATTCGATTCTCAGTGAAAGCACCAAAGTGTTAGCACCAAAATTGGTCACTAACCTCGTTGAGAAAGTTTGTGTAGAGAGATAAATGAAGAAGGTAGATTTAAACAAAGAACAATATGCTAAATTGAATGCAAAGACGAGAACACCAGATTTATAGTGGTTCGGCGTAATTGCCTACGTCCACTCCGAGGTTAATCTTTTATTGCTTTCCTTAACAACTGATTACAGATACAATCCGTTCACCAACTACTCGAATACAATTCCTAAGTAAAAAGAGCGAGTCTGAAAGTGGCAAAGTCTCCCCAGTGTTCTCGAAAAAAGGTCCTCTTCACTGTACCCCTGCCTCTCTATTTATAGACAAAGTTGGGTTGGACTTCCCTGGTGGGCCTGGTAGCTGAATACCTCGGTCCAGAAAGAGTGAGTTCTGTGTGCCGAACCATAGGTGCCGAACAGATTGATGCCGAACAGACTGATGCCGAACAGACTGATGTGCTGAGTGGAGAGTGCAGGCTGAGCAATAGTTGAAGCCGGTCAAGATTGGATGAATGCCGAACACCTCTATATGTCAGACATCTCTAGATGCCGAACAACGCTGAATACCGAACGAAGTGTGGATGCCGAGCAGTATGGAGTGCCGAACGAAGTGTGGATGCTGAGCAGTATGGAGTGCCGAACGAAGTGTGGATGCCGATCACTCTAGAATGTCGATCCATGTACAATACCGAACGACTCTCCGTGCCGAACGGTATGTAAGTGCCGAGTGCCTAGTTGCCTGGTCAAACCTTCAGGTAACAAGAGGCATAGACGTTACCTATAGTTGTTATACATGCATGGAGCGATGCGGTCGGTCTTAACGAGACCAACTATGTTTTTCCTATGATACATCACTATGGATGTATGCTGCTTCGGAAGGATATCTTTGATCCTTGTGCAGGAGGATCGTTTCTCAAAGTACCGAGAGCACCTCCGTGGAATCCTACATAATTAGCGAACGAGCCTTATCGGTTTTTGATTATATACCTAGTATTGTTGTGATGTACACTCACGAGCATCACAGCTACTTGATTATTATTATTTTTACCCTTAGACATTATTATAATATTACTAGATTTTCTAATATAAATGTTTTGGTTATCGTAGGATAAAAACCCGTTCGTATTTATGTATGGCATGGTCTTACGAGATACATTTGATTTTAAAGGATTTTACAAGTTATCACAAAAAAAATTCCTTGTGATTTGAGTTTCTCATGCTAGTTTTACCACACTGGCCCGGGCATTTTATATATAATGCTCGAGTTAGCCCGAGCATGTTTTCTAGATTTAGCTGGATGCTTTAGAGCTTTCAGGGGATGAGCTGGATTCTCCAAGGCGTATTCTCGTATCTTATATTTTTCCACTATTTTATTGTTCTTGATTTTTGTATGTATTCATTAGCAATTGTAAGGACAATTGTTATAACTGTCCAGGCTGAAATAGGTTAGTGTGCTCTGATTTGTGTTATGTATATATAAATAAGATGATTTCTCTTTGTAAAGATCTTGTGTATATAATATATTTATCTCGTCACGATGTGAGATTCTATTCTTTCTTTCACCCCAACAATCTGTCTTTCAGGCACTTGGATATTTGGCACGTGAATACCGTGGATGTATTAGTGTCAATTTCTAAGGGTCAAAAGGCGGGTCATTACATGACCCATACCTCATAGGACGTCTCACATTAGTCTGATTATTCGTAGGAAACGGTACCCAGATTAACTGGGCAGATTTACCCTATAGAATTAGAACTAACCTTGTGTCATCCATAGTTGCGTATCGTTGACGATGTCTCTCATCAGCCCCAAAGGCACACTACTAGTAGCCAGATCAGCTGGGTAGACTTCTGTGTGCTTTTGACTGACCTCGCATCCTATAACTTAGTCATATTTCATACACACTTTAAGTATATTATCACACATCTCACCGCATTAATTATTTAAGCCCTATAAGAAATCCTTCTTATTTCACCTAATTGATTATTTTCCTAAGTGGGATTTAAATGACAATTATTAACCTAATTAACTATGTAATTAATACATTACAATTGTATGCTATTTATGTTAGTTTACATGTGTGTATGTGTGTGTATACAATTACTAGGCGTGCGGAGATTACGCCCTAAACTAACGTTCAAATGTCAAATCTTCCAATATTATACAAATCTCATTTCCACAATAGCATTAATAGCATTTTTACCATAAATCCAATGTTCCAAAATCAAATCAATAGACTTGTACTTAGTATTCAACTAAATCTTATTTTATATTAAAACAATTGAATAAAACAATAATAATGGAAACTTACAATTTAATAGGTTTCACGCTCTATTCAACTCTTTTTTACATAAATTTAGGAAAGGGAACTTTTATTTAATTTGTAGAAATAGGCAGTGCAAATTACGAGTAAGAATTCATACCTTACACATTATTACATAATCAAATCTCTTAATCAAATCCAAAGAATAAGAATAAGAAGTGGATCCGACACACGTCCAATGAACCCTTTCATATCGAAATCCAAATCCAAATCCAAACTACACTATTCAATTACCAAAATAGAAAAAGTAAGATTTTCACTCATAGAGATCCTTAGCTTTGCATTCTCTTGGATTTGACATGCCTCTAATGAACCCTTTCAGATCTCTTCTTTTTGATATATACAGTAAGGAATTTGTATATACGTTAGATTCAGAAGATTAGAGGTTTGGAGGAGAAGAGACTGAGAAAATAAACAATAAACATAGATAGATATATACGATTTCTTACCTGAAACCCTAATGAATTTTTCTGATCTATGAAGAGGTGAACTGATAGAGCTTCGCTAATGTTCCTAAAATATTGTGTTGAATAAAAGTGAGAGGGCTAGGCTCTATTTATAATGGTTGGAATGCACCGGAACCGTC
This sequence comes from Allium fistulosum, assembly GCA_030737815.1. Lineage (NCBI taxonomy): Eukaryota > Viridiplantae > Streptophyta > Magnoliopsida > Asparagales > Amaryllidaceae > Allium > Allium fistulosum. The sequence continues at coordinate 1,081,787,498 of CM060902.1, forward strand.
GAATGAAGGTCGGTTTAAAATAATAAAATCTGGTACATTTAAATGAACCAAACCCCTAGCTGCCACTATAGGCAACGGTTGACCGGCCATAGGTAAGGGGTAGACCGCTCCCCTTATTCTGGGAATATTTTAATTGTTGTTGATTTCATTTTATTTATTCCTTAATTATAATTTGATTTTAATGTTAACCTTAACGTTTACTTAACCCCCAAGTATAATTACCATTACCTTTTGAATTTAAAATTTAGAAATTAATTATTTATTTGAATTTGAATTTTATTTATATTAATTTAAACATGAAAACTTCAAATGCCCATAACTTCTTCGCTTGAGCTCCGTTTTCAACATATTATATATGGAAATTGATCATAATTTCGCCACGAATGCAACGACATAATTTTCACGTTTAATTTCCAACTATTGTAAAATTACCATTTTTACCCGTCTCTTATTTAAATTAATTTATTTATGGCTGATTTTATGAGGTCTTACATCTTAGAAGATGAGTAAATATATAGAAGATTAGTACCATGAGACCCATATAATTGGGATACGATGTCGGTAGTATAAGGGGAACATGAATGAGGACTTTACAAATTCAAGGCAAACTCCCTAGTTTAAGTAGAAACCCTATTTTCATACTGGTAGAAAGTCGCAAATATTTATTTAAAGGTATGGCTAGAGTATTCCATACTGAAGTCGTACACTGCATTGGGAAATAAACTTGAGTCAACCACCTTTGAAAAGAAGGACGGAAACCTTATGCACTTAACCATTGTTAGATATAAGCGGGCTTAGGTAATTAGGTTGCTATTGTCTACTCTGATTTAAGAGATAAACCAATGATAATGTTTTCTAAAATTTAAAAACTATAGATGTTTGATTTTTTAAATAGAAAGAGAAAGTTGGTTTATGATATTATATGAACTAATTAGACAAACTTTACGGAAATTGTTTAAAAAGTAAAAGTAGAGAATTTGATAAAAAGTGATTGTTTAATAACTGTATTAAAACTTTTGTTTTGTCTTTAAGGAACATTGTCATGCTTACTCTTAATGTGTATTTTGCTTTTAATAATAGAACTTTTGGAAAACAAAAACAAAATCCGAGAAATATGTAAGATCCAACTTTTGAACTCTTTTTATTAATAAGAAATGGTCAGTATTCGAGAGAGTCTTTTATCGATGTTTTTGTCAAACTCTAAAATAAAAATAGCAATAAGTTAAAAATACCACATTTTCTTAAAAATAAAAATTCCTTATTTATCAAAGAAAATTTTAAAATGGTGTGTTTTGTGTACGTTTTGCTAGGTTAAGCTCAACAGTTTTTAATAATTTAATTAAAGAAAAATATCATGATCTTAGTAAGAAGGAAACACTTGTTAAAAAATGATAACAGAAATTTACAGTTCTAAAACTTACTAGTTTTGTGGAAATAAAGCTAAAAATTAGAGGTTTTTATTTGAAAGGGTAAAGTGAAAATATTATGACTATCACTTAAACTTAAAAGAAAAGAAATAGACTGGAGTTAGATAAATAGAATTAAACGGCCCACTAGGACAGAATTGAATAAGGAATTTGGAAGCCTTGAAATGGTTGGGACAGAAATAAAATGGAAACATAGGAATTTAGTGACCTTTTCAGTTAATGGTTAAATTGGAAGGGAAGAATGCTAGATCAAACTTCCTGTAATAGTGAAGGGTGAGCACCACCTTGTATCTTTTTACCCAATTATGGTTTGAATCTTTGTAAGAGGAAGTTTGGAAAGTATGGGTTGGGTAAAACATAATTTGGAATAAGGGAGGAGTAAGCTGAAATAATTTATTTTATCTAAGGATGCTGCTAATGCAAGAAGTTATTTGGTTTGAAGTGTAAAAAGTTCCAAGTAGGGTCTACTTAAATTCTTATATGGAGAGTTAATTGAAAAAGGGGAAATTCCTTGATTTCATCAGGCAATCTAAATTGGAATGGTAAGTTCGACGCTATAGTAGCAAGGTCGGTACCATATAGATGAGAATATGATACATGTAGGTTACAGACGGACTAGGTGGACATGAGTGGGAAGTCGTATTAGTGGGAGAGTAGCTCCTACGGTAGCCATATGCGGTGATCTTAGTGGAAATTAGTTTCCACAGTAGCCAATGGGCGGTGTTACTTTATTGGGTTCTATCATTGTAGATGTGTTCGAGTATGCCTATGTAAATGTTGGAATTATAGGGTTAGAAATTTGCACATATTTGAATTTGGAAAATGTTGGGTAGTAGTAGTCTATGAAACTTATAGATTATGTGATAGTCCCAAATTTGTAGGTTTAAATAACGTATGCAAGTGATATATAAAGTAAGTTATCACAGTAGATTGTTGGATAATTGATATGAATTAGTAAATACAAATTGGAAGTTGTTATAAAAATGGGAATGAGATTTAAGTAATATTTTAATTCACTGGAACGTAGAGGGTTGCAATGTAAATTCTTATGGATTCTCAAGTTTAGATTTATAAATAAAAGTATATCGTTTGAAATGACAAGGAATACGTCCAAAAAGAAAGAGATGTATAAAATATGGACATTTACTGTACTTTGTACCATATATTTCAATAATCATGAAAAAGATAATTCCTTGTAATTCCAAACGTAACACAGATTCTCCTTTTGGATAAGACATAGAAATTTACACTATCAACCTTTTCTTTGAGAGACATGTACTTCCAATGCACTAAAATACAGAAATCCCTAAGCATAAACCAAAGTATTGATTATCATGTTATTGGATTGAAATGACAAGGCATCATTCCATAGGGAGTTGTCCCAACCATGGAATAATTGGAATAAAGCGATAAGAGGTTATGTTTAGTAAAAACGTCTCATTTATGGGAGAACATTAAGAGATGGTACAGTTTTAGAAGTTCAAACCACAAAAAGTATCCTAGATAAGGTTATAGTCAAGATTTTGCAAGGGATAGTTAATTCATGGATTTATGCCTCGGTAAAAAAAGATACTGTTATTGGCACGCATTGGGAATGTGATGGCGATTTTCATAGAAAACTAGATCATGAAATTTTTGGTAAGATTTGAAGGAAGGGATAAAAAAGATTTTCTCAATCATCCCTCAGATTGGAAGGAAACTATTTACTTAAGGAAATTCATGGAAGACTAGCTTAGAATACACAGTTGTGTGCATGACAGTTGCACGCGAACAAAGCACTACTTAGGTGATTATTACCAATACTAAAGCAGTTCTAAGTTACGTCTTCAATTAATTTTAAGATTTTTATTGTTAAGGTTGAATGGGAAGATAGACCAAACTTTCACTTGTAGAATTTAAGATGGGTCCCTATAGACTTTAAACATGATACCTGGGTACAATGATTTCTTAAGGACTGAAGAAACCATTTAGAATTAAAATGAGATGACTTAAGTTGAATCGAGTTGGAAAAGAAGTTTCGCTATTTTCAACAATTTAAGAAATAACCAAGTTTAGACAACCTTGGGTAAAGTGGAGAAATAACAAGGAACCAAGTAGGAGTATCATGGAAAGAGACACCGTCCACATTTGAGTTGTCTCACTTGGTATCTAAAAATTGAGGTAATTAGGTAGCATTGGATGAGTTAAGATGGTATGTTGTGCATTGAGGATTTCTTAGAGCTACAGTTTTATGGGAGTATACTTATACTCAAGTTATTTAGCATTGTGCATGTCGACACATTCGAGTTAGAAGCAAGGATTGCAAAGAAACTAAAGGTTTATGTCAGGGGTAAAGAATGAGAAGTGCAGTTGAAAAAATGGATGGATTTGTTTCATTGAAAGACAAGGACTACACAAGATAGGAAGAAAACATATATTGACAGGAGATACATGGGATAGAGGACCGCGACTGTGACATGGTCTAGGTGAACATCTTGCCTCATCGATACGAATTGGGTTGGTAGTTCAGAAAATTTAGTACCGAGAGCTGTAGGGCCTTTTTGATTTTGGATACAGTTTGGAGTTAGCTTATGAGCGGAGATTTCTAGAGGTTGGTAGGAGTTTACAATGTTATTTAGTGTCACACTTGCGAAAGTGTTTATGTGATGCACTTAGCATGGTCGAGCCGTGTCAGTTAAGGAAAGTTAGAAAGGATAGGTGAGCCCTTGTTCACCAAGCACATACTCGTATTCTTGAGCATGGGACAAATCGACTCTGTAATGTAATAATTAAAATGGTTAGAATCCAGTATGGAGATGATCCAATTGGGAGTACATGGGAGCTTGAGGAGAAAGTCTGAACTACCCATTTCGAACTCTTTTCTAGTACATATCCAATTTAAGTTTAATAAATATAGACTACTTACGTATAGGACTTAGCTTGGTATACCCTTTAGGTAGAGACCATTAAATGGTATAAATGGTTGTAAACATATCAATAGTATGTGTTATGGATGATGGATGCTGGTTGATGTATTTGGATGTATTTTTTAGACTATATCCTTTTGCACGTTTAGGATGGTATATCCTCTGGGTATACACACACTCACATTTGGTAGCAGCATATTATCTCTTAATTGTTTTATGTTAGTGGATGTTATACATATGGATGTTGCATATGAGTTGTATGGTTGTGCATACATATAGAATTTCAAGTATACTTATTTAGGATGTTGCATATATTTGGATGCATGGCATGAGCATTTGCATGATAGGAGGTCGACTGGATCAGAAGATCACATTCTTTTTGCATTAGTATAGGTTCACATGCATCTCATATTGCATGTATATGTACATATTTCATTAGAAAAAATTTCTAAGGACAATGATTGCACATGGAAGATAGATGAGTAGATGGTTGTGGCTATTGGTTACTGTGTGTATAAGTCACATTTTTCCTTCCTTTGAGATTACGAGGACGAAATCCTTTTAAGGAGGGAAGTATGTATCACCCCGAGAATTTAACGGAGATTTAACGAGAAAATTAAATTAAATAAAACAAGGACCAAAAAAATCCGCAGACTTTTGAATTTGGCTACGAAACTTTCACCATTATGTTCGCAGTAATTTTCTGGATGATTTTCATATATAACACCTCGAAATCGAAGTTAATACGGAGAATTTACGGACATGGGATGAATTGAAATAGAATAGAGAATTTTAAAAAAGGGACTAGTCGACTTAAGAGGGTCGAAGGTCGACCGTAGCGGTCGAACCAAGGGGTTAGTGGTCAACCGTAGTTGTGTTGAATCGAGCAGTTCAATGACGTGTTCGAATGGTGATGATTTGTTGCTTCATTGCCAAGTTTTGATGAGTGTACCTGGTAACCCCAAATATTCCTCAACCCAAATCTAACGGCCTAAACTATTTGACAAACTTATAAATTCAAGCCTAACCTGAAAGGGGGTGCGGATTAAGGATCTTAAGGCTAATTTAACACTAGAGGGGGGGTGAATAGTGTTTAATGGATTCTAAGACTTATATGGACTACATTAAAATTATGACACAAACAAATGCAGAACTTAATCACAGAACAATCACAGAATCAAACATAGATGCAGAAAGTAAATAAAAAGCAGTAAAAGGAAAGAACACACCGGATTTTATACTGGTTCAGAGTTACCCTACGTCCAGTCCTGTACCAAGGCAGAACACCTCATACAGATTTTTATTATACCAAAGTCGAGATTACAATCCTCAATTTCTAAAGGCCTTGAGGTACCCTCCTGTCTCACGAGTCCGGGGCAAACTCTCTTGATTTACGGGTCACAAGATTACCCAATTGATTTCCAGGCACAACCACACCTTATAGAGAGACTCGATAAACTTTTGATTACAAATTGATCCTATAACTCTGAATAGCACTTTGATCTTCGAGAGAGGGTAGAGAACCAAACAAGAATGAGATTCTAGTTTGATTCACTTGAGAATTCGGCAGAATTTCGGCACGATCTTAAAAATATGAAAATTTTAGAATATGGATTTGTAAGGACCCGATTCTTCGACTTCCGAAAATTGACATCGATACGTCTACTGTATCAACTGCCGAGCAACGAATGCCGGAAAACCGAATTCTTAGGGTTTTAGAAAGAAGAAGGTAGAAGAAAAGGTAGAAGAAAAAGAAGAAGAACAACAACAGGACAAGATCAGAACAGAAACAATATTAGAATCTCACATATCGCAGCGGAACAATATATAATAGATAAATCAGTAATCTTTTAAACAAAGAATTTTATCAGTTTATACATACATCAATCAGAGTCAATATACAACAATGGACAGTTATACAACTTGTCCTCATACAGAATACACAGCGGAATAAATACTAGTAGATACAAATACTACGTCTCGTCATCCAGCTTTCTTCCAAAGCTCCAGAATATCCAGAATATCCTGATAATATAACTCTAGGCTGCCCGTGTGGAAATTGGTGGGCACCCAGAGTTTAGAAGGGAACAATAAACTCCGAGTCAGTCATGGTGACTGGTGTGAGATCGTAAAACAGTTATTTTTCACAAAGAAAATAAAACAAATTCGCAATGCTTTTGGAAAATGAAACTACCATAAGACCTCCCACCACACACACAATGCAAACGCAGACTTGGAGGAGATTTCTTCTTATGATAGTCAAAGATGCTTACTACGCAAAATCAAATCATTTTTGATATTATTATTAGTGCATAGTGTAGAAAACATTTCGAAAGTATAATATTAATCTTAGCCAGCATAGGCATTCCGCACTTATGCCTACTATAGCTACTATGTTCAATAGCAGGTTACCGCCACATTCCATAGCAGGTAATACAACTAAAACCGTACAAGTCACGTATTGTTTCTTTGGATTTCCAACAAATGGTCAGGCTAAGGAACTTCCTTTTCCACGATGGGTACGTCCCTGGAATAGACGACCCGAGAAATAACCTAACATTACGGTTAGATCTCTGCCAACACAAGGCCGGGTTACCTCTGCAAAAGTAGGTAACTACTGATACGCGTATGCCATCCCCCGATCGTAACCGATCTTCCCGAGGATCCCCGATTTCCAACAAACCACATAGTAAAAATGCAGCAACCACATAGGTTAAGTATCTGGGCTCCATACCATGATACCACCTCTATCCAGAAGGAATGACATACACTAAGGGGCGCTACTCCCTAGAACCTTGCCGCATCCTTCCTGTTTTGACCATTTCCGGGGTGTGAGGCTCGACGAAGTCTCGTCCACAAAGCTACGCTTTCTACAAAGCCATGCTTCGGGTCAAACAAAATGATCAACCTATGATCACAAAGATATAAGATCAAACAAATGATCATATCGCAAATGATCAAACACTGATCATTTCACAGCAACACTCAATATGCCACGTTACCAAATTGGGATATATCGCTGATAAATTTCAACTACATAACCTCTGAGCTCGTACGTCTCAGAGAAGGGTGTTAAGCTAAGAGAATAAATTCTCCGCCACCAACAGAAATGTATTTGAAAGAAATCAGCTTTATATCTCAAATTGTAACGTCAGCCACACAATCCATACAAGTCTGTTCCGGGATCGAACAGAACCGAAGGCACTTCTCACGAAGCCCTTGCATATCCGGATAAATTTCTAATCACGTCCGGACTTCCCGTCACTAAGGGTGATAAAACCTCTAAATCGGAGATCAGCCGATGTAGAGTAACTCGACGGTAATCCTTCCGTTTTCAAAAATATCCGGTCTTCAACACCGGTCTTCAAATGCAATTCATAACGACGTATCACATATTCGGAATGGGTTATACGACCCCATGGTCCTTTCCCGGCTAACCCGAATAGTGAGCGCTTATTCAAAAATAAGTGTGGCATTCAAATTCATCCAAATCACAACAAATACCTATCTAAAGGTAATTATTGATAGTCGGTTATTTAACTATCAATAAAGATGCGCGACATCATCAGATTCCAAATAATTTTCCAAATTATTTCATCTTCAAAAATATCTTTACTAGATATAAAATTTCCACACTTCAAAAATAAATCAACGTTTATTTTTAAACAACTTCCCTTTCTTTTATAAATTCCATAGTGAATTTATATTTCAAAAATATCTATTGATATACGATTTTCAAATCGATTCCCATATTCATTTTCAATTTATCTTTAAGAAGATAAAATCTCAAAACGTTTCATTTCATTTTGGAAAAGTATTTCCATACTTATTCAAAAATAAGTATTTCGCAAATCTATTTATTTTCAACATTTGAAAATATTCAATATACTATAATCAATATTAAGTATATATTCATTCTTTAAGGAAATCATTAATTTTAACATCTATTTGAGTCAAAACGAATGTTGCGTAAAACATCGTTACGACGACTCAAAATCACTAGTATAGGGATTCGGATTTAAGATAGATATATAAATCCCAATACTACATAAAACATTTTCTTTCGAAAATCATTTACTATAACAACAGTGTTATAGTCCATCATTTCCTTATTTCTCAAAAACGTCTATTTCAACAATAAAAGTTGAAATCTATGATTTCGATATTTAACACGTTTAAAACATCTTTTAAAACGTTTAACTTTATTTTAAATATCACTTTCCCAAAACCATATCTATTCTACTTAACAATATATTCACTGTCCAAAATCGTGAATATAATTCACTTAACCCAATTTCAATCATTTCTACACATTTTTATTTCAATAAAAATTCGCTATTCAAAATCGCGAATATATCTTCTTTAATAATCTTCTATATTTAATTTATCAAATTCAATCGATTTCGAATTTATAAACACGGTTATAAATTCTATTTCTATTTTAATAACAACTTCGACTTATAAATTCCTTTTATCAACTTCTATATTTTTACTTATCAAAATAAGTGATTTCGAATTTATAAACAACTTTTATAAATTCCAATTCTATTTATAAAAACTTCAATCCCAAATCAATTTCGATATTGATTTAAAAATTTATTTATCACTACTAAGTAAATTCCTCATTTTTTCTCAAATTATTCAATATTCTGTTTTAAAATGGATTCTTCAAATTGAAATCATTTTACATTGATTTCCCAATTTATTTCAATTTACCAATTAAATTTCTAGTTGGATTTCCAGCTTATCTTCTTTTAATAAATTCCTTTTTAAGGAAATACATTTCAATCGTCTCTTTCAATCTATTTAAAAATCCAAATTCTTAAATTAAATTCTTCAAATTTTAATCACTATTTTACGAAATCCATTTATTTAACATTTTCACTTGATTCTGGAATTAATTCGATAAGGTTATAAAAATTAACTTTTTATACTTTAAAAATTCCTTTCTTCAAAATTTATTCAATTTCTAAAATTTATTCACTTAGAAATTTCTACTTAAATTTCAAAAACTCAACTTCGTTCATCTTTGGAATCCAATGATATCAAACATCCATTCAGCTAAATTTTAGCATTCAAACAATTTCCAGACATCAATTCAATAACATCAATAATCATTCACAGATTATCACATCACAGTAGAAATAAATTCAATCAATGTGAGGGGTCCAGTTGGATCCCTCCAACCTGTTTTCCTGCATCCAAAGACGTTAGCACAATACCAATTCCACTTCGAGGTGGAATATCGCGGTATATAGGTTTTATAAAAATCCGCTTACTAACGGCGCAATAGGGTCTCATCCCTATACGAGGCGGGAAATCATCAATCCAATATATACATATGCCAATATGTATATATTGCTATATATATATATAGATATATCCTATTATATCTAATAGCACATCCAAATAGCAATCAATCAGTCAATAAATAACTGCAAAAATTCCACTTTAAATTTTGAGTGAGAAGATCTCACCTTAGATTTTAATTTTGCAATCCAATCCAATTCTTCTTTCGTTTTCTCGACTTTAACCTTGTATAAATAATTTATACCATCTATTAATATTTGAATAAATCAACAATTCCATTATCCATTTATAATTTTAGTCAACTACCGAATTGATTTTAAACTAAAATTTTGGGTTTAACCAATAATTTATTTTTAAACAAATTACTTTTAAATAATTTATTTAACAGAAGAATTAAATCTTGAACTAGAATTTCTTTAATAAATTTTCTTTCGGTGGTAACAAAAATTAGATAAGTTAATAAAACAAATAGCTCACCGAAATCAATATTTTCAAAATCGCACATATATATACAATTCGAAAACTGCTTATGTATATTTTTATTTTCTCTTGTTTTCAGCATATAAAATTTTATAAATAAATTTTCAAAAGAAAATACCTCACAATCGAATTTAAGATCAACCAAAACCCTAGAAGGCCACGACCCTGAGCTCGACATCGCTCGAACTCATCTCTGTCTAATGCCAGAATCGTCACCACGATTGAACGCTGCCACGAACCCCATCGCCAGTAACTGTCACCTGTCGACCATCCACCAAACCCAGTCGCGAGCTTCACCGCGAACGCCATCGTGAATTCGATACCACGCGAACTCGTCCCAAAGCCCAGCCTTTTTCGCGAACGCGCGCGCTTCCATTTCGAGATGCCGCTCCTTCCGCCTTCGATCGAACAACAATGCAGCTTTCCCCCCTTCCAGATCGATCGAGCAATTTTCCCAAGCTCTGATAGCTTCGCGAGCTTCCAGCCTCAATTGCGACCCCACATCACGACTGGAACGACTTTATTCGACCCCATTTATTTTCGTTCGAATGTAGAGGGAAATTGGGCACGCGATTTTATCTTTGAACTTGATCTTGAACAGGAGTTTGAGAAAGGAAAATATTAGCAGTTCAATCTTGGATTCGACTGAGGGGAGGGATTTTTCTATACGAGATTCACTCTCGGTTTTATTTAAATTTTGTTATGATTTTGTTTGAGAAAGAAGGCCGCGATTTTATTATTTTTCTTTCTTTTCTGGAAAGGAGATTAGCTCGGCCATTTTTGTTCGAATTCGATTTTGCTTCTGTAAATAGGGGTGTCGGCCATGACAATTGAAATGAAGGGTTGAACGAAAGAAGGCGTGAATTTAGGCTGAAAGAAGGGAGAGGGATGGGTTGCGTAATCTTCTGCGTGATTTTAGGAGGCTATAATATTTTGTTGTTGACTAATCTAAAATTTTAAAATTCAATTTGAATTCGATCAAATCTAATTGCGTTTACCTACCGTTTGCTCACGTATCAACTCGGAAATTATGAAAATTGAAATCCGGAAATAATACAACATTCCGGACCTAATGGAACTGGTTTCGTCGAATTCCAAGACTGTTTGAAAAATGACTATTTTTAAATATCGGTTAAACGATATAAATTTCAAAACTGATCAAATCTATTCGAAATTGGATTCTGAAGCTTCAATCATCTTCAGAATTATCAATACAAGTTTTATAAGCTTTCGAAATATTTTTCTTCAACTTTAAATTGAAGATTTAAATTTTATTCACTTCAAATCGATTAAATTTTAAAGTTTAATCGCCAAATTCAAATTGCGATTGGGGATTCAAATTAAATTATCATTCAAATATTTAAAATTAATTAAATATTCTCAATTTAATTTGTTCAAAATTCTGGGTCGTTACAGACTTCCCCCCTTAAAAGAATTTCGTCCTCGAAATTACAAGTTAGGAAAAGTGGTCCTTAACTCGTCTACTATTTTTCACAATCTAAATAGTTTTATCCATTTATCAAAACAAATCTCTCTACTAAAGATTCGTTATCAATTCAACTAACTTTCTACACTTCAATTATAAGTTTCAAAACAACATTGTTTACTTCTCAATTCAAATTTAAATTTAAATTCAAATTTTTAACTTTCAAAATTTTCTCAAAAATTTTCTAACACTCGAAATTTCCGAAAAATTTCGCCAGCGTCTCCTTTGCGCGGCTAATACGGCACGACTACAAAACGTCCCTACGAACTCTCAGATTTCAAAAAGAAAAAGAAAAAGCCAAGCGGCTAGACAAGAAAGTCATCAAATCTCATATAGAAATTAAAATACATACCTTTAGTCGAGAAATTCAAATTATCTTTGAAATCAAAATTTCCAATTCCTTTATACCTGTATATCTACTAGCCATTATATCTAGTTACAGCATTCAACCTATTTTGCAAATTCTATTACAAAATTTTCAATATGAACTACTTATACCATCTTTACTTCACTGTTGAAGTTATATATCTATTCCATTCAATTTTTTTGCATTTCAATTTCTCATTTGAATTCAATTTACCATTTCAATTCTATTTGAATTCTGAATATTGAATTTATCAATTATCTTTAGTTCATAACTACACTATTTTAAATTAGTTCCAATTACTAATTCATCACAAATTCTATTCTCTTTATTCAAATTCGGTTTCCAACATTCAGTTTCAAATTTATTTTCAATTCACTATCATGGTTTATAACCACTCATATTAAACTGGATTTCAAATTCCATATGAATTTTAATTCATTTCAAACCATATTAATTTGTCATTTCTTCAATTAGTTTTCAGTTACTAATTTTATTTCAATACTTTACTTTACAAATTCGAAATGAATTTTTCAACATTCAATTTACTTTCATTAAATTGATTCACTTGTACTTACATTAATTTAACTCCATCTTTTAAGTTAAATTTATTCTATCAAAATCCAATTTGTATAAGTTATCAACTTAGTAATATTTCATAAATATCTTTATATAGCATTCCAGAGTTTACCAACATTTCAAAGCCATTTTGAAAACAATTCAAATTCGATTTGAATTTCCAAAACAAAACCCAAATTTTCAAACAACTTCCATTTAAAACAATTTGGCAGCAATCCCTCTTTTGGAAACCCGAAAATGAACACCGGTGATGTCGCGATCATCATCGGAATTATTTTCCAGCGACCGAAAAGAGTTTAGAGCTTTCAACTTTCCAAAATACTTTTCAAAAACCCTTGAAATTCATTTTCAAATCAAAAAGGATTTAAACTTTCCAAATCTCAAAATTTTCAAATTCTTTTCAAAACATTTCCAAATACTTCTCTGGAATTCCGTTTTAAATTACAATTCACATTTATAATTTATATTCCCAAATTTCATTTGTATGTGAATTTTATTTCTTAACTTTGGAGTTTATAATTCCAATTTCTTATCCAATTTTTTATATAACAATGATAATAATTTAATACTATCACTTCTAACATCCATGCAACCATATACTATAGTACTTCATAGAAAAACATTTCTTTTCTATACAAAAATAGTTTTGGGGCAAAATTATTTCATTCACCCTATTTTAAAACAATATTGTGCCGAATTGTTCTGTACAAGTGTTTAAAGATCCCTATCGATAGAGTTGTACGGACAATACCGACCAGAATCCATATACCACTCAACAAACCAATCATCACAATATAAAACAATTTTATATTAACTAACAAATACGCACTCGTATCTATTATTACACTCAAACTCATTCTAGAGTACTACTGACTCTATCTCTAATGAGTAACACCCAACAGAGCAGGGTTGCCGCTTAACCATATGCTCTGATACCACGCTGTAAGGACCCGATTCTTCGACTTCCGAAAATCGACATCGATACGTCTACTGTATCAACTGCCGAGCAACGAATGCCGGAAAACCGAATTCTTAGGGTTTTAGAAAGAAGAAGGTAGAAGAAAAGATAGAAGAAAAAGAAGAAGAACAACAACAGGACAAGATCATAACAGAAACAATATTAGAATCTCACATATCGCAGCGGAACAATATATAATAGATAAATCAGTAATCTTTTAAACAAAGAATTTTATCAGTTTATACATACATCAATCAGAGTCAATATACAACAATGGACAGTTATACAACTTGTCCTCATACAGAATACACAGCGGAATAAATACTAGTAGATACAAATACTACGTCTCGTCATCCAGCTTTCTTCCAAAGCTCCAGAATATCCAGAATATCCTGATAATATAACTCTAGGCTGCCCGTGTGGAAATTGGTGGGCACCCAGAGTTTAGAAGGGAACAATAAACTCCGAGTCAGTCATGGTGACTGGTGTGAGATCGTAAAACAGTTATTTTTCACAAAGAAAATAAAACAAATTCGCAATGCTTTTGGAAAATGAAACTACCATAAGACCTCCCACCACACACACAATGCAAACGCAGACTTGGAGGAGATTTCTTCTTATGATAGTCAAAGATGCTTACTACGCAAAATCAAATCATTTTTGATATTATTATTAGTGCATAGTGTAGAAAACATTTCGAAAGTATAATATTAATCTTAGCCAGCATAGGCATTCCGCACTTATGCCTACTATAGCTACTATGTTCAATAGCAGGTTACCGCCACATTCCATAGCAGGTAATACAACTAAAACCGTACAAGTCACGTATTATTTCTTTGGATTTCCAACAAATGGTCAGGCTAAGGAACTTCCTTTTCCACGATGGGTACGTCCCTGGAATAGACGACCCGAGAAATAACCTAACATTACGGTTAGATCTCTGCCAACACAAGGCCGGGTTACCTCTGCAAAAGTAGGTAACTACTGACACGCGTATGCCATCCCCCGATCGTAACCGATCTTCCCGAGGATCCCCGATTTCCAACAAACCACATAGTAAAAATGCAGCAACCACATAGGTTAAGTATCTGGGCTCCATACCATGATACCACCTCTATCCAGAAGGAATGACATACACTAAGGGGCGCTACTCCCTAGAACCTTGCCGCATCCTTCCTGTTTTGACCATTTCCGGGGTGTGAGGCTCGACGAAGTCTCGTCCACAAAGCTACGCTTTCTACAAAGCCATGCTTCGGGTCAAACAAAATGATCAACCTATGATCACAAAGATATAAGATCAAACAAATGATCATATCGCAAATGATCAAACACTGATCATTTCACAGCAACACTCAATATGCCACGTTACCAAATTGGGATATATCGCTGATAAATTTCAACTACATAACCTCTGAGCTCGTACGTCTCAGAGAAGGGTGTTAAGCTAAGAGAATAAATTCTCCGCCACCAACAGAAATGTATTTGAAAGAAATCAGCTTTATATCTCAAATTGTAACGTCAGCCACACAATCCATACAAGTCTGTTCCGGGATCGAACAGAACCGAAGGCACTTCTCACGAAGCCCTTGCATATCCGGATAAATTTCTAATCACGTCCGGACTTCCCGTCACTAAGGGTGATAAAACCTCTAAATCGGAGATCAGCCGATGTAGAGTAACTCGACGGTAATCCTTCCGTTTTCAAAAATATCCGGTCTTCAACACCGGTCTTCAAATGCAATTCATAACGACGTATCACATATTCAGAATGGGTTATACGACCCCATGGTCCTTTCCCGGCTAACCCGAATAGTGAGCGCTTATTCAAAAATAAGTGTGGCATTCAAATTCATCCAAATCACAACAAATACCTATCTAAAGGTAATTATTGATAGTCGGTTATTTAACTATCAATAAAGATGCACGACATCATCAGATTCCAAATAATTTTCCAAATTATTTCATCTTCAAAAATATCTTTACTAGATATAAAATTTCCACACTTCAAAAATAAATCAACGTTTATTTTTAAACAACTTCCCTTTCTTTTATAAATTCCATAGTGAATTTATATTTCAAAAATATCTATTGATATACGATTTTCAAATCGATTCCAATATTCATTTTCAATTTATCTTTAAGAAGATAAAATCTCAAAACGTTTCATTTCATTTTGGAAAAGTATTTCCATACTTATTCAAAAATAAGTATTTCGCAAATCTATTTATTTTCAACATTTGAAAATATTCAATATACTATAATCAATATTAAGTATATATTCATTCTTTAAGGAAATCATTAATTTTAACATCTATTTGAGTCAAAACGAATGTTGCGTTAAACATCGTTACGACGACTCAAAATCACTAGTATAGGGATTCGGATTTAAGATAGATATATAAATCCCAATACTACATAAAACATTTTCTTTCGAAAATCATTTACTATAACAACAGTGTTATAGTCCATCATTTCCTTATTTCTCAAAAACGTCTATTTCAACAATAAAAGTTGAAATCTATGATTTCGATATTTAACACGTTTAAAACATCTTTTAAAACGTTTAACTTTATTTTAAATATCACTTTCCCAAAACCATATCTATTCTACTTAACAATATATTCACTGTCCAAAATCGTGAATATAATTCACTTAACCCAATTTCAATCATTTCTACACATTTTTATTTCAATAAAAATTCGCTATTCAAAATCGCGAATATATCTTCTTTAATAATCTTCTATATTTAATTTATCAAATTCAATCGATTTCGAATTATAAACACGGTTATAAATTCTATTTCTATTTTAATAACAACTTCGACTTATAAATTCCTTTTATCAACCTCTATATTTTTACTTATCAAAATAAGTGATTTCGGATTTATAAACAACTTTTATAAATTCCAATTCTATTTATAAAAACTTCAATCCCAAATCAATTTCGATATTGATTTAAAAATTTATTTATCACTACTAAGTAAATTCCTCATTTTTTCTCAAATTATTCAATATTCTGTTTTAAAATGGATTCTTCAAATTGAAATCATTTTACATTGATTTCCCAATTTATTTCAATTTACCAATTAAATTTCTAGTTGGATTTCCAGCTTATCTTCTTTTAATAAATTCCTTTTTAAGGAAATACATTTCAATCGTCTCTTTCAATCTATTTAAAAATCCAAATTCTTAAATTAAATTCTTCAAATTTTAATCACTATTTTACGAAATCCATTTATTTAACATTTTCACTTGATTCTGGAATTAATTCGATAAGGTTATAAAAATTAACTTTTTATACTTTAAAAATTCCTTTCTTCAAAATTTATTCAATTTCTAAAATTTATTCACTTAGAAATTTCTACTTAAATTTCAAAAACTCAACTTCGTTCATCTTTGGAATCCAATGATATCAAACATCCATTCAGCTAAATTTTAGCATTCAAACAATTTCCAGACATCAATTCAATAACATCAATAATCATTCACAGATTATCACATCACAGTAGAAATAAATTCAATCAATGTGAGGGGTCCAGTTGGATCCCTCCAACCTATTTTCCTGCATCCAAAGACGTTAGCACAATACCAATTCCACTTCGAGGTGGAATATCGCGGTATATAGGTTTTATAAAAATCCGCTTACTAACGGCGCAATAGGGTCTCATCCGCTATACGAGGCGGGAAATCATCAATCCAATATATACATATGCCAATATGTATATATTGCTATATATATATATATATATAGATATATCCTATTATATCTAATAGCACATCCAAATAGCAATCAATCAGTCAATAAATAACTGCAAAAATTCCACTTTAAATTTTGAGTTAGAAGATCTCACCTTAGATTTTAATTTTGCAATCCAATCCAATTCTTCTTTCGTTTTCTCGACTTTAACCTTGTATAAATAATTTATACCATCTATTAATATTTGAATAAATCAACAATTCCATTATCCATTTATAATTTTAGTCAACTACCGAATTGATTTTAAACTAAAATTTTGGGTTTAACCAATAATTTATTTTTAAACAAATTACTTTTAAATAATTTATTTAACAGAAGAATTAAATCTTGAACTAGAATTTCTTTAATAAATTTTCTTTCGGTGGTAACAAAAATTAGATAAGTTAATAAAACAAATAGCTCACCGAAATCAATATTTTCAAAATCGCACATATATATACAATTCGAAAACTGCTTATGTATATTATTATTTTCTCTTGTTTTCAGCATATAAAATTTTATAAATAAATTTTCAAAAGAAAATACCTCACAATCGAATTTAAGATCAACCAAAACCCTAGAAGGCCACGACCCTGAGCTCGACATCGCTCGAACTCATCTCTGTCTAATGCCAGAATCGTCACCACGATTGAACGCTGCCACGAACCCCATCGCCAGTAACTGTTACCTGTCGACCATCCACCAAACCCAGTCGCGAGCTTCACCGCGAACGCCATCGTGAATTCGATACCACGCGAACTCGTCACAAAGCCCAGCCTTTTTCGCGAACGCGCGCGCTTCCATTTCGAGATGCCGCTCCTTCCGCCTTCGATCGAACAACAATGCAGCTTTCCCCCCTTCCAGATCGATCGAGCAATTTTCCCAAGCTCTGATAGCTTCGCGAGCTTCCAGCCTCAATTGCGACCCCACATCACGACTGGAACGACTTTATTCGACCCCATTTATTCTCGTTCGAATGTAGAGGGAAATTGGGCACGCGATTTTATCTTTGAACTTGATCTTGAACAGGAGTTTGAGAAAGGAAAATATTAGCAGTTCAATCTTGGATTCGACTGAGGGGAGGGATTTTTCTATACGAGATTCACTCTCGGTTTTATTTAAATTTGGTTATGATTTTGTTTGAGAAAGAAGGCCTCGATTTTATTATTTTTCTTTCTTTTCTGGAAAGGAGATTAGCTCGGCCATTTTTGTTCGAATTCGATTTTGCTTCTGTAAATAGGGGTGTCGGCCATGACAATTGAAATGAAGGGTTGAACGAAAGAAGGCGTGAATTTAGGCTGAAAGAAGGGAGAGGGATGGGTTGCGTAATCTTCTGCGTGATTTTAGGAGGCTATAATATTTTGTTGTTGACTAATCTAAAATTTTAAAATTCAATTTGAATTCGATCAAATCTAATTGCGTTTACCTACCGTTTGCTCACGTATCAACTCCGAAAATTACGAAAATTGAAATCCGGAAATAATACAACATTCCGGACCCAATGGAACTGGTTTCGTCGAATTCCGAGACTGTTTGAAAAATGACTATTTTTAAATATCGGTTAAACGATATAAATTTCAAAACTGATCAAATCTATTCGAAATTGGATTCTGAAGCTTCAATCATCTTCAGAATTATCAATACAAGTTTTATAAGCTTTCGAAATATTTTTCTTCAACTTTAAATTGAAGATTTAAATTTTATTCACTTCAAATCGATTAAATTTTAAAGTTTAATCGCCAAATTCAAATTGCGATTGGGGATTCAAATTAAATTATCGTTCAAATATTTAAAATTAATTAAATATTCTCAATTTAATTTGTTCAAAATTCCGGGTCGTTACAGGATTTGTGGAGAAGAAGGAGTGAAGAAAATAAGAAAATTGTTAGTTAAAAAATTCATTTGTGAAGGCTATTTATAGACCACTAACGGTCATAACCATTCGTGAAGAGATTTAAACGAACAGACACTTCTTTTGAAAATTGAAACTTTTGATTTTAACGGCCACCATGTCGACATGGGGTATCCCATAATGTCGACATCCCTAAGTTAAAAATAATGTAAAATTTGTTTTGAAAATGGTATTGAACGGAAAACAAGATGAAATGATTCTGGAGTAAAATAAACTAATTTTTCTATGTTTTGAAATAAAGAAGAGTAGAAAAATATATTTTTAGAATGTATATATATAAATTTGATTTTAAATCTCAAGTATATATATTATAAAAGAATATATAAAATTAGAAGATAGTTTTTAAAAACAAACGAAGTTTGAAACAAGAGTTTATTTAAAACTAAAACAAAGAATATTTTAAGGCTAAAACATCTTTTTGAAAATCATTTGAAAAGATAACTTTTAAGGCTAAAACATTTTGAAAAGCATTTTTGAAAATCATTTTGAAAAATCATTTTGAAGTAGTTTTGCAAGATTCTTCCTGCAGAATATCTCATCACATCAGGACTCGAGAACTTGTACAAAACCAGGATGTTCGTGGGTTTGTAAGCCACTTGTCGTAGGTTTGTAAGCTACTTGTTGTGGGTTTGTAAGCCACTAAGAAGATAGAAATGGGTTCCATCCCAAATGAAATTTGGAATGAATATTTCCATGCTATTATGAAGTTTTAACAATAAACTAGGCACAGATCTTGAAATCTTGATCTTGATACTCTAGAGTCTTCAATCTTGATATCTCCATTCTGAATCTTGAGTCTTTATACCGATCAGTCTTCGGTAAACAATACCTGCATATATATATACATACATATATATATATATATATCCTGCATAGTTATTGCATATACATATCTATCTAGACAATAGTGTTAGTATATATTTTATAATAAGATAAGTTAAAAAGGTTGTTGTCATCAAAACCAACATCTCAGTTCCTAACATAACCTGCCTAAAGTTTAGATAACAGTTTACTATACTAAAACTCTATCCAATTCTAAACTCTCCACTGAACCTAAAATTCTTCAAAAATCAAAATAAAACAAAACTAGAAGAACACAATCAATGGGATATAGATGGAGCAAGCAGAGCTAGCATACGAAGGCACGATTCTCAAGCAAGGCAAATAGGAAGAGTTTAGGCTTGATGTGAGTGGGAACAATTTTAATTAGGTGATAATTTTCGGTTAAAATTGATATATTCTCTATGATCTAGGATGATGTTAGAAACCCTAAATTGAAACCTATAATCTAGAAAAGGAATTGAAATCACTGTAAAATGTTAAACCTATTCTTTCTGTTTAAACTGTAAACTCTAAAGTTTGAAACCCCTAAATGTGTAAACCCTAGTTTTGATAGTTAAAACTGAAAAATATGGATTGGTCGAATTAGCAATTAGGGTTCACTGAAAACAGTTAACGGCATGAATTAAACCAAAATTTACAATCAACTTTAAAAAATGAACGAACCCTAAAATTTAGCCTATAATTGGTCCACCCCTGATCCCTGGCAGTTCACTAGTAGCGGTCGATCGGTAATCGTGTAAATTGCAAAATCTATACCTCGGTCCAAAGCGCAAATTTAATAATAAAAATTAACACAAATGATAATTTTTTGTGTGCCTAGTCAAAGGTATTTGGATGAATGTTAGAAGTAGTAGGGAAATTAGTTCCCTATGAGAGGACTCTAGGTCATTACGGTGTTGGGTAATTTTTTTATACCTAATTTGGGATCGAGTAATCGATTGGGGGCGATGTATTTTCACAAATGACTCTCATAAGAGGTTCCACGGTGGATGCCCAACACTGATGAGGATGCCTGATGGAGTGGGCCTAGCATAACGAGAATCCTAGAATGTATGATTTCTAATGTGACGTGATACAGTAAAAATGGAAGATCCCGACGCATGCAATAAGAGGCCAACACTATGATCGAGAGGTGAAAGTGGGTGCAGATGATGAGACACACCGACGAGTCAGCATTTTGGGTTCTTCCTCTCTAGGCATAGTGAGAAATAGGTAGTCGTAGTTGAGGAAAAATCGGTTCCCCAGTAGCCTAGTGGCAGTGATAGTTATGGGAACGTATCCCCACATTAGCCCAAGGGCGGTGCTTCCATAGTTAGTAGCCAAGAGGGCAATATTTTGCATATTGAGTAGCTCTAGGAGCAGTGGTTGATCGTTTAGTTGTGAGTTTTGAGTCATAGTCTGATACTTGGAATAGCCTACACAAACGTAAGTGTAGGTATGTATTAGACAAGAACCCTTAAGTAACCGACCTTAGGAATTCATGGATATTTATAGTACACCCTATGTCATCTCGAGTAGAAATAAAGTTAAACGCACATGATCATCACATATTAAACTTGTACTCATTCGCTATACTTTTGTCTAACCCACCCCATTCTTTCCATTTTCCCCACCACATGAGGAAAAGATAGTAGTTGATTGGGCATAATACGTAGAGAAATGAGCTACACGTTGGAGTTCTCATATTATTTATTATTCAGCATGGAGTTACTTTTGTAAAACTTATGTTGGACTTTGAAAACAATGCATATGGAAATTAAGAATTTTGAAGACTGTTTTTCTGAAATGTCTATTTTTCTGTACTTATATTTTAATTCCTTCCGCTATGAGATCTGAAAGTTTAGAATGTCTTAGAATTTACCTTTATAATTATGCTCCGTAATGTTTAAAAACCAAACAACTCTTATTTCTTGACATGATGCGAATTTGAAAATCACACTAGGCTTTGGATCGATGTGTCGGGAAGTGCGGGTTGTTACATCATGTAACTCTTAACAAAGTAAAATTAGATTTTACTGAAAAAAGTAAGCGATATATTTGGTCTAAATGTCACACCACCTTCTAAGTGATGTGTGAACGTTAATATTCGAATAGTTCGATATTAATCGCTGATCAAATTTACACTTAAAGAGTTGCACAACTGAATCGTTGAATACTCCTTGACCGCATGATTTAATTAGTTTATAATTGTTATAAATTAATTAAATTAATTTATATTTATGAAATATTAGTTATAAAATTTTATTTTTGATTTGATGAACAAATATTATTAAATGTATCTATAATAGCTATAAACATATTAATCGATATATGACATCGATGCGCGTTTAAATTGGATTTAAATGCAAAATATTTTGTTCGGCCTTCAAAATAAGTTTGAAGCCCATAAATCCCCGTTCTGCTAAAATGTAATAGATTTTATTGTTGTGGACATATATTAGTAGAATAAATCCCCGCTCTGCCATAGATTGGTTGTTTGATTGTATGGACATATATGTTAGCAGAATAAATCTCCTTTTTGCTATAAGTTAATTGTTGATTGTTTAGACATCTATTTAGCAGGACAAATCACCATCCTGCTATTATGTTATTTGGACATGTTTATACTGGTTAGTTTATATTGACATGTTATTTCCTGATTATGATATGAAGTGTATTTACATATATGTTGACTTATGTAAATAAACTGTTGAATGACTTGAAAATGAAATTGAAATTAAATGGTAACTTAAATTAGTACCATTGGGATTGCTAATTCTCCTTTTGAATTTATGAAGTATGATTTTGAATTAACTTCAATTCTTTAATCAGTCTAGGGTTTTAAAGTTTATAAATGATTTTCACGTTATATAATTATTTTATAAAGGTATTTATAAATAGTAACTTATTATAATAAATGGGTTTTACTAGATAAAAGGGTTTATTTAAAGTAATTTAAAATGAGATTTTGTAAATGATATTTTGTAATGTCAAAGATATTTTATAAAGGAAATTTTATAAAGAGTTTTGTTCATGGAAAAAGGTTTTATAATTTTTTTAGAGATTTTAAAAAAAGTTTAAATCTAGTTTGAAATTTATAAGGAGGTTTGAAATATGAAGTGAACTTATAATTTTTTTTAAGGGATAAGCGAATGAGTTTTATAAAGTGAATGGGTTTTATAATAAGTAATATTTTGAAAAGGGAATTTCTTGGCCATTTAATATAAAATTAGAGAAAAAGGAATTTTCAATTATTTTTGGTAAATACTTATATTTTTGAGATAAATAAAAATGTTTATCAAGTATAAAAAGATGTAAGGGGTTTGAGATAATTGTTTTAGAAAAGATCTTTTGATCAAGTTTTATAAAGAGGATTTTATTAATTAAAGGTTATTTAATAAAGGCTTAGTGGATACCATGTGGAATTAAATCAATGTTTGATGTTTGTTTATTTGGTAGTTAAATAACCGACTATCAAATCTGGACCAAAACGTAACTTTGGAAATATCTAGGAGAAACATGAGAATTATATGGTACAGTTACTGTTAGTGGTGTTATACTGTGCATATAAATCTCGTTTTGTTCTTCTAGGATAAATGATAAGGAAATCCATCCACAAACGATCAGGAGGTGAACTCCGCTCTTATCTTTTGTTTGCTTATTTCCTAAATAACCACGGTTGAGTTTACCGAAAACTATCGAAAGTTGTTTCGAAGAGACCGGGATCGGATCTGATCTCGCACTTACCCCTCATGTTGGGGTATGCTCCATCAGTTGGAATGTGCAGCATGATAGCGGGTTCTCGCTTTCTGTTTGGTGGCGAGCAAGAGACTCTTACCCCTACATGTACCTAGGAAAGGGTTGGTTTTCAGTCACGAGGCTGGCCGGAAAATCAGATTCGAGGTACCAGTGTGTGCCACGGTGGTGCTGGGATGGTTGAAAAGCCTACCGGTTGTCACTGTCGATGGTTGAAAAGCCTAGACCTTCACATCGTGGTATCAGAGCTTAGGTTGAGCGAACACCTAGGCTTTGGTGGGGTTGACTCATTTGAGATGGGGTAAGTTAGACCCTAAAATGAGTTGAGTGTATATATTGAGTGTGTATTTGTTAGTGCTATACAAATATTTTATATTGTGTTGATTTATCGGTTGAGTGGTTTACGAATTCTGGTCGAGATGTGGGGCACCATGGTGTCGATAGAGGTTTCTAAACACTTAAACTAGGCAAATCAACATAGTATTGTTTTAAATGGGTAGATGAAATAATTTTACCTAAATTATATTATATATATAAAAGAATAATTTTCAAAAATAAACTATAGTTATATATAATGTGATTGTTGGTAGGAGTTGAAAATATTTAATTATTATCATATAGGGTTTGATTAATCATGATCGTCCAATTTTGAGCATTGACTATTATCTAATTTATTGGTAGTTTTCCCTTTTCCATCATAATTTGGGTAGATAGAATTTGTGGGAACATTGAATCGAACACCTTGTGAATTAAGTTTCAAAGTTTGACTATAAGGCGTTCGATGATGATGTTGGGTTAAAAATTGGATTTTAATAAAAGGTGTTTATTCAAAGAAATATTTCAGATGATCTTATAAAAGTTGATTTTATATATCAGAGTTTTAAAATATATTTTGAAAACAAGTTGATTTTACAAAGAACTTAAATCCCGATGCTTTTGGAAAATGGTTTGCAAGTTTTGGGAATTATAGAAAAAATTTACGTAAAAATACTTTGAGGTATAAATATTCTAAGACAAAAGGGAATTTGAGAGTAAGATTTATCTTTGAACAGTTCGGGAAATGAGTCTCGATCTATTTTGTGATGATCTGAATAATCTTCTAAGTGACAATCGGATGTTTGCTTTGGCAGATGTGATAGCACACTTAGTATATTAATCTCTTTGTCATTGTATGATCGAAACATGTTCAAATCCGAATGAATCCAAAGAAAGTGGATGATAAATATTTTGTTGAAATCGATTTAGTTGGAAATATATATAGAGTATTGTTTCGAAAAGGGATTTGAAAAAGAAGAAATATTTTTATAACTAACTAGTTCGAGTGACTCAAGAGTGACTAAAATTGGGCAGGAGATGTGTTCGGACGGTAAATACTTCTCCTGAGTATTATCCTTCTTGGTAAAGGGGACTTATGATACTATTCGGTAGTACCCGGTTCCTTGATATCATTTTGGAGTTACTCGAGCAATATGTATATTTTCTAAGGGTTAAAGATAAAGTATCATTTCAAAAAGTTTTTGAAATAAAACCCGGGTATTGGCTCTTAAGTTTCCAAAATATAGTAGTACTTTGATGTAAGAATGGGTTGATAAATGAAGTTAAAATTGATTTAATAAAAAGGTTTAGTAAACTTGGTTTTATTAAACTATGTCTTTTGATTTTAAATCTAGGAAGTGAAAAGTTATTTGATGTTATTGGGCCGGCTAATAAACTTCTTTACCTTAGAGGAGTCTAAAGAAAAGTAGACTCTAGGACGGAGTTAGGATACCATCATCCTAATTCTCTTAGCTACTTACCAGACCGATTGGGTAAACATGTTGGATTAGTCGACTCAGTTTTAAGACCCAAGTTATTTTGGGCCTACATCTGAATAGAATAGATGAATAACGTTTAAAATCAGATGTTTTGTATACTCTTAGGATGTAGAAGAGTATTATACAAATTTATAAATTAAAATGATTTTATGAATAAGTTTCATAAATAAGTTGTGTCATTTTAAAGTGTTGAACCTAAGTTGATATTTCTATGAAATGTACCACAAATCATTTTGGGAAGGTAAAAAGTAATTGGGCAGTAAGAACCTATAAATGAGTACGTAAGTTGTACGTAGAAGCTTCCTCTTTTTCATATAATTCTCGATCCAAGATTCGAGTACATGACTTCGAGGTGTTTCACACCATTCCGAATAAGGGTCTATTACTCAATTTTTGACGGCAAGCACTTGGTGAGGATTTTTTATACAGGACAAATGTTTTCTATCATAGTTACATCTATGTAAGGGGAACATAGGTTCTAAATCAGGGAGCCTGATCAAAGTCCGCACTAGAAAATCGGATGAGCGATACTAGTTTGGAAGTTAAGTAATGTATTTGAGTAATGATCGAATCATATTTCTATATAATAAAGATCTATGTACATCGTACGAACTGATGTGTAGTGCTAAGTGTTTTCTGGGTTAGTTTAAGGTGTAATTTCGGGGTCGAAATTCTTTTAAGGGAGGGAGAGTGTAACGACCCGGAATTTCACTGCTTTAATTTATGGATAATTAATTAATTTTAAATATTCAATATATAGATTTTATAATAAAAATAAAGCTCTTTTAAAAGATAAATAATGATGGTGAAATAGTTTTTAAAATTTGTTTACAAAAATATTTGGAAGAAAAATCAAAAAATGTGATCGGAATTCGTTTTTCGAATTTTTTGACTTTTCATTGACTAAAAGTTGTCAGAAATGTTGTGATCAAATAGCATATGTATATACATTCATTTATAACTAAAGTTAGGATTTCATTTCACATATATATATGTATTTACTTAAATATCTTATATATAAGTAAGATAAGTTTTCTTTGATTTAAAAATATATATATTTATTTAAAAGTAAAGATGCTTAGGAAAACATATGTAGACATAAGTACACATATGCATTAAATGCATGTTGGCTTAGAAATGTAAGGGGGGACAAGGTGGCGCAAGGTGGGTAGAGCGCAAAGGACAAGGGTGTTTAGGTAATTCCTTTTTTTCTCTTGTTTATAAATAGTCTTTCCTTCTTCACATTTTACCTCCTCTTCCTTCTATCCTATCTTTCTCATTTCCACTATAAATGGAAATTTTCTTTTTCTGAAACTGTATAAAAGTCCAATAGCTACAACTTTTATTTGTAACACATTTTCAAATTTGAGTGTAGCTATGTCAAAAATGCATTTCTTTCAGACATGTTTTTGGATTCAGAAATTCAAGTTCGAAAATAGCTCCTCTAATCTCGGCCATATATTCCTAAAAAATAACTGAAATTAAGTGTTTCTTTTTTTTAAATTGTAGAGGAAAGAATTTTCTAAAACTTTCCTTTTGACTGCTTTAGCAATATCCGAGAATTACATGTCCAAAAATCGAGGGGAAATTGACCTATTTTTGAGTGAATTTTGTGATTTTCCAAGTTTTTCGAACTCCAAAATGCATCAAGTTTTCAAAGGTTTTTTGGTGAGTAAATTCTTTAACTTTAGAACAGTTTTTACCTTTATATGTATTTAATATTGGATGGTATAATAAGTTGGTTGTTTGGTGGAATATTATATGGTTTGAATATTTGTATGTGTTGCTAGTTGAGGTTTAGATATTGACTTGTGAATCAAAAGCTAAACGTTGTGTTTCATTATAAAGATGCGATTTTTGGGTTTGTGCTATGATGTTCATATGATTATGTATGTTTAGGCATGTGTATGTGATGTCATGCTAAGGAAGTGGAACTTTGATATGGTATTGACGATTGGATTTCTTTATGGAAAAACTAGTGTTTAGTTTAAAGGAAATTGAAAATCATTTCAAAGTTTTCAACTTTGTTTTCTTATGCAAACTCTTATGCTATGTTTATGATAAGTTGGTAAGTATTTAAGTGTTGAGGTTTCAATGAGGAAAGTCAAAACATTTTTAAGTTATGGTTTCCATAGCGATAGTCGCTATGGATGCAGTTTCGCTTTAAAAAATTGAATTTTTCAAATATAAGTTTCATACTTAAAATTATGTTGTAAATTTTTTATAAGCCTAACAATAATGTTTTTAAAAGTTAATTAAGGGTTTAATAATTAATTAATCAATTTTTAATAATTATTAATTAATTAAGTGTTAATAAGGTTTATTAACTTTAATTAAGTGAAAATTAGTTACTAATTAGTTACCCTTTAAAGGATAAGATTAGTTTTGATTAATCAATTATTAAGTATGATTAATTTTTAATTAATTATAAGTTAGGTATATGATTTACTTTAATTAATTACTAATTAAATATAGGGCTAATTATTGATTAATTATTAACCATGTGTTTAATTTTAAATTAATTAAGGTTTTAATTTATAAATTATTTATTAAAGGTTTAATTTATTATTTAAGACTTAATTAAAGATTATTTAATTGAAATCAATTAATATTAAATTATTAATTAAGGTTTAAATGATTGTTTAATACTTAATAAAGGATTAATTAGTGTTTAATTATTTATTTAATAATAAATCTAGCCTAAGCAAATTTTAGAGTTGCAAGTTTTCATCAATGTGGACTAGGGTTTTTCTTCTCGTCGCCTCTTCTTTTTTTCATTCATTCTCTTCTTAGTCTCCCGTTCTTTTTTCGCTCTCTTTCTCTCTTAACCCCGGCTTTCCCCTTTGTTGTGACTTGCAAACTTATCCATTCTTAAACCCCTCTTTTTCTTGCTCAGATCCTCCGTTTCGCTTCTCCTTACCTTCTTTGAGTTCGACAGCCGTCCGATTGTTGTACTTCAGTCCTTGTTCTGGTCAACCTGCCACACTATCGCACCATTCATTTGCCCTTGGTGACTGCCTGCAGTGGAAGTGGCATTTTTCTGAACTAGTTTTGGCGCTCTTCAGTTACGGTTGTCTCCTATTTTCCCTTTGTACTTGCAATTGGTTTTGGTCTTGTTGATTTCTGTTGTTTGGTGGAGCTCTCTACGTTTGATCTATTTTTTGGGTTTTTGTGATGGTAGCCATCTACTCAATGTTGCTTGTTTTCTGCTTGTTATATTGGAGCTTTTGTTTCTTGTTGCCATGTTGATCTCGTTATATGCAGTGGTTGGTAGCAACTTGTCTTGCTTTGCTGCTGGATTGGTTATGGTTGGTTGGTCTTTATGGTATAGGGTTCTATTAGTTTGTATTTTGGATCCGATGTTGGCGAACGGTTCTAGTTTTTCTGCCTTGTCGTTTCTTCGCAGCAGTTGATTGGATTCTTGGCGATTGCTTCAGCAACGGAGATTCGTTTTGGGTTGCTTGCTTGTGGTGCTTCATTTCGGCTTTTGGGCAGTTTTATCTTAGTCGTTAGCTTATATTTGGGTGCTTGCCTGACAGACTCTTCTGCTCTATCTTGCAATCTCGTGCATCTTTTTGGGTGCCTTTTGGTATGGTGATTCTCTGCTATTTTCGTGATATGGGTGCTGTGTTGCTGTTGCTTGCTTCTATGTGAAGTCTGTTGTTTGTGGTATGGGTGATTGCTTCTGCAGTTTGTGGTATGAGTGTTGTTTGTGATATACGTGATTTGGGTGCTTGTTTCTGCTGTTTATAGTATGTGTGGACTGGTTCTTGATCCTTCTTAATGCAGTCTGCTGTGTTGATACTGTTATGTTATGATGGATATTGCATCGATGGATTTTTCTTTGGTGATCCACTCGAATTAGTGGTGAAATGATCCTCTCGATCATGTGATATTTCTGTGATGTATGACGGTTATTGCTATGGTTATTGCTTGATGGTTCATTGCCTTCAGTAATAACATTCATGGAAATAATAAGCTCTTTGCTATTGCTAAGAAGGAAATGGTGTAGGTCTGTGCTACTTTGCTAAGATGGAATGTTATTATGAAATGGTGATGAAATCATGTAGCCTTTAGTGCTGTGTTGATTTTTTTTTGCTTAGCTTGATTGTGTGTTGCTAGTTTGTAGCACACTGCGTTGTGCTCTTTTAATTTTTATTTAGTAGCATAGGTAACCTGTCTATCTCCTGTTCCTTGTAATTGTTTATTATTTTTGTTGTAATAAAAAGTGGACGGTCCACTTTAAAAACCGGCTGGCCTTGCCAAAATTATTTATTTAATAATTAACTATTGTTTAATCATTTATTTAAAGGTTTAATTATTTCTTAATTTATTTATTTAATTAAATTAAGATTTAATAAAAATTAATTATGATTTAATAAGAGTTTAACTTATAATTAATTATTTTAAAGGGGAATTTAAGTTTTAAATCCTTTGATTTTCCAAGAATCAATTTATTTAAAAAGGGAATTCTTTTATAAAGGATAGTTTTCAGCATAAGGGATTCAAATGTTGATACCATTAAATAGATAAATGACTGTGAATAAGTTATGATGTGATTGTTTATGTTTGTGTGGACAACTATTAGCAGAATAAATCTCCGTTCTACCATAAATTGATTGTTTGATTGTGTGGACATTTGATAGCAGAAGAAATCCCCGTCTTGATATAATGTAATAGATTTGATTGTTGTGGACAATCCCTGCTCTGTTATAGATTGGTTGTTTGATTGTATGAACATATATGTTAGTAGAATAAATCTCCATTTTGCTATAAGTTAATTGTTGATTGTTTGGACATCTATTTAGCAAGACAAATCACCATCCTGCTATTATGTTATTAGGACATGTTTATACTGGTTAGTTTATATTGACATCTTATTTCCTGATTCGGATATGAAGTGTACTTACATATATGTTGACTTATGTAATTGTTCAATTACTTGAAAATGAGTTGAATTTAAATGGTAACTTAAATTAGTACCATTGGGATTGCTAAGCCTCTTTTTGAATTTATGAAGTATGATTTTGAGTTAACTTCAATTCTTTAATCAGTCTGGGGTTTTAAAGTTTATAAATGATTTTCACATTATATAATTATTTTATAAAGGTATTTATAAATAATAACTTATTATAATAAAAGGGTTTATTTAAAGTAATTTAAAATGAGATTTTGTAAATGATATTTTGTAATGTCAAAGATATTTTATAAAGAGTTTTGTACATGGAAAAAGATTTTATAAATCATTTAGAGATTTTTTTAGAAAAGTTTAAATCTAGTTTGAAAATTTATAAGGAGGTTTGAAATATGAAGTGAACTTATAAAAAGAATCTTTTTTAAGGGATAAGCGAATGAGTTTTATAAAGTGAATGGGATTTATGGTAAGTGATATTTTGAAAAAAGAATTTCTTGGCCATTTAATATGAAATTTGAGAAAAGGGAATTTTCCAATTATTTTTGGTAAATACTTATATTTTTGAGATAAATAAAAATGTTTTTCAAGTATAAAAGGGATGTAAGGGGTTTGAGATAATTATTTTAGAAAAGATCTTTTGATCAAGTTTTATAAAGAGGATTGTATTAATTAAAGGTTATTTAATAAAGGCTTAGTGGATACCATGTGGAATTAAATCAATGTTTGATGTTTTTTTATTTGATAGTTAAATAACCGACTATCAAATTTGGACCAAAACGTAACTTTGGAAATATCTAGGAGAAACATGAGAATTATATGGTACAGTTACCGTCAGTGGTGCTATATTGTGCGTATAAATCTTGTTTCGTTCTTCTAGGATAAATGATAAGGAAATCCATCCATAAACGGTTAGGAGGTGAACTCCGCTCTTATCTTTTGTCTGCTTATTTCCTAAAGAACCGGGGTTGAGTTTACCAGAAACTATCGAAAGTTGTTTCGAAGTGACCGGGATCGGATAAGTACAAATCATTCAAAAACCACTTCAATCCAACTCAAGCGTTTCAAACTGAAGATATCTTGAAGAGGATTGAAGACGGTGCCTTTGAAGTGCAAGGGCTACTTGCTACTAATCCCGAGGGTGATTCCAAAATGGATGTAGTAGAGGTAGTGCCTTCGGTTTCATTCAGACCTAGAACGAACTTGTATGGATGAATGCTGACATTGCATTTCTACCAGAGGGCAGTGTTAGCATTCCAAGATGGTTTGCTAAGAGAGAAGGTAAATGCGTTGCCTCAAGCCTCACAACCTAGGAAATTGCTAAAACAGGGTAGATACTGCAGGGCAATGTGGGTCGCTCCCATTAGAGTGTGTCACCACCTTTCTAGATTATCACATTATGGATTTGGTTGTGCATGAGAGATCTCGACAAAGGTTGGGAACAACCAGGGTGATGACATATTCGGTACTATCCAAGTTCAGAGGTAGGCCGGTTCTGTGTTGGCGGGATGGACTAAGTTCAGGGTCTGACCCCACGTACATTTTATCTAGAGGTGTACTGCACGGAAGGTAGTCCCTTACCTTTCCATTATTGGAATCCTTTCTCCAATAAGCGCCGTGCGGACTTGATTGTGTACCTATTATGATGGAATTTAATAATGTAACAATTTTGGCTATTTTCATATATTTATTTTGAACGCTTAGACATTATCATAATATCACTGGATTTTCTATAAAAATGCTTTGGTTATCGTAAGGTAAAAAACCATCCACGTTTATGTGCGGCGTGGTCTTACGAGATACCTTTGATTTTAAAAGTGTTTTACAAGTTATAATTAAAGTTCCTTGTAAACTGTCTTTCTCTCACTGGTTTTACCAGACTGACCCAGACGTTGTTTTCCTATGATGCTCGGGTCAGCCCGAGCATATTTTCCAGATTTAGCTGGATTCTTTGGAGCTTTCAGGTGACAAGCTGGATTCTCCCATACGTATTCACGTATCTTATATTCTTCAACTGTTCGGTTTTGTTTTTTTCTTGTCTAGTATTTGTCAGCAATTGTAAGGAAAGGCTGTTATAACTGTCCAAGTTGATTATATGTTAGTGTACTCTTATGTTGTGTATAATAAAGATGATTTCTTTTTGTATAGACTTGTTCATATTATATATAACTCGTCATGTTTTGTGAGATTTTGTTTTATTTTTTTCTTCACCCCAAATGACCTGTCTTTCGGACACTTAAATGATCGGCACATGAATACCAAAGATGTATTTAGTGTCGTCTTTAGGTGTACAAAAGGCAGATCGTT
This sequence comes from Allium fistulosum, assembly GCA_030737815.1. Taxonomy (NCBI): domain Eukaryota; kingdom Viridiplantae; phylum Streptophyta; class Magnoliopsida; order Asparagales; family Amaryllidaceae; genus Allium; species Allium fistulosum. The sequence continues at coordinate 1,081,820,266 of CM060902.1, forward strand.
ACAGATAAGGGAAGGGGAATTAGTAAGAGATCTAGATCCTAACTTGTCTCCATTCTTCCCCTATATAAGCATCTCAACCCACACCTATTATAGACGTTTTTTTCGAGAGTTTCCAAACCATCCTATTTCTAGCTGATCCCTAATCTCATCTTCTCTATTATTACAAGCTTAAATCAAATCAAACTAAATACTATTTGATAGCCGGTGGTCTATAATTCGGGAGATATCACCTTCAGGATTGAAATTCGATTTAGGAGTTTAATTCAACGCTTGAAGGTGTGATTTTTTGGCATATGTATAAGGTACTGATCTAATCTACATTTACACTCTATTGAATTATTATTTATATATATCATATTCTATTATATTAGTTAAATGGCGATTCTATTATATCAATATATTATCATAATCGGATTGGTTATATGTTTATGTATACTTATATATTCATATAAAAGAAATATTTTTTGTCATGTATCTACTTATATACGCACGATTCAAAATAAAAAAACCATTTTTTTATTTAATTAATTTAATATACGTCATTTAATTATATATGAGCTTTATAATTTAAATTCTATATTCTATTCTAATCAAAATATGTTTTTATAATTTTATATTAATTGTTTCATACATAAAACATTTTTGGAAAAATAAAATAATGTTTATATATTTATATACAATTATTTAATCTAATTAATCATGAAAATTAATTATATCCACACACACACACACACATATATATATATATATATGTATTATAAAATATGTTTTGCATGTTATAAAATTAAATTAGCACCTAATATATATTCAAAAAATATAAAATTATAAAAACAAACATTTTTTAATATTGTTTAAATATGTTAAAATTAGCCAAAAACTAAAATAACTTTAAAATTATTTTTATATTATAAAAATTATATATTAGATATTCAACAAACAAAATATCACTTATATTTCGACTAAAAATTTAAAATTTTGTTTTCAAAATATATTTCTATTTTATATTTCATATTTATCCGCATAGATTTTAATTTAAAATAAATATATTTGCATTATAAATTTTTTATGCCGGGCATATTATTAGGTATTTACATATATAAATTATATATATATATATATATTTAAATATTTAAAAGTATTAATATACTTATACTTATTATTATATTATTTATATATGTGTGTGTGTGTTTAATATATATACACTCTTTTTATTTTTTTAATTATATGTATATTACTTTCGGTTTTACAATAAATAAAAAAACTTATTATATAAATAATTTAAACATACACATATAATTATATATATATATATATATTTAATGTTAAAATTCCATATATACATACCACACACACATATATATAATTATATAAAATAAAATATAGTTTATACATATACTCATGTGTATATATATATTAAATTTATATTTAGAATATTTTATATACATAAATTAAAGTATATAAACATATATTTGAATAATATATTTGTATAATAGATGAGCTAACATGCCCGTTGCGGTAATAATCCCAACGCATATACATGGACATGTTATACCTTGGACGCATTGCAATGTTACATATGCACACACATATATTTGTATATGATACATGTATATATATAATATAACACTAACTGCATAATATAAAACTTTATTATAAATTTAAATAAAATAAATATTTTATTTAAAAGAAATTTTGAAATGTTTTAAATAAATTTGACTTTACAAACCCAATAAAGATCCAAAATGATAATTTTTTTTGAAATTCATCCATTACGGGCTAGCCCAGCTCCAATAATGGTGTCTTAGCCCAATAGCCAGTGCAGTCTAAATTAATCATGTTATGGTTAACTAATTAAGCTCATATCTCAGTTAATAGGGTGTCTAAATGGGTACCGTCGAAGGATGGGTTTAGGTAATTAAGTACTATGACACCCCGCACCTCTAGGCACCCTGAAAATCGGACATGACTAGAAGCACGGGTGGTCGGGTGAAATAAAAATCCATAACATAGCATAGAGACTAAGGCAACAACATATAATGATTAAAATATTACAACGGAAGAAAACTTTCACTAATTATAAATTAATAGCAAAACAGCTTCATTAGAAACAACATTATCCCAAATTTATTTCTAAAACCAAAAGTACCAAGTAGTCTCCACCAAAACATAAAACATAACAAAGTTCATAATATAGGTCCCCATATATAGAGTAAAGTGCAAAAAAGAGAAACGAAGTACATGAAACAAAAGAAACAAAAGCTGAAGATAACAACTGCTCCAATGACCCTCCAAGCTGCAAAGAACTGCAACCTACACCTGCCCTCCTGTGATTTGGAGAAAATAGGCAAAGTAGGAATGGGTCAGACATAAAGTTTAGTGAATGAGAAATAAGATGAAGCATAAAGAATAAAAAGTTTAATTCTAGGTCTTCCTCGGATATCGCAGAGGGTGAATAATATAATGCAGTGAATCCTTCTAAGATACAGTTCGTAAGAAGCCAAAGTCCATGGCCACTCTAGGGAAGTCAACCATGCAGTAATACTAAACGTCAATCGGCCTTTCAGACCTATTGTCCTTACCTATCCACGTGCTACACGTGAAAGTCATGCTCTTCACCCGTGCACTGTAACTGAATTCCTCTTACGTCTGACCGGCGCCGACTCAAACAACCTCGCAGGACCCCGAAGTTGCGCTCAGTCTCTACCAAACTGGACTCCTATCCTCCTGTCTCCTCGGTCACCAACGTGGACTTGCCCCTATCCAAAGTGTCGGCCCTCCGAAAGAGCGCCCGCAGCTGGGTTGGTTGCGCAAAATCCTCCAACGGTCTGCCTAAAGAAGCCTATGTCAAAGCACACTTGTCCTGTTCCGTCCGCGTCGATCTACCTGAAGAAGCCTACAATTGTGGATGCTATCTATCCTATGTACTAGCAACCTATGAAAGGTAACAAACATCCTTGCGAACCTACTTGCCAGCTCCTAGTACGTACAGCCAGAACTATATTTTGGTCTTAACTGCATGAAACACCTATCCAGACTTTTACAAGGTCTGCCTACCAAATCGCTTCCAGATTAATTAATTTTACTGTTACAGTTTACATACTGTTTATTTCCATTAATCTACTTTAGGCCATTTTTACATCCGATTTGGTTATTTCACAATTTTCTTTTTTCTTACATAAATGGTATTTCAATTTCACGTCCGTTCAGTCCGTATGGTTTGTCTGTAATTTTTATACCATTTGTTACAGATTACACTAGCCTTTAGGGTCCATTTAATTTACATTTTTTTCACCCTAATTTACGTTCTCCTTTTAGAGATTTAATCTGTACAAAATTTTTATCCACTAGCCACAAACCATTTAATTACACAAAATTCCACTTTTACATTTTTTGGCCACATATGAAACAAATAATTATGCCAATTAGACTTCCCAATTTCGTTCCAAAACCATATTCACAATTATGTAATTATATCAATCAAAACCATAATTTTATTCAAGTAACATATTCTAAATTTATTCAACTAACATGTTCTACCATTAGAAATTGAATAACAATTCTAATTCAATTTAATTAAACCAATCTTATTTACGCCATGAAACGTGAATAACAATTTGTTTATTCCAAATTTCAACCCAAACATGAATTAGAATCGAGAAGTGGAAGAAGAAAAAGATACAATAATTTACATAAATTTCAATCTTATTTATGCCTTAAAACGTGAATAGACAATTTATATGTCCCATATTTTAAACCAAACATGAATTAGATTTGAGAAGTGGAAGAAGAAGAAGTTGCAGTAATTTACATCTATTCTCAATTAATAACAGAAATTAATTCATATTAACGTGCCAGAAAAGAACTGAAATTGAACTACTTTATTTTTCTATTTCATATTAATTCCCACTCACCTGGCACTTGAGCTTGTATAAATTTGAAAAAGCTTTGCTTTAATCTTTCTCCCTTTGATTCTTCTAAATTCCCCAAATTGCTTGAATATATATAGATAATTTAATTTGGTAGAGATTTGTTTATTTAGTAGAGAAAAGGAGGAAGAATAATACACACTAATTTTACTGTAGAATTATGGTGACGGCTGAATAAGAGATTAGGTTTAGGTTAGATGGTTTATTTATTGATTGTTTGAGTAAATATAATCCATTAGATTATTTTAGATTAAATCTGGTTCTTTCAATGGTTATCCATTCTATCCCATACACATCACTCAACCAATAAAATTTAGCCATCTCATCCTATTACATCATTGGAGCGAATGGGAAGCCACTACATGTCCAAAACAACGTTGAAATACGTAGGAAAATCGCTGGAAACGAAACAGCTAAAAAAACATCGCTCTAGATTTTTGGGCGACAACGGGACTTGATCCTTGGTCACTAAGGAAGTCAACATGCGCCTATACCACTGTACCAAATGCGCTTTTAATTTCTTTTTAATTATATTTCCCGTAAAATATTGGGGTGTTACATTCTCCCCCCTAAAGGATTTCGTCCCCGAAATATCCAAAGACGGAAGAACGTAATTAACAACCACCATCCAAGAACGACATCCATCTACTCAACCTTCATCCATTTCTACCATTGTCCTTATTTTTAACTAATGCAGTTTATGATTTATGCAAAGTGAAATGCATATGAACTTACCTAATGCGAAAAGGTAGTCGGTCTACTAATTCAGTTGACCTCCTATAATGCAGGTATGCTTATGCCATGCAACCAAATGTATACAATTACCCTAGTATAATTGATAATTCTATATGTATGTTTTAATCATTCACCCAAATGCACCATCCATATGCAACATCCATTTACACACACACAGAGATATATACACAACCATGTGCAAATGCAATAGATAACAGGCACGCATATGCAGGTGTGTGTACCTAGTTGGCCGATTATCCTAATAAATATCTATCTAGTGCATGAAATGCATCCATTTGCAAACATTAGCATCCACTTGCAATCATTTTTATCCATCAAACTTAACATGCCCTAATGACATGTTTACAACCAAGCTATCATCCATAGGTTTCACCTAAAGATTATATAAAAAAAACCCTAACCAAGGAAAGATCAAAGATCAAAGATAGGATATTTGAAGTGTACCTTCAAATAGAAAAGGATAAGAAGTTCGAATTCTCTCCTCAGATTCCCATGTGCACTCCTTGGGATCATCTCTCCACTGAACCTTCACTAGACGAACTTCCTTGTTACGTAATCTCTTGACGTCGTGTTCCAATATACGGGTGGATGTACGACGCACAAGTGATTCGCACTCTACCTCCACTTCCCTTAGCTGATCGGGTTTTACTACTACTGCGGAATCGTGTAGACACTTCCTCATATGCGAAACATGAAAAACATCATGAACTCCTGCCAACTTATCTGGAATACCAACTTTGTATGCCACTTTTCCAATCCGTGCGACAATAGGGAAGGGTCTTACAAATCTCGGTGCCAACTTACCCACTGAGCCAAATCTCATAACGTTTCTCAAAGGAGAAACCTTGACAAAAACCATATCTCCAACCTTAAACTCCAAATCTGAACGTCTTTTGTTGGCATATGACTTTTATCTATCTTGTGCAGTCTTCAACCTCTTGCGAATCAAATCCACCTTCTCAAAAGTTTCCCTCACCAAGTCTGGTCCAAGCAAGATCCTATAGGTGGTATCTCACCAACAGGCTGGTGATCTACATGGTCTGCCATAGAAGGCCTCGAATGGTGCCATCCCAATGCTTGCTTGATAACTATTATTATATGCGAACTCCACCAAAGGTAGGTGGTCTTCCCAAGAGCCTCCGAAGTCAATGATGCATAATCTGAGAAAATCTTCCAAAACCGTATTTACCCTCTCAGTCTGTCCATCTGTCTGAGGGTGATATGCCACGCTCAGATTCAATTCCGTTCCCAAGGCTTGCTGAAGACTCCTCCAAAACTCGCTGGTGAATAATGGATCTCTGTTGCTCACAATGCTGGCGTGAACTCCATGAAGCCTAACTATCTCCCTTACATAAAGAGTCACCAAAGAAGCTGCCGTCCTATTACTCTTAGTGGGTATAAAATGAGCGCTCTTCGTCAGTCTATCCACAATGACCCAAATTCTCGTGTTTCCTCTCCATGACCTTGGTAATCCATCTACGAAGTCCATAGAGACGCTCTCCCATTTCCATAATGGAATATCCAATGGCTGCAACAGTCCTCCGAGCTTCTTCTATTCCGCCTTTACCCTTTGGCAAGTGATGCACTTCGATGCATACTCTGCCACCCTCTTCTTCATTCCGGGCCAATAAAATACCCTCTTCATATCCCGGTACATCTTATCACCACTAGGGTGCACTATCATCCTAGAATGATGTGACTCGACCAATACCGCATCTACTAAATCCTCACTACGAGGAACGCCAAGTCTACCATCCCTTCTAAGCCATCCCCTAGTGTCCATGGTATAGCACCTAAGATGTGGTGATGACTCTCCTCTACCAAGCTTATCTAAAATGTCCTTTAACTCTTCGTCCTCACCTTTCCTTGCTCCAATCTGCTCCATCAAAGTAGGCTGGACGTCGAGGGCTGCTAACAATCCTGGAGCTAAATTCGATGGACGTCTAAAATCAAAGGTAGCAATGTACTCCAAATGCTTCCATTCCAAAAACAGAGGACTTAAAACCACTTTGTGTCTACTCAACGCATCTGCTACTACATTACCCTTGCCAGGGGTATAGGAAATCTCAAAGTCATAAGAGGTTAAAGACTCCATCCATCTTTGCTGTCTCAAATTCAAGTCTTTCTGAAAGAACAGATTCTTTAAAGACTTATGATCCGTGAAAATCTCAAACCTTTCTCCTAAGAGATAGCGCCTCCAAGACTTGAGAGTAAAAACTATAGCTGCCAACTCAAGATCATGCGTCGGGTAGTTCTTCTTATGTGTTTTCAACTGTCTACTCGCATAACACACTACCCTACCCTCTTGCATCAGTACCGTCCCTAGCCCTGTACCACAAGCATCCGTATAAACTGAGAAAGGCTTGGTTCTATCCGGTAATACCAATACGGGCACGGTAGTTAAAGCTTCCTTCAGTCGACTAAAGGCATCCTCACACTTGGCATCCCAAAAAAAGCTGAGCTCTTCTTGGTAAGCCGAGTAAGTGGAGCTGATATCCTAGCGAAGTCCTTAATGAACTTCCTATAGTAGCCCGTAAGACCAAGGAAACTCCTTATGTCCGTGGCATTCTTAGGGGTTTGCCAATCTTGTATTACTGCCACTTTCGCCAGATCTACTAAAAGTCCATCCTCCGAAACGATGTGTCCCAAAAAGCGAACCTCATCCCTCCAGAAGTGGCACTTGGAGAACTTCGCCTTCAACTTATGTTCTCGTAAGGTCCTAAGAACTTCTTCCAAGCGAACAGTATGCTCCTCCTTGCTTCGCGAATAAATCAAAATGTCGTCGACGAACACCACCAAAAACTTGTTTAACGATTCACGAAATACTCGACTCATCAGGTCCACAAAATATGTCGGAGCATTGGTTAGCCCAAATGGCATGACTATACACTCAAATAACACATCCGGAGTCCTGAACGCAATCTTCTCGATGCTATCCTCCACCACACGCAACTAATGAGATCCCATGGCCAAATCGAGCTACGAAAATACCTTGGCTCCTACTAGCTGGTCGAAGAGATCGTCTATATGGGGAAGAGGATAACGATTCTTCTTCGTCAACTTATTAAGCTCTTTATAATCCATGCAAAGTCTGAGAGAGCCATCCACCTTAGTGCTAAAGATGACGGGTGCGACCCACTCAGAAATGCTACTATTAATGAAGCCCTTCTCCAAAAGCTCTCCAATCTGCTTGCTCAACTCACGACGTTCCTTAGGAGCCATATGCCTTACCGGTAAAGAAACCAATTTGGAATTATCAACAAGATAAATCTTGAATTCGATCTCTCTTCGAGGTGGAAGGCCAGCAACCTCCTTGAACACATCTAGAAAGTCTCTAACAACGGGTACCGAACTCAAACTATCGGGCGATAAGTCAAGAGAATAAAGGTAGCTCAACATGAATGATCCTCTAGGATCACAAGATACCTCCAAGGTACGTCCGCTACAAATGCCTAACCTCAATACCCTCTTATCACAATCAAGAACAGCACCATACATGGATAGCCAATCCATACCAAGAATCAACCCGAACCCGGAAAAGCCCAATACAAAGGCACTACAGTCAAACTTAACCCCTAAAATAAACAATTTCAAATCCCGACATAACATGGACAAATAGGCCGATCCTCCTACGGGTTTTGATACTACTACCGGGTTGGTCACTAAGCAAGCATCAAGACCTAGACACTCTACCAGTGTACTAGATATAAAAGAGAGCGAAGCTCCAGAATCAAATAGGGTATGAACAGGAAAATTAGAGATAGATAACACACCTTCGATGGTCACCTTCTTTCCCTTGTCCACAACCGGACGAGTACTAGAGGAAGGAGCTGCCTCTAAGCATAAGCCTGAGCAGGCTGTGAAGGTGTCTGTGAACTGTCCTTGGGCTTTGACGGACAGTCCTTTTGATATGCCCCACTTGATCGCAAAGATAGCACCTCAATCTCCGTCGCTCTACTACCCCTCTACAATCCTTAGCAAGATGACCTGGTTTCCCACAAGTATTGCTCTTCCAATCCTTCCTTGGAACTTTCCTTTTTCCACCTGACCCTCCTCCTCCTCTCCTCTTTCCTTTCCACTGCTTCTTCCCATCACTCTTCTGCGCCACTTCTCCTTTCTTCTCAGTATCAGCAACTAAAGCCATCTCTACCAATCCCTCAAAAGTGACTCCCATCGGAATGTGGCTCGTTGCCAAAATCTGCAGTGGCTGACTCAAGCCCTTAGCGAACTTCAGCGCCTTCTTGTGAGGAGTATTGATCAGGTCTAGTCCAAATCTGGAAAGCTCCTTGAATTGATTAGCATATTCCTTAACTGTCATATCCCCTTGCTTGAGCTGTATAAATTTCTCTAGCTGCACTCCCTCTTCAGCCTGCGATAAGAATTTCCTCTCGAACCTAGTATGAAAATACGCCCAAGTCAAATTATCAGCCTCAGCCTCCACAATCTCCCTCCAACAAAGAGCCTCTCCCTGCAACTACCATGAAGCCAACTGCCTCCAAGCCAAGTCCTCCAATCCCATAATTCCAAATATCCGCTCACAACTATGGATCCAAACTCTTGCCTCAGTATATGACTCGGTGCCAAGAAACGGCTTGCCTCCTAAGCTGGTGTAGTCCTTGCATAACTTGGGAAAATCGAGAATGCCCGACGGACGGGCTAGAGCCCCTTCCGCCGGAGCAGCATCCCTAGCAGGTGGCTCTGCTCGTGCAGTAGTCTACAAATAACGTCTGAACCAAGCATGCATATTAAGGCCTGGTACTTCGGGGATATCTTGCGGTTCAGACATTTCTATCTGTGGATATTAAAAAGATGGGATTAGGAACTCCACAAATAGTTCAATAGATAGGGAGGAAGAGATATGAGGGACCCATATCTAAAATTTCTTTTCTTTCCAAAATTTATACATATACTTTTAAAAGTATTATTTGGAATATCCTTTAAAAATTATTTGAAAACCTTTATATTTTTAAATTATTTTTAGGATTACCGAAACCTTAGCTCTGATACCAACTGTGACACCCCGTACCTCTAGGCACCCCGAAAATCGGACATGACTAGAAGCGTGTGTGGTCAAGTGAAATAAAAATCCATAACATAGCACAGAGACTAAGGCAATATCATATAATGATTAAAATATTACAATGGAAGAAAACTTTCACTAATTATAAATTAATAGCAAAATAGCTTCATTAAAAACAACATTATCCCAAATTTATTTCTGAAACCAAAAGTACCAAGTAGTATCCACCAAAACATAAAACATAACAAAGTTCACAGTAAAGGTTCCCATATATAGAGTAAAGTACGAAAAAGAGAAATGAAGTACATGAAATAAAAGAAACAAAAGTTGAAGATAACAACTGCTCCAATAACCCTCCAAGCTGCAAAGAACTGCAACCTAGACCCGCCCTCCTGTGATTTGGGGAAAATAAGAAAAATAGGAGTGGGTCAGACATAAAGTCTGGTGAATGAGAAATAAGATGAAGCAGAAAGAATAAAACAGTTTAATTCCAGGTCTTCCCCGGATATCGCAGAGGGTGAATAATATAATGAAGTGAATCCTTCTTAGATACAGTTCCTAAGAAGCCAAAGTCCATGGTCACTTTAGGGAAGTCAACTATGCAGTAATACTAAACGTCAATTGGCATGTTGGACCTGCTGTCCTTACCTATCCACGTGCCACAGCGTGAAATTCATGCTCTTCACCCGTGCACTATGACTGAATGCCTCTTACGTCTGATCGGTGCCGACTCAAACAACCTCGCAGGACCCCGAAGTTGCGCTCAAGCTCCGCCAAATTGGACTCCTATCCTCCTGTCCCCTTGGCCACCAATGTGGAATTGCCCCTATCCAAAGTGTCGGTCCTCCGGAAGAGCGTCCGCAGTTGGGTCGGTTGCGCAAAATCCTCTAACGATCTGCATAAAGAAGCCTATGTCGGAGCACACTTGTCATGTTCCGTCCACGTCGATCTGCCTGAAGAAGCCTACGATTGTGAATGCTATCTATTCTACGTATGTAACAACCCATAAATTTTAACTGTTTTAATAACGTAATTAATTGAAATTTTGTGAACTTTTAAACGATAAAATTTTGAAATAAAATTTTGATATTTGGAATGCGTCTAATTAATCATAGCAACTGGTAAATTTTCATCAGATAATTTGGAAGTTTATTTTCTAGTGTAATTTTATTCCAATTTATATCAGTTAAAATTGATGATAATAAAATGTTTTCCAAACCTGAATATTTTTACGTAGAAAAATTCTAATCCATCTTCTGACTAAGACGTCATTTTTCGTTTTTCCAAATTCGGACTTCTTTAGCTCCGTCAATCTTATTTTTCTGCGGTTTTGCTGCATTTTCCGCTAGTAGAAAATTCGAATTTTTATAATTCAATCGTACCACCAATATCTGTATACCGTTTTGATCGTCTCGTCGTGCTGATCTGTGCGGTATATTCATTTCTGTGTTTTGAGGTTCGGTACGCGACGGAAGCGGTAAAACGGTTCGTTGTAACGGTACCGTAATTTTTGACTTCACACCTTCCTTCGGTTTTAAAATTTGAAATGTGCAGCTTGTACCGCAATAATAATTTACCTTAAATGTTGAGCTGAATCAAACCCCAACAGTTACATTTCATTTCCCACTGCTCAAGAAATATTACAAATCCTGTACTGTCTATTCATTTGCCTGGAGAATACCACTGGACATTTTATTACTATTCTCTGAATTGGATTCCTAGACTCTCAACATTCTCATTCGAATTTTTCTTTTGCAGTTATCCTTTGAGTTCACTCATTATCTTCTTTACTCTGTCCAGTTCATTGTGAAGTTTAAACATTTCAAATCTCATTCCTTTTCTCTACAAACCCCTCCATCTTCCCTACCCCTCCAAACAAAGCAGCAGACCCACGCCATTCCTCTGCCACCACAACATCAGTCTCCCTTTCACCAAAGCTGCTCCACCACCGCATAAATCTTATGGCTTCATTACCCTTCCCATGTCCAAACTTTCTCCAAACTGCCACCGTTCCAAGCGAACCCACCTTCAACCTCACCCGCTTGAACCGACCTCCGCCCTCACCCTCGTTAGTGGACCCCAGCGGCAGCCCAAGCCTAGCAAACGCGATAGCCTTCCTGACTTATTCCATCTCGCTCACCATCATCTCCAACCTCATCGGACCCCTCCAACTCTACCTTGAGCATGTCCAACTAGCGGCTATTGCATATAGATGTATGCGTGCATATATATAAAACTCTAAAGGTAATATATTATTTGCTAGTACATATATAGATCTGTTGTGTTGGAAATGTTAGATATATATTTATATATTTTGTATTATGATATTAGTAGATATATATATATATATATATATTTAGATATGTATATGTTTTGGTTGATATATATTTTTATAATGAGTTGTCCAGGTTATATTCGCTACTATATATATATATATTATTGGTGTGTATATATATTTGATTATACTGGTCTGTTACAGTATATATGATGGGTATATGTGTCGGTTTCTATTTGTTGTTTATATATATAATTTTTTTTATATAAAGTTACTTATAATTTAGCTATTCGCTTATGTAAGTTATACATATATGTTTATTCGAATATATATAAGATACGTAAGTTGATATTTTATTTATGTATGTTTTATACTATTTTTTTGTACCTCCACATGAAAATATTTACATTGTTGTTCACCTTGCTGTGTTTAGATGTAGGTCGCATGTTGTTTACAGAGGCTATAACGTGTATTATCCAAGTACTTTCACATGAAATATTTAATTTGATATAGTATAAGTGATATATGTATATTTATATGTTAGTATTCATGACAATTTATATATATACGATACTTTATTTATTTCATCGTTTTGATATGTTTAAAGTTAGATTCCTGTGTGTTAAGAATTTTGGATCATATAATTGCTTAAATATATATATATATATATATATATATATATTAGTATTCAAGATTTTAGATAAAGTAGTGTATGTCAATTTTAATTTGTATAATTGTGTATAAGTTTCGAGATACATATGTATGTTATTGAGTTTTTAAGCAGTATGTATGTGTGTGTATATATATATATATATCCAAATTGTGTCTAGAACTGTCTTGTTTTTTTATAAAGTAACTTATATTTTGTATGTCGGGTGGGGTAGTGGTCTGCACGTGTTGTCTATAGCCGCATATACATTGAGTTTGCATATACTCTGTTTGATTTGGATATTGTATTCATTTTTGATATATTTCTTACTGAGGATTTAAATATGATGTTTGTATAAATTGACCTATAATAGATACAGATTTATATATAGTTTATATGTAAGTTAGGCGTTGGTCAGTGTACATGTATATAGGTTCATAATAACATCGATTTTGAAATAAGCATATATATGTATTATTTTAAATTATACGGTTGATCTTTTTAATTATATATATATTTGATTGGAAAAAAATATACGTGTTTTAAATATTGATTTCAGAGAAATAATATTAATATATTTTGTTTCGGTTAGATGATTCTGATTTAGTTCACCAATTCCTTGTTATCAGCTTTGTTCATCGAATTCGTGCCAACCTTACTTTGCTTTGGAATTCGTGCTTGGATTCGTAACTCGTTTCATTTGTCGAACCTCTCTAGCCTCGAAAGGTGAGCAATCACTTATGATTAACGTTCTTTTATTTATTAAATTTGATTTCAATTGAAACGACAATTGAAATATGCTGCTGTTAGTTATTTACATCGTTATATATATGTCATTATATGCTATCTGTTCACCTGTGACATCTGACACCATTATCTGCCAATTGAAATATGCTGATGTTAGTTATTTACACTGTTATATATATGCTATTAATTGTATCAGTTCACCTGTGACATCTGACACCATTATCTGATGATATATGCATGTTATATTATTATCATATCTGTTATCACTCTGCAAGTTCCCTGTTAGTATAGAATCACTATGGGTTGAAATGATACATACCCGAATGGACTTTAGAATAGGAGAAAATCGTTATGGGTAGAAATGATAAACCCAAGCGATTTTCAATTGAATTGAATTTGGGATTATAGGTTGAAATGATATATATATACCCGTATATATTTAAATTGCGGATTGAAATGATAAATATCCGTATCACTTGACCATAGGGTAGAAAATTATATACAAACACCGTTGGTCTACATATAAATAATTTGAAATGATTTCTATGGTTTTGAAGGAAATATATGGTTTAATAAATATTGATTTTAAAGATCTAATAAAGTTGATTTAATAAAGTCGATTTAATCAATATAAAATAATGTTTAAGTATTTATGTAAAATTTGTATTTTCAAATATAGAGTTTATAATGTTTCAGGTTGAAAGATAAATTTGAAATTGATTTGGAATTTTAATTATTTAAGAATTTTCCTTAAATAAGTTTGATTGGAAATTATTAAATTTGAAATTTAAAAATATGATTTTAACTTGGATTTGATTAAAAGTGACTTAGATGAATATTTCAAAATTTACATAATTTGAAATGGGATATTTTGTTTATTTAAAAATTGTAAATTGAAGTTTTATTTAAATGATATTGAACTGATTAAGTAAATAATTCAAAACTAAACAATAATAAAGTGAATTTGATATACATACGAAATTATTGAATTTAAGTTTTGAAATGTTGAATATATTGATTTTGAATTATGTTAAAAATTGGAATGGTTTATTTTGTGGTTCAAATCTGTATTTGAAATCGATATAATTTGAAATGGTTTATTGAGAAACTGAATTGATTGAAATTGATGATTTAGATTTGATTAAATTTGAATTTGGAATTTGAATTGATTTGAATCGATTTGTGAAAGTCGAGGAAACTATTTTATTTTATAAAGTAATTTTAAGTTATATTTAAACTATGGATATTTTACTTATAAATTAGTTTAATATAAACTATTTTAATATAAATCATTTTTAATATAAATTATTTTAATATAAACCATTTTAACTTATAACTATTTATATAAACTATTTTATTTATAAACTATCTTATTATATATACTAATTTTAATATCTAAACTGTTTAAGAGGAAGTGTTATGATTTCCAAAATGCTATGATTTCAAAGCTGTGATTTCCAAAGTGTTTGATTTTTAAAAATACTATGATTTCGAAAACGTTATAACTTTGGAAAGTGAGGTGATTTTTGGAAATGGATATATATTTGAAGTGAAAGTGATATCGTATTGATATGGTTTTGAAATGACAATAATATTTTGGTTTTGAAATATAAACTATTTTGAAAGTTTATTAAATGACCAATCGGTGTAATAATTACGTAGTTATTGAAGAGTCCGGGATCGGTTAGGGACATACTCTCTGCCCAAACCGAATACCACTTTATAACTATTATACGCGGAGTGTGATCCAGAATGAAGTGGTTGGAATGATGACGTTGCTGGATTTGAAGAAAGAGAACGATAATGGATAGCCTTGACACTTGTGTCAAATTGGAAATGACTAAAACAGGAGCCATGCCGGGCCAAATGGGGTTAGCTACCTCGAGCGGACACACTTCTTCGTAAACTACTCATTACTTGTTTTTGATTGGTCCGCACCCTTGATTTGGGAGTGTTTTTTCACGGTATTGCGATTGTTGCGGCGATGCGTTCTCACCAGTCCGGATCAGGCAAACGGTAGTTTCACTACCTTAGGTATTGCCTCATGTGCCTTGTCATACTTGTATCCTTATGCGCGACCACTACGATTTGTTTTGTGTTATACCTATGGAGTACTCCCTAATAGCCCACTAGTTTACGGTGGAGTTTACAGTGCTGTATAGACTATGATGCTTATATAAAATGTGTTAAGGGGGATAATGGTAACGCCTTAACGCTATTTTGATACTTTATATTACTGATAGACATTATCTACTTAGCGCACACTACTACATAGTAGATAGTTTAACGGATCCTTAGAGGATGGTTATCCCAAACATCCTTTGAGTTACTCGTATTTCAGTCGTTATTTCACTTGAGTTGGATTTATAGAAATAAGAATGTTAATCCTGACTCGAGTGTTTTGTGTTTTCTTTACGCTCGGGTCAGACTGAGTGTACCAGTATTCGAGACTCACCTTTGGAGTTGGAGCTTCGCTTGCAGATCCACCTATCTATCCAGCTTTCAGATATTCAGTTGATTTCAGTGATGTATTCTGATCTTGTATTTGACTATTGTATTCGAGACTTCTGTTGTATCTTATTTAACTCTGTTATATATATATAGTAGCTTCATGAACTACTATTCTTTTGTTTCCGCTGCATTATTGTTATATTACTCTGTGTCTGTGATCTGTGATTATTTTATTTACTGTTTATATGCTGAGTTTTGCCAAATTTAAATTAACAATCTGATATTTGAGCAATTCAAGTCCGACATGTGCGGATGCGAATGGTCCAAAATATCGGGTCGTTGCAACGTACTAGCAACCTATGAAAGGTAACAAACATCCTTGCGAACCTAATTTCCCGCTCCTAGTACATACAGCCAGAACTATATTTTTGTCTTAACTGCATGAAACACCTATCTAGACCTTTACAAGGTCTGCCTACCAAATCGCTTCCAGATTAATTAATTTTACCGTTACAGTTTACATACTGTTTATTTCCATTAATTTGCTTTAGGCCATTTTTACATCCGATTTGGTTATTTCACAATTTCCCTTTTTCTTACATAAATGGTGTTTCAATTTCACGTCCGTATGGTTTGTATGTAATTTTTATACCATTTTTTACATATTTACACTAGCCTTAGGGTCCATTTAATTTACATTTTTTTTCACCATAATTTACGTTCTCATTTAGAGATTTAATCTGTACAAATTTTTTATCCAATAGCCACAAACCATTTAATTACACAAAATTTCACTTTTACATTTTTAGGCCACATATGAAACAAATAATTATGCCAATTAGACTTCCCAATTTTGTGCCATAACCATATTCAAAATTATGTAATTATATCAATCAAAACCATAATTTTATTTAAGTAACATATTTTGAATTTATTCAACAACCTGTTCTACTAGTAGAAATTGAATAACAATTCTAATTCAATTTAATTAATCCAATCTTATTTACACCATGAAACGTGAATAACAATTTGTTTGTTCCAAATTTCAACCCAAACATGAATTAGAATCGAGAAGTGGAAGAAGAAGAAGAGACAATAATTTACATAAATTTCAATCTTATTTATGCCTTAAATCGTGAATAGATAATTTATGTCCCATATTTTAAACAAACATGAATTAGATTTGAGAAGTGGAAGAAGAAGTAGTTGCAATAATTTACATCTATTCTCAATTAATAACAGAAATTAATTTATATTAACATGCTAGAAAAGAACTGAAATTGAACTACTTTATTTTTTGATTTCATATTAATTCACAGTCACCTGGCACTTGAGCTTGTATAAATTTGAAAAAGCTTTGCTTTAATCTTTCTCCCTTTGATTCTTCTAAATTCCCGAAATTTCTTGAATATATATAGATAATTTAATTTGGTAGAGATTTGTTTATTTAGTAGAGAAAATGAGGAAGAATAATACACACTAATTTTACTATAGAATTATGACGATGGTTGAATAAGAGATTAGGTTTAGGTTAGATGGTTTATTTATAGATTGTTTGAGTGAATATAATCCATTAGATTATTTTAGATTAAATATGGTTCTTTCATACACTTAATGGTTATCCATTCTAGCCCATACATATCACTCGACCAATAAAATTTAGCCATCTCATCCTATTACATCACTAGAGCGAATGGGAAGCCGCCACATGTGAGAAACAACGCTGAAATATGTAGGAAAATCGTTGGAAATAAACCAGCTAAAAAAAACATCGCTCCAGATTTTGGGCGACAACGGGACTTGATCCCTGGTTACTAAGGAAGTCAACATGCGCCTTTACCACTGTACCAAATGCACTTTTAATTTCTTTTTAATTATATTTCCTGTAAAATATCGGGGTGTTACAAGTACTCTGCCCTACCTGGCTACCATCCTGGTCCGAACAGATATGTAAATCCAAAGCTTATTCCTAATAGCAAAGGCCGAACTTGAATTGGGCCTTGAGCTAATTTTCAAAATTGTTTGAATATTAAAAACATAAAATTTTAAATTTAAAAGTTAAATTTCAAATAAGATATACATGTATTATAATAGTTATAATATAATAAAAATTTTCAAAATGTTTGAAAAATATTATAAATTGATTTCGAAAATTTAAATTATTAATAAGATTAATAAAATAGATAAATTAATTAAATGAGTTAATTATGAAAAAGGCATCATGCATTATATATCGATAAATGTTATGTTCTTTTTTAAATATTTAAAATAACATAAATATACATATATGTATATAAATGTATTTCAAAATTAAAATAATTTAATTAAAATTTTTAAAAGGTTAATTAATTATAATAAATACACACACAAATACACACACACACATATATATATATATATATATAATATGTGTTACACTATAAAGGTTAAAGTATATAATAAATATTCAATATAAATGTTATATTAAATTAATAAAAAATTAATTAAGATGTTAATTAATTAAAATTAAATAAATAAGATCTAATTAATATAATATTATACATGAGACTATTATATCAGTAACATTAAATATAAAAGTTATATAATAATAAAAGTTATATAATGTGAATGTATAAATTAAAAGGGGAACATTAAGAAACCCTACATAGACTAAAGGAATAAATACATACATAAATGCAAATATACCGTGATTTTTTATGTGTCTAACACTTGAATCACGATGGTAATTCAAAAGAAATACATTATTCCATATAAGTTGACATCACTCGATATAATATATTGAAGATTATAAGTCTTTAATATAATGTTGTTCTCTACCATATATATTAATAAATTATTTGCATACTCCTTAGTTGTTGAGCAAACTTAAGCTATGGATGTTATGCGTAGTATTATTAATATATTGAATAGACGAGGTAAGATAACTATATGTATTTATTGAGCAAACTCAAAGTACATATACCATACATATGTCATCGCAATATGGTAGGCATGAGTGAATAATTTAGTTTTGATTTTTTGACCAAACTCAAGGTCGAAGTGAAATTAGGACAAGGTATCAAGGGTTAGGAGTTGTATACGATATAAATGATAAGGAGTTGTCCATCATTAGTGTAGCTATGACTTATTGATCAAACTCAATGTCATAATTCTAAGACGAATGAGTCCTAACGCCCATTAGTGAAGCCAAAAGACTTCTATGTTTTGACTTAGGGTTTGGTGAAACATAAAAAACTAGCGAGAGCCTTATTAGAAAAATGAAATGATAACATTTAACATTTCTAATTTTGTAAGAACATATGCTATATAATGTTATAATAATCAACATTAATAAACTTATGCATTTAATGTGATTGATATAATCTTTATCAATTAATATCAATCAAGATATACAATTGAACTGCATTGAAGATTGAAAAAATAGAAATATAACATATTCTTACTCATAAATGCTTATTGCATGTTAACGTTTCAACACCCATGCAAGCATATGATTTTACAACTACTAAACATGTTCGTAATTTGGTCACTTACGTGTTTATTTGGTCTAGACCGTGTGTTGTATTCTATGAGTTCCGAACTCAAAAGCAATACAAAACTATGGATATTTGATCCATATACAATTTCATATGAACGTTGTATGGTGAACGGTCACACTTTGTAATGTACAATATTTCGATGAAATTAATTCATCCGAAACAAGCAAATAAACCATAGTGTGAGATCGAGTATTCAATTTGAATGATTAGGTTAAAGGATCATATAATGTTAAATGTAATACAAGACCAAAACTATAATATAAATTTAAAAACTCGATCGTTGAAATTTTAGTTTGATTGGTTTACATAAGGTGCATCA
The DNA here is from genome assembly GCA_030737815.1 of Allium fistulosum. Lineage (NCBI taxonomy): Eukaryota > Viridiplantae > Streptophyta > Magnoliopsida > Asparagales > Amaryllidaceae > Allium > Allium fistulosum. The sequence goes on from CM060902.1 coordinate 1,081,839,948, forward strand.
TATTTGATGTCCTTAAATGTTAAGGATAATCAAATGCATTTTTGTAAAGAGTTCGTTATGATATTGTAGTAATGGATTCTTTTAGAACGATCTGACCATTTATAAGTATAACGAATGTACAAGAGTAGATGTGATTTAAGGTATAATTGGAATGAAGAAAGTGAATAGTTACTTCTGCTTTATAAAGGAACATCCGAAATAAGAATTGCAATAATAATAATTGATATTTAACATTGGAATAAGAAATATGATTTCTATTCCAAAATGTATTTTCATATAGAAAATTGTTTTCTATGAGATTTATCTTTGAGCTCAAGATATTTGATCAAAGAACTTTCCAATGTAAACTAATTGCAATATATGAAATATAATCTATATTAAGTGAATGATGGACCTCCGAATTCAGTACGCTATAATAGCAATAGCAGAAATGGTCGGAGCATGCCATATAGCGCTTATTGATTGCATCAAATTATGAAAATTGTTTTCACAAAACATACCGAACATTATTTATGAAATAATGACTATTTTTCGATGTCGATTGAAAAATAGAAATAGTTATATTTCAATGTGAATATTATGAATATTCGTTATGAAATAAAAATGCAGTATTTATTTTCACAATGAAAGTGATGCATTAGAAAATACCGAAGTTTTAAAAATTATTTATAATTATTTTGGAATCATAGACCAAGCCGTAGTTTTGAGACAATTTTTATCATATGATTATGAATCATATGATAATGGTTAATTATATCTCAAACAATTAAGGGCTATGCACCCATTTAGTGGGAGAGTCAAAGGAGTTGATGAACTCTTCAGATTGATACACATAGATGTTCGAAATCGTAAGTCTATTTATACCAAAACAATTCCACGTACTTCGACATATTCACCAATGAGTTATTACAGGCATGAACATATGCATTTGATACGCGTGTATAAGTCTATGATAAGCTCATAGAATATAAAATGGAAGTAAATAAAATAACATGCGACAGAAATGATTTGATTTGATCGAATGGGTAAGTATATTGGGAAAGTTCCAAACGTATCTAAAAATGAATAAAGATTCAACCTCAAAAGTCACTCCTCCCTATGATACATAATGATGTATCGAATAGAATTAACCGAACTTTGTTGGATAAAATACGATTAATTGGTAGTGAAGTTGAATTAATTTCTTTCCATAAGGTCGTGTACTTAAGGATAATACACAAGTTTAAAATTAATATCATCCAAAGAATAGTTGCAAAACCATATGACATAAGAGTTTATAAGAAACCTTTACATATCCTAGGCCAAGGAGTTGGCAGGTTGTACGAGTCGAAATACTGCACGTAATAATTATACGTAATGGATCTTGTATGAATCGTCCCAAGAGAATTTTGGGAGTGATATCATGAGATGACTAATTTATGTTGTGAACATAAATATATCGTGAACTAATAAAAAATCAGTTTTATATAAGGCAATTCATAAAATGCTTATGAATGTCTGTTCCGTTGCATTAAGAAACAACTTGTTTTAAGAAATACAAACTTAGTAGCGAAGGAATTTCTTTAAGAAATTATTAGTATAAAATAAATTTGGATACGATCCAATGATAAAACCGATTATAAGAGATGAAATGAAATTGACAGAACCTAAATGAACACAAATACATTAGAACATCTAATGAGTATTATTGTACATTAAAGAGAAACTATGAGTTTCTTGTCAATGTTAAGAATAAATAATCCTCAGTTGTTTAATTAAACCATTAAGAGTATTGACTCTATGATATGGTACGATGTGCAAATCCGAAATATATTCCTAGTACATTATCAGAATATGATTTTAATAGTTGTATCTGAAATGGATATGATTCATTGGCTGCAATTGTATCTTTAAGAGAAAGATAAATGTAGATGGAATATAGTGAGCCACATTTATAGGAATAATACCGTGAATTTCAATCGTCAAAATTAACGTAACAGATTCACTATTCGATATACTCAAGTTGGTTCGGTTTTTACTCCCAAAATGATCGCCTACTATGACTTTATGTTTTGGTATATATGTATTAAAGTAGAAAGTTATAAATATAGATTTAGGCTAGACTGTTTGCATATAACAACCAAAGTGTTTCGAAGTCGGTGGAAGCAATATAGAATTTGTGGATTTTCAAATACGATCCGAGAATGGATACGAAAGTATCTTTCAGAAAAGCATCAAAATTGAATAAGTGTTTTGGTAAAAATATTAGATAATTTGATTATCAATCAAAATGAAGAGCAAGTGTGTGTTCATAAGAAAGAACATTAAAAGGTACATGGATACTTCTAAAGCATAAGTAAACAACATACTGTTGATTGTTAACGATATACTTGTGTTAAAATCAGCTTTAGTTTTTTTAATTCTTGACGTTGGATTTGTAAATGATGTCTTTTATAGTAAGTATAAAAGATATTTGGAATGTACCAACCGATGTGCATAGGCATCTTATTAAAATGTTTAATACAGAACATGTAAGATGGATTCCTTATGCATTGGAAATATGAATTATCATACATGTTATGTTTTCTATGATGTAGTGATTTGTTTATGTATTTGATACATGAAGCAAATATCAAATCCAAATAGATATCACTAAATGGTTGTTTGAGATTGTAACAACCCCGGATTATAATTTAATTTAAATTGATAATTAATTTAGTTTTGAATAAAAGTTTGTGAAATTTATAGATAAATTGATGCGAGTTTCCACGAATTCAAATAAATTCTGTATAAATCATTTAAAATATTGTATATGTATGTGAATGTGTGTGTATATATATATATATATATATTTGGGCATATATGAGTAAATTTGAAATTATTTATATATATATACATTTGATTTGAATTTAAATCGGAAATAAATGGTTTAAGAATAAAAATACAAATTTTATAAAATAAAGTATATAAAATATAAAAGTAACCCATTGGTAAAAAAATTAACAACAGAAAAAAATATAGAAATTATTTATATTACAAATTAATAAGACTAAAGAAAAATAAAAATAAACGTATATATATAAGATATAAAACAAAATAAAATAAATACATAAATAAATTATAACAACATATTAAATAAAGTAAATACATTCAAATATGAAAAAGAAAATAAAATATACAATTAATTATGAAGTTCACTTATATTACAAAGTGATAAAACAAAACCATATATATGCAAACATGAAGACAAACAAACAAAAATATATATAAGTAGGAAAAAAAATAAACAAATAGGTGAAGCTTACAAAGGAAGATACTTATATGTAAATTACTACCAAAGTAATTAATGCATGAAAACCCTAGTACACCATATTTTACCACTTCAGCCACCAAAGATAAGAAAATCTCTGGTATATGGTACAACATACAAAGAAAAATCTCTGCTCATGTTTGTACTGGAAGAAAAAATTATACATTACCCTGTACAAAAACATATCATCCCCTGTATACTTCATTTTCACATATCAACTTCTCGTTCCAATTTTCATTCACCATTATAACTAAGAAAACTGAGGTAAAAATCATTTTAAAACTTAAAAAAAATTCAACATAAACATCAAAACAAATTTTATCAACTTGAGATCAAGAAGAAGGCTTCCAGTAGCAAATTCAACCCAGATTTTCAACTTTCAAATTCAAAAAGGCTTCAACTTTCAAGCTGAAAACTTCTGGAAATCAAATGTTAAGGTGAGTAACAATTAATGATTTCAAACTTGAATATATATCTTGCAAATGATTGCTTTCTTCTTCTCTGTTTGTTTTACAGAGTATCAAACAACAAGAAAATTCCATTTCTTGTTTTCTAATCCATATTAGGCTTTGCTTTCAAAACAAATTAGTTGAGTTTAAGTACGAGTTACAATTTAAAAATAGTTTCATGACATAAAACTGTATAAAGATGGAAAAATCAAACTTTTACAGTGGTAACTTCATTTTCTGGAAATTTCGAACCTCACGAAACATTGATTCAAGGATATAACTTGAATCCTTATTGAAAGTTATGATTTTTAGAGATAGGAGTTAGGAGCAGTTCGATGTTGAACGAAAAATGGTTTTTGGGCAAGTTCAGGCGATCGGAGGAGAGATGATGGTCGGGCTTTTGCGTGAAGGTGAAGGAGCCTATGATGGTGATGGGAAAAATAGTGTGATGGTGTGTAGTTGATCGTCGTGGCGGCGGCAAACGTTTAAAATCTGTAAACCTAGTTTAGTCGAGGCCATGTATTTTGTTGAGTTCGTCATCGATAGTCGACCGAGTGCCACGTGGCTCTGGGAAATGATAGAGGGGATGTTGTCGAGTTCGTAGCCGGAGTCGTAGACCTTCAGGTGGTCAGAGCGATGAGCACGAGGCAGTTCTTGGTGATCGAATTTTGTTCCAGGTTGGTTTAAGTTCCTCGATTTCGAATTCGAGACGATGGTCGCGTTATGACGATCAGGAATTCATTAGTGGATGGATTTTAACTTGTTCGATGTACTGGTGACGATCGGAGTTGATCCACGGCAGCGTGCACGTGCACGAGCCTGGTGGTCTGAAAAATATTTGGTAGCCTGAAGCATTTCCAGGCTTGCATTCGTGAGTTAACTCGAAGTGTTACTCGGGGCCTTGAAGTGTTGGTCTCGAAGCAGATTTTAATAATTCTCGGGTCAAATTATTGTTACAGGCCTTCAAGCCTGTTTTTTGTTTTGAAATCTGGAAACTAAATTCAAATTTTAAAGTCAGGTTAAAACTGAGTTTTAAATTTAAAGTTTAAATCCAGTTTTAGGTTTAGTTCAAATAAACTTTGAATTTAAAAGTTTTAAAAAGGGAATTTGGATTTTAAATCAAAGTTTAAATATTTAGAAGGTGGGTTTTCAGGTCTTAAACCTGATGGTTTTAGATTTTAAAAATTTAAATAAAAATCTGAAAACAAGATTTAAACAGTGGTTTAAATTTTAAAAGTTAAGTTCAGTTCCAAATTTGAAGTGTTTTAAACAAGATAAATCAACTAGCTTTTAAAAAAGTAAATTTGTTTCAAACAAATAATTAAACTTGATCTTTGATAAAGTTCTTTTATAAAAGAATTTTTAATGGAAGGCTAAATATTTGTTTTAAACTGAATTTGCAAGTTAGAATGTAATGTAATGCAATTTAAAAGCTAATTACCTTGTGTAACTAAATTAATGATCAAAGATTGATTAACCAATTAATTAAGGGTTAATTACTCTAAAGAATAATTAATAAATGTGGTTAATTAATTCGGGTAATTAATTTACGAATAATTAATTAAAGGTTAATTAATAAATAATTAAGGTTAATTACTTAATGAAATTGATTATTTAATGTAATTAATAAAAGATTATTACATAATGTAATTAAGGAATAATTACTTTGTGTAATTATATTAAAGAATGATTAATTAATTAAGATTAATTAATATAAGTAATTAAAGGTAATTAATTACTTGAAGATAATTACTTAATTAAAAGTAATTAAATGATTAAAATTGATTAATTTAATGATTAAAGGATAATTGCTCGATGTAATTAATTTGTGATTAGAATCATTTAAGTAATTAATTAAGGGTTAATTAATGATTAATCAAAGGGAAATTATTAAATGTTTTGTAATTAATTAATTAATTATTAATGTACCATGACTAGCCAATTCATTCATAGAAATTAATCTGATTTAAATCAATCAGATAATTAAATTGATCCTACTTATGGATGTTTGGACTTGACTGAATGATTGAATTGTTGATATTCCCTGATCTGTGATGCTGTGTGATATATTCTGATTTGTGTGTGATCTGTACTGTAGTTTATTTATCTGTGATATATATATCTATGATCTGTGAATAAAGGATAAGCGTTATAGTTATACCGCTTATCAACTATATTTCTGTATTTTTGATCTGTGATGATTTATTGATGTTGCACTACTGTGTGAAACCCCTGGACTACACCATACACACACAAATATGGATTTCACGTGGAAATCGGTTAAGTCACAGTTTTTGACAATTGTAAAGATTGAATTTGTGAATCTAAATAGTTTTGGAATTGGAATTGAAAGCTTTTGAAAATTAGTTTCAAATAACTTAATAGAATTTGAAATTCAAATAATTTGATTTAAACTTGAATTCAATATTGGAAATTGAATTCAATAACTTGGGATTTTGAGTCTAAAAGATTGTACCGGTTATAAATATGTTTATATGAATCTAAACCATTTTAAAAGTATTGGTTTGAGAATTTGAATTTAACCCAAGGGGTTTAACTCGTATAAATGAATCAGATTTTCCGAAATGAAAACTGTTTGTTTTCAAATGATAAAAGCTTTCATATAAGAAATGAATTTCCAATTTGAATTAAAGGAATTTCAAGTTTGAATTGAAAATAGTTTTCCAAGTTACGAATAAATCTTTGGAAACGTGTTTTGAAAGCTATAAGTTAAATCTTTGATTTAATGAGTTAATCCAATTGAAATGGAAATCGATTTGAAAATCTGTGAATAGATCTTTGTGAAACTGGGTGAACTTTGCGAATAAATCCTTTTGTGTTAAAGATTAAAATGGTAATTTGTTTAAACCATTTAAAGAAAAGTTTTGGGTAATAAGTTGTGACCTAATTGAAATCCCAATATCCATATGTTTTTAAATATGTGCTCGTTATTCGGTTTAGCCGGCAGAGGACTTTGTGTCATATAACCCATTCCGAATAATGATACGTCGTATATGGATTGCATTTGAAGACCGGTGTTGAAGACCGGGTGTTTGCGAGAACGATGGGATAACCTATCGATTGTCTCTGCACTGAGTTGCTCCGGTATAGAGATTTCCTAAGTGATGGGAAGTCCGATCGGGATTGTGAATACCCGAATTGCAAGGGCTTCTTCGGAAGTGCCTTCGGTTCTGTTCGAACCCGGAACAGACTTGTATGGTTGTATGTCTGACATTACACTTTGAGATATAAAGTTGATTTCTTTCAAATACATTTCTGTTTGGTGGCGGAGATTTATTCTCTTAGCTTAACACCCTTCTCTGAGACGTACGAGCTCAGAGGTTATGTAGTTGAAGGTTATCAGTGATATACTCCCAATTTGGTAATGTGGCATGCTAAGTGTTGCTGTGTGTTGATGATCATTCGTTGATCATTTGTGATCAAAGCATGGCTTTGTGAAAAAGCGTAGCTTTGTGGACGAGACCTCATCGTACCTCACGACCCGGAAATGGTCGAAACAGGAAAGATGCGGCAAGGTTATGAGGGTCGCTCCCTTTAGGGTATGTCATTTCCTTCTGGAAAAGGGTGGTATCAGGTATGGAGCCCTGATATTTAACCTATGTGGTTGCTCCAATCCCATTTACCTGTGTGATTGTTGCTGTGTGATCGAGGATCCTCGGATAAAGGTCCCAAAGGGCCGGGGGTGGCATACTCGAGTAGTAGTTACCTAGTGTAAGAGGTAACCGGCCTTGTGTTGGCAGAGATCCGGATAGGTTCTCGGGACGTCCCTCCAGAGGCGTTTCCATTGGCAGTAGGAAGTTCCTTAGCCTGACCATTTGTTGGAAAATCTAAAGAAACAATACGAGCCTTGTACGGTTTTAGTTGTATAACCTGCTATGGAATGTGGTGGTAACCTGCTATTGAACATAGTAGCTATAGTAGGCATAGTTCGAAATGTCTATGCTGGCAAAGATTAATATAATACTTTCGAAATGTTTTCCACTATGCACTAATAATAATATCCAATGATTTTGCATAGTAAGCATGTTTGACTATCATAAGAAGAAATCTCCTCCAATTCTGCGTTTGCATTGTGTGTGTGGCGGGAGGTCTTATGGTAGTTTCATTTTTTAAAAGCATTGCGGGTTTCAATGTTAAAAATTCTTTTGTGTTTGTTTTAAAGATAAACTGTTTTTGTTACTCACACCAGTCCCATGACTGACTCGGAGTTTATTGTTCCTTTCCTAAACTCTGGGTGCCCACAATTTTCCACATGGGCGGTCTAGAGTTGGGGTTTTCAGATAGTCAGGTCTAGTAGACTAATTGGATCTAGTTCAGTCTTTGGAGATGACGACTGACGTTGCTTATCTTGGTGCAACGTGATGGTGGTTCGAGCTGATGTTGGAGTTATTGGTCTTATTCTCTTTGTCGGATCACTTGGAGTATCACTTCTGTTTTCCGCTGTATCATTATTTATCTATGATATTCTTGTATCATATTGATATCATTGTTGTATATCATTTTGGATATTGTATTCATTAGAGTTGTATATGATATCATTGATTTCTTTATTCCGCTGTGCTGTAATACTTACTGTGTTATAAGCTCCGGCACGAGTCGAATTTTAACGATTGAATCTACGGCATTCGAGTACAAGTGAGTACGGGTGTCGATTTTCGAACGCTGAAATTTGGATCGTGACAATTTGGTATCAGAGCTAAGGTTGAACTTTAGCTCAGGAGTATAACACATTAAGTAGCTCATTAGAGATAGTGTGAAGTATACCATAGAATGAGTATCTCTAAGATATCCGTCTATATGCCTCAGTAAATTCTCTTACTATCCACTGATAGTAAGTGTGAGTGCAAGAAGAGGATGAGATAGGGGACAAGGGAATACGACTACAAATGGTCAATACCCTGTAACAACAAGGAAGCAATCTTTTCCCTATCAATCTCTTTTGTTCGCCATTTTTTTTTCTATTCTTTGATAGTTCCTGGTAGATCCAGGAAGAAGATTTGATATATTTGTATGGGAAATAAACTCCAAATGGGTCAAAATTGTTTGTTTGAATGAATTGGTTGCTTTGATTGTTATGATTGATAGGTATACTTTAGTTTCTAAACTAAAAGTTTTGAAATTGTATCCATATATCTATACAATTTGGGTCCGGATATGTTCTACGAATGGTTAGTTATCCCTTTGAACTAACTGATGCCACTGTATACTTCGTAGATCTGGATAACCCGAGTATCTTGTGAAACATTAAATAGATTCATTCTTGTATCTATTATTGATATTCTGATTTGGTAAGCCAAATGCAGAATATATATTCAGTTGATTTGATGAAACATTCTTCATCTATCTTTGTGTCTCCCTGGCAAATTTCGAGGACAAATTTTTTTTTAAGGGGGGAAGTCTGTAACGACCCCGGATTTTAATTTAATTTAAATTGATAATTAATTTAGTTTTGAATAAAAGTTTGTGAAATTTATAGATAAATTGATGCGAGTTTCCCCGAATTCAAATAAATTCTGTATAAATCATTTAAAATATTGTATATGTATGTGAATGTATATATATATATATATATTTGGGCATATATGAGTAAATTTGAAATTATTTATATATATACATTTGATTTGAATTTAAATCGGAAATAAATGGTTTAAGAATAAAAATACAAGTTTTATAAAATAAAGTATATAAAATATAAAAGTAACCCATTGGTAAAAAAATTAACAACAGAAAAAAAATATAGAAATTATTTATATTACAAATTAATAAGACTAAAGAAAAATAAAAATAAACGTATATATATATAAGATATAAAACAAAATAAAATAAATACATAAATAAATTATAACAACATATTAAATAAAGTAAATACATTCAAATATGAAAAAGAAAATAAAATATACAATTAATTATGAAGTTCACTTATATTACAAAGTGATAAAACAAAACCATATATATGCAAACATGAAGACAAACAAACAAAAATATATATAAGTAGGAAAACAAATAAACAAATAGGTGAAGCTTGCAAAGGAAGATACTTAAATGTAAATTAGTACCAAAGTAATTAATGTGTGAAAACCCTAGTACAGCATATTTTATCACTTCAGCCACCAAAGATAAGAAAATCTCTGGTATATGGTACAACATACAAAGAAAAATCTTTGCCCATGTTTGTATTGGAAGAAAAAATTATACATTACCCTGTACAAAAACATATCATCCCCTGTATACTTCATTTTCACATATCAACTTCTCGTTCCAGTTTTCATTCACCATTATAACTAAGAAAACTGAGTAAAAATCATTTTAAAACTTAAACAAAATTCAACATAAACATCAAAACAAATTTTATCAACCTGAGATCAAGAAGAAGGCTTCCAGTAGCAAATTCAACCCAGATTTTTCAACTTTCAAATTCAAAAAGGCTTCAACTTTCAAGCTGAAAACTTCTGGAAATCAAATGTTAAGGTGAGTAACAATTAATGATTTCAAACTTGAATATATATCTTGCAAATGCTCGTGTATATGCATCAGTGATTGCTTTCTTCTTCTCTGTTTGTTTTACAGAGTATCAAACAACAAGAAAATTCCATTTCTTGTTTTGTAATCCATATTAGGCTTTGCTTTCAAAATAAATTAGTTGAGTTTAAGTACGAGTTACAATCTAAAAATAGTTTCATGACATAAAACTGTATATAGATGGAAAAATCAAACTTTTACAGTGGTAACTTCATTTTCTGGAAATTTCGAACCTCACGAAACATTGATTCAAGGATATAACTTGAATCCTTATTGAAAGTTATGATTTTTAAGCGTGGTTTGATGATTTTTAGAGATAGGAGTTTAGAGCAGTTCGATGTTGAACGAAAAATGGTTTTTGGGCAAGTTCAGGCGATCGGAGGAGAGATGATGGTCGGGCTTTTGCGTGAAGGTGAAGGAGCCTATGATGGTGATGGGAAAAATAGTGTGATGGTGTGTAGTTGATCGTCGTAGCGGCGGCAAACGTTTAAAATCTGTAAACCTAGTTTAGTCGAGGCCATGTATTTCGTTGAGTTCGTCATCGATAGTCGACCGAGTGCCACGTTGCTCTGGGAAATGATAGAGGGGATGTTGTCGAGTTCGTAGCCGGATTCGTAGACCTTCAGGTGGTCGAAGCGATGAGCACGAGGCAGTTCTTGGTGATCGAATTTTTTTCCAGGTTGGTTTAAGTTCCTCGATTTCGAATTCGACGATGGTCGCGTTATGACGATCAGGAATTCATTAGTGGATGGATTTCAACTTGTTCGATGTACTGGTGACGATCGGAGTTGATCCACGACAGCGTGCACGTGCACGAGCCTGGTGGTCTGAAAAATATTTAGTAGCCTGAAGCATTTCCAGGCTTGCATTCGTGAGTTAACTCGAAGTGTTACTCGGGGCCTTGAAGTGTTGGTCTTGAAGCAGATTTTAATAATTCTCGGGTCAAAATATTGTTACAAGCCTTCAAGCCTGTTTTCTGTTTTGAAATCTGGAAACTAAATTCAAATTTTAAAGTCAGGTTAAAACTGAGTTTTAAATTTAAAGTTTAAATCCAGTTTTAGGTTTAGTTCAAATAAACTTTGAATTTAAAAGTTTTAAAAAGGGAATTTGGATTTTAAATCAAAGTTTAAATATTTAGAAGGTGGGTTTTCAGGTCTTAAACCTGATGGTTTTAGATTTTAAAATTTGAAATAAAAATCTGAAAACAAGATTTAAACAGTGGTTTAAATTTTAAAAGTTAAGTTCAGTTCCAAATTTGAAGTGTTTTAAACAAGTTTAAATCAACTAGCTTTTAAAAAAGTAAATTTGTTTCAAACAAATAATTAAACTTGATCTTTGATAAAGTTCTTTTATAAAAGAATTTTTAATGGAAGGCTAAATATTTGTTTTAAACTTGAATTTGGAAGTTAGAATGTAATGTAATGTAATTTAAAAGCTAATTACCTTGTGTAACTAAATTAATGATCAAAGATTGATTAACCAATTAATTAAGGGTTAATTACTCTAAAGAATAATTAATAAATGTGGTTAATTAATTCGGGTAATTAATTTAAGAATAATTAATTAAAGGTTAATTAATAAATAATTAAGGTTAATTACTTAATGAAATTGATTATTTAATGTAATTAATAAAAGATTATTACATAATGTGATTAAGGAATAATTACTTTGTGTAATTATATTAAAGAATGATTAATTAATTAAGATTAATTAATATAAGTAATTAAAGGTAATTAATTACTTGAAGATAATTACTTAACTAAAAGTAATTAAATGATTAAAATTGATTAATTTAATGATTAAAGGATAATTGCTCAATGTAATTAATTTGTGATTAGAATCATTTAAGTAATTAATTAAGGGTTAATTAGTGATTAATCAAAGGGAAATTATTAAATGTTTTGTAATTAATTAATTAATTATTAATGTACCATGACTAGCCAATTCATTCATAGAAATTAATCTGATTTAAATCAATCAGATAATTAAATTGATCCTACTTATGGATGTTTGGATTTGACTGAATGATTGAATTGTTGATATTCCCTGATATGTGATGCTGTGTGATATATTCTGATTTGTGTGTGATCTGTACTGTAGTTTATTTATCTGTGATATATATATCTATGATCTGTGAATAAAGGATAAGCGTTATAGTTATACCGCTTATCAACTATATTTCTGTATTTTTGATCTGTGATGATTTATTGATGTTGCACTACTGTGTGAAACCCCTGGACTACACCATACACACACAAATATGGATTTCACGTGGAAATCGGTTAAGTCACAGTTTTTGACAATTGTAAAGATTGAATTTGTGAATCTAAATAGTTTTGGAATTGGAATTGAAAGCTTTTGAAAATTAGTTTCAAATAACTTAATAGAATTTGAAATTCAAATAATTTGATTTAAACTTGAATTCAATATTGGAAATTGAATTCAATAACTTGGGATTTTGATTCTAAAAGATTGTACCAGTTATAAATATGTTTATATGAATCTAAACCATTTTAAAAGTATTGGTTTGAGAATTTGAATTTAACCCAAGGGGTTTAACTCGTATAAATGAATCAGATTTTTCGAAATGAAAACTGTTTGTTTTCAAATGATAAAAGCTTTCATATAAGAAATGAATTTCCAATTTTAATTAAAGGAATTTCAAGTTTGAATTGAAAATAGTTTTCCAAGTTACGAATAAATCTTTGTAAACGTGTTTTGAAAGCTATAAGTTAAATCTTTGATTTAATGAGTTAATCCAATTGAAATGGAAATCGATTTGAAAATCTGTGAATAGATCTTTGTGAAACTGGGTGAACTTTGCGAATAAATCCTTTTGTGTTAAAGATTAAAATGGTAATTTGTTTAAACCATTTAAAGAAAAGTTTTGGGTAATAAGTTGTGACCTAATTGAAATCCCAATATCCATATGTTTTTAAATATGTGCTCGTTATTCGGTTTAGCCGGGAGAGGACTTTGTGTCATATAACCCATTCTGAATAATGATACGTCGTATATGGATTGCATTTGAAGACCGGTGTTGAAGACCGGGTGTTTTCGAGAACGATGGGATAACCTATCGATTGTCTCTGCACTGAGTTGCTCCGGTATAGAGATTTCCTAAGTGATGGGAAGTCCGATCGGGATTGTGAATACCCGGATTGCAAGGGCTTCTTTGGAAGTGCCTTCGGTTCTGTTCGAACCCGGAACAGACTTGTATGGTTGTATGTTTGACATTACACTTTGAGATATAAAGTTGATTTCTTTCAAATACATTTCTATTTGGTGGCAGAGATTTATTCTCTTAGCTTAACACCCTTCTTTGAGACGTACGAGCTCAGAGGTTATGTAGTTGAAGGTTATCAGTGATATACTCCCAATTTGGTAATGTGGCATGCTAAGTGTTGCTGTGTGTTGATGATCATTCGTTGATCATTTTTGATCAAAGCATGGCTTTGTGAAAAAGCATAGCTTTGTGGACGAGACTTTATCGTACCTCATGACCCAAAAATGGTCGAAACAGGAAAGATGCGGCAAGGTTATGAGGGTCGCTCCCTTTAGGGTATGTCATTTCCTTCTGGAAAAGGGTGGTATCAGGTATCGAGCCCTGATATTTAACCTATGTGGTTGCTCCAATCCCATTTACCTGTGTGATTGTTGTTGTGTGATCGAGGATCCTCGGATAAAGGTCCCAAAGGACCGGGGGGTGGCATACTCGAGTAGTAGTTACCTAGTGTAAGAGGTAACCCGACCTTGTGTTGGCAGAGATCCGGGTAGGTTCTCGGGACGTCCCTCCAGAGGCGTTTCCATTGGCAGTAGGAAGTTCCTTAGCCTGACCATTTGTTGGAAAATCCAAAGAAACAATACAAGCCTTGTACGGTTTTAGTTGTATAACCTGCTATGGAATGTGGCGGTAACCTGCTATTGAACATAGTAGCTATAGTAGGCATAGTTCGAAATGTCTATGCTCGCTAAGATTAATATTATACTTTCGAAATTTTTTCCACTATGCACTAATAATAATATCCAATGAATTTGCGTAGTAAGCATGTTTGACTATCATAAGAAGAAATCTCCTCCAATTCTGCGTTTGCATTGTGTGTGTGGCGGGAGGTCTTATGGTAGTTTCATTTTTTAAAAGCATTGCAGGTTTCAATGTTAAAAATTCTTTTGTGTTTGTTTTAAAGATAAACTGTTTTTGTTACTCACACCAGTCCCATGACTGACTCGGAGTTTATTGTTCCTTTCCTAAACTCTGGGTGCCCACAATTTTCCACACGGGCAGTCTAGAGTTGGGGTTTTCAGATAGTCAGGTCTAGTAGACTAGTTGGAGCTAGTTCAGTCTTTGGAGATGACGACTGACGTTGTTTATCTTGGTGTAACGTGATGGTGGTGCGAGCTGATGTTAGAGTTATTGGTCTTATTCTCTTTTTCGGATCACTTGGAGTATCACTTCTGTTTTCCGCTGTATCATTATTTATCTCTGATATTCTTGTATCATATTGATATCATTGTTGTATATCATTCTGGATATTGTATTCATTGGAGTTGTATATGATATCATTGATTTCTTTATTCTGATGTGTTGTAATACTTACTGTGTTATAAGCTCCGGCACGAGTCAAATTTCAACGATTGAATCTGCGACATTCGAGTACAAGTGAGTACGGGTGTCGATTTTCGAACGCTGAAATTTGGATCGTGACAGAGATGCTCTCGTGTATTTATGAAATACTAGAGAACTATTTATAGAAACAATGAACTCCTTGTGAAGGAGTGTTTAGACTCAAATTTCATAAGTGATATTAAGTATAATATGTCAATAATAAATTCAAGTTAAGAATTTTTAAGTTGACTATGTTCCTAATGAAAGTCTATTGGTAGATTCAATGAAAAAGGCTAAGTACATCGCCCTGAATAGCGCCGTAATAAAAGCAATATACATAAATATAAATGCACAAATTTATAACTGTTCTAAGGGCGATTCCAAATATTGAGAATCCCATAACATTGTTATATAATGACAATGTCACGATATAGTTCGTAACAGAACTTAGAGCTTACTAAAATTTGAGGACATGCTCTAAATTATTCCACATGATAAAATAGTTTATCAGCGTTAGAGAGAATTGGTTAACAAAGTAGTTAATTGAAACATAATAACATACCCGTTCACTGAGGGACTGACCCGATTGGTTTTGATGAAACCGATTGAAGAAGTTGGAATAAGATTTCATAATTGACCCTAAGTGCAAGTGGCAGATTGATAGAGTTTGGGGTATGCCCTAGAGACAATTATGTAACTGTTGCATATATCGAAGTCGATAACTAATCTTATTTGAAATAAAAGGTGTTTTCTTTATATTATATACTTGATATAATGTGTTATATTAATTAATTAATTAAACTAAAAGTATATTTAACAGAAAATCCGAAATTGGTATGTTTTGTGATAATAGTTATAAAGTATTGTAATCTTGAATAATTTATCATAATGAAAATAAATATATCATTTCAAATATTCCTAGTCAACATGTATTGAAACTGGATATCGATACATCTATTAAGACTAGAGTACGTAACGCTCTCCAAATGTTGGGCAGTGTATTACTCATGGCTACTGAAGGCACCAACGGGTTATGTACTAATAGTTATTGTATAACTATGGAATGACTCACGATAGTTTTCTGTTGGTTAATATAATTAAGGTCAAATAGAAAATATCGATGTAACAAGATTACATAGTTCTCTTAACTTGAGAATACCATTAATCTTCAATGTGGAAGCTCCGCTTTGATTATAGTTAAATCATGACATGATGTCCATCGAATGACTATAGTTGGGTCGAGTGAAAGCATTGAAAGTGAAACACTATTCAAGAGAGGATTCATCTTCTCAGTTATATGAGGTTAGTATCACAGTCAAGTGAAGTCAAAATCTTTGATCACAACATTTCTATTAATAATAATTGTTATTATTAAACCAAGGACTTAGTGTTTGGACTATAGAGTTGAATAAGGATGATATTGGAATTTAGCCCATTACCAAAGTCCATAAGTCCAAAGGATATAATTTTGATGAAGGGAATCGATGTAAATAATAGTCAAGATCGTGTAACTCTTAACAAAGTAAAATTAGATTTTACTAAAACCAAGCAAGTGATAAATTTGGGCAAAATGTCACACCACCTACTAAATGACGTGTGATCGTTAATATTCGAATAGTTCAACATTAATTGCTGACCAAATTTACACCTAAAAAGTCATACAACTGAATCATTGAATACTTATTAACCGCATGATTTAATTAGTTTATAATTATTATAAATTAATTAATATTTATGAAATATTAGTTATAAAATTTTATTTTTGATTTGATGAACAAATATTATTAAATGTATTTATAATAGTTATAAATATTAATCGATATACGATATCGATATGCGTTTAAATTGGATTTAAATTCAAAATTTAAATGAGTTTGAAGCCCATATAAGGTTGGTTCGTTTTCAGCCATGATGGAGCTAAGTAGGTGCAGCCAATTGATGACAACTAAATGGGCAAGGTTTGTATGGATAAAGGAAGGAGAATATTTAGTAAGAGATCTAGATCCTAACTTGTCTTCATTCCTCCCCTATATAACCATCTCAACCCACACCTATTATAGGACATTTTTTCTTAAAGCCTTCAAACCTTTCTATTTATGGCCAAACCCTAATCTCCTCTTCTCCATTATTATAAGCTTAAATCAAATCAAATTAAATACTATTTATCAGCCTGTAGTCTGTAATTCGAAAGATAGCACCTTTATGGTTAGAATTCGACTCAGGAGTTCAATTCAATGCTTCAAGGTGTGAATTTTTGGTATTGGTATAAGGTAATGGTCTGGTCTATATTTATACTCTATTGCATTATTATTTATAAATCGTATTATGTTATATTAGTTAGGTGATGATTTTATTCTATCAATATGTTGTCACAATCATATTGGTTATATGTGTATATATACTTATATATTTTTACAAATAAAATTATTTCTTGTCATGTATCTACCGATCATATGCATGGCTCTAAATAAAATAAAAAACTATTTTTTTATTTAATTAAAATAATATACATTATTTAATTATATATAAGCTTTATAGTTTAAATTCTATATTCTATTCTAATCAAAATATGTTCTTATAATTTTATATCAATTGTTTCTTATATAATTTTTTTTTGAAAGAAATAAAATAATTTTTATATATTTATATATTATTTAATCTAATTAATTATATCTACATATATACGTATTATAAAATATATTTAACATTTTATAAAATTTTAAACTAGCGCCTATTATATATTCAAAAATATAAAAATAAAAAACACTTTTTAATATTATTTAAATATTTTAAATTAGCCGTAAATTGAAAATAGCTTTAAATTAATTTTAAATTATAAAAATTATATATTAAATATTCAACCAATAAAATATCACTTAAATTTCTACTAAAAATTTAAAATTTAAATTTTAAAATCCCATTTTTGAAATATATGTTTATTTAATATTTCATATTTATCTGCACAGATATTTATTTAAAATAAATATATTTACATTATAAAAAAATTATGTCATGCGTATTATCATGTATTTACATATATAAATTAAATAAATATATACATAATATATATACGTTTTTTTAAAAATAATAATTATATGTATATTACTTTCAGTGTTTATAGTAAATAAAAAATTAAATTTTGTTATATGAATTGGGTGCCGTTGTTAGAGATGATTATTTGTGGAATCCCAAACCGACATATAATGTTCTTCACTACGATGTCGATCCCTTTCTTCAAAGTGTCATGGCAAGCAGTTTCGCTTTGGCTTACTTCGTAAAGTAATCCACTACAACAATGACATACTTCGCTCCGCCTTTCAACATCGGTAACACACCAATGATATCTATTCCCCAAACTGTAAATGATCATGAACCGAAAATTTATGTGATTTTCGTGGATGTGGCTCTAGGAATCTTCACAAATCTTTGGCACTTATCAAACTTCCTTGTGTAATCAGCTGCATCCCGATCGATTGTTGGCCAAAATATCCATAGCGAAAAATCTTCTTTGCCAAAGTGTGTCCCTCGATGTGATCACCTCAGGCTCCTTCGTGTACATCTAAAAGGATCCTTTTAGCTTCCTCTTTGGCGACACACTACAGTAGGAAAGCATAGAATCCTCTCTTGTATAACACTCCTCCTTGAATAATAAGTCACAATGCTTTAAGTAGGAGTTTCCTTTGTTCATTCTTCTGTTCGGAGAGTCCCCTTCAACAAATATTCCTTGATTGGAGTCATCCATGATTTCTCATCCACTCTGGTCTCCAAGGTCTGACCGACATCCATCTAGTCGATCCTCGGAGTCGATAATACCTCCATTGGAATCAATCCCTTAAGTTGCGCATCCTAAGAGCTAGCCAATTTAGCTAATGATTCAGCTTTCGTGTTCTCCTCCTTGGGAATGTGCGTTATCATGTAATACTCGATCTCATTCAGCAGCTCCAAAACTTTTGTTAAGGGGTTAGTTTCACTCCCTTAGCTTGAAATTCGTTCTTCACTAAACTGACCGCCAATTGGTAGTCGCTATATATATGCAATATTCTGACTCCTAATCCCTTTGCTTTCTTGAATCCCGCAATCAATGCTTTGTACTCAGCTTCGTTGTTTGTTGAGAGAAACTCAAGATTTATGGCATTACAGATTGTTCGTTGCTCAGGGGTTACCATGATCACTCATGCCAAACGCAACATTCATTAGAATCTCCACCTGTATATAATTTCCATTAAGCAAATCGTCCCACATCTTCCTGATCTGTTTCTTCAGCCCGGGTGGTAAATTCGATAATGTAGTCAACCAGTGCCCATTCTTGTATCGCCCTCCTAGGATGGTAGGTTATGTCATATTGGCTCAATTCGATGTTCCACTTCAGCAGCCTTTCCGAAGTCTCGAGTCTATGCAATACCTGTCTCAAAGATTGATCAGTTAGTACTTTAATCGGATGAGCTTGGATATAAGGTCGCAATTTTCTCGATGCAATCAACAAGCAGTAAGTTAGATTCTCCAACTTTGGATAATTCTTCTCTGCTGCAGTAAACTGCCTATTGATGTAATACACAGGCCTTTGGATTTTAGAATCTTCACGTACCAGGGCAGCATTCAACGCATGAACAGACACTGCCAAATAAACAAATAAGCCCTCTCCTTACAAAGGCTTTGATAAAATTGGTGGTTTCTCCATATGATCTAGAAAAATTAGAAAGGAAACAACATTGTCAATCCAAATTAGTTGTTTTCATTATAAGTCAGAGTTCTATCTAAAAGGATCAGTTTGGAACGATAGTCATTTTTACGTTACAAATTCTCAAAATCCGACCATGTACGTCGATTAATATTGCATGAGAAGCTTAAATATACTATTTTATTTCATTTAGAATTAATTTGGTATCCCTCTTATCAAGTTTAATTATTTGTCGATTTTAGCTAAATGCGTACAAAAACTAGTAACTTGTCAGATCGAGTATCAAACAAAGTCCAAATGACACGAAATTTTATATTTTAACTTTTACAATAACGATTACAATTTTGTATGATTGGGTTTAGAAATATAAAAATGGAAACGACATTTGGAACGGTCGTTACCACTGTAAGTTACTTAGAGTTCTATCTAAAATGACTAGTTGGAACAACAATCATGTTTATGTTCTGGATTTTTGAAATCCGACCATACATATCTATTCTATTATAAATAAAAGAGAATATGCGACTACTTGAATTCTTTGTTCTCATTCATTCTCGTTCAGAATCATCTTCTCTCCTTAATTTGAGTAAAAATTATCACATACCTAGCATTTATTTAACATTTCAAACTCAAAAATAAATTTTCATTATATGGTAATAAACATAATAGTATGACCTTTCATTTTCTATTTCATCTATTCAGAAGCATCTTCTACTTTCATTCCTCCCTTTTGCTTTCATTTTCTCCTGTTCTACTTCTCAATACTATTATATCCTATATTTTTTGCCTTTAAATCCAAGTGGAAAGGTTGCTCCTTTTGTTGGTTGAGATTTCTTATAGCCTGGTTGTAGTAGTAGAATTTCCTCTTCCATCGTTCATGGCATGTTGTTGGATATGTAATACTATATTTTGTTCTATATTAGTTTGGCTTATAGGAAGGATTGGCTTCTTTGGAAAATTAATATGTAAAATAAAATATTGTTTAGTCTTCAATAAGCGGTTAAGTTAAAAGATATAGTTTTTCTAAAAACTTATTATAGTTTTCTTCTTTAGTTGCAGGTAATCTATTCGCTGAAATGTCAAAGTGAAGAAATTGGAAGGGATTTTGTTTCAACATCTATGGTAATTTCAATACATATTTTTGATTTATTTTACAATTTATTACATTTTTATATCAATTTTTCATCAATTCTAATTGGTTCGGTTTTTGTATCTATTCAATTGTGTTGCTGTATCTATATTATAATTTTAATCATAATATATTTCTCTCTTTTTTCTTTCATTTCCTCATCTTCTCCATCTAAAAAAATAAATTTTAATCCTTAAATAATGCATCACCTATCTTTTTTACCTTTAAATCCAAGTGGAAAGTATGCTTCTTTGGTTATTTGTGTTTTCTTCTAGCTTTGGTTGTAATCATAAAATTCTCTCTTCCATTTTTCATAACATGCACCATGGTGTTGAGTATGTAATATTTCATTTTTCTTTATATTATTTTGGCTTATAGGGATTAGTTTGACTTCTTAAGAAAATTATTATGTAAAATAAAATATCACTTAGTCTACAACAAGCGATCATTTTATAGAATCATGATTAGAAAAATCAAGTAGAAAGGTATCATTCTTTCAAAAAGTTAACGTGGTTGCTTCCCTTTAGTTGCAAGTAATTTGTTTGCTAAAAAGTCAAAATAAAAAATTTGGAAGAAATTTTGATTCAACTTCCACGGTAACACTAGTAAACATGCTTTTAATTTATTTTAGAATTTATTACATTTATATTTGTATCTATTCAATTATTTTGCAGTATCTACGCTGTTTATATGTGTCACAATTCATTTTTTTTCTTCACTTCTTAATTATATATAATAGTTTCATGTTTTAGCATAATGCAATTGAACCATTCTATTCTTTGTTTTGATGACTTTAAATATCCTTTTTTATTGATGCTATCATATGAAGGATACTCTATGAGACAATATGCCTATCTTGAATTGTGGTAGATATGATTTGATTTCTATAAGAATAATAAAATATCTCCTAATTTTTTTTACCTTTAATTCAAAGTTGTAAGTTTGCTCCTTTGGTTATTTGTATTTTGTTCTAGCTTTGGTTGTAGTCATAGAATTCTCTCTTTCATTGTTCATAGCATGTGCCATGATTTTAGATATGAAATGTTTTATTTTTTTTTCTATATTAGTTTGGCTTATAGGGGATTAGTTTGACATCTTAAGAAAATTACTATGTAAAATAAAACATCACATAGTCTCCAACAAGTGATCATTTTATGGAATCATGATTAGAAAAATCAAGTTGAAAGGTATCATTCTTCCAAAAAGTTAATGTGGTTGTTTTTCTTTTGCTGCAGGTAATTTGTTCATTGAAAAGTCAAAATAAAGGACTTGGAAGAAATTTTGATTCAACTTCCATGGTAACTCCAGTACATATGCTTTTAATTTTTTAGAACTTATTACATTTTTATATCAATTCTTAACCAATTCTTATTTGTTACATTTTTGTATCTATTCAATTATTTTGTAGTGACTACGCCATTCATATGTTTCTCAATTCATTTTTTTCCTCAGTTTGTAAGTATAAATAATGGTTTTTGTTTTAACATAATGTAGTTTGAACTTTATGTTCTTTTATTTTGATTTCTTTGGATATCCTTTTGCATTGATGATGTTATTCTATCGTCTAAAGGATAATCTATAAGATGACATGCCTATCTTGAAGTGTGGCACGTACGATTTGATTTCTATAAGAATTTTTTCTAATGATAGATAGCTTATGCTTAGGTCTATATATTCTTTACTAATATGATTGATACTGTTTTATAAAAGAATATATTCTGTTATATAGATAGAAATTCGAATGTTGACCATCTTTATTATTTTCTCTCATAATTTTAAAAACACAATCCTAATTTTTATTATTGTAACTCTTTCTTACACAAATTTTCCATTTAAAAATTAATATTTTCATTCACCATGCTCTTTACCTTAATTATACCATTGTAATCTAATAGCATATTCTTTCTTTTCTGCACACTTCCAATACAATATTTTTCTTGGAACTTCTTAGTTTGTTTTTTAAATTAATTTTTTCTCCATCAAGTTTCTTTTTTTCATAATTTCTCTCCTCCTACTTTTTATCTTCATATTTTAACACAATTCAAAATATTGTATTCTCGACCTATATCGAATTAAGATTTCATTCTAAATATATTTTTTATTAATCTTATCAGTTTCTAAACTTAATAGGATTTAATCTAATTATTCAATAGTCCATCACTTTTGTACTCTACTTAAATTTTATATGATATCTTCGTTTTTCAGTAGCTATGTTTCTACCTATTGTTTCTAAGGATTGACTTTTATGGAAAAATTATTTAGAAGTAAAAAAATTATTGGTTTATCGGATTGATTCCACATAATTTAGAGGTTTGATCTTCATTACATCTTTTATTTAATTTAAGGTTGAATTTTTTGTTTTTTTCCAAATTTCGGAATTTAGATCTTTTCTTCGAGATGTATGTTAGAAAAATTATTTCCAGATTATTTTTGTTTAGACTAATATGATAACGAATTTAGTTTCGTTCATGCATTTTTTAGCTATTTCATTATAAATACATGTAAACATAGAATCTTCAATTGTTCTGCAAAATTTGTCAAAAGTAAGGTTGAATTATTATTTTTAATTCTCAAGTTTTATATCAAATTTGGACTTCATCTTAAATTTATTCGATTAGTTTGATTGCAAATTTAGTTTCCTTCGTTATTTTACAGGACATTGTTAGTTTGTCGATGTTTAGGTATCAAAGAACCACAATTGTTTGCAATAATCCATCAGAGGAAAAGTTAATCCATTTTCCTATTCTCAAAATATGTGTATAAAAAATCAAGTTTGGTGAGAAAGATTTATTCAAACCGTAAATTTTCATACCGTATTTTGGAAAATAATATAAATTTATAGGCAGTATTTTTGTACTACCTACAGTAATCAAGTTTAGATTTGTATTAAAAGTTTAGTTTTAAATACGTGTTTTGTGCATTTATTTCTTCTTTAATGTTTCATGAAGCCTTAGTCTACCTAAACTTATATTTGTAAATTATGATGTTATTCATATTAATCAACATAAGTTTATAATATCTTTTCATGTTACCATCAAATTCTTTGGTATCTTATAGAACAATTTGGTGATTATATACAATATTCAAAAAAATTATCTACTGTTATGTTATTTTCAACCTTTTCAATTTTGAGATGTTAGGATATAATCATAGATGGAAATATGAAATTTCAAAAATGTTAACGAGCATAAGAAATATCAATACGAAGGATCGTATCACCGAAACTCATAAAGGGAATTAATTAGAAGGAATTAATTACAATCAATTTAATTTAATTTGAATTGAATTTTATTGGAGCATTAATCATAATAATTTGTCTTTAATTTAAACTCGGATTGTGAGATAATCAATCTAATCGGTCAGAGAATTAATTTTAATTTATTAATCCATATTCATTAGTTAAAGTTCAAGTGCATTGTAAGTTCCAAATATATGACGGAACATATAAACTTATTTTTCATGTACCTTTAACAAATCAATCTATACTTCAGGAGGTTGTAAGGTAGAAACTCACTACCTTTATTACAAGAATTTTTTTTCTTTCCTTTAACAAACTTAGAGTGAGAACAAAATAAATGAGCAGAAGATATGTTTGTAAATAGTTAAAAAACTTACCAAAATATTATTGGGATAATAATTGATTATGCTTTGATTCAACATTATATTTTACACATTTCCTTCTACTTGAAAGGTAATATCATGTACTCAATATACTATAAAGCTTGATTATCATTTTCATCTTAGATGCATAACGATCATACTATGTTACAAAGAAAATTTATGGTCAATGCCCGATTGGAACAACAAAGAAAACCCATAGTGAATGTTAGAAGTTACAATATTATAAAAAGAGAAAAAAAAATGAATAATTTTCGATTTTATGTTTAAAAGAACGTAAAAGAGGTTAATTATAGAATAAGCATCAAATTTAAATGAAACTATGCTTGAATGTAGAGTTAGGTATGAGGTAAAGTTTGTTTGTTGAAGGAGTGATATGACATATGTTTTTATTTAGCTAATTTTTGAAGAATTTGAAAAAATAAAAATATTCTTTGATGGACATAATTAGCATGCAAGTTTTGTCTTTGCTATTTGCTGGAAAATGATATGGTATATTTTTGACTTAATCATGGTTCCTTCAAAATTTAGTTCGTAATAAAGAAAATTAACATGGCAACTTCTTGCATTCTCTAAAACTATTATTTTACTAAATAGCACTTCTAAATTCATTTAAATATTTCTTGCTTTCTTGCATTGGTACACATTTTATAAATTAACTTGTTATGTTCTATAATATAGCCTACTACAGTATATTTATTCCAACAATAATAATCAATTTTTAGTGGTTTAATTCATTCCAATAATAATCAGTTTTTAGTAGTTTAATTCATTGACTGCACTAATCTTACTATAATCTCCAATGAAACGTCATCCAATGTATTGTTTATATAAGTATTTTTGTTATGGTAATATACTATATCATTTTGAATTATTCTAGTTGATCTACTACTTAAGTTATTATGTCCACATGAATATTTGATTCAGACAAAACAATAATTTGATTGTTCAAAAAATTAAAATTGCACAATGTTTATATTTTACATATGTTTTCCATATCATTTTATCATACATGTATTTGAAGATATGATGTTTCAAAGCTACTATAATTTTTTCCAAACCAATTATTAATGGATGAAGTTAAAAAGTGTACCGGTATAATTCTTGGACTGTTATTCCTTTAAAATACACTTAGATTATTTCACTTGAGAACAATTTCCTAATGCAAGATTTGGAATACTATCATCATGCAGAACCATGTACATATTCAAATTTATATGTTAAAAGTACGACAAACCCTTTTGAAACTTTGTCTCTCGCATTTAAAAATTAATAGGCATGCTTAGTATGATTCTTATCAAGTGAATACTGATAGTTGATATTGGTATTTGTTGTATAAAAGTACTATGCTTTGAAAAAAATAGTTATACTGTATGGTTTATGATAACATAAGCATATGTTTGAGTATGTAATATTTTACATCATTTTTGAAAACCCTGCATGCGTAGCACGGATTCGTACTAATTAATTAACATTATACAAGAAGCTTAAACATACAATTTCATGTCATTTCGAATCAATTTGATACTCCAATTTGTCAGGTTCAATTATTAGTCGACGTAAGTTAAATATCTACAATAAAAAGATAACCTATAATTAAGATTGAGTATCAAACTAATTCCAAATGATACCGAATTTTATATTTAAACTTTACGGCAACAACAATAATCTTATATGGCTGGATTTAGAAAAATCAACAGAAACAACACTTTTAGTTCAACCTTGTCTTTTATCTTTAATTAGGTATACAATTAATGTACCTTGTAAAATTTATACATAATTAATATTTCGAAAATATTAAAATAGTAGAATGAGACACTACAAGGAACACTGTCAATAGCGACGACAAATAGCCATCGCTAGCCGATGAATAAATCTGCCGCTTCTACAAGCGTCGATCAATAGCACAGCGACGGCTTCGTCGGTGACTTTAGCGATAGTTCGTGTCGGTTAGCCATCGTCAACCGATGGATGCGTGTCGAATCATATGACCATAACGCTTATACCGTTAGGGCGTCGCTAACCGTTGCTAGCTGTCGCGAACCTGTAACCTGAATGTCGTCGCTAACCTGAAACATTGATTTTGATTTCCAGCTTACTTATCGTCCATCCAACCACACATACAAATTCATATTTCTATCCACATCATATACAACACATATAAACCCAATTCCAATCAACATAATATCATATATACCACATAATATCATATACATCACACATAACCAAATTTATATCAAAAAATTCATACCATACATCAATATTCCAACAAACAAAACAACCATACCTTCAAATCCACTTGTCCATCAACCAAAACAAATATCAAACATCCACATATCCATCAACCATCCACAAAAAACACAAGTATCAAATCCATCAAATATATACAAACAAAATATGTCAAATATCCATCAACCATCCATCAAAACAATCAAAATATGTCAAATACCTCATCACCATCCCCATCATCACCTCCCGACCTGGGAAAAGTCCCGTGTTCACCCAAAAACGCTGCGATCCGCTCATCTAGCAAAACTTTCAGTCTTGTCGCTCGCCAATCCTGCAACTCTGCTACCTGAGCTCTCAGCTGTGCGATCTCCTCCTACTCCTATGATTTCTAGTACCTAGCCTGGGAACTCCTCACCTATAAATCAGTTAATAGCTAATTATAAATAATTTATTCATAATATTAAATAAATTTATTAATTAGTTAATGAAGTAGTTAAACTCAACAAACAATATTACCTCTTGATTGCTGTAACTGTAGCATCTGTTCCGGGTCGGCTTGTCGGTCACAGCATCAAAAATCCTATCCTCCTCCTTAAGAGTCAACTCTTCCCAGCCAGTCTCCTCGAGCACGTGAGCTCGCTCCATGTCAAACTTCCCCTGCGATTAGATATGGAATTTTGTTAAAATAAATATTTAGTTTATAATTTATGTAATGTCAAATAAAAGGAAAAAAATTAAATTATATTTACTTTGATATCTTTGGATTTGGGGTCCGTCCAGGTAAATGGCACCAAGCCATCGTCGTTTGTGTGCTCGATGGAATGAGTGCAAGTAAAGACCTCTAAATATGTGGGCTCGCGGTGCTTCTCCTTCGCCTGAAATTGTATATGATTAAATAATGTTATAACTATTTTATAATCGTAGCTTATAAACTTACCAATTCCTTCCAATATTGTTGAAGGATTTTGATCCGCCGTGGTGTGTGACGGGATTTTTATTCCTTTTTGCCTAGTTTCGAGCGAAAATTGCCTGTAAATTTAAATATATGATCGACTTAATTAATGCAATTATTATACAAAATTTAAACAAAATATAATAACAATATAAAATTAGAAAACTTACTTTCGCGGCGTCAGTCTCCCAAAAGGCCTGAATATCCGCTTAAATGTTGTCACTCATCCAATCAGATTTTTTATTTTTTTGTTTTGCTCCTGAGAGGGTGTCCCTGTAATTATTCCTCAGCTTCTTGTTCCAGTGAATCCTGAACAGATCCCGATCTTGTTCCTCCGCAACCGTTGCAGCCTACACATTGAAATTAAAATAAATTACATACAGCATATTAATTTTCGAATATCAAATAATTATTTTCAAATGAATTATAAATTTATACTTACCAACAACTCAGCCCATATTGCATCCTTAATATGTGATGGGATATCATCCCACGTCAGCCAACAAGCAGACATTCGACCCATATATTCCTTCCTTGAAACGGGCAAGATGTAATCAGATGGTTGTAGCTCAAATTGTAACGGCCTACCTTTTTGGACGTTTTAAGTAGACACACACGTCAGACTCAAACCATTCAAAATGGCAGATTGTTATGGGGTAAATAAGAAAAAGCAGAGAAAGAAAGAAAACAAATACAGAATCTCGCAGCAGAATGACAAAATATAATAATCAAATAAACAGTTCATGAAGCTGTTTACAAATAACATTGATTAAACTTTTATAATAAAGATTAGAGTTACATACAACAAGAATAAATAATAAATAGATGCAGCGGAACAACATGATGCATTGGAATAAATATAATAAATAATAATAGTATAATATCCTCGTCTTCATCCCCCAGAAAGCAGTCTTCGATAAACTGAAAAGCTCAGACTGACCCGAGCGAATTGAAAAGACAAAACACTCGAGTCACAACTAAAAGATCTTATGTAAGTTAAATCAACAGTAAATAAATATGAGTGTAACGGCGTTAGAGATGCTTACGAGGTTTGACATCTCCTATCCAGTGTCTAACGTGAGTGCAATAACTTAAATATGTTCGGGATTTACATCTCCTAAGGACCCATTAAACTATCTACATACATAGTAAAATACGCTATTATAATAGTGTCTATAGTAAAGTAAAGTATTAAAATAGCGTTAAGGCGTTACCCATATCCCCCTTAACACATTTTATATATTCCCATAGTCTATACAGTACCGTAATTCCTCCGTAAACTGGAGGGCTATCAGAGGGCACTCCATAGGTATGGTACAAACCAAACTCGTAGAAGGCGCGCTAGGGCATGTGAACACGGCACTCGAGGCAATGCCATGGTAGATATACCAATTGCACTCCCGGACTGGTGGAAACGCATAACAGCTACACTCCCATAATCAAAATCGAGGGGTGGCCACAAAATCATGATTCACAAAGTCAAAATATAATATCGAAGAAATGTGCCCGATATGAGGAATGACCTCACTTGGTCCGGTATAGCTCCTGTTTTAGTCACATCTAAGCACACTTATGGGAGTCAGGGTCACTTAAATACCTCATGCATAATCATTCACCAAACCATCCTACTTTATTTTTGGAATCTCCACCACGTACACAGTTGTTAAAGTGGTTTTCGGTATTTGTAGAGAGTATGACAATATCCGATCCCGGTCTCTTTAACAACCAAACGCTTATTTCACACCGAAAGGTTCTTTTACATTTCAAAGGTCAATTCACAATTAATATCAAAATATCAGATTATCAAAACCATATCATTTTTGAAAACATATTCACTTCCAAAATCATATTCTCAAAATAGGTTAAACCCTCATTTCAAATCTTCACATTTACTCAAGATATGTTATTTCACAAAAAGATATCAATTCCAAATTCCAACTTAGGTTGTAAATCATCATCAAGGGTTTAAATATAAATACTTCAACTTTACACGGTTTGAAATTTTTTGAAAATAGTTTAGATAGTCATAAATAGTTTTAATAGTTTAAAAGTAGTTTAAAATAGATTAAAATAGTTTAAATAGTAGAAATAGTTTAGAATAGATTTAAATTTGATTTAATTAGATTTTTAAATGATTTATATAGATTTAAAATAGATTAAATAGATTTAACTTATATTAAATAGATTTAAAATAGATTAAAAAGATTTAAATTATAGAAAATAGATTTAAAACAGATTAAATAGATTTAAAATAGATTAAATAAATCTAAATTAGTTTAGAAAAGGTAAAATAGATTAAGTTGGATTAAATAGGTTATAGTAGATTAAAATAAATTAAAATAGTTTAAATTGATTAAAATAGTTAATTTAATTAATTTAAATTAGTTTAAAATAGATTTCCAAGTTATATCCAAACATTTTCAATAACTCAATACCGATAAATTCATTTATATTAGACACTTCAACTTTGGAATTCCAATTTAAATCCTTTGAACAATTCATTAAATCAATTCCAATTTCAGCATTAACGCTTGGATTATCGAAAATAATTCAGTTTATATAAATACATTTCTATTTCACAAATGCTAGTTAACTAAATTCAAAATTTTAAAGAATTAAAAATCATTTAATTTAACCAATCTGGTGTCCGTATATAATTTTCTACGCTATGGTCAAGTGATACGAATGTTTATGATTTCAATCCGCAATTTAAATTTTACGGTTATATATCATTTCAAACCGCAATCCCGAATTAAATAAAAGTCCATAAAATCGCTCGAGTCTATCATTTCAACCCATAACGATTTTTCCTTAATCTATAAATCGTTCGGGTATGTATCATTTCAACCCATAGGGAACTTGGAGTGTTATAACAATATAAAAATACAACATCCAATATCAAAAATCAAACATCCATCACAATCATCATTCAAATCAACCAATAAAAATTAATAGATAACTGATTATCGTTAACATGTATTAAATTGACAATTAAATTTAATATTAAATTAAACGATGATTAAATGCAATAAAAGTCAAATTTAACCAGCATGACAATTTAAACATACCAAACATCAATCAATTAATTTCGAATCATATCATAAATTTAATTTAACTAACATAAGAAATTTTAAAAGTTGTGAGTGGGTTAAACACTCACCTTTGATTCCAAATCGATTTGAAATCCAAAATAAGACCCAAAATTCAACAGTCTCGGAATTCGTCCAAACCAGCATCATAATGTCCGGAATTTTAATACGATCTCAACAAAACAAACCACGCCCAAATCCGAGTTCGTATGGAAAAGTTATTCACGTTAGAAGTTATAAGATTTAAATTAAATAAAATAAATTATAGGGGCATTTACATAAATTATTACCTCCAAAACCCTAGCCGAACAACACGGTCACGACTTCGATCAACAGCAAGCGCCGCCACCCTTCTCCCTGAAATCGCCATCGCCAGAGACACTGCCTCCTCGATCGAGCTGCCGTGCCTTGTTCCACGCATCAGGCCAACCCTGCCATGGCCTCCGACCGCCTATAGAACCCAGCCGCCGCCGGTTGATCGAAACCCTAAATGAATAATCCAAGGCAATTTTACCGTCAGTTCGACGAGCGAGCCACAACGATGAACAGCGCGCGACAATCTCCACTCATCCATACCATCCAATCGACGATCCGTCGAAGTTGATCGAAGCGCGACGAACGATCGAGACTAAATCACCACCCAATTCTGGCCACACAGAAACCCAAATCAATAAAAAAAACTGCAGATTTGACTTGCGCTTGCCAAGAGATTGAGATCGGTATATAATATGACATAGTTTTTGAGGAGTTTGATTTTGAAATTTGGTCCGGGATTGAATTTTAGGGTTTGCAATTTGACTGTTTGTTTCTGCCATTCGAAAAGAAGGAGATAGACAGAAGTTGAAGTACATACAGAATAAGAAAGTGACTGCTAGGGTTAGAACAGCACAATATATACTAACGAAGCCCGATAAGAAAAATGAATAATACCCAAATTGATTTGAAACGACAATAACGACCCGAAAAGACCGTTCTGCTTCAGGAACGAAAGCAGGTCATCCCATATATCAAAATAGATGTTTTTGATAATTTTAAACTCAATGGAACATGTTTCAAGTCCTAATTCCATCGTATGAAGAAGTTAGTTTAAAATCAGCTTATTTCAATTTGATTTCAATTGAATTTTATTAATTTGATTTCTATGCGTTTCGAGTACGTACGATCAAATGACAAGTCCGATCGCTACGAAACTTGAAATCATACAACAATTCACTGTTACGGATCCGATGAAACTGGTTTCGTTGGAATCCGAGACAGTGGCCAAAATGGCTATTTTCTCATTAATTAAATAAATTAATATTAAATTGATAAATTCACTTTTTAATTCCACTTTTAATAACTAAAAAATTTCATCATTTTTGTTTACCTAGACATTTACGATAACTTAAAACAAGTTTACATAAAATTTCAGTGTTGGTTATTACACTAATTACAGTGTTCAATTTCAATTGTAATTAAATCTAATTAATTATAATTTAATTCCAATAAATTGATTTAATCTGATTTCAATCTTTTTATTTCATCATCCATTTCTCTATGCATATATTCGTCATTGGTTTATGGCCTATTACATCAATATTCTTCAAATTTCATCTTAATTTACATTAATGTAACACTTTATTACATTTAATTGCAATTAATCAAATAAATTGGTAACAAATAACAATTGTCACCATTTCTATATTTAATCACATTTGTATGTTTGTTATCCACACACAAATGTTATAGTTATTTACAGAGTACTAATTTTATTCAATTACACTCTATTACTTACTATTTCATTAATTAATCCAATATTTAAATTATCAATTACTCTTTTAATCCAATTATCAATTAATACGCACATTATTACAATTAATTTACAATCTATAACCAATTATAACTTTTTAATCATTTTAATTAATTGGAACTACATTTAAAGCAGTATCAATTACCTTAAATTAATACTATTACATTTCATTCCAGTTATAATCTTGTTATTAAATCACAAATTTTTATTTCTTCCAACATTAAATCACAAAATCTTATTAAAGCAACTATTTTTAATTATCAAAAATTACGAGTCATTACACAGATCCACTGTATGAATTTTGATATAGACATTTAATAAATTTCAATTAACATACATGCACTAAATATTAATGACGTTGGAGTAAATTTGATACTTATCCTCCTTTCTTAGGGATCATAGTCGCCCTTGGGCGTAAATCAGCCACGCCGCTGGCACCCTCGCCAGCGGTAGGAGAAGCAGAATGTCGAGATCTCCCATGAGACATAATACCAGCTACAAATATATCATTTCATATAATAATAAAAAAATCATAGAAAACATATCTGATTTATAATCACATAGAACTTCCAAGGAAACTACAAAAATAGAACAAGATCTCATAAATATGTAGAATTCATAAAACAGAATAATACATAGCTCACAACACAGTCATTATCATTAATAATAGCATAAACTCAAAATATAAATTATACAACAAGCCATACAAATATCCATCATATATACATTAATTACATCATCATTAATTAATAATCAATCTTCATCGTTTTCTGATTTAGACTTAATCTTGTATTATATATTGTTTCCCGATGTACTCTCAAATGTGTAACATCCTCATTTGAGGCCCGAAACTAACCGCTACATATGCTGCAGTCATCTATAGTATTAATTTATTGTGATAAAATGCGATAATGTTAATGGTATTCATAATATCAGAAGCACGAGAATATGAAACATTTCAAACACAATTTCAAAACAACTTTTCTCATTGCATTTCAAATCAGCATTTCAACGTTTTCCAGGTTCAGATAAATATAATTATTACAAAATACACCAAGAGCGTCATATAAGGATGCCTCCTTGGATGATCAGAGTTACTAAATAGACAGTTCTAACATCTGCCATTATGTATAATATTCAATCACAACGGAATAGATAAATAGATAATTTCCACAACACCAGAATTGTCATTTTGTAACGGTTATTTTGTAACGGTTATAACCGTTGGTAGCAGATACTATATAATTTTTTTTTACATATTTTGTAACGGTTATAACAGTTAAGAAATTTTAGTATTTCCAACGGTTATAACCATTGGGAATTTTTTCTTTTTCAACGGTTATAACCTACGACTATTTTCATATTTCCAACGGTTATAACCATTTGGAATTTTTTAATTTCCAACGGTTATAGCCGTTGGAAATTCCTCGCACACATGGGTAAATAGCAAAATTACCAACAATTATAAGTGTTGCAAATTTGGTAAGTTGAACCATATCTTATTCAGCATCTAATAGTATTTCATTCAACTATATCTATACGAATTTATAACAATAGAAAACACAAAACTAAATTTCAAAACTAACATATCATCAAATTATAAAAAACATCAAACGTACGAAATAGTACATATCAAATTCTACAAAGTTTATTGTGACAACATCAAATTTCACTACTACAACATATCTAGAAGATTACAAACAACGAATACGACACTCCGGCCAAACTAATTACTCATTCATTACCATTAACACTAACTTCTGATTTTTGCCTCTCATCTGCAGCTTCTATTAAAGCCTGAATATTAAAACGAATTGATTATTCAATCTCATAACTGTTCCATTTTGAATATCACAGATGCGTATGCTAACAATATACAATTTCATATTTTATCTTGGAATACATACTAACATATTTTTAAATTTTGACATGGTGCATTGAACCTGCTTTTACAAGTGTTATTTTTCCTCTTCTTCATGAATAACTTCCCCTATGAATATCTTAGTTCTGTATAACCATTGAATCACATCATACTTGTTAAATCTTTTGCTGTATGCACTTACTGTCCAACAATATATGATCAAAATAAGTTACATGGGAATTCAACATAAATGCCTAAGAAAACCAGTTCAGACAACTAACTTGAGTTAACGATAGAGGTTTTGATTTTGAAACTAGACATATAATAGCCAATGTTTAAAAAAATATACACAAATCAGAACACTCAATATATATTATAGTATAGATTATAGAGCATACATTTACGTAATAGATGAGCATATATGCATGTATCATGACTCTTATACACTTAAATGTACTGCAACATTTGCAGTGAACTATTAAGACTAGACAATAATGAATTATATGCATTTATCACGATTCTTATATGCTTTCATGCACTGCAACAAATTTTACGTGAACTGTTAAAACTAGACAATGTTGATTAAGGACCTTGCGATAATGTTAGAACTATAATAATAGTAACGTCATCAATAAAATCTGGTATAAAATCATCTAAATAAACCCGCAATCTATACTGGTAGAATTAGACTAGTTTAATCAGCATGTGATTCATCTAGGAAATGGTTTTTGAGACTTGCTCCTCTAAAAACACACACAGAAAAAACTCTTGTACATCAACAATTACCATTTTAATCAATTGTAACAAGCTAAGTAGTTAATATTTGAATAACGTCGCCAGTAGACCACATATCGTTAATTAATAACATACCGATTGTACATCACATATCTATCCTTAACAAGGTAGTCAATTTAAAAAAGTGCAACAAGGTGCAAGACTTGTGTCTTGATCATTCTTGTGTGTTGCATTGTGTGACATTTTTGTGCAAAATTATAAATGTTTATTCGTTATGCTATTTGTTAATTTTATCATGTCTAATCAAAATTTAATGTTTATTATGCTGATTTTGTGTGATTACCTCTCCCAACAGTTCAAGTCTTCAGATATAAAATTATACCATAATAAAGTAATCCATTTCTAAAGAGTAACTAATAACATTTTGAATAAGCAAAGGATACAATTTAATAAAATAGATTAGTAAAACTCTAAATGGAAAATAAAAATTAAGAAACTGTTAAATTAAAAACAAAATTTAATTAACATGGAATGAATCGTTCCTTTAATCAATTTCAGATTCAGATTGGAACTTTTTAACAAAATCAGAATTTTTCAATGCCAAGGAGTGTATTTGCTCTAATCATATTATTACTGGACGGAAGGAAAGGAATTTCAAAAGATAATGGCAAAAATGTATAAGAGAACATAAAAATATAAGAAAATTGAAAAAAAGAACATTAATATGATCATACTATCCAATACGCAAAAACGCACCTACGCCTTTTTAGTTTTTGCATAAAAAAGGGCGCTTTGTGCATTTTTATTAATAGCTAAGCATTTGGTGGTAAATAAATGCAGTTCAAGCCTTTTTGAGTCTAAGCGTGTGCCTTGATATATCAATTAAAATACGAGTAGCAATGTATAAACTTATATTTAGTGATATATCAAACAAAAATTTGTTGCAAAATACCAACCCTTACTTTAATTGCGTTTTTAAGTGTTTCGAATAAAAAAATGACTTTTTATTTCTTATGGATAAAAGCTGTCCATTTCGATAATTGAGCTCAAATCGAACTTTGAAATTTAAAAATTAGGCAAACTATTCTATAGTTGTATTGCTTGGCTATTAATTCACATTGTTTACATATTGGAATATTTTGTTGAGTGTTTCTTTCATTTTATAGAAATAAATGTTATTAAGATTTCTCTTGAGATTATGTATCAATAAGATAGTTTTTTAAAATTTGTGCCTTAATTCTCAATATCAATTATTATGTCTGTAGCTCGCATGTTTGAGCAAAAATGTAACTTTATATTCATATGTATAATTATTATATAAAAATTGTACAATCAAGTACAATAACATTGATTTATAATATTTTTTGAAGTTCAAAAGAGTGTGTGTAATTTGTTGATTAACTGACATTATTCCGATATATATCTCGGTTTTATGAAGTATCACATATTAGTACTTCAAAGATATTTGGCCAATACCGATATTAACTATGTAGGTAAGAAATTACTTAGATAAGTATAACTGAGAAATAAAAACGATAGGGGAAATTAACCCTAGTCCGAACTCCAAATAACATGATAGCATTGCAAATAACCTTGGAGGTTTTTGTTAAAAGAATGTATATCCTATTGAGACTTTGGGCCATTCTTAAGTTACAAGTCAAGTATTTGCCAGGAAAAGCATATTTCCATGGTCCTTAATTGTAGTTAACAAATTTACCTTTTTAACCCATACAAGTGTTCCATCATTCTTCAGAAGATGAAGCATCCTTAACAGCCTTTTACTTGGTTCCATTCCGATTTCATCTAATAGTTTTGTTTCTCCATCTAAGAAGGTCAGAAGTATGATAGCATCTCCAGCACTACGTTGACTCACTAATGCAAACACATAAGAACCTGGAGCTTCTCCCTCTTTAAACTGACCAAAAAGTATAGTGAATATAAATTATATTATCAAAAGAAGCGAAGCACATGAAAAATAATTTACAGATTGGTCAGTTTATTTTTTCATCATTAAACCATTGTGTACACTCAATTAACACAGCAAAAGTGATACGTGGAATCAACTAAATCAAGCAAAAATCTTGCAAGAACAATAAAGCATAATAATTATATTTATTAAGTTTCATGAAATTAGCCTCAAAAGACGTAGCTGGCATTTATCATGCCATGTATACTTTACATTGTTATCTTTTAAATTCAGGCCAGAAGAGTATGACCATCAAGAATAATTAGGTTAAATAGTGCTCATTTGTACACCGAATTATAAGGTACCTGAAAGCTTGAAAATATTCTTACTGGCAAGTTATTTGTTAAACTTCCATAGGAAGCTAAAAAGTACCCAAAAAGGAATTACTTACCATTATGTAGTGTATGTCAAGTAATTAGGTAATAAGGGACACTGAAATACATATATATAAACTGATAGCATATCACCATATTCAGTTATATAGTCTTATTGGTATTCAAAAACAACTATAAGAATCCCTTCATATTCTGAATTTAGTGTTGGCGATGACAAACAAACAAGATCTTGTTATATAGGTATATGTTAGACAACCTACCTCTTTCTCGGCAATAAGTAACAAATCATTTTCTGATAATTTTTCTCGGAAAGCATCATAAACTGCCAGTCACTTTATGAAATCCTTCTGACTCTACACACGATGCAACACCCTTGTCCCAAGAGTTCTCTACCACAAAAAAAGGTCAAATTCAATCAACAATAAACAAATATGAATGAAAAAAATATATGTGCATATTCAAATACAAACTAGTTTAGTCAAGCTGCACAAGTCTCCTCTCAACACTTTTACATAACATATGCACTTCTATATAGCATGCATGAATATGTTTCATTTAGCAGTAAGTGGTTAACATGAAAAAGAAAGAAAATGCTACACTGACCAAAATTAGCAAGTAGAAAAATGCAGATCGTGAAATTACGGGGAGGAAATTACGGGGCTTTTATAATCTAACAGCTCCTACCATCTCCACTCTCTCCTGTTCTTTATGTTTCAGGTAAAGCACATTTATCAAAAATAGAAAACACACTCTACAAACTCAAATCTAAATCTAGTGAATGGGATTGGTAGGAAATTAAGCTTTGATGATATCTCAAGACTTTTAAGCTAGTTAGTGTAAGTTGTTTTCTAAACCAAATTGATGGAGTAGAAATTTAATTCTTGATGCAAACGAATGAACCTTATTTGATTCGTCTGAACTCATAAAAGTTTGTTTGTCAGAAATGTCAATAAAGATCATTGAACTACTAGAAACCCAGTCAAATAATTTATAATTTTACATCTGCTTCTGACATTTGAATTCCCGTTTTTGAGCATTTAAGAGTAAAAGGTATTGGTTTTAGAGTAAACATTATGCAAGGGCTTTGAAAGTTTTTCTGAATAAATAACTTACTCTAAATTCACAACACATCACTTTGATGGGTTTTTAGGACAACAAAAACTTCAAAACTCAAAACCTAACCATTAATATCCAAAAACTCCATTAAAAAAAACCTTGCACGCACACACACAATATGTGAAAAGATGCGTTTTGATCTTATAAAAGGAACCTAAAGGCAAAACATAAAGTATAATTATAGAAACGTACCTTCTTCTTCATCATCCTGCTGTACAATTTGAGACTTAACTCCCTCGAAAAGGAGCGGCTCATAAACACCAATATAATCATTGATATTCTTATAATCATCGAAATGGTTGTTTGAAATAGAACAGTTGTAACATGATCAGTCTGATCCATATTCTTTCTAGTTTGAAACACAAAAAGGGATAATAGACAAATGGTATTGTATTCCACTTTGCATGCCAAGTTCTTCTAATGTTTCGACGTGCAGACAAGGACAGGTTTTTTGTAACTGTAACGCTAGCACTTTGTGCACCTCACTTCCCAAACTGCAACATCATGCAACAAATTTTATATATATTAAGATTCATGTTTCCAGTGGCTTTGGTGGATGCACTATTTGGAGAGAAAGGGAGACCGCTTATAATGTTGTTCTTAAGCTGCAAATGGATGTAGGGTACATCACCTTTTTTGTTTGTATACCAAGTGCATGCATTAGTACTTTGTATCTCCTACATGCTTTGTGCACAGTAAACCGACAACTCCTCTAGTTAGCAGAAACCTCTTTGTTGCCAACTTCCCTACTCCTTAAGATCATCTCATGAAGCCAACAAAATTAGTATAAGGCATCTCATCTAGCTTAGTACATAGAATATCGTCTGTATTATATATGCTATTAGCTTTTGCATCTCATGCAACTATTTGTTTCATATATAATCTGCTGAGCTAAAATAGAATAAAATATTTTACAGTTAAAAAGGAAACAGTCGCTTACCTTGGGTTGCTATGGCATATAATATCATACTATCTTCTTATGTTTTTTGCTTGGACGATGAAGAAGTCTTGCATGATTTAAAGAAGAACCACCACTGCCTTTTGGGAAAACTGGAGGGTACATCACCTTTTTCAGACCGTCTCAAAACCTGGAAAGAAAACTGCCTTCTGGCAAGATGCTTCTGTGGAAGAAGCATTGCCTGCAGCGGAAGCTCCTGCTGTAGAAGAACCACCACTTCCTGCAGGAATAGATGTACCTACGTCGACATCTAATCCACTCTCTCGAAGTAGATAACGACATTAGCAAGAAATTTTATCCCTTCCTATCATTTCATATAAACACAAAAAAATGAACTTGTGTAAATAAAATAGTAACATTGTAAAAATTAACAGTGAATATTTTTAATTTCAGATCCCCGCTTCTATCTAGCATTATCCTATTTATTTTAAGTCACCTATAAACAGATCAGGCTTATATTAGCTTTTTAGTTCTTATATCTCTAGAGAATCTTATAGAAACCAAAAAAATATACATGCAAACCGAATTGAAAATCCACACAGTTGCATACATGTTTTTGTAAGGGAGATCAAATTGCTACAACTAACTTTTTTTGCAACTTATGAAAAATTACAAAGAACATTAAGCTAAATACTGAATATAAAAGAAAATATGGGTCACTAAATTAGTTTTTAATAAAGTGATTGAACAATATTTATATTAACAAAACATTGACTATTACAAAACCGCATTTTATTCAGATAAGGTAGTATGTAGTTATGTACACCCTTACCTTGCATCACATCTTTTAAAACTACAACTTGCAATAAAGGGTTAGTTGATTTTACATGCTCTGAGCATTCATTTTGCATTTACAGATCATACATATTAGTAAATTTCATCACAACCGAGATCCACATGAATCAAATCTATGAATTTGACATGTTTTGTACATAAACTAATATCGCTATAGAGGCCATTGTTGAAAGCTGTAAGTCCAGTGAGATTCTCAATTCTTTTTGAACCATCTGGTTAACTTATAAATGTCCTAACGCCTAAGGCTCTGTCTGTATTCTTCAAAAAAAGGAGTTCACACCCATTAATGATTGTACTGGCATTTAAGAAAGAAGCAGAGAAGACTTACCAACCTAATGTGTCTCAAATTGCATAGTAAAATTTGCGGCTTAAGTTTATGTATGTATTCTTATTGCATTTCATAAATATTTTTAATTTATTGAAGAAATTAATATTTTAACTAGACATAAAAAGATGTTCTTTCTTATTTCTTTTTCAAAATACATTTGAATACGCAAAGGTACGCTATTCGTTTCCCATTTTATCCTATTCCCAGTCCTTTTTTGTACCTTTTCTATAATCTCTTTCCCATGTATACACACCCTTACTGTTTTAACCAAATGGTAGGAGCTCATGAAATCTATTATCAAAACTGTAAATTAATGTAAATACACTCCAAGCAAATTGATTGAATATTTCATCAACTGAACATCCATGTTTTTATTACTTATAACAAATACATTAGTTGTAAACTAAGTAAGAGGAAAAAGGAAAAAAACAGACATGATTTTATTTTCCTCTCAATAAATCAAACCACCTATAAGAACAAATTAAACGGGTAAAAGATTAATTAATTTAAGTCTAAGGCCATGAAGTATTCGATTGTTTAGCAACTCTCGGTAAAGTCATATTATCTTCATGTTTACAAACAAATGGCATAATCAACCTTATTAATATACTTGAAAAATACAAACCAAGATATATTAGTGCAGGCAGTAAAAGTAAAACATGACTTCCCAGACAATTAGCGCCGTTATATTCAGTTTACACTTCATAAAGCACTAAAAAAGTGTGTATATCGATTTAACCTGAGAGTTTAAAGTTGACTTGAAAAGTTTATTTAGCAATTTCATTAGGATTTTATCAGTGAACATAAGCTAAAATATAGATAAGGTGTAGGTATCTTTAATCCAGAATTAGAAAAATGAACCCGAACTAAAACTGACAGTCGTTTATAAATGGATAAAGGATATTTACTGTAAGAGAAATAAAAATATATTCGACCTCACAGATTGGAAATAGCACCCTAAAGGTTTATCCTGCAACAAATCAACGGTCTAAGGTTGGTTTTGAGATTTAACCACCTAAATGTTCATACCTGAGTAGACGAAGGTGGAAAAGCGAAACCCTAGATTTGTAGTTCGCAACCCAGATCTTCCTTCATCTTTGTCGATTTGATAGAAAAAGGGAGGAGGCGGTGGCAGACGGGGGAGGCGGCCGGTGGCAGACAGTGGAGGCGGTGGCAGAGGAAACCCGGTACGAACAGAAGAGCAGTAAAACGTGAGAGAGTGAGAAATGAAAAGATCGTGAGAAGAAAACGATTGATAGAAGATAAAATTACCATCTTATCCATACTGCTTTTAATTATTAACGAAATTACCATATTTACTAACGGTAATAACCGTTGTAAATGGTTGTAACGGAAATAACCGTTATAAATTTGTAATGGTTATTGGCGTTGTAACTTGATAGCGGAAAAGTATTACAAAATGGATTGTTTGGTGTAGTGTTCCTACATAGCTAATCTTTGCCTCCTACATGTCTTCGGAAGCTTTATTTGTCAAAATCTACTAAACCTGACAACATTAACTTTCAACCTACTCAAATTAAATTTTGAGCACTTGAGAGTTTAAGGGGAAAACATAAACTTCGAGTTAGACATAAAGCCTGGTGTGAATAATAATATGACATCTCGATTTATTGATATTAAGTGAGACCACGCCGCTTGGCGGAACGGGTTTCCCCTTACTAATATCCTTTAAAAGCATATCTTTTGCAATCAAAATACTGCAAACAAAAAACAATATACAACAACATATATGCATACAATATAGGTAATCAGTGGACTATCTGTCCCACACCATAGCTTTATCAGGCTAACTATCCCAGGCCTACCGGACATAATAAATGTTCTAACTTGTTGTTGGAGAAAAACTGGACGGTCTGTCCATAACTTACTACTTCTAGGATCAACTGATCCTAATAGTTTTGCGGGCTCACTAATAACCTATCTCTACTATGCGTATTCCTTTCTGTCTGTAACCTTCTTTTAGTCTTACCCATGATACTTCCCTACATACTGGAATTTTGGACTTATATTAGCTAGGGGCTAAATAATAGAGCCCGACACTACACTAATCCCATCCGGTTTTCTAATATCTGAGTCATTCTTTTAGTACAATTCTGGATTAACCACCCTAACCTTGTTTCCTTCAAAACAAAATCTTTGTAAATGAATTAACCGTTGAAATCATACGTAAAACAAGGAAAACAATGGTCCTTTACTTTACTCAAAATACTTATGTCATGATATATGCTTTACAAAATGTTGTTAATGAAACTCGAAATCATTAGGGTCTTCGACCCTCTCAAAACTTAGGCTATAAGGCAAAAACTATGTAATAACTATACAATTGTAAAACTCGGCGATGTCATCGTCGTTAAAGATTTTGCCCACTCAAAAGCATGTCAAAGTCTTTAATTTGAAAATATATGGGGATGATGTCGAAGTCATAACTTCATAAGTTATAGTGTTAAACTATAAAATTGAACTTTGGCGACTCTTGAAAACATTGGCATCAATGCCTCGTCGAGGGTATAAAATTTAGTAAATGCGATGTCGATATCTAAGACATCGGCATGGTTAAAAACATTATAGGTTAAACTCGATGACTAGTTTAAAATGGTAGGGGCTAAGCTCGATGACAAGTTAAAATGGGGCATATATTAGGCTTGATGACAAGTTAAAAGCGACATAGATTAAGCTTGATAACAAGTTAAAACGGCAGGGGCTAAGCTCGACAACCCTTGGGTCGGCGAGAAAAAAACTCGGAGTAACAAAATAGATCGATATCGTTATAAAAGTCAGCAATCCTGTAAATCATAAGCGGCTATATGCCTCTTTGTATAAAATGCGCCATGTATAAGCATCGACATGCCCATGTCGAGTCCTCTCTTTATCTTTATTACTTCGGCCTCGACGAGGTTCAAACCCAATCCACTTCATGCCAAACTCATTAACATCGCATAACATGCTTTGTTCCATGTCGATGATAGTGTGATGCAGCGAGATGGGCTCGGCATGGCCGACGTTGACATGGCAAAATGGTAATTAACTTGAAAACTGCAATATTACTATAAAAAGTGTTTTTTCACCAAACCTCTATAATTTGTCAAGATCTCATTGGCTAGCAAAACTTTAACAATTTTCTTTACTGAAAATCTACCACCTAACAGAATTCTCAATACCAAACATTTTTTACAAATTACCCCTTATTATAAGCATTTTAATTAAACAAATAAGCCCTTTTTGGCTCAAATAATTTATTTATCATTCCTAAACTCTAAGAGAAAATCCAAAAAAATCAAGATAAGTCAAATTAACTATATTCTTCGACTTGTAAAAATTTCAGGGCCGAAAATTTTATTTAATTATTTTTAATAATTAAAACACAAAATTAACTTATTTCTCCTCTTAGAAAATTCATATAAAATCCATACTTGATTGGAAAATTATGAAATAAAAAAACACTTCTAAAATGATATTTCTTACATCATATCAAAATATCACATCATTTAGGTATCATATGATAGATTTTCTAACTCAAACATATCACAAAATTTCGTATTTAAATTCTAAAAAATCAACAACAAGCATACAATCACTCAAACAATTAAAACATGGCATAATACTTGCAAAAGAAATGGATTTA
Source organism: Allium fistulosum (assembly GCA_030737815.1). Taxonomy (NCBI): domain Eukaryota; kingdom Viridiplantae; phylum Streptophyta; class Magnoliopsida; order Asparagales; family Amaryllidaceae; genus Allium; species Allium fistulosum. The sequence continues at coordinate 1,081,884,053 of CM060902.1, forward strand.
CACTTAAAACCGAAACATAATAATAAAGTGAGATATATTTTCATTATTCACCTTGATTTGGATGAGAAAATTGTGATTTGGTATAGACTTGATTTCTTTTAGCTTTGATTCCTTAATCTTTTAGTTTCCTTCTTGTTTTCCCTTTGCTACGGCCGACCTCTCCATATGTTTAGTTTGTATGTGTGTAAAATGAATGAAGGAAATGAAGATAGAGGGGTTTAAGGGGTAGGAATGAAGGCTATTCCCATTTTTCCTTTATCATTTTCCTCCTTCTTATCCTAACCTTTTATTTCTCTAATTGGTTTATTAACTAAGGCACGACCTAAACTTAATTACCAAATCTCAATTTCCTTATCTCTTTACATTATTATTTAATTTATCTAACTAAATATTCTAAATAATGTTAGTCAAAATTAGGGTCATTACAGACTCTCCTCCTTAAAGAATTTCGTCCTCGAAATTACAATAATGTGCATACATCAATTAAACATAAAAGTAAAACATACCATCAAACAAGTCAGGATAAGTGTCTCTAATCCTGCTCTCTGTTTCCCAAGTACAGTCTCTCTCGTCGTCACTCCATTAGACCTTTACTAATCTGACTGTCTTGTTCCTTAGCTTCTTCTCATCCCTAGCCACTATGCGAATTGGCTTCTAACTATAGTCACATACGGTTCCACTACTAAGTCTTCTAACTCAGTTGGAGTAATTGTAGTCTTTGGATCTCGAACACACTTCCTTAAATGAGAAATATGGAAAACATTATGGACTCCTGCCAAACTATCTAGTAACTCTATCATATGAGCGAGTTTCCCGATCCTTTCTACAACATGAATTTGTCCAACATATCTAAGTGCCAATTTTCCTGACTTCCCAAACCTTATTACCCCCTTCATTGGTGATAACTTGACGAAAACATGATCTCCAACTGAGAACTCTAAGTCTTTTCATCTCTTATCAGCATAACTTTTCTGCCTAGACCGAGCCTCCTTCATTCTAGCCCGAATTAACTCAATCTTTTCTGCGGCTTCTCTTACTAAATATGGACCAAGAACTAATCTATTTCTAGTCTCTAACTAATATATAGGAGAATTATATGGCCTTCCATACAAAGCTTCAAACAGTGTCATCCCTATACTAGTCCGATAACTGTTGTTATATGAAAACCCGACTAAGTGTAGATGGTCTTCCCATGATTCTCTAAAATCTAGGACAGAAACTCTTAACAAACTCCAAGACTTTGTTAGCTCTCTCCGTTTACCCATCGATCCGTGGATGGTAAGCGGTACTCATCTTGAGCTTGGTACCTAAAACTCCCTGTAGACTATTCTAGAATTCACTAGTGAACAAGGAATCTCTATCACTTATTATACTACTAGGAATCCCATGCAATCTAACTATATTCTTCATGGATAACTTAGCTAAGACTGGTGCCGTTCTAGTCAACTTAACGGGTATAAAGTGTGCACTCTTAGTCAATCTGTCTACTATAAACCAGATACTTTCATTTCCTTTATTTAACCTTGGCAACCCGTCTATGAAATCCATAGATATAGAATCCCACTTCCAAACTAGAATATCTAAAAGTTGAAGTAACCCACTCGGCTTTTGATGCTCGGCTTTTACTTGCTGACAGTTTAAACATTGCTTTACACATAAGTCTACATCCCTCTTCATACCTTTCCAGAAGAAACTTCTTTTCATATCCTAATACATCTTAGTTCCTCCCAGATTAATGGTGAACTTTGATCGATGACACTCCTTAAGAACTTCCTTCCTTAAGTCTCCGATATCTCAAACACTTAACCTTCCTTTATTTCTCAACCACCCATTTTGGTCAAGACTGAAATCCTTTAAATCGTCGATCCTAGTTCCACTCTTTAACCTTCTGATCTGTTCAGCTAGTAATGGATCGTCTCCTTGCTTAGAAGCAATCCTTTCGATCATTACTGGTTGAACTTCTAAACATGACAACATAGAGATTTCTTGACTCAAACTTGCCATAGATCTTAACTACACACCACATATAGCCAAAGCTTCTAAATTTTTCCAATCAGCTATCAATGCTAATACCACATTTTGTTGCCTTCTACTGAGCGCATCTGCTACTCTATTTCCTTTCCCCAATGTATACTCAATTCCAAAATCATAAGCGGCTAAAAACTCTAGCCATCTCTGTTGTCTCATATTCAATTCCTTCTGAGAGAATAAGTACCTTAATGAATTGTGGTACGTAAACAACTCGAATCTCTCTCCCAAAAGGTAACGTCTCTACACCTTTAGTGCAAAAATTACTACAACTAACTCTAAGTTATGCATCAGATATCTAACATCATGTGGTCTGAGATGTCGAGAAGTGTAGACAAGTACTTTACCCCTCTATATTAACACAGTTCCTAAATTAGTTCCGCACGCATCTGTGTACACTACCAAACCTTGAATCCCATTTGGAACAACTAGGGGCATTGGTCAATAAATGTTTCAGCTTCTGGAATTCCTCCTCACATTTATCGGTCCAAACATACTTTACTTCTTTCCTTGTCAGCTTAGTCATCGGTGCTGCTATCCGTGAGAAATCCTTAATAATCTCCAGTAATAGCCAGCTTATCCCAGAAAACTCTTTATCTCGGTCACTGTCTCGGGTCACTTTCAATTATTAACTGCCTCAATCTTAGCTGGATCCATCGACAGCCTTTTTTTAGACTACATGACCAATGAACTTCACCTCCTTCTTCCAAAAATGACACTTTGAAAACTTTGCTTTTAACTGATGTTGTCTCAGTGTTTCAAGCACTATCCTAAGCCGAACTTCATGGTCTCTTTCATCCTTGGAATATATCAGGATGTCATCTATAAACACTAATATGAATCTATCCAAATACCCTCGAAAGATCCAATTCATTAAGTCTATGAAGAAGGCTGGAGCATTAGTTAATCCGAATGGCATTACCAACCACTCATACGATCCATACCTGGTTCTAAATGTCGTCAAAGGAATACAACCTCCGCTACACTTAGTTGATGGAACCCTGTCGCCAAATCCAATTGGGAAAACACTTTGGCTCCACTCAACCGATCAAAAAAATCATCAATCCTCGGCAGTGGGTATCGATTCTTTATTGTCTTCTTATTTAACTTATGATAATCAACCTTAACGATCTGTTCGGTTTCTTAACAAAAACTACGGCTGCTCCCTAAGGCGAACTACTTGGTCTAATAAAACTTTTCCCTTCTAAATCCACTAGTTTCACATTTAACTCTTTCATCTCGGTAGGTGTCATCCTACTTGGCGGTCCACTAACAGGTTCATCTCCTGGTACAAGATCTACTTGAAACTCAATAGCTCGTTTAGATAGTAGTCCTGTCACCGGTTCAAAGACGTCTATGAATTCTCTAACAACGAAAACTTGATTCAACTCATCTTTCTCCTCCATTACACCCAACAAAGCACAAACATCAAAACTTAGATTTCTACCGAATATATAATTCGATCACTACTACTAGGGTGTCTTAGTGATATTTTTCTATCGTGGCAAAATATCCTAGCAGCATACTTACTTAACCAATCCATATCCAAAATAATTCCGAAGCCTACGAAATTAGACACATGCAAACTGCAAGCAAATATATGACCTAACAATTCAAACTATAACTGGTCATATCTCATCCCAAGAGTTGCATACCCTCCTATCGAATTCACAAACCTTAAGGAAGTAACTAGATATATATGAGGGTTCTAGGTTAAGCTTATCTACTAAATAATGAGATATAAAAGAATGTGATGTACCAGCATCAAATAGAACTCTAACATGTATACCATAAATCAAAAGTGTACCTCCCATCACAGCATTTCCTTTCTCCTCGGTTGTTGGTCTCGAGGTAGCTGGTTCAAGTGCAAACATCTTGCCTTTTTCAACTTTAGCTGGTTCCTTGCACTGGTTCTTATAATGACCGATCCGATCACAGTTGAAGCACTTAATATTCTTCTTTCCTATCACCTTTTTTCCATCTCTAGGATGACATTCATTTTTGAAATGCTCTTTCTTATCACACTTGCAGTAGATAATCTTAGATTTTCCTTTGTTGGCAGCTCCACTCTTCTGAGCTCCTTTCTTGTGAAAGAACTTCCTCTTCTGATTCTACCCACATTGAGCCTCCACTGCCTTGTTACTAGGCCTGTCAATGGGCAGGGTTCGGTCCGGGTATTATAAAACCCGGACTCGAGTCCAATTACAATAATTTAAACCCAAGCCTGGCCCAAACCCGCAGGGTATTTCAACCCAATATCCGAGCCCGGGCCGTCGGGCTTTTTAAGCCCGCTGGGTAATAACTATATACCTAACTCAAAATATTTATGTTAAAACCGTATTTTAAAACTACAACTTTGGTAAAATTTGTATACAAACAATGTTAACATATAAATTGGACGGTGATGTAGTCAAGCTCATAACAAGAGTATGCAAAAACATCTACATGTAAACAAACAAAATGGTAAATAAATAACATACACACTCATGTTTTGATACGACGAAAAACTAATAGTCGGGTCGGGCCCTAACCGGGCCGGGTTTTGATAAAACTGTACCCAATCCGAATCGGGCCTGAGTCGGGTTTGGGTAGTAAAAGGCAAAACCCGTACCCGCATAAATAGGGCGGGTTCGGGCCGGGCTCGGGCCGAAGCCCGTACCATTGACAGGCCTATTTGTTACTACCAAAGAAAGCAAACATCTCTTCATTTCTTAAAGCTATTTCAACAACTACACCACATGGATCCTATGCAGTTAAAGCGCTCAGTGGATTCAATGCGGCGGAGGTGCAAAAAGTCATAGCGAGGATACAGCGAGGATATAGCGGGATATAGCGAATGACTCTAAAATAGCATATAAAACTCGTACTTAATGTTTTTACAAATATAAAAATGGTAATTAAATGAAAAATTAACATTCAATTGAATTATAATTGATACATAAATAATTTTAAATAAAAACATGTGCAAATATACTGTAAATAAACGTAAAACTGTTATATAACATAATTGAATTTAGTAGAATATTAATGTATTTTCATTTCTGAAAATATGATAAAAATTCAATTAAATAAACTAATTTCATAATTTTTATAATGTATAAATGTCATTTTTCAATTCATTTCTTTTAAAGAAAATAGCGGAATATAGCGGGAATAACGGGATATAGCGGAAATAGCGCGGCTTAAAGCGAAAAGGCTATATTTGGGGCTATATGGAAAAATCATAGCAGTAGAAATCCACTATGAGATATAGTAGGGTTATAGCGGGGTAGTGGTGGGAAATTAACTGCACAACATGGATCCCTGAGATGTGGTAAAGTTGCCCTAGCAAGCTCAGGTCTCAGTCCATGAATGAACTTCTCATTCCTCTTAATTACTGTATCCACGGTAGCATGCTCATACCGAGACAACTCCTCGAACCTCATAGCATACTACAGCACAGTAATATCTCCCCGCACTAACTCAGCAAACTTTCTCAACTGGGTAGACTTAGCGATTTTCGACATAAATTTTTCCTCAAACCTTCTCTTGAATTCTACCCAAGTCAATATTTCCTCCGCTACTCCAACAGTTACATTGTTCCACCAGTTCAACGCAGCTCCTTGTAGTTGCCTGGAGGTCAGTTTTCTCTTCTACTCATCATTCAGTCCAAGATCAGCGAAAATCCTCTCGTAATAAAGTAACCAATTCTCTACTTCAATTACATCATCAGTTTCAATAAATGATTTTCCTCCAAGCCTTGCGTAATCCCTACTCAACACAGCTTTGTTATTGACACCCAGAGCGTCCCGATTCACTCCTCCAACATTTCCACTTATAAGTACAGTAGCAGCTCCCGCTTGCATCATGTTCACAAAGAATCGATATATAGCTCCCATATCCACCTGCGGTGTTCTAGCACCTATATTTTCAGCTGTTTGCCGACCCGGGTTTCTCCTAGTATTAGGCCTAGCATTTCCATTAGTTATGATGCTTCCTCCACTGAGATTCATTCTTCCATTTCCTGCCTCTATATCTTACTTTCCTTTTAAATCTGCATTCGAAGCTTAGTAAGACATGGAAGAATGGTCTAAGAGAGATGGAAGAATAGGGATAAAGCGTATACCAAATACAAGTACGTTGCTATAGCGTTATCCCATACCCTAATCTTATTCTCTGATTCATTTGGATTATGTTTTAAAAATCTTTTTAGGTTTAAATTTCTTTAAGTTTTACATAAACTTATGCTCTGGTACCAAGTTGTAAAATTCATCATTTTGAGGTCCGAAACTAACCGCTACAGATGTTGTAGTCATCTATAGTATTAATTCCCGATGACAAAATGCGTTAATGTTAATGGTATCCATAATATCAGAAGCACAAGAATATGATATATTTCAAACGCAATTTCAAAACAACTTTTCTCATTACATTTTAAAGCATTTCATATTTAATACATAATCCCATAACGTTTTCCAGGTTCAGGTAAATATAATTATCACAAAATATGCCAAGAGCGACATATGAGGATGCCCCCTTGAATGATCAGAATTACTAAATAGACAGCTATAACATCTACCATTACATACAATATTCAATCATAGCGGAATAGATAAATAGATCCTACATAGCTAATCTTTGCCTCTTGCACGTCTTCGAAAGTATTCACCAAAACCTACTAAACCTGAAAACCTTAACTCTCAACCTACTCAAATTAAATTTTGAGCACCCGAGAGTTTAAGGGGAAAGCATAAGCTTCAAGTTAGACATAAGCCTGGTGTGAATAATAATTTGACATCTTGATTTATCGATATTAAGTGAGACCACGCCGCCTGAAGGAATGAGTTTTCCCTCACTAATATCCTTTAAAAGCATACCTTTTATAATCAAAATCCCGTAACCAAACTGGTTATAATAAACGATATACAATAACATGTATGCATACAATATAGGTAATTAGTGGACTATCTGTCCCACATCATAGTTTTATAAGGCTAACTATACACCTATAACTGACTCGGGTCTACCAAACATAATAAATGTTCTAACTTGCTGTTAGAGAAAAAATGGATGATCTGTCCGTAATTTACTACTTCTAGGGTCAACTAATCCTAATGGTTTTGTGGGCTTACCAATAACCTATCTCTCTATGTGTATTCCTTTCTGCGCGTAACCTTCGTTTAGTCTTACCCATGACACTACCCTACACACTGGAATTTTGGACTTATATTAGCTAGGGGCTACTAGCTAAAGTTTAGGGCGCGACCCTACACCAGTCCCATCTGGTTTTCTAATATTTGAGTCGTTCTTTTAGTAAAATTTTGGAGTAACCACTCTATCCATGTTTTTGCTTGAAAACAAAATCTTTGTAAATGATTCAACCCTTGAAATCAAATTTAAACAAGGAAAACATTGGTCCTTTACTTTACTCAAAATACTTAAAAATGTCATGATATATGCTTTACAAAACGTTTTTGATGAAACTCGAAATCATCAGAGTCTTCGACCCTCTCAAAACTGAGGCTATAAGGCCAAAACTATGTAGTACCTTTACAATTATAAAACTCGGCGACGTCATCGTCATTAAAGTTCTTTGCCCACTCAAAAGCATGTCGAAGTCTTTTATTTGAAAATATATGAGGATGATGTCGAAGTCATAACTTCATAATTCATAGTGTTAAACTATAAAAATTGAACTTCGACGACTCTCAAAAACATTGGCATTAATGCTTCATCGAGGGTATAAAATTTAGTAGATGCGACGTCGATATCTAAGACATCGATATGGTTAAAAACATTATAGGTTAAACTCAATGACTAGTTTAAAACGGCAGGGGCTAAGCTCGATGACAAGTTAAAATGCGCCATAAATTAGGCTCGATGACAAGTTAAAAGCGGCATAGATTAAGCTCGATAACAAGTTAAAACGGCAGGGGCTAAGCTCGACAACCCTTGGGTCGACGAGGCAAAAACTCAGAGTTATTAACACCGTAGTTCGATATCGAGGTTATAAAATTCGGCGATCCTATAAAACTTAAGTGGCTATATGCCTCTCTATATAAAATGCGGCATGTATAAGCATCGACATGCCCATGTTGAGTCCTATCTCTTTATCTTTATTTCTTCGGCCTCGACGAGGTTCAAATCCAATCCACTTCATGCCAAACTCGTTAACATCATATGCATTGCTTTGTTCCACGTCGATGATAGTGTGATGCAACAAGATGGGCTCGGCATGGCCGATGTCGACATGGCAAAATGGTAATTAACTTGAAAACTTCAATATTACTATAAAAAGTGTTTTCTTTTCACCAAACCTCTATAGTTTGTCAAGATCTTATCGGCTTGCAAAACTTTAACAATTTCCTTTACTAAAAATCTACCGCCTAACATAATTCTCAATACCAAACCTTTTTACAAATTACCTCTTATTATAAGCATTTTAATTCAATAAATAGGCCCTTTTTGGCTCAAATAATTTATTTATCATTCCTAAACTTATAGGAAAAATCCCCAAAAATCAAGGCAAGTCAAATTAACAATATTCTTCAACATGTAAAAATTTCAGGGCCGAAAATTTTATTTAATTATTTTTAATAATTAAAACAAGAAATTCACCCATTTCTCCTCTTAGAAAATTCATATAGAATCCATACTTGATTGAAAAATTATGAAATTAAAATCCCACTTCTAAAATGATATTTCTTACATCATACCAAAATCTCAAGTCATTTGGGTATCATATGATAGGTTTTCCAACTCAAATATATCACAAAATTTCATATTTAAATTCTAAAAAATCATCAACATGCATATAATCACTCAAACTACTAAAACATGACATAATACTTGCAAAAGAAGCAGATTTACACTTAAAACAGAAACATAATAAAAAACATGAGATAAATATTCATTATCCACCTTGATTTGGATGAGAAAGATAAGATTTGGTGTAGACTTGATTTCTTTTAGCTTTGATTTCTTAATCTTTTAGTTTCCTTCTTGTTTTCCCTTTGTTATGACCAGTCACTTCCTATGTTTAGTTTGTATGTGTGTAAGATGAATGAAGGAAATGAAGATAGAAGGGTTTGAGAGGTAGGAATGGAGGCTATTCCCATTTTGCCTTTATCATTTTCCTCCTTCTTATCCTAATCTTTTATTTCTCTAATTGGTTTATTAACTAAGGCACGACCTAAACTTTGTTACCAAATTTTAATTTTCTTATCTCTTTACATTATTTTATTTAATTTATCTAATTAAATGTTCTAAATAATGTTCATCTGGATCATCACTACCTTTGACAAATACACCGCCGTCATAGCTTAATTTTTTAGCACCATATTCCTTGGTGTTGAATTTAAATGCATTAATGAAGAATATTTGATAAGTCTTGGAATTTCTTTTTGCTCCTAGTGCAAGATGTTTCAGTCCTTCATCACTGACACAATTTCTTGGATCATAAATGTAGTCTGAAAACCATTTAGCAAAATCTTTACTGAGATCGCCATGTTGATGTTGTGATTCGTAAATATTGCACATTCATATGTCGAGAATTTTGAATATGTAAGTATAATTGAAATAAGTATGAATTAGAAAACTCATATATCGAGAATTATTATTTAATACTACCCGACAAATGATGCAACTTCAATGCAATTAAGAAGAACATATGTGTGTGCTATGTTATAATCACTATCGTCTAACTATAATTCCACACATTTTCCAGTAGATCGACCATGTTGTCTGAAAATAGATAACATTGTTTGAGAAGATTCTTGTTTAACGACTTTATCGTTACGAGGAACAGTTACAAATGATAAGTTCACATGGTCTCTGAAATAATGAGGGAAAAAAATTGAAGCTTCTTCTTCAAGATATGATTTGCAAATCGAACATTCAACTCGTTCTTTTTGTCTAACTTTTTTAGATGATTTGAGTACCTATTACAAAATTAAATTAGATTTGAATTTGAATTTTAAATCAAAATTAATATTACGGATATTCAATACTACGTCTCAAATAGATACATCCATCCATATTGCATAGGACCTCGAAAAAGTGCTTCGGATGGAAGATGAACAGGTGAATGCTCCATTACATTAAAGAATCCTGGAGGAAATATTTTATCGAGTTTGCAGAGCAGTATAGGGATATCATATTCAAGTTTACGTATACGCTTGACTTTTAACGTAGTCAAACAAAGCTCTTTATAAAACAAACTTAATTCTGTCATAGCACTCCATATTTTTACAGGCAATGGTTTTTTGAAAATCACGGGCAATAAATTTTCCATCATGACATGACGATCGTGACTTTTCATCCCACTTAGTTCATTGTTTTTAAAATCAACATACCTACGAAGATTAAAAGAAATCTTATCAGGACATCTTAGTCCTTCCACCCACTTTAGCACGAGCTTTACTTGCTTGCTGTCTAGCTTATAGAATGCTTTGGATTTTTTTTACTGTCATTGGGCTTCATATAAAGTTCGAGACATTTACAGAAATGTTCTGTATCACGTCTTGAATTCATATCGTCCTTAGTTTTCCCTTTAATATTCAAAATTGTATTAAACACGTTATCAAACACGTTTTTTCGTTGTGCATCACGTCAATATTATGTCAAAGTAAGAGATATTTTCAATAAGGTAACTCCCAAAATATACTTTATTTGTACCAATTATGAGTTATCGATTTACTTGGAATTTCAGTCTATACTCCATTTCATGTATTTTTGGATAATTCTTTACCATTAAATATATTTCTTCGCTTGACCAAATCATTAGTGGTCGCATAGTCTCTACTTTATTAGGTGTAAAGTTTTTTTTCTCTTCTAAAAAGATGACTAATATGGAGAAAACACCGATGATAATTAAACGATCAAATTTTCTTCCTATGCGGTAAAGAAAACGCTCGTGTTTCTTCCATGCGGTAAGGACAAGCTAAATGTACGGTCGTATTCCAGTTCGAAAGCATTGCATAAGTTGAAAAATCACCAATAGTCTATAACAAAGATGCAAACATAAGAAAATTCTTTTTTTAGAAACGTCATATGTATCAACCCCTTCACGCCATAATTTTTTCAACTCTTCAATCGATGACTGCAAATAAACATCGATTTCTTCGGATCATGAGGATCAGGGACGACAATAGTGAGAAACATATATAGAGTTTTCATACAACGTAGGTAAATTATAAGGTGTAACGATAATAGACCATGATAAATATTTACTATCAAATTGAGAAAATGGTGAAAATTCATCCATACATAAATCAAGTCTGACATTAGGGCTCTCTACAGTAAACGGGGGATAATTCCTATCGAAATGTTTTCATGCTTCTCCATCAGATGGATGTGTTAAAGTTCATTCTTCCTGTGTTCTCATACTGTACCATCGCATATGACATGATGTAGCAGAAGATGCATATAACCTTTGAAGTCTAGGAGTGATGGATAAATAATGCATTCTCTTGTATGAAACTTTTTTTTTCTTGGTTTGTATGTTTCATAATTACATATTCTGCATTTCCTAAGATTGATGTCATCTTTATAGTACAATATGCAATCTTTTAGACATGTATCTATCTTTTGGAACGGCATACCGAAAACGGACATAAGTTTTTTCACTTTATAACAACTATCGCACATCGGATTATTGGATGACATATGTCGTTTTGCAGCTTGTACAACTGCTGTAAATCCAGCTTTTGTAAAGTTGAATTTTTATTTTATAATAATGTATTCGACAGATACTGATAATTCGGTTTCACTTTTATAACCATCCCACAACGGTCTCTTAGCAGCATGCAATAAATAATAGATTCTTTTAGCTCCCACGCTCGGTTCTTCTTCGACATTTACGTTTTCATCGTTAGCTTGAATGGTAGGGGGATAATGGAAGGCTTGCTTGGTCAGCAAACGAGCATCCTAAGTTCAATCACAACTCACGCTCACTCATACTGTATCTCTGTATCATATTAGTCTGTATCATATTAGTTTTGTTATATTGCAAATGTACCATAAAAACTACAACATATATACAAGCTCGTTCTAATCGTTGAATCCAACATCTGTTGTATTGCATTCTGCGTTTGTTTAGTCCTTGTGTTGTTACAGGAAACACTACAAATACACAATGAAATTGCAATTTCAATTAAGGTCAAAAATTTAAATGGTTGCATTATGCATAGGCCTGTACTGGTAACTTGTAAAACCTGATCAATAATGTTCAAAGGCTTAAATAATGGCGAGTTATATAAAAGCCTGAAAAAGTAGGTAAGTCATACATTTTGGTTAAAGATCATTATCAGTGTTAACAGCATTTTCATGAGAATGAATTTGTCATGCCTGCTGGTGACTGCTTTAATGCGGTTGTTGTTATCTGTTAGTAGATAGATCAATAAAACATTTTTTTAAATATTATATTATTTTGGCCCCGGGTAGAAAGCTTGGCGACCATGATTTAATATTTCTGCCACGTAGTACATACATGCAAAATACACACACGAGCTCACAAGAGCATCTACTCCACGCTGTATCCGTTTCGTGAACGTATTTTTCGCACTGAGTTGAATTTATTTAGGTCAGAAATTACAAACTTACAGAGGAAAAAAATAGAACATATCTAAAGATATGATACGAATTAAAAAAATGACATATAAACCAATAATGATGAAAAATATATGTAAAACTTTTTCGCTATAATATATCAAAGAGGGACCTTCAATCCTGTATATATAAAGGGCATGAAGCATCAAATTTCATTATCAACTTTCTTTCTCCTAATTAAGTTCAATATGAGGCTTCTTCCACTATGGAGCATATTCACTGTAGTGTTATTCGCTTGTTTCTTCTACACTTCTTATGCGGAAGAGACTAAAAAATACGTTTTCGTGTCTGGGAAAATTGAATGCTCAGACTGCGCAACCCGAAATGCCATGCCTCAAGTTGCATATAAAGGTTTTGTCATTTGCTACTTCTATCTTCACTTAGTAAGAAAGCTCTTATTATCACCAGTTTTTCCTTGGAAAAATACCAACATGCAACACTTCTTATAAAAAATAAGCTAAAGAAAGATATTTTAACTATTTTTTATATCATTGATAGCTTAAGATACGTATCTATGTGCACACATTATATGGATATATGTGATAGAATATGAAAAACTAAAAAACGTAATTTCCACAAGAGTTGGAACAACGAATTTATTTTTATTAACAATTTTATGGTTTTAGGACTTCACGTAGCCATCAAATGCAAAAGCAACAAAGGTGAATATGAGACGAAAGCCACAGGCGGACTGGACAGAAACGGCATCTATAATTTTGAACTTCCTTCCGACCTAATCGGAGAAAAGGGCGAGTTGAAGAAGGAATGTTTTGCCCAACTCCACAACAGCGAAACTAACACACCTTGTCCTCAAAACAACAAAGAACCAGCCGAGGCATCAAAATTAATAATGCAGTTCAAGAAGAACGGAGCTCACTTTCTATCCACTTCTTCAAAACTCCCCTTCTCTGCAGGGACATGCACGTCAAAGTTCTACTGGCTACACCACAAGAAGCACTTTTTTGGGCCCATTTACAAGAAGCATTATTTTGGGCACATTTACAAGAAGCCATTTCTCCCTCCGGTTAAGCCATGCCCTCCGACATATGAAAAACCTATTTATAAGAAGAAACTGCCTTATTTCCCTCCTATGTACAAGAAGGCATTCCATCATTTCCCCAAGTATCCTCCTTCCCATGCTTGATTTCTTATTCCATGCATATTGTATTTGTCTGTAGATTTGCATCGGATGGTACAGTACGGTACTATCACCAGTCAAGTTTGTACTAAATGTTTGTTTGAGGTGTAATAATGTATTTGTATTTCAGTTCATTTTAAGTATGGTTAAATATAAGCACAGGTATGAGAAGCATCGGATGAGTATGTGGTAAATATTTCCAGTTCAGAATTATTTTCCCTGTCAAATACTAGTTTGACTTCAGTCGCAAACTTTTTTCAACATGATAGTATTTTCTAGGCAAATTCAAGTCAGTCAAGAAATAACGCTGATAATATAAGAGATATCACGAAAAAGCGTGCATGATTTGTTTTCCCTAGATACATAAACTGTGTGGACCGTGCTATATGAGTTAAAGGGATCACAGGGAGTAAAATTACAAGAAAAAAAAAACCAAAGACTATTTATTTAACTCACACTCTCTTACAAAGTTGACGAACATATATGAACAGTTACGTCTAACTACGGTAATACACTTATTTTTTCTTCTTCGATTTAGTGGATAAAGACTTGGCATATGCAGTACCCTGTAACAAAATAAATATAGTAAATAATCTGAATAACGATGATAATTTTCAGTGTTTGTAAACAAAAAATAAGACTCGAACTTCAGGCGAAAAACGATATCCCTTACCTAAATATGAAATCCCTCTACAGGAGAAATGAAATGTTCTTTGCTTACTACTTGCATAAGCTTACAAACATATTTTAATCAAACGGAACCACCACAATTTTTTTTAAAGCTATGATTGCTCTTGTTCTTAAATGACTAAAAAAAATGCTCTCAGGTGGCAAACTATAAGTTTCAACAGAAAGTAAATAATAATCAAGTCAAAAAAAGGACATGGATAGCATACCTCTAACCACTCATCCATATTGGCTTCTGTTGCCCTGGTGCCTACTTCCACCTTTGGAGTCCTCTTCGACTTCTGGCAAAAAAGAACAAAAATATAAAAAAGTTGTTTGTATTGGCATACATGCCGTAACACACAATAACTACAAGCTCACTGAATCTAAGTTTTGTTTCCAGTTAACTTCCAAAGAACAAAGGTATCATACTTTACCATTATCTTAGTGGAACGATGTGCAGTTTCTCATTGTTTGCTCAGAAAATTGGCAAACACTCCCAAGATATCACAAACAAAAATTAAAAGATCAAAATAAAAGATAAAAACACACGAGATTTTATACTGGTACGGCCAGAATCTTAAGACTGCGTCCACAAGAAATGTTATTTCGGATTACTTTCGCAATTACATCAAGATGACAACAATTTCTAGTCTAGAAAAATGTTGATTTCGAAAAATGACAGCAATTCAATGCAAAGTCCGAAGAATTCAGAAGTCTCCTTTCCAAGTGAGAGAGGTGGCCTTTTATATGTGAATTCTTCCACCATAGTTTAAAAAAAGAACTTGAACAAGTAAACATTCAAATCCAAGATTGTTGCCACGAATAAGAAGCCAACCAAAATATAACAACAATCGAACTGGTCGGTTTTGATCAGTGTCAAACGGTGTTGCTTTCTCACTCATTAGCTTTTTTCTTCATATTAGCTCAAGTCTTCAAACTTAGGATCTTCGTGACAAAATTGTCCATCTAGGACCGTTTGACACCGAACAGTTTTGCTCTTTCAAAAGTTGTCTTTTCTCTAAACTTGTATATGGAACCATCCATGGACTAGAGTGGGTCCCCTTTGATTTGACACCGGTCTATGTCGAACACTTCGAACCATTCGATACCGATCACTTTTGTTTGTCCAATACTTAGCCAGATTTTTTGAGTTTCCTTCATTCTTCAATCTCGACATCTCACAAGCTTCTTGATCCATTTCTTCATCACTTCAAAGTTCAGATCCATAGAGAGTCAAATACAGGATAGCACTCATAAATATCAAGTCATTGATATCAAGGTTCGAAATCTCGGTTTCAGTCTCGGTTGCAGTCTTTTATAATTTTAAAAAATTCTATCCAATTCGTAAATTACAAAGATTTTAGTTTTATAATATTATGCATATATTTGTTTAATTTATTAAAACAAATTGTACGATTTATCTTTAATTGAAAAATAAGATATAAACGAATAATACAGCTTAGTCATAGATATTTATAATATTAAAGAATGTTTATTTGTTACTACGTTTTTTAACTTTTTTTAGTTACATGATTCGTATATTTTGTGGTTTTATATGTTTCCAAAGTTAAAATTTCAATTTTGAACATTCAATATTTGAAACACAAATTAATTTTTTTTCCCGAGAATACGAAGTTAAGAAGTTTTTTTATTGAATCAGAGTTTCGATTTGATTTCGTTACAGCACCTACTGAAACCGAAACCGAAACCGAAACCGAAATCTCGATGTTTCGGTCGAAACCTCAAACCTTGATTGATATAATCCATTAGTTGATAAACTTTTTTTAAAGATATGCTTGCCCGGCAGGGGTGAGTGGTTTGAGAAACACGATCACTTACGTGCGCTTTACTCATCCAACATGGGCGAGTGGAAAAAACTCCACCCAACTTGCTCCAACAACAGCATCAGCCGTTTCGAGTGTAAATACTACAGAAGGCACATTTACTTGCTCTGTTATATACATTATGGGAATACTCCAGAAGCACATTTACTTGCTCTGTTATATACATTATGGGAATACTCCAGAAGCACATTTACTTGCTCTGCTATATACATTCTTTTTTATATAATTTGCGATTCAAGTGATCAGACAGATGCTAGTTATGATTAATTTAATTAATAAACAACCTTCTGTAAGCAAAACATGTTATTACAACAAACCCTTGGTCAGAATTTAGTGCAACCTATATAGACTACTGAAAGATGTCATAATGTCGATCGAGATCGAGCGGAGAGGGGAGGGGGAAGGGTTGGTAGGGAGTGGGAGAGAAGTGGGGGAGGGGAGGGGGTGTGGGGTTAATTGGTTATCAATCAAGTTTAGGAATATTGTTTACCAAGATAAATTATCAGAAGGGAAACAAGAATAAGTTGTTAGAAATTGATGCCTAAATTCAGGAAGAAGCCATTGGAGAAGCGTCGACGAAGAAGGAGGAAGCTCTAACCCTAGAAGCGGAAGCAAGCTCCAGGTAGTTGCTAGAATTGCCGAACCACCATCTTGGTTCGGTGGAGCTGGAGCGGTATAGGTTGGAGACCGAACGAGATACTTTGTTCGGTGGTTAACTCGGTGTTGAGGCTATGAAGGTGGAGGAGATGCCGGACCAAAGATTTGGTCCGGTGGAGTTCGTTCGGTGTAAGAAGAAGGAGCGAAGGTGGAGTAGCAATTGCCGGACCAGATTTGTGGTCCGGTCATGTTTCGTTCTGTGATAATGATTCGGCAGTGGATGAGAAGGGATATGTTTCGCTCGGTGATTTGGAGCGTGCCGGACCAGAATTCTCGTTCGGGCATTGGCTGCTGAACCAAATGCCAAGCTTTGCCGGACCAAACATATCAGGCTTTGTCAAACCAGAGCAATGCCGAACCAAGTGAGCTGCTGTGTTTGCCGATCCAGATGCACCGAACCATTTTTGGTGTTTGCCGAACCAAACCACAGGGCTGCTATATAGCAGCTACCCCTCCTCATATCTTCACTCTATAAATAGTGGAGCTTCTGGACAACAATGACAGCCATTCTAGAGAGCTGAAACTCTGCATAATTTTGTCTGTATTGTAAATTCTTCTTATGTGTAACCTCCAAAAGTGAATCAATCTTGTAACTCTGATCTTTCAGTGATTAATAAAATCTCTTATTCCCAAGTGGACGTACACTGCCTCGCGGTAGTGGAACCATTATAAATACTGGTGTTATTTATTTTTCTGTATTGCATTGATCTGTGGCTGTCTGTTCTGGTGTTTATTTCCGTTTGTTCCGTCTCACTACGATCACGATCCAGTTCGTTGTTTTTCCACTGCGTTGGGTTTTTTATTCTCTTAGACCGATCATCTGAAGGGATTTTCCCCAACGGTCTGGTATCAGAGCTGCAAGGTTGATTGAGGAGTGTTAGACGCTATGGCAGGAGATGAAGCGACTCAAGTTGTTACAAGACCCTATACTAGAGGGATGTATATCGCGTCAGGATCACAGTTGGCAATTGAGAAATGGAATGGGGATAAAGACTTCGAGAAATGGCAATGGAAGATGAAGACTGTTCTAATGAGGACTGAAGTCCATCCAGTAGTTTTTGCCCCTGAGAAGTTGACGACTGACATCTCAGTCGCGAAAAGGAAGGAGATAGAGAAATGGAAGTTTACTACTTTACAGCTAGCTATGAGAGAGAATGTCATCTCAGAGATTAGCAGTGAGACCACTGCTAGGGGCATTTGGACCAAGCTAGAAAATCTCTACTTGAAGAAATCTCTGACTAACCGTCTGATATTGATGAAGACATTTTTCACCATGCGGATGAGAGAGGGTACTTCAGTGAAGGAACATCTTAATTTCTTTGATGATCTCGTGATGAAGATGAAGACTGTTGACTTGAAGATGGATGAGGAGCAAATGGCAATGATTCTTTTGTGTTCTCTTCCAGAGCGATACACGGGTTTCGCTAACAGTCTTATCTTCGCTAGAGACACATTGGCGGTGGAAGATGTGAAGTCGGGCCTTCTATCTGAAGGCTTGAGAGATCAGATGAAGGAGATAAGTGAAGGAAGTAGAGGTGGAAGTAGTAGTCACGGCCTGTTTGTTGAAAGAGGTAGAGAAGATAAGAAGAATTGGCACTCTAGAGGGCGTTCCAATTCTAAGAAGCCCGGTAATAGCAGGAGAGAAAAGTCTAAGGATGGTAAGTGCTTTATCTGCAAGAAACATGGTCATTGAAAAAAGGATTATCCAGATTTGAAGAAGAAGAAATAAGACGGATCTTCATCATTTGCGGTGGAGAAGTCTGTATCTGACGACGTGTTGTCTGCAGCAGTATGAGATGTCTCAGACCATTGGGTGCTGGACTCGGGGGCGTCTTCCCATATGACGCCTAATAAGGATTACTTCAGTTCTTTCGTTGGACGGGAGGGGAGCTCTATTCCTATGGGCAATGATGCTAGCTATAAAGCAATGGGTGAAGGTACAGTGAGAATCATAATGTTTGGAGTAATACGCACTTTGACAGGTGTCCGGTATGTTTCAGGTCTTCGAAAATCTTTAATTTCTTTAGGACAATTGGCATCTTTGGGATGCAAGGTAACTATCGAGAAGGATAGTCTGAAGGTTTCAAGAGATGCACTAGCTCTTATGAAAGAATATGTGTTTCGAAATCTGTATTTGCTGAAAGAAATCACAGTTCTTGGAGAGTCGTGTGTTGGAGCAGACAGTTCTCGTGCATTGGATGTCACAAAGCTTAGGCATCTCAGGTTGGATCATATTTCAGAGAAGGGCTTAGAGTTGCTTCGGAGACGGAAGATGATCAAAGGAGAAAGCTTCGACAAGATGGACTTTTGCCAGGAGTGTGTTAGGCAAGCAAACTAAAGTATCTTTTGGAGTTGGACTCCATAGATCGAGGGGAGTACTTGATTACGTGCATACAGATGTTTGGGGACCAATTGCTACTCCTTCTCTTGAAGGTGCAAAGTATTTTATCTCTTTCATTGATGACTTTTCTCGAAAAGTATGGATGTATATGATGAAGGTCAAATCAGAGAGTTTTGAGAAGTTCAAAGACCGGAAGCGCTTGTTGAGAACCAATCTGGTTCTAGGTTGAAGGTGTTGAGATCTGATAATGGCGGTGAATTTGTCTCTAGGGAGTTCCTCGACTTTTGTAGACAGCATGACATTCAGAGACATTTCACTACACCCGGAGATTCGCAATCTAATGGGGTTGCAGAAAGGATGAACATGACTCTACTGGAGAAGGCTCGTTGCTTGAGATTGACGGCGGGCTTGTCTAGAGACTTTTGGGCCGAGGCATTATCAACTGCGGCGCATATCATAAATCGAATTTTGTGCTCAGTCATAGATGAGAAGATTCCAGAGGAGAAGTGAAGAGGTAAAGCAGCTTGGTTACTTCCGAATTTTTGATTGTCCTGTGTACGTTCACCATATAGGTGATGATAAGATGGAGGCCAGAGCATATAAGGGCATACTAATGGGATACACCGATGGTATCAAAGGGTATCGAATTTGGAACCCCGTTGATCGAAAGATTGTTCATTCCAGACATGTTACTTTTAATGAGTCTGCTATGTTCAATCCGAAGGAGAAGCTACCTACCACATCAGAAGATTTTGATAGACCTAAGGAGATGGAAGAAGTTCCCGTGTTCCAGCCAAATAGTAGAGTTGATGCTGTCGAGAAAAACGCAGTTGATGAAACATCACAGGATAGTCCACAGGTACCTTCTAGTAGTGCTGGTGATGTGCATGAATATAGAGGAAGTTCAGTACAAGGTGGAGCTGAAAGAAGTTTAGACGAAGCAGTACCTACCCGGGTCAGTCGTAGGACTATTAGGCCGTCCGGAAGGTATGGTGATTGACAGTTTGTGAAGCTTAGCCTTGGTGATCAGTTTGACTATGCCCTACATGTGGTTCATGAGGAGCCGTTTGACCTTGATGAAGCTTTGAAGTCATGTGACAGTTCGAAATGGATGTGCGCTATGGAAGAGGAGTTAGAGTCGCTGAAGAAGAACAAGACTTGGGATTTGGTACCACCTCCTCAAGGAAGCCGAGCTATAGGTTGCAAATGAGTGTTCAAGGTGAAGGATGATGGGAGATACAAGGCTAGACTAGTTGCTAAAGGGTTTTCACAAAGAAAGTGATTGAAGTATGATGAGATATTCTCTCCAGTAGTGAGGCATACGTCCATCCGTATTTTGCTCGCTATCGTCGCAGCTCATGACTTGGAGCTGGAGCAACTGGACGTGAAAACCGCTTTCTTGCATGGAGACTTGGATGAGACCATCTACATGAAACAGTCAGAAGGATTTGTTGTAGATGGGAAGGAAAAATTGGGTTTGCAAATTGGAGAAGTCATTGTATGGACTTAAGCAGTCGCCTAGACAATGGTACAAGAGATTTGACTCTTTTATGTTTTCGCTTGGTTTTGATCATAGCATCAAAGACGCTTATGTATACTTCAAGCATTTAAAGAATGGTATATGGGTGTACCTACTCTTGTACGTGGATGATATGTTGATTGCTTTCAAGGATAAGGCTGAAATCGATAGTTTGAAACTAAAGCTAAAAGTGGAATTCGAAATGAAGGACCTTGGAGAAGCAAAAAAAATTTTGGATATGAAAATCCAAAGGGATAGAAAACTATGACTTTTAAGCCTCGCTTAAAAGGAGTACATTCGAAAGGTGCTTGCTCGGTTTAGCATGGAAGGGGCAAAGGCAATCAGCACACTCATGCCTTTGCACATACAGATTCTAGTAAAGGCTCTCTGATCTCGGAAAAAGACAAGACTTATATGATGAAGGTCTCATATGCAAGTGCAGTTGGCAGCTTGATATATGTCATGGTCTGCGCTAGGCCTGACACTGCACATGCGGTTGAATTGGTGAGTAGATTCATGGCAAATCCAGGAAAGACGCATTGGGAAGCAGTGAAGTGTATCTTCAGATACCTTAGAGGAACTCCTAACCATGGACTTGTTTTTGACGGCAGAGGAAGAGATTTCAGCTTGGTTGGATTTTGTGATTCCGACTATGCCGGTGATAGAGATCGAAGGAAGTCAACCTCTGGATATGTGTTCACCATTGGTGGAACATCGATCAGTTGGAGAGCGGGGTTGCAGACGATTGTGGCTTTGTCTACCACAAAGGCAAAGCTCATAGCTGCGGTTGAAGTAGCTAAGGAGGCGCTTTATTTAAGGCGATTGTTGTGTGATTTGGGCTTCGTATATGAAGGCGTGGATGTTTACTGTGATAGTTAGAGTGCAATTCACTTAGCTGAAAATCTGGCATTCAGCTCGAGGACGAAGCATATTGAGGTGAAAGGGTCGTTCCTTGTCTCGATGAGTGAAGAGAAGCTATGTCGTCTTTAGAAAATTCACACAAAGGAGAATGAAGCAGACATGTTTACCAAGTCGTTGCATGTTGCTAAGTTCGAGCATTGCTCGGACTTGATTCGCTTAATGAAGTGCTAGGTGTCACGGGGTGGCACGGGGGAGAGTTGAGATGGTTCATGGAGACGTTTGTTTTCATGGTAGAGATTAATAGGTTCTACACAGACTGGGTACTTCGAACACCTTGTTGACAGGCGGTGTCATTGCCGAAGTTCGTTGACAGAGTGTAATGGGTGATGGCATTGCCGAAGCTCATTGAGTAAGTATACATTGCTTGAAGCATGAAGGTGTAGATAGAGTTGGAAGGCTTATATGGAATTCGGTATCAAGGTAGAGATTGTTAGAAATTGATACCTGAATTCGGGAAGAAGTCATTGGAGAAGCGTCGACGAGGAAGGAGGAAGCCCTAACCCTAGAAGCGTAAGCAAGCTCCAGGTAGTTGCTAGAATTGCCGAACCACTATCTTGGCTCGGTGAAGCTGGAGCGGTATAGGTTGGAGACCGAACGAGATACTTCGTTCGGTGGTTGGCTCGGTGTTGAGGCTATGAAGGCCGAACGAGTAATCTCGTTCGGTGGAGGAGATGCCGGACCAAAGATTTGGTCCGGTGGAGTTCGTTCGGTGTAAGGAGCAAAGGTGGAGTAGCAATTGCCGGACCAGATTTGTGGTCCGGTCATGTTTCGTTCGGTGATAATGATTCGACAGTGGATGAGAAGGGATATGTTTCATTCGGTGATTTGGAGCGTGCCGGACCAGAATTTTCGTTCGGGCATTGGCTGCCGAACCAAATGCTAAGCTTTGTCGGACCAAACATATTGGGCTTTGTTGAACCAGAGCAATGCCAAACCAAGTGAGCTGTTGTGTTTGCCGGTCCAGATGCGCCGAACTATTTTTGGTGTTTGCCGAACAAAACCCCAAGGCTGCTATATAGCAGCTACCCCTCCTCATATCTTCACTCTATAAATAGTGGAGCTTCTGGACAACAATGACAGTCATCCTAAAAAGCTGAAACTCTGCAGTATTTTGTCTGTATTGTAAATTCTTCTTATGTATAGCCTTCAAAAGTGAATCAATCTTGTAACTTTGATTTTTCGGTGATTAATAAAATCCCCTCTCCCCAAGTGGACGTACACTGTCTCGCGGTAGTGGAACCACTATAAATACCAGTGTTATTTATTTTTCTGTATTGCATTGATCTGTGACTGTCTGTTCTGGTGTTTATCTCTGTTTGTTCCGTCTCACTACGATCACGATCCAGTTCGTTGTTTTTCCGCTGTGTTGAGTTTTTTATTCCCTTAGACTGATCATCTGAAGAGATTTTCCCCAACATAAGTATCATAGGTACAAAAAACAGGATAAAAGAACTGATACCTTAAAAAACATGGAAAAGATATATCTAAGTAGGCTGTGTACTGTATTTGGTATGATTTTTAGACATCACAACTTGAAAATAATTTTTTACATTAGTAGACCAAATAATATAATTGAAATTTGAAGATAGGATAAATTGTAATGATATCTATAGGCATCGTTATCAACAATCTTAAAACCTTATCTGGTTTCAAATCGAATCTCTTCATTTTGATTTGATTCTCAAGTTCCTATTCACAACCGAATTAAACCACAACTGAGAAAGCATTCTATTCATGCTGAAATAAAAAACTTATTGAAATCTACAATTCAAATTTGACTGCTTCCTAGATAAAATAATAATGAAACAAGAAAGATGTAAGGTCGAGATTTTTACCTTAGACAAATTCTGTATCTGACCATATACCCAGAGTCCCATGAAGGCAAGAAGGGCAGCAGCAAGAGTCCCAAGGAAGACAGATTCAATGCTAAGAAAGCCTCCAGCCTCGACTACTTCAATTGAATCGTTATAAAACACAGACTGATATGGTTGTTCATCAATCTCGTAAAATATGCTACCAACTAAGTCAAATGAGCCAGGCTGCAGATTAAGCATACTACACTCATTTAAACTCTGTGTGTGTGTGTGTGTATTCAGAAACAAATTACACTGCAAAATTTGTTCTGATTAGAGTGCACATTAAAGTATGAATGAGAACCAAATATTATCATACCTGCAAAAATTTGCTGACAGCAAAAATATAGGGGAATGATGCTTGAGAAGCAGGAGGAACAGTAGCCTTGTAGAATTCCTGCAGCGGTGATTGAGATTGGTTGAGGTTTGGTTGAGGTTAGTGAAAACTTACTTCAATGAATTTATTAACCTTAACTTTTACAGAACATAACTGCAGTGATATATGCTAGTCAATTATTAAGTTTCAACCTTGGCTTTTAGAGACCATAATTGAGGTGATATATGCTAGTGACTAATTTAGTACTTACATTATCATACTACTGATTCTATATTAATAAAATATATGCTCTTCTAGTATGATGTAATAAATCCAACAGTAGACATCGAAATCAGTACATACAATGTCTTGTATTCATTTTGTGGTCTGCTTTTAGCACTGTGGATATTTAAACATGGCATATTTTAGTTGTATGAAAATTACAGAGCCCAGCAAAATAAAAGGGGAAAAGAACCGTATAATCTTTACAAACACACTAGCACACTGATATGCAAGATGTGTTCAAATCGAAGCTGATAATTTTAATTTGAAGACGAATTTTTGCAGATATGGTGAGCAGAAAGTAACAATTAAAATGTGTCAGTCACTAATATTCTAGACTAAACAGATAGAAGATGGTAGACGAGGAAAGGAGTTAGCTAATTTTTTCAGATAGAGTCTAGACTAAACAGATAGAAGATGGTAGACAAGGAAAGGAGTTGGCTGATTTTTTCAGATAGTCGAAAGATTAAAATTGAGGAATTAGGTAATAGAAGTCAAGATTAAGACGAGAGATATGGACATCTTCCTCTTCCAGAACCAGCTTTTTATCCCTTTATTCAGTTTCTTGTTATGTTATTATAAAAGACGCCTAAGAGATGATCAAACTAGAGTATTAGGTAATAAAAATCGAAAGATTAAAACTGGAGGAATTAGGTAATGGAAGACGAGATAAAGGCTAGATATGCACATCTTCCTCTTCCAAAACCAAGTTTTTAATCCTTTATTCTGTTTCATGTTATTATAAAAGATGGTTAACAGATGATCAAAGTAGAGGATTTAGCCTGATAGAAGTCAGGTTAACGATGAGAAGTATCCACGTCTCCTCTCCTAAAACCCTATTTTTGTAATGATATGTAGGTTAGCGCATGTTAAATTAAACTAGTCAACTGTTAAATATTAAATAAGTAATTAAAGTGGAATATGCGAACCGCTAGGACTCATGACTAGTTGTTAATTTCACTGTATGGAACTTTTCGCGCCAATTAAAATGGTATACAAAAATGTAGTATTTGAAGTTAGGAATGCGAAGATATGGATTTTATAAGATGGATAACATTTCAGGCAGCTTTTGAGATTTGGCCCAATGCCTAATGACCCATTTAATTAGAGAAAACATAAACCTAGATTTCGTCCCCAGCCACTAATTCATTCAAGTATTCTTTCTCTCTGTTCTTCCCTAAACCACCGTTAAACTCCATTAGCAAATATTAGTTAATGTCTATAAATCAAAACAAATTCGTTAAAAGTTTTTAGAGGTCAAGAGCAACTCATAGGAGCATTCAAACCCGAACTATAGGGGTATTCATTTTTGGATTTGGATCAAGGGATGATATAAGACAGATGTAATCACATTATTGGTAGTCTAATTGATTATAAGATGAATGGATTTGAAACCTACAATATATTGTATTCTTTTGATGTGTTTTGATATGAATATGGATGCATATAGTTGAAAATATGAAGTACATGGTTGTCTGGATCATTATATATGGTAGGATGGTTGTTTGAACTTTGAATACATAAACAAATATAACATGGTCTTAGATGGTAGAACCTATGATCACACATCGATAGCTCGTGTTTAGCTGATTTCATTATGTTTTAGGTATGATTTGTTATGTAGATTTGTTAATGGTCAGATACGAATATGGAAAGTATCGTATTCGCATCCATATCGGAAATTATTTTCAGATATCAAATATTTGTATCCACGGACAGGTTACAAATAACAAATTTACAAAAATAAAAATAAAAAACTGGTTCAAAATCAAATCACTTTAGTTTAATTTCTATAAAAATACAAGAAATTATTTATTATGATAATAAGCTAATTTTTCACAGCAAATATTCATTTATAATTGGTTCCACTCATTCGAAAATTCTGAAGTTTTGATCAATTTTAGAAAATTTTCAACTGTTTCAGTTTCAAAATATCTTCATTTTTCTAGAATCAGTTTCAAAATATATTTAAACATTATATTAAATGCGATTAACAAATTAGAGCCGAGTCGAACCATATCATAAATATATTAAACGTTAAGCTAATTATAATATTAAAACTAACCAAGTCCAAAATAAGTAAATAAATCTAGACATGTAACATTAAAAATTCCGGCCCAATATAGTATATATCTTTATTAATAGTGGGAATATAAACGCAGTGTTTTGGTCCGACCGTGAACTTCCGAAATTGCCATTTATATCCGATTCTTTAATAAATTGCCATTTATATACATAACTTCAAAAAGAATTCAAAAATAACATTGCTGATTCCAAAAAAATAACCCTTCTATCGATATTATAAAACCTTACTACCACTTAAAAATAGGATCTAAAAAATACATTTTTTTTTACAAATTCAAAACGTTTCTCCATAAATATTATGAAAATTTAACCACTTAAAAATAGGATCTAACAAATGAAATTTCAAACTAACATAAAAATTAGATGTTGTAACTTAAAAATAAAAATTCAAACTAACTACACATGATTTCAACGTAAAAATATATCTAACTATTTGTGCAAAATATTTTCTCTTAAATGTGTTTAACATATGCAATTTATAGAAAAAATTCACGCGCGAAGCGCGTGCCGTGACGCTCGTCTTCCATTAACAAATTATAATCTTCATCTCTCTTCCCCATAGTAAAATAACTAGGATCTCAAAATGAAACTCAAATCAATCAAGTACATATAACGCAAATCATTTCCATTCTTTCCATTTCACTTGAGAAGCTCAATCAGATCCATAGTATGAGAAATTTTTGCAAAATAATTTTTTAATTTTGATTTTGTGATTTTCTTTGTTGATTTCATAAAATTCCGTTGATTTTGTTAATTTTCTCATTTGATTTCTTGTATTTTATTGATTAGTTCCCTCTTCAATTGATTTTTTACTTTTTAAAAAGTAAAATTGAAAAAAAGGTGCTAATCGGTCAAAATGGGATTTTGGGTATATTTGTCAATTGTCGTGGTTCAGGCCAAACCGAACTAGGACGATCGAAATGCTAGGTTTATAACCGAAACGTTACACCTTGATTCGAATAGACAAAATATAAACTATTACATTGATAAAACAGTTAATATCAATTATACTATGTACTCAAATACATATGATATGAACCACCATCATGATATAAATCGAACAGATAATTTCTGGATGTGAATATCATCTTATCTGCATTTGTATATGTGTTTTCGGATATTAAATATATTTTTGTTTTATATGTATGCAGATGCGTTTCAGTTTTTTTTAATCCATTAATAGATCTATTAGTATGTTATGTTGTGCATTGCATGTATGCGATTGTATGGTTGGTTGATATGCGATGTATGTTGTCAATTTGTCGAATGATGGATTTTGCTTGGCGGAAATTACTCCATTTTGTTGGTGTTAGTTGAAATAGTGATGTCGCTAAATGCAAAAGTGTGGCTCTTGAATTGAAAGAGCTTATTAGAACTAGCCACAAAGTTGGGTAAGTCTCAAGTGTGAGTCGGTCATGGAGAAGGTGAGCCAAGAAAGTGGACCAACCAAATAAACTGGGAAGGCAAGCAAATGAGTCAGGTCGACTGGGAATGGATCGACAAAGTGCATGGATCTGCCAAGTGAGTGGGTTTGTTAGAGGTTGACGAACCAACTTTATAGGCTGGCCACATGTGGTGGAGGTAAGCCAAAAAGGGCGAGCCAAACTTCTGGAGCAATGTTTGAGCTTTAAATTAATACACTTTAAACCATATTTCAATACCTTTTCGAATAGCAATCGTGGATCATTTAGAGACATGTTCCACAACGTTTTATGATCAACGGGTTTGATGATCGAAGATTCCGAGTTTGAGAATGACAGTTCTAGGATCAATAACCAAGAGTTTTTGATTGTCGTGTTCAAGCAGCAAATATGACATAACTATATGAGCTTTTAGCCAATCAAAAGTGAAGCCTTGAAGATGGAAAAGAACGACATCCAGAGAACATTCCGACGTGCAGAGGTGGTTTAATGGAAGACAAGCAAAGAGAACAATGCAAAAACAAGATTCTCATAAGAAACCAAAAAGAGGATAAATAAATCGATATGACTACTAATTGACCTGGAATGCATGGTCGATGTCCAGTTGTTCGTGGTTTTGGGGTGGATGCTATAAGTACCCCCACATTGTGCAAAGTAAGATAGGTGGTGATGCTCGTCAAACTCCAAGGTTGTCACAATTTTGCGATCAGTGTTGCTCTCGAGGAAAGTAAGGAACGATATTTGATATCTTTATCACAAGAACGGTTTGAAAATTATAAACACTAGTTAGAGTGTATTGGATGTTTTATTGTGCATTGTTGTGTGATTTATTCTTACTTTTACCACCCTAAATTTGTATTATAGCGTATAAGTTATAACCTCATCTATGTTCGTGTTTGAAATTTATGGTTATATGTGCTATATGTGTTGCAAGTTGAGGTAGTATGAGCACAATGTGGTAATTATATCTCATAACCATTCAGACGGAGACCAGGTATGAGTACTTATACCATACATCATTATATATCAATTTATAAATAATATTTTAGTCGGAATCTCTCACTAAACTTTATGTCTAAGTCGTGTATTTGTCTCATTTCTTATATGACATTTCCCAGATATTCTCATTGACGGGTTGAGAGTCAGTTGTGAGATTTGAGTTTAGTAGATAGAGGATCTAGTGTGGAGGAATATGGAGGATCGTTAATTTTACACATGAATTGCACAAATTAAGTTATGCACACATTTCTTATTATGTATCAATGTGCAATTATTTAAAAAATAAAGGAATAGGAGAATATATGATTATAGAACAAAAGAAATAAATTTGTGATTTTCTTCGATTGGTGGTAAAGCAACATTTCATGCCTAATTATTTGATGTCATTTACGCTTTTTCAAAGCTAAGGTTTTAAGTTTTAAAATATAAAGATGATTGTGTAAAATTAAAATTCTTTATTTTATGATTCGTTGGATTTTAATGTTATTTTACATGCATGTAAAAAAAACTAAAATTTGTAAAAATTCAGGTTCAGAAAGCTAAGGGGTATTAAACTTAGGTAAAGTAGGTGCTATGTAATTAAACTAATGCTTGTTTATCGCTAAAACATCACTTGAGTGATACACTTTCAACATTTTTGCTTTTTTTACGCATTAAGCTTAAAATACAACTAATCACTTAAAGTCGTTTCACATTTTTAATTGTAGAAAGTGAATTAAATGATGAATTCAATTTTAAGTTGTTGTTTCTAAATCTTTAAACACGGTTAAAATTTAGAAATAATATGAAAATGTGGCATGTTTCACCTAACATTTTCATGTCAAACTATATAACCATGAAATGACTTTCTTTTTTACCAAGGTTAAACTTTGAATCTTAAAATATAAGTATAGCATAAATTTGTGCTTCTCGATTTTATGTTGATAATATTTGTTTCATACAAATCGCATGAATAAAGATCCATAAGCTATATATAACAAAATAATGTACAAGTTAACTTGCATTTGAGAGTGAAAAATCAATTGTCGTATAAGGACCGACTAAACTCAAAAGCGACCAAATTTCTCATGCCATCTTGCCTTTCGTGACCAAGGTTTGATGTGCTAAAATACCAAAATTCCAATTATTTCGAACCGGTCAGCGAGGAACGTTCCAAAATACTTATTTTGTTTTATTTTGACCAAAACTTGTAAAAGTAATTTCATTTTTAATAAACAAGATATTTACCGAAGTAGAAAGTAGAAATATAGTAAAAAAACAAAAAAAGAGGAAAGCTTCGCTACCTTATTAAATGTGTCATGTGGTTCTTTTTAACTTTACCCCTTTCTGGTCTAGACTTGACTACTTCCAAATATATAGAATTTGTATACGGTCTAGACTGACTACTTCCAAATATATAGAATTTGTATGCGGTCTCTTTTTCCATGCATGGCGTAATGCGTGACATAGCTGACACGTTGGACTCCTGATCCGACAAATGTGCTGCTCATGGAATAGAGAAAGCATGCGTCCGACACGAGCTGAAGCGGCTGACCGTCAAACGATACGAACAATTAGCCATTTTTATTACTAAAAATGATATTGAAATTAAAGATAAATAATTGTTTTATGTGTTTTAAAAATAATGGAAAATGTTTGTGATGGATAAAAACAATATTTTTCTGTAAAAATAATTAATAACACCAACAAATATATAAAACTGTTTTACATTCCTTGCGCCTCATCCGCTAATAAGCGTTCCACCTAAACCATTGTGACTTATTAGATATATAAAATCTTTTTACATTCCTTGCGCCTCATCCGCTAATAGGCGTTCCCACCTAAACCATTATGACTTATTAGATATATAAAATCTTTTTACATTCCTTGCGCCTCATCCGCTAATAGGCGTTCCCACCTAAACCATTGTGCCTTATTCAATCAGGCTGAACATTGTTTGTATGTGAGTTGTTGAGACCTAAGTAGATGCCACCTCAAACTAGAGAAGTCAATGTACGGGGGTTCAAATCAGCATCGACAGAGATAGGACATAGAGAGTGGCCCTTACCTTTCAATGGAGTGCGAGGGGAAGTCCGTTGTTTCGCCATCCGATGCACATAGCAAACACAAATAACAACAGATTAAATACATAATCTTTCTTTTCCAACCGTTTTCAGCTTCGCTCAAATGCACACAAACACCATACTCGTTCCGTTTTTCTTCCACTTTCCATGTTCCACTCAAATATTTGTACACAATGCACTCATACTGTTGGTTATTGTTTTGAATATCAACATGATGTAAGCTTTATTGTAGTGTTGCAAACATAGTTATAGCACCATTAATGGTTTGGATTTAATCTACAAACACTTCATTTTTAGTATGATAAGGTTATATTAGATTATTATAAAATTAAATCCGTTTATTATTGTATTTTTTTTTAAATAATACCTAAACTGAAGAACAAAACCTATACTTGAACAACGAAATTATTGAAGTGATACAAAATATTAATAGAAGTAATACACTAAAACCGAGTTCTTGAACTTAGCTTTCACTTAAAAACAACATAACAATAGCCCCCTCCCCCATCCAAGTCTTTTGCGTAAAATATCATAGTTTTTTTTATAGAATTTCAATTTAATAATTTTGTTTTATAGTATGGTATAGTAAAACCCTAATAAAAAATTTACTATTTAATGCTATGCTAATAGACTAATGTACAAAGATTTCTTTTCCCTATAATTACTACTACTAAACTCTCAAAATTTTGAGGTAAACATGAATCTAAAACATATTATTTAAACCGTTAAATTATAATTTTTTAATTAATAGAAAATCAAAATGTTTCTTTATTTGAAGACAATCATCGTTAACAAACCAAATCAACAAACAATTAATTTTAAGAGTTTTTGATACGAGGAGGTGATATAATGGACTAGGCAGGGCCATCCCTGTAGGCAGCCCACCAAACCAACGGGCTGGGCCAATCCACTAGGGTCGGGACAACAACAAAATAAAAAATAAATGTATATGTATTACCGTGTACATTGCAAGTAATCAATAAGCATTTGTCCAAATGATTAGTAAGTGTTCAACTCATACAATTTTGATTTTTATAGTTTATATCTTTATTAATAGTTAGCTTGAAAGCGCAAACTTTTGGTCCAACCATGAACTTCCCAAAATACTTTTTACTCATATATAATTTAATTATTATTTATTATTCCACGTACAAGTACCTAAAAAGAATCGATAAAATCCTAATCAAATGCAGATATCATTCCTATTATTTTTAGCCTATTATTTCTAAGCTAGACTGGAACTATTCAAACCAAGGTTTGAGAACTCGATTTCGGTTTCGGTTTCGATCATTTGAAATTCTTTTAGTTTCGATCCATTTCGGAAATTTCGAAAGTTTCGGTTTTAGTTTCGGTTTCGGTTCCAGTTTCGTATATGGGTAATTTTTAATAAAATAAACCAAATAACTAAAGTAAACTTAGTTAAATATACAATTCATAATTAACTTGATTGAAGAATCCCAAATTAGACAAAGCCTCACTAATTTGACCAAAAGAATAATTAGAAAACAGGTGGCTTCAGCCTAACTTTAGTCAAAAAAACAATATAAGAAAATAACAAAACCAGCCCAGATCCATAACAGCTCCAGACCCATGTATTTTGTTTGTTTATCTTTGTCGACTTCCTCCTGAAGTAAGCTAGGGCAAAGTCCAAACAAAAGATCGACACATGCCTGCAGCCTTTCTTCGATTCATGGCAAAGATGCTCAATTTGATATTTTTTCTTTTTCGTTGGCACAAAACAAAAGGTCGATTTGATTCTTGATTTATGGCAAACATTCTCGATTCTCAACTTGGTTCAGAACGGTCTACATAGAAGCTAGGGCAAAATTTAAGGTTTTTTCTCTCGTTCGTTCTTCCTTTTGCTTTTAGTTCCTTCTTCTTCCTTTTGCTTTTAGTTCCTGCTTCGTCATGCATACTGAATTTTTTTTTACTAGTCCGAAATCGGATTTATAGCCCAATTTCGAACCGGTCAATGACGGTACCGGTACGGTACAGCCGAAATTCCGGTGTACCGGACGATACCTTGAACCTTGATTCAAACTAAGTTAAAACAGTTAAATTTCTTTACAAATTCAAACTATCCCTCTACGCTTAAGAATATGATCTAACAAATAAATATCATTTAAACAAATAAACATCATTTACAAATTCGTTGTTTATTAATTAATAATATAAAATAAAATTCAAACTAACAAAAAAATTCGATGTTGCAACATAGAAATAAAATTTTAAATTAAGTACACATGATTTCAACGTAAAACATAGCTAAATATTTTTGTAAATCATTTTCTCTTGAATGTGTTAATCATATATATATATATATTGTAGAAGAACAATTCACGCGCAAAGCACATGCCATCATTATACGCGATATTTTGGTCCGACCGCGAAGTTCCAAAAATACCCTTACTTACAGACAAAGGTCATAAGTTCGAATTCCACCGAGAACAAAAATTAACATTTATTTCTAGATGTAAATTTTGGAATGTAGATAAGTTTACAAGTTCAAAACTATGTTCTAGCAAAAAAAATACAATTTTATTCTTTATATTTCTCAATTTACTTTTATCAAATATACGTAGAAATTTTAAATTTAATACTTTTACAAGGGTTTTTTTATATATACGCGCGTTACACGTGCCATTTATTAATAGTTGTAATAGCTTTGTGTCACATTTTTTTGATATCAACGTGAACTACCAAAAACGTCACTCTATATATTATCAAATCTTGGTCACTTAACAATAGGATCTAATATAAAACTTCTTCTGCAAATTCAAACGCTTTTAAAAGTAGTATCTAACAATTAAACGTGCTTTACAAATTCAAAACGCTTCTAAAAATAGAATTTAAAATTAAACTTCCTTTACAAATTCAAAATATTTCTTTACAAATATACAAATCTTAGTATCACTTGAAAATAAAAAAATTTATTTTTTTGACTGGTTTAAACATATACAATTTATAAAAAAACAATTCACGCGCGAAGCGCGTGCCATAAACACCCGTTCTAATAAATATTTTAAGGGAGAATTTGATTTTGATCCCTACGAATATTGTTACATTGCTGAAACAACAACTTAGCATTACAGTACATTGTTCTTTTTTATTGTTATGGAATTTGTAAGCTTTGATGAAATATTCATTAAACTCATTCCAGATACTCTGGTTAATCACAAGGATGTATATATCCACAACACATTTTTTGGTTTAAAGTTGTATTGATCGGAAATTCTAGTTTTGAAATAATTATTTACAAAAATCATCCATAATACTTCGGGATGTAAATTTTGTATGAGTATCCAACGTCCGGCTCGATTCGATGTTATAACGCGTCTGTTCCGTATCCATGTGATTCCCATTTAGGACACAGAATAGAATAGATGAATTATACGAAATGGAAATGTTAGATATTTTCTTATTGTCTGAACATTGTCCGTCCGTTGTCTGGCTCATACGAACGATGTTCCAACTTAAATCTTGTATGGTCTGTGTCCATCCGAATTTCTTATAATGGAGGACATGAACACACCTGCGTCTTTTCCGGTCCAACCCGTTTACACCCCTAAAAATACTCTTATGAAAAATATGTTCGGTGGGTTATGAAAATTTAAAAATGAAAAATGCATCTACACAACATGTTTCCAAAAAAACAAAAAAAAGAATAAATTATCTTTAAATATTAGAATATATCATAAAATTACATACTTGATGTTTTTATTTTAATCTGTATTTCAATGAAAAATTGAAAATCATGTCCTATGGGTATTGTTACATAACTCAAAGGATGATAGTTTAACATTATATTATTACATTTTGTTTTCAACATTAAGAAGTTTCTAGAAGAAGAAAAAATGTAAATGCTCGATTAGTTTTATTTTTTGTTTTAAATAATTAATAGATAGTCTACATGGATCTTAACCTTTTTTCTTTCAAAAAAATTAATATATTACTTGTTGGCTTAAGAAAACTCCATCGAATTAGAAAATTTATCAAAACTATCATCATGTTTCTTTACGATTTATTTTACTATGATTCAAACATTCTCCGTTTATTAAAAAAAGTGAAATACATATATTTGTATGTTTATTATTGGCTTAAGAAAAATCCATCGCACGAGAAATTTAATCGAAACTATCATCACATATCATCATGCCTCTTTACGATTTGTTTTTCTAGAATTCAAACATTCTCGATTTATAATAAAAAATGCGAAATGAATATATTTGTGTGTTTATTATAATATGGTAATGGAAAAAATGATAATGTGGTCAAAGACCACTAGCTCGAGTGGTAGAGATCTTGGGTTCAATTCCCAAAATACTGAAACGAGTGCTCTACTTAAAATTATGTATCACTCTTGTTATAAAAAAAAGGATAATGTGGAATTTATGTGGTTTTTTGTATAAACCCATTTAAATTTTTTGTGCTAAAAAATCCAGCCAACAAATTTTTCGTGTGGCTAGGGCAACCCACCTTATTAAGCCGCCGTTGTAGTAGAGATTGTGGAGTCATATTACTACTACTATTGCATAAGTGTCGTCGTGAAGGCTGAGGGAGTGAAGGGGACATTTCGAAATGAAAACATTGAAGATGTTTTCATCAACACGGTCCCGGTTTTCCTGGACTGCATTCCAGAAAAAAATTGCTTACTTGACATAAGGGGTGGGCACTCTATTTGTGGAAATTCTTCGAGACATTTTCCATTAAGTAATTTATAGGAGTCATTGATCTTCATTTCATGGAAAAATTCATTATTCATATGGTTTCCAAGCTATGAAATCATAAAAATAATTTAACTATAAAATCGTAAAAACTGCACCATCATCATCCTTGCGTATTTTCTATCCAAATAATTGGGGTTGGTGACATGAATACTCACTGAGTGTATATGCAAATTAGAGCTCCGTTGGTGGCATAACGAATATGTACCGACTTGTTTCACCAGTTGTGGCTTTAAGTACCGAACAAGAAAAGTAAAGCTATTTTCCATAGTTATTCCTCTCAAACACTTGCACTATGGGGGGATCAACACCAGTTTCCACCCATTTTTAGACGCCACATGATTTATTAGATAAATTTGTTTACAATTACACTTATTTGAAATATCTGGCCGCCAAAACCACAAAGATTGTATTAACTGCCGTACAAAATAAGCACTCACCGCAACTGTAAGATTCTGAACCAACACTTCATGATTGAGTGGGAAGTGAAGACTGGCTCTCAAGCCAAGAACTTTTAAAGGAGAATCACCTATAGTTATTCGAAAGGTACAGATGATCATCATTATAATAATAAAGTAACTAACTAGCAAGATGA
Organism: Allium fistulosum; assembly: GCA_030737815.1. Lineage (NCBI taxonomy): Eukaryota > Viridiplantae > Streptophyta > Magnoliopsida > Asparagales > Amaryllidaceae > Allium > Allium fistulosum. Next base: position 1,081,920,095 of record CM060902.1, read on the forward strand.
AAAAGAGAATGCACAATCATATCAATGGTTCAACAAAACTGATATTCAGCCGTTTTAAATGTCATTTAAATTCAGTTGAAAACTAATGGGAACTTACAAGTGGAAATGAAATTCAGGTACTGATTATAGCATCTGTTAGCAGCTCTAATTTTGTGGTCATCTCAACTGTCTTAGACTGTATATAATTTTCTCAGAAACAGTTGGAGCAACCGAGTTTTTTTTTTTTTTTTGAGAGAGAGAATGAGAGTGGAACTGAGATAATATTGTGTTTCAAAATAGAAATATGTTGTTATCTTTTCACGTCAAATTTGTTCGACCTATAACAAATAATTAAGCATGGAAGCATTTGCAGTAGTACCTATATGCATGTAGAGATTCCATTATTACAGTAATTCCTGTGATACTGAGGATTCATCATCTGCTGATTCTTATCACAAGCAAACTTCTCTGAATGTGCTTTTGATGGTAGTGATGCATTTTTGAGTATTTTCAGCAAAAGAGTTTTTTTTGAATAATGAGATGAGTCAGCACACTAATACATGTGTATTAGCACAAGCGCAAAAAAGATGTGTTTTTGTGGTAGAGAGTAGATTCGCAAACAGGCTCCAATTCACTGAAAAATCAAGTGACACTTGAAAGTTTTTTTTTTTTTAATGATAGTAACACGACTCATACCTAGGGATAGACGAACATCACAGAACTGCTTACACTGTTATATATAACTAGACATTTTGACCCAACTAGTAACATTTGGCTAGGGGTGCAAAATACTGCAATTAAGATGCACACATAAGATTTCGATGTGTACGTCTCGTTACATGCACTGTGTATAAAAAAACTAGAGAAGATGCAATGCTGTTCATAATTGCAGCAGCAGCAACAACAATAACAACAAACGGAAAAATAGAAAAAACAAAGAACCACCACGCACGCACCCTTTTTTCTATTGTTTAATTGTTACCAGGGCATCAAAGATAAATCTAGCTCGAAAGGTGTAGGTATGTGGCAATCATACATAAACCCAGTGTGCACATTAGAACGAAGTAAAAGTTCTAAACAAGTTACCCTGATTATGTACTCCAACCAGCAATTCAGTTTCCTCCCCTGCTGTAACCACTATAGGACAAATGGAAAACATGAACATTTCACAGATTGCACATTCAGGAAAGTAAACAACAACCATTTTAGTTAATACATTTTTTAAGGTTCTTTGGGAAGATGCTTATAGTTTCCACACCAGGAGCAGCAGAAAGTGGAACATTGTCATTGAGTTCTTTGGCCTCGTCGCCTACTATGCCAAGTTCACCTCCATCATCAGATGCTACCTCACTTGCATCCGTGTCACATCTGACAGCTATAAAGAAAAGACAAATATGTTCATGATTTGCAATATCAGAACAGCAAGCATTTTATAGAAACTTACCATCAAATTCAATATCCATAATATATCAATTGATTCCACACTATCTCATTTCCAAGCAAAATCCAAAGACTAAACACTAGTGCAGTTGTGCTGAACATTAACAAATTTTTATTATTTGGCTGATTCAGAAGATGTTAATTCCAGGTACTTGAATAGCTGGCTTCGGACAATATTTTGTATACGATGCAATAATCCAGTCACTTTGAACTAATAAACTGCAGTGACTATAATTTTCTAAATGTTGCTTCTGTAATTTTCCAGGAAACTAGTGTGTAACTTGTGCTTCGCACATGGAACATCATTTGCATTTATAAATGTGGTGTGTGTGTGTGCGCGCGCGCACACACTTATATGAGACTTAAGTTAATTCAGTTCTTCAATTGTACATTTGAAATTGTTGATTGTATTACGGATTGAATGCCTGAACTTTAATTTATTGTTTTGATCATGTCGTTTGATTCCGGATTTTCCACATTTTGATACAAAATACATTATAAACACACAAATAAGTTACATCTCATAAGGTACAGTAACAAACTCAAAATGTTGATACACATGCAAGACAAAGTAATTTTACATACCATAATCGAGTTACTAGTGCAATATAATAAGTCAGCTGTTCAGTCTTTACAAACAACACTCTACAGAACAACAAAAATGTACAGAAATTGAAAAGCTAACAAGAACTAAACAATCAAATCATTTAAACAAATAACAAGCAAAAAGAAACAAAAGAAAACATTTAGGCATCGTTTGTTTAAAATGCTGAATGCTGAAGGCTGAACACTGAATGCTGAATACTAATTGGTGAATGCTGATGGCTGAATACTTAAAATATTGTTTGTTTAGAATATTTTTTTGTGAACATAACTTACTACTTTGACAATAATATCCCTCAAAATTTAAATTAATTATTCTTTCATGTAACTGCCATACAAAACACACTAAATCGTCTTATATTATACCTTATATTTTATACACAAAAAAAAAACAAACGAACAAATGCTCGCATGTATAAATACTACCAAATCTACAAAACATGTCGAAAATAGAAAATTTGATAACGTAGATATATTGTATAAAATTTTGCTCGAGAAGAAAATATTTTATTATAATAAATATATATATATATATATATCTGTGCGCGCGCGCGCGTGTGTGCGTGCGTGTGTTCAACGTATCGAAATAAATTATTATAAAAATATCAGATGATTTTGTACAACTTTTCATAATTATTTAAAATGTTGAGTTTTCATTAATGTATTACAGATTATTTAAGTTTCATTTATCTTAAGGTAAATCTCGGTGTTGTTCAGCATGTCGAAATTATTTATTTATAACTTTTTCACACTTGCGTTACATATTTCAATTTGTTTTTTAATTTTCATTCTTATTAAACAATTTATAAATTATCATATTTTAACTTCAAATTATATGCAAATATTGCTAGGTTGTCATCAATTTTTTTATTACTAGTTTTTAGTTATTTCTATTGACTGAAAACTATATTATAATTACAATCAAAACAAAAAAGATGGTATCTAGTGCACGAGACTCCCGCACGATAGCGGACTCTGCAAAGGTCAATAATGTACGCAGCATTTCCCTCGTATTGCGAGGAGGCTGTTTCCGGACTCAAACCTTGATGTCTAGATCATCATGCGGGTGACATAACCATTGCTTCAAGGCTCCACCTCTTAAAATCAAAACAAAATGATAAAAAATTACCTCGCCGTAAAAAGGAGATAGAACTGAAAACAAAATTAATGTTATATGTGAACTTTTATAACTGTTTGAAATAATTAGAAAAAACTTCATAAAATATATATATGTTAGGTTACATATGGGTATAATCGGAAAATGTAGTGCAATAAGTGATCAGCATTTATAATAAGCATTAAGATTTTGCTTATTCAATTAAGTGAATAAAAAAGCTTAATGAAAACACTTGCTTGAAAACAAACAACCTAACAAGCTCTTATCACTTATTCAGTTAAGCATTAAGCCCTTTTTTCCTCAAAACAAACGCAGCCTTAGTGAATGTTCGTTCTTCATAGAGTTCCAGCCAACAAGTGTTCATCGAAGGTTCACAAGATAAAATCTTGAATAATATGGATCGAACAATGCATTTACTGAGAAGTAAACATCAAAATTGATCAGATGGATCAATCATCTCAATATGTTTCGTTCAATCTGACAATTGAAATAGAGTGAACCCGAGGATTCGAAAATTGAGGAAAAGCGAAAACAGTTACCTTGAAGGAATGGTGAGGTGACTAGGAGAATAGCAAAAAGGCAGGAGAAAGCCCTAAATTTCATGGTTAAAAGAACGCAGGAAACAGAAGGAAAGGTAATGTGTATTGGATTGATCACGGATTAGCGTGGGAGCCGTGCTTCACAAAGGGAAACCCAGTGCTTTACAATATGATAAAAATAATGTTAATTAAAATAATATAAAGAAAATTATTGCAAGGACAAAATTTCTCAGCATTTTAGCCTCAAGGATAGACCTTCAGTAATTTAGGCTGAAAGACAATTTTCTTTAGATATCAGTTTTTAAATTTTTAGGTATCAGTTTGTAGTTATCGGTAGCAGTTTTTAGGTATCAGTTTTTAGTTCGGTAGCAGTTTTGAAAAAATGTTTGTCTTTATGAATAATTTTGAAAGAATGTTTGTACTTATAAATAATTTTTAGAAGAATGTTTGTCCTTGTAGATAAAATATTGAGATCGTGTCTTTGAGGCTAAAAATATACAAATTTTTGTCCTTTTAAATTAATTCCCCGTGGATTTCGCATTGAAAATATAGCATTAAATGACATTTAAATATTAATAAGTTGAGATGAGGTCAAAATTCAAAAAAGGAATTGTTGGTTTAAAATGTTGATGAAAAGAAAAAAAACCCAATGATAATGATTATAGAAGAAGTACCGCAATTTCTTAGAGAAGAGGGTGATCTCAATACTTACTCCGTAGAAACAAAATGAAGCGTTGGTTTTATTTAGGATATCTATATTCAATTTATCTTGCATTGTTTGTTCAAAAACGGAGATGAAAGAAATAATGAATTGGAAGAATGGAGATTAAAAAAAAGGTTAGTAAAAACAAAAAATAAATTATTCTACTGGAAGACAAATAAATTCATAAAATTTGAGTTACCTTTACATTGACCATTTTATTTAGAAAAATGTAAAGCACGTATTTTCATGGACGTTGTGAAGTTTGGATTTTCTTATTAAATTGTAAGAGAAATAAAATAAGTTAGATCTACATTCATACAATATATAGAATTATATTAGTTCGTTCAACTTTATACCTTTTGTATTTGATAATTTTAAATGAAAATTAAAGTTCACAGGATTATTTGAGTGAGTGCTCTTTATATACTATATTTATCTTATATCGTAAAAAAATGACAATGGTGGTTGAATTTATAATTTTTATTTTTTTAAAAGAGTGAATGAAAAAAGAGGTTAAAATGAGAATTATTGCAACATGCCAAGTTGATATTCATAATAAACAATAATTACGTTTTGATTCATATTTATTAGTTTTTATACTAACTGACTTAGAATCGATGGAATTCAAACATAGATCATGCTTAATTATTTAAAATAACTACTTTGAATATGATGTTGAATTTGTAAAAACCGAGGCAGTCTATTTTATATCTTACATATTATATGAGCTTGTTAGTTTATTTAAAAATAGAGCTTAAGGTAGACTATAGCACTCAATCCATGTATTATTTTTTATAGCAAAGCTAGCAGGGTTGATTGGGTCCTTTTTCGATTTACTAAAAAGCTAAAAAAATTGGGTATAAACATGCTTATGCCCAAGAAGAAAAACAAACTGCTAGAACAAAAAGAATAGGGAAAATCATATTACACACATATATAAGTTATTATGCTTTTTTAACTTAGTACTACTCATCAAATTTAAAAAATTAATTCCTCTTATTATTATTATTATCATCATATATAAGTGTTTGTAATATGTTACATTTTTTATGAAGTTTATATTTTAAAGAATAAACTAAATGAATTTCGAATAAAGATCATGCTTATTTAGTGAAAATAGCTACAAAATAGAATCATGGAATGGACCTTAGATTTTGATTGAAATTTCTAAGTAAAAAGGAATATAGTCGTAAAAGGTAAATGATTTTAAGTGAACTAAGTGGTTCCAAAATATTTTAAGTAAAATGAGATAAATATCAATGTAAAAACTCTAGCATATTACTTTTAGATTACATGTATTCTCTAAGAAGCTTTTTATCTGCTATAAGAATATAAATAGACTATAGTTCTTCCACCATAGATAAGTACAAGGAAACTTCGAATGTGACACTTTATGAAGTTGATGTGTTTCCTTTCGTATTCCAACTATAAATAATCTGTAATAATCCAATCTTATAATTAACAGTGTGAAACATGGTAAAATGTTAAAATATATTTGAAATCGTGTTAGTAGCAATAGGATACCATTTTTTTACTATATATTAGTCTGCTTATGGACTTGATCAAAATATGTTATTGGATTTGTAAATTTAAATAATAACATATTGATATAATAAAAAGAAACCTATGACACTTCTAGTTATTATTTATATTATTTATCATGTGTAATCATCTCACCTTGATACCTCATAATGGTTTTTGCCACTTTATATGTGATATGACGTATAACTATGATCAATCCATATTCGTATTGGGATGTTTGCAGACATGAAATATAAAAAATTGGATTATGCATAAAGTAAGAAAAAATACAGTGAATTGAAGGGGATGAAAGTTGAATGTCATTCGGTTTTATAGGAAAATGGAAGAATAAAATAAATAAAAACTTTTAAGAAAAAAAATCATGTTTTGAACTTAATTTATAAAAAATAATAAATAAAAGTATAAAAATTTATTATAAAAAATAATTTTTACTTAACTGTGGAGAAAATGAAGAAGTAAATAAACTCTAAGTATCTTGTACCTCCTGGTTCTGAAATATTGTACAATCCAACCTTCCGAGACAATAAATGCACTTTCATGGAAAGTGAAGACGCATGATGATTCAAAGCAAACCGTTAAAGATATGCAATATAAAAAAATTGAAACATACATAGAGTAAGGGAAAAAATCTAATGAATTGAGTGGGAAAAAGTTTTGAATATCACCGAAGTTTAAACCTTCCCATCATATCCTACGACAATTTCTAATGATTGAATTGTGCAAAAAAAATTGTGATATGAATTTGAGTTTTAATGGTGTTCCAGATAAAGGAGAAACTACAACGAAAGAAAGAAACAAAGTGAAAAAAGATTATTATTATTTTGATGAGAAAAAAGAGACTTTTGATTAGGATTTGAACTTTATAGAACAATAAAATAGAATTGAATAAAATGAGTAAAACTAATAAAAAAGGGAATTCATAGGGACATGCAAAGACATTTGAATATATACAAATGAATCAAGGAGAAATGAGGATATTAATCCTAAAACTATGAAAAAATACAAAAGGATTAGGAGAGATCTAACTTTAATATATTTGATAGTATTTTGAGTTCTTGTAGATCTTGAGACTAAAGAGAAAATAAAATGAAACAAGGAAACATATATTTTAGAGATTTGTGAAAGATCTGCCTTTAATATAACCATGAAAGTTATGATGCATTTTTGATTCAATATGAAGCTCAAGATTAAAGTGAAAAATAAATGAAAGAATGGAAGAAAGTGATTAAATATTTCATTTCGGTTGGGAAAAAAATTTATTTTTGCTTAGGCGTTGAACTACATGGATATGCTAATGGAATCGAATAGGAAGAAAGCAAAATATGCAAAACTAATGTTAAAATTGAAAATTACTAAACTACTAAAATTTCGAATTGATTTCGTTTAACTTCTTTTAAAACCCAAACACAACTTCGAAACCATACATTGTTTTTCATGAGGTTCAATATAAAAAATTTAACATTCAACATTGTTTATTTTCATCGCCAATTTATAGCAATTAGATTGTGCATAGTTAGAGAACAAAAGATCTAAAAATAAACCTGCAAAGTAAAATAAGAGCAATTTGGTTTAGTGGAATTGAGACTAGTAATTGAAAAAGAGCTAATAGATTATTGAAATTACTTTAAATATTTTAGTTACATGTCTAAAATCATGATCTAAACTTAATTTATAAAATAATAATAAATAAAAATATATTACTCGAATTCTTACCTATTTACAGGGAAAAGGAAGAAGAAAATAAACTCCAACCGTGTGGTACCATATGATTTTAAAATAATATATAGACTTATCATCCTAAAAAATAAGTGTAATGTCAATGAAAGGCGAAGAGCTATGATGATTCAAAGAAAATTACTTGCAGATATAGAATACAAAAAAATAATTTATATATAGAGTAATAAAAAAATCTAGTGAGTTGAGTGGGAAAGGGAGTTGATTATTATCCAAGTTTAAGTCTTATCATCATATTATAAGACCCTTACTAATGATGGCATTTCGAAATTGAAATAGTGATCTGACTTTAAGTCATTGTGAAGTGATTAAGGAGAAACTGAAATGAAATAAGAAAACAAAGAGAACATATATTTTATTTTTGATGAGAAAAAAGGAACTTCTACTTAGGGTATGAACTTCGAAGAGAAATAAAATAACATTTATTAAAATTAGTAAAATTAATAAAAGAAGAAGTCAAAGGGACATGACGTTACACATGAATATATCAAAGCTTGTTAAATGACATATTTTAGAGGTGTAAATGTAAAAATATACACATAAATAAAGGAGAAACAAATTTTAATTCCAAAATTATAAGAAAAGAGCGGAAGGATCAGAAAATATCAAACTTTAATCTAATAATATTTTGAATTCTTATGGATTTCGAGATTAAAGGGAAAATAAATGGAAAGAAAGAATAAATAGATTAGAAGTCGAGAGATACCCAACTTCGATATATACAATAGAAGTTATGATGTTACTTTGATTTCATGTGAAGCTCGAAATTAAAGTGAAACATTAAATAAAAGAAGGGAATAAAGTGATCAGAGATTTTATTCTATAGGGGAAAAAAAATATTTTTCTTAGGGATCGAACTAAATAGATATGCATAATACAATGGAATAGAATGAATATAAAATGGGCAAAACTAATTAAATTTGGAAGAATAAAAAAACAACTTTACACTTGTATTTAATAAAAGTAATTAAATGAGAAATTTTAAAGTTGAAATTAATAAACCATCAAATTTTCACGTTGATTTCTTTTTACTTCTTTTAAAATCAAAATATAAATTAGGCACCTTCCATGGTTTTTCAAGACGTTAAATATAAATAATTTAACTTTCAACATTCTTTGTTTTCATTGCTAATTACTAGCAATTAGACTGCGCATATTTGTAGAACAAAAGATACAAAAATAAGCGTGCAAATTACAAAAGAAAAAGTAAATTGGTTAGTATAGTTGAGATTACTCTTCGAAAAATAACTGATCAATAATTGGAATCACTTTCGATATTTTATTTACGTATCAAAAGTCATGATCTTAACTTAATTTATAAAAATAATAACAAAAGTGTATTGTAAAAACTAATCCTTACTTATTCATAGGTAAAAGGAATAAGAAAACAAATTATAAATAAGTTGAACCTTTCAACTTTTAAACATTGTACATATACATTTTTGAAGATAATAAATGCAATTTCAGCAAAAGCTAAAGATCCATGAAGATTCAAAGCAAATTTTTAATATATGTATAATATAATAATTGAATTAAACTATAGTTGGCATAATATAGTGAATTTTAGGGGAAAGAGGGTAAAATATCATTAAAGTTTAAACCGTACCTTCATACCATGTGACCTTGATTGAATCATGCAATTGAATTGGTGGTATGATTTTGAGTTTTTTGGAGCCTGTCACTATGCCAAAAAAATGCATCAGACGGCAGATATGCCCCATTGTACGAAAGCATATATATATCTGTCATTAAATCCGGTGTCGTCTCATTGTACATCGGACCACAGATATGCCTCGTTGTTTGATATGCACTAATACAACAGAGAGAAAACGTCATATGTTGTCTGATGTTATAATACCATTTCTAGAATTACCTATTAGACAACATATAAATATTGACTAATATGAATACAAATTACACTCATGTGTTATTCACAGAATGAAATAAATATTTGTAGAATGAAATAAACGAATCGCAATTTTATTTAAACAAATATTTTATTTCAATTCAAATTCAAATAGTACACATTTGGCTTCCATTATACTTACATTTTTAAATACAATACAACTTTCATCATATACAATTCCACACTCTCATATACAACATTTTTACTCTCACTCGAATTTGTTTTTGATATCTTCTTGCTTCAGCATGTGTCCAGTCGTCCGCTATACCTGTCAAATAAACAATGTAGTAAAATGGAAAAAGAAACAAACATAAATAACAAATATAAAATTATAAAATTATAATTATGATTTAATACTTCCTCGGTTATTTGGTTTGTTTGTTTTCATATTTTAGATAGGGACAAAAATTAAGTGTGCACGAACAGCTTATGATATGCATATTGTATCATTGTGAATATCACAAAGCCGAGCATCGATTATCTCTCAAGGACAAATGAAAAGGTCAATCCTGAAGGCTCAACACAGTGCAAGTGTGCACAAGGTCAAGCCAAAGCGGGCTCAACTGAGGTGCAACACATATCAGTTTAAAAAGCATGAACAAGGCTGAAGTGCACAGGTTCGAGCACATGGTTAACACAGTGCATATGTGCATCTATAAATTTCAAGGACAAATCCAAAGGCCAAGCCCAAAGGCTCAACACATTGCAACTGTGCACGAGGTCAAACCCAAGCAAGCTCGGACTCAACTAAAGTGCAACACATAGTGTACATAGGTGCAGCCATGTTTCAGACTCAACTCTCAGTGGCAAAAGAAGACAACAAAGTACATATGCACAAGGAATACAAGTGCACTAGCTAATACATGCATACAAGTGAAACCAAAATGTATATCACATTTACAACTCAGAGAAACCACATAGTGCATATGCTTGAAACAACAAGTACATAGTGCACAAAAAAGTCCGGGCAAGGCAAGGCAAGAACAAGTTCAGGCAGATGCACTCATGCACATACTAACAATCAAGACCAGATCAGAAATGAAGTGCACAAGCACTACAAGAAGCATGAACTAAATAGTACGACACATCAACACCTGTCAAGTATACATCACAACAACAATGGACATAAGTGCACACAAGTATGCAGCAGCAACTCAAGGAAGTCCAATTTTTCACAAGATTAGAGCAACAAGGCAGTAAGCACACTAATATATTGTAACACCCCTAATTTTAAATAGCATTATTCAGGAGATTAATTTAGATAAATTAAATCAGATAATGTAGAGGTTAGAGTGATAAGCGAATTGAGATTTGAAAACTAATTAGGGCCGTGCCTTAACTAATGAAATTATAAGCGTGATTTATAAATTATAAACTTAGGAGAATAAGGCAATGGCAAAATGGGAATGGCTGTATACCATGACCCCTAAACCCCTTACCTTATTCTCATTCACATTTTCATAAACCAAAATCATAAGTAAAGAGAGTTGAAGGTTGGTCATAACCCTAAGAAGAAGAGGGGTACAGAATCCACTTAGAGGCTAAGATTCAAGCTAGGAAGATTAAAGCAAGAAAAAAATCTCAAGTTCCTTATCCAAACATGGCGAATAATGATCTAAACCATCTCATGTAAGTCTTCTTGAATGTTTTAATTCGGGTTTGAGGTTTAAAACTGTATGATTAGATGAATGATGGTATGTTTTGTTAGATTAAATGGATATATATGCTTGTTGATAATTTATATAATTTAATATGAATTTTATGATAGGTTTTAGATTGGAAAACTTATCATATGACATCCAAAAGTGTTGCGTTTTTTATATATGGTCAAAAATGTTATTTTAGAAGTGAGTTTAAAGTTTCATAATTTCCCAGTAATTATGGATTTATCATGAATTTCTAAGAGAGAAACTAGTTAATTTCAGATTTAAATTATTTAAGGCAATTAAATAATGTTTTCGGGCCTTAAATTTATATATGTTAGAAAACATATTTAATATAAATTATGGTGATTTTGGGGATTTTCCCTAAGTGTATTACTATGGATAATAAATTATTTAAGTTAGAGGACTTAACTGTTTTAAATGTTTTATTAAGGAGAAGGGCTTAAGTGTTAAGTTATTTCAGATCCAAATTTGATTTCGGCAGCAAATTTTGAAAAAGGAAACTGATAAAGTTTTCTAAACCAATAAGATTGAGACAAATATTGATGGGAAGTGTAAATTATTTTCTTTAATAAGCAAAAATGCAGTTTTTATCCAAATTACATCTTCGCCACTTAACCATGCTAGCTTTTGACTTCATACACACCTACCTTTAACCCTTCCACATCCATTCGGTGCCAATAAACACGGTATCAAGCTAGTGGTACGAAGTGTATTGGACCTATGCGAAAGGTAGCAAAGGTGTCAAAAGTATGCATGTAAAAGGTGTGAAGTTGTATTCCTAGGTTTCGAATCTATAAACCTAACTTTGATTTAATATCTTCGAAAGGGTTGCTGCTTTTGAACTCCTTCGATACCCTAGCTGTCGCGTTAAAAACTTTCGCCTTAGTAAGAGGCCGCTTTTATAACTCTTTGAATCAATGAATTCGGAGGGTAGGGTTTCGAATCGATACCCTTCCGCAACCATTGAAGCCGCTTTTCTTTTAACTTATACATGCGAAAGGGTGGGTGCGGCTCTCATACCTTTCGACATGGTTGAAGCCGCTTATTTAAACCCAAGTATACGTGCAGAAGCATATTGTCGTCACTATAGGTCTTTCGAAGGGATAGCTTTCAAATGTGTCCCTTTTTTTTATAATTTGTATTTTGTTTTATTTTTGAACTATGGGTTTGAAAGAAACACTTTTAATTGATTTCGAAGCTATGCTTCCATAATTTTTTACTTGAATCCAATGCTTTTGAAAGGTTTGTTTTTAAGTGTTTCAAAAGGTATGTTTTTAAGTGTTTCGAAAGGGATGTTTCCAAATGTTCGAAAGATATATTTCATGGTTTCGAAAGGGATGTTTCCAAATGTTCGAAAGATATATTTCATGGTTTCGAAAGAGGATGTCCAAAATTTTAAGCAATAAATTATGGATATATTTTATGTTTTCGAAAGGAAGCTCTCCTTAGTAAATAGGTAGGTTAAGAGTATAACCACCTTTCATTAGAAAAATAAATATATGGAAATAAATTATGGATGTTTACATGGTGTGTATCATTTGATCTGTTATCATGAATGTTGTGTTATCATATTCACTTTATAACCCATATGAGCATGTTGGGGTGTTAAAGGGGAGGATGACCTGCTAGGTTGACCCAATAGTAAATGTAAATTGAATCAAAAGGCCATGGTGTTAAAAAGGTATTAGTAAGTCCATAAAACTATGTTAGGGAAATTCTTATTGGCAGGAGCCAATAGGTTCTCAGTGATCCGATGAAAACTATGATTGGATAATGTTATTGAAAGAGATCAATAGGTTCACGGTGATCCCACAAAAACTATGGTTGGATAATGTTATTGGCAGAAACCAATAGGTTCACAGTGATCCTATGAAAACTATGATCGGATAATAGTATTAGTAGAAACTAATAGGTTCATAACAATCCCATGAAAACTATGAAAATGGATAGGAAATCTATAAAGAATTGAACAGGTTATTAGTCAGCCCATGAAAACTAATAGGTTAATAGTGATCCTACAAACTATAACTTGAGACGGTTAGTCAGGTGAATGGGGATGGGAAGCCAGAGCATAGTGCATGTTTGCATATCATCATGATACATTTTATTATTTTATGTCTTAACCATTGTGGATGCAAATGCACAATATATGGTTATTATAAATTGGGTTAAGATACTAGTGAGGTAAAACTCGTTCTGCTAAGTGGCGTGGTTTCACTAGATATCTATATGGTTCGAGAAGGTTATTATTCATACCAGACTTTTTGCCCGACTCGAAGTTTATGTTTTTCCCCTTAAACTCTCAGGTGCTCAATTGATTTTGAGTAGTTTGAGAGTTAAGGTTTTCAAGTTCTCTTTTAGACGAATAAACTTCCGGAGACGTGCAGAAGGAAGTTAGCTATTAGGAGTTCTTTCTGTTTGATTCCACTTGGTAATTGGATACAATGGCAAAGTTGTTTAGTGCATATATTTAAACTCTGATCGACCAAGAGAGCATCTGCATATGTCGGTCTTGGCGTATTTTGTAATAAATTGTAATTTCTCTGGACGTGGCTTACGTATGGGTTTATGTAATGAATCTAAAATGCTATTTGTAATAAAGTAAGAAATTTGTTTTAAATTGAGTTTTAAAGATTTTCATATTCATGTGTTTCTCTGTTACTATATTCAATTAATAAAGGGAAACCTATCGTTTATTTCACCATTTAACTGTGACAGTCAATACATTAAACGAGATTTATTACTTATCAATCAAATCTACACATGGATATGATAGAATATGAAAAGAGGAAAACCTTTCATTTCTTTCACCATTTAGCCGTAACAATTAATACATTAAATGACATTGATTACTTATTAACCAAATCTACACATACCTTCGTCGTCTAAATTTTGTTAATGAAATATATGCATGCATTCATAATAATTATGGATGCATACATTCATAATAATTATGGATACATACATACATACAAAGTGAAAACTTGTTGGTTGTTTTAAATAATTTGAAATCCTAAATTAACATTACAGAAAAAATTCCAATTGAGAAAATGTTTAACAAAAAAAGGTTACATTATTGCTCATAATCTTTGTACAAATTTGATTTAAACAAAACATTTATATTACATATAACTGATAATTAAAATTTAATAATTTGGATCTGAAAGCATATATTTGCAAACAATGTAGCATATGGTATATGTGTATATACATTTGTACAAAAGGTTTTCGGTTTTAAAGTTAAAAGTGTTTATTAAAATTTTAATTTAGGAATGAAACGATACATCAAAATTTACACAGAACTTTAAGTATAAAAAACAACAAATAATTAAAATTTTCACTAAAGTCCATTCATTAATATTAAATCAACGTATCCACTTTTGTTTTAATAAGGATTGTAACAATTGTACAAAAATTTAACATATGTAATTAAAATCAGATTCAAGGAATGATAAATAACTTAACATACACACACACACACACAATCCATTAGCATTTGAATAAGTAAAGATTATCTCATAGTATATATAAATCTCATTCAAAGTCAAATTTTAATTGCATAACTATCAACAATAATATAGAATAAATTTGAACAAGGTAGGCATGCGTAAATTTGTGATAAGAAATTACAGATCCAAACAACACATAGAATGATGACAATTTATCGGAAGTAATATGAGATTCAAGACATGTCGATTTATTATAAACATATATTAAAAGGAAATGATAAACAAACGTAGATCAAAATAATAATACAATAAACATGTAAATATCGAATTATACGCATATATAATTACCTTAGGATGAAGCACGTAGAAACACCTTGAATGATAGAAGAATACCTAGATCTGATTGATTACTCTCTAGATCTAATAAACTTTGCTCTTCATCACACCTTAATTTGTGGCTTCTCCTCATATTTCAAAATCACCATCCCACTTTGCAAGAGAAAAATGAACCACCCTTTTTAATTTAGTTCGATGTTGATTTGAATTTGTTTTGATGTTTTTTTTGGATGAAGTTTCAACCATGGATGAATGATAGAGAAGAGGAAGAAAAAGAGAACAAAAAAATGAAAGTCATGTTTTATTCTCTACACTTTCAAAAATGAGGAGGTTTTGTTTTTAATAGAACTAGTACTAAAGGAACGTCCTTTGGACATGTACAAAGAAAAATGTAAACCAACTTATTTTTTTATAATATGAATAAATGCACATAAACTCCCACGTTAACTTTTTTCCATCAATTTGGTCATTGTGTAAAATATTAAAAGGAACATTTGAAGAGATGAATGTTTAACGTGACTTAAAGAGATAAATCTATTGTAATTAATACAATAGTTAAATTACATAAGAAGACAATTTTCTTAAAACAAAGAGTTCTGACATGTAAATCGTAAAATTTGCATGCCGATCAAGATCCGCCTGTTATACATCAAAATTTGAAAATTTCAAATGTTTTACTTGGAGAAGGCTACAAAGCAAAATTATCGGATATTGGAATGGCTGAAAAAGGAAAGTCTATTAGCATGCGTGAATATCTAGAATTTTAGGGTTAGTGCAAAAGAACGTGGATCTCAAGAATGACCAAAAACCCATATCATGAATGAGAGGCTTAAAGGGTATTTTAGTAATTCCAAAAGCTTCAAAATGGGGTATTCCTATTATATATAGATTAAATGAACCTTTTCCTATTCTCCTATTAGAACTTCCTCCTTTATTTCCTCTTTTTAAATTTCAGTTAATCTCATTAATTGATTTCCTTCTCTTACCATTATATGGTTGATTCAAGCACATTCCAAATATGCAACTTTTCCAAATAAAAGAAAACAACTTTTATGTAATTATTTTATTATTTAAAACATGTTTAAATTTTTACCGATATCGCATATCGATATATGTAAATATAACTTTTATATGTGCATTAAAATAAGTACCAACGACATTCAAAACATCAAATAAATTAACAATAATTAATATTTCATAAATATTAATTAATTTAAATAGTTTGTAACATTTTACAAACTATTTAAATTGTGTGGTTTTCGGAGAAATCACAAATGCGGTTGTGCGACTCAGAGGCGTGAATTCAGTCAGCGATTAATATTGAACAATTCAAATATTAATGTTCACACGTCACTTAGCAGGTGGTATGACAGTTTGGCTGAATTCATAGCTTACAGGTCTTTTCGGTAAAATCAAATTTTACTTATTATAAGCGGTACATGATAGTGACAATTATTTACACCAATTCTCTTCGTTAAAACTATATCATTTTAGGACTTATGGAATTTGGTAATGGTCCAAATTCCAATATCGTCCACATTTTTATAGTCCAAACACAAAGTCCTTGGTTCAATAATAACAGTTATTATTAACCAAAATACTCTGGCCAGAGACTTTGACTTTTGAGTTGACCATGATACTAACCCCATATAACTGAGGAGACGAATCCTCTCTTGTACAGTGCTTCACTTCCAATACTTCCATTTGGCCCAACTATAGTCACTCGATGGAACATCATGCCATGATTTGACTATAATCAAAGCGGAGCTTTCATATTGAAGATCCACAGTATTCTCAAGTCGAGAGAACTGTGTAAATCAGTCACATCGATATTTTCTGTTTGACTTTAGTTATATTAACCAATAGAAAACTATTGAGTAGGTCGTTCCATAGCTATCCAATAACTATCAATACGTAACCCCTAGGTGCTCCCAACAATCATGAGTAATACACTGCCCAACATTTGGAGAGCGTTACATACTCTAGTCTCAACAGATACATCGATATCCAATCTCGATGCATCTTGACTAGGAACATTTAAAATGGTATATTTGTTTTATTGTGATAAATTACTCACGGTTACAACACTTTGTAACTACTACCACAAAATATGCCATTTATGGATATTCTATTAAATATATTTTTAATTAAATTAATTAATTAATATAACAACATTATATTAAGTATATAATAGAAAGAAACACTTTTATTACGAACAAGATTGTTCAACGAGTTAGATATATGTAAAAAATTACATAATTGCCCCTAGGGAATAACCTTAACTCTATCAATCTCCCACTTGCACTTGGGATCCATTATGGAATATTATTCCAACTTCTCCAATCGATTTCTCAAAACCAATTGGGTCAGTCCCTTTGTGAACGGGTATGCTATTATGTTTCAATTATCTACTCTGTCAATCAACTCTCTCCGACGGTGATAAACTGCTTTATCACGTGGAACAGTTCGGAGTATGTCTCTTGACCTCTAATGAGCTCTAAGCTTTATTACGAACCATATCGCGACATTGTTATCATATAACAATGTTAGTGGATTCTCAACATTTGGAATCAGCTCAGTTATAAATTTGTGCACTTATAATTTTATATACATTATTTTTATTGCGATAATATTCAAGGCAATGTACGTAGCCTTTTTTCATTGAATAAGCCACGGTCTTTTATTTGGAACATTTCCAACTTAAAGATTCTTAACTTGAATTTATTATTGACATACTACATTCAATATGACTTATGAAGTTTGAGTTCGAACACTCCTTCATAAGGAGTTTTAGTTTTTATAAACAATTCTTTAGTATTTCATAAATTCACGAGAACACTTCAAATAACCATTTAGTGATATCAATTTGGATTTGATATTTGCTTCATGTATCAAATACATAAACAAATCATGATATCGTAGACAACACAACATGTATGATGATTCCTTTTGCCAATGCAAAGGAATCAATCTTAGATGTTCCATATTAAACATTTTAATAAGGTGTCCTTGCATATCATTTGGGACATTTCCAACATCTTTTATACTTACCATAAAAGACATCATTTTATTAATCCAATGTTGAGTATTAAAATAACTAAGGCTGATTTAAACACAAGTACATCGTTAAAATCAACAGCATGTTGTTTACTTATAGTTTAGAAATATCAATGTACCTTTTAACGTTCTTTCTTATGAACACACGCTTCCTCTACACTTTGATTGCAAATCAAACTATTTGATATTTCTATCAAAATAATTATTCAATCTTGATGCTTATAAAATGATACTTTCGTATCATTTCTTGGATCATATCCAAAGACTCACAAACTCAATATCGCTCCCATAGACTTTGAGACATTTTTAGTTAATATGTGTAAACAGCTTACTCTAAATCGTTATTTAGAATTTTCTGTTTCAATATATATATATACTAAAACACTAGGACTTATCAAGCGATAATTTTGTGAGTAAATCCGAATTGACTTGACCGTGTTGAATATCGAATCTATTACGCTAATTTCAACAATTGAAATTTGTGATATTATTCTTATCAACATTGCTTATTTAATTCCAACTACATTAGTCTTACTCATAAAGACACAGTCGTGGTCGATGGATCATATCCCTTCAGTTACGACAACCAAAATATATATTTTGATAGCGTACTTGGAATTCTTTCGGATTTGTGCATCATACTATATAGAGCCAACACTCTCAATGGTTTAATTAAACAATCTAGGATTGTATATTTTCGACATTAATAAGAAACTCATAGTTTCTCTTAGATGTGCGAGAATACTTATTAGACATTCTAATGATATGTGTTTGTTTAGGTTAGTTAACTTCATTTCATCTCATATAATCAGTTCTATCTATGGATCATATCCAATTCTATTTTACTACCAATAATTCCTCAAAGAAATTTCTTCACAATGAAGTTGGTATATCTTGAAACAACAATTGTTTCTTAGTGCAATAGAATAAATATTCATAAACGTTTTATGAATATCTTTATTTATAAAACTGATTTGGTCTTAGTTTACAAAAATTATATTCAAAACATACATATGTCATCCAATGATAGTCTTCCAAAAATTCTTTTGGGGAGATTCATACAAGATCCCTTCGAACAATTATTACGTGCAATCTTTCGGCTCGCACAACCCGCCAACTCCTTGGCCTAGGATATGTTGGGGTTTCTTATAACCCACATCTTATGTGATTTTGTAAACTGTTATTTAGATGAAATAATATTAACCTTATGTACTATTCTTAAGTACCTGACCTTATAGAAAGAAACTAACTTAACTTCACTCACTATTAATCGTACATTGTCCGACACAGTTCGATTACTCCTTATCGATGCATCATTATGTATCACATGGAGGAGTGACTTTTGAGATTGAATCTTTATTCATTTTTAGGTACGTTCGAAATTTTTTCCAACATACTCACTTATTCGATCAAATCGAATCGTTTCTATTGCATGTTATTTTATTTACTTCCGTTTTATACTCTGTGAGTTTACCATAGACATACTACATGTTTATCAAATACACATGTCCATGTCTATGATAACTCATTGGTGAATATGATGAAGTACATGGAAACGTTTTGGTATTAATAGACTTACGATCGTATACATCTATATGTATCAGTCCGAAAAGTTCATCAACTCTTATGATACTCCCACTAAATGGGTGCATAGCCCTTTATTGTTTGAGATATAATTAACAAGTATCATAAGATTCAAAATCATACAATAGAATTATTTCTCAAAACTACGGCTTAGTCTATAATTCCAAAACAACTATAAATAATTTTAGATACTTTTGTATTTTCCAATCCATCACTTTTGTTATAAAAAAATTTACCACATTATAGTTTTATTTCACAAAGAACGTTCATAATATTCATATTGAAATATAGCTATGTCTATTTCTCAATCGACACCGAAAAATAGTCATTATTTCATAAATAATGTTCGGTACGTTTTACGAAAAGAATTTTCAATAATATGATGCAATCAATAAGTGCTATATGGCATGCTCTCACTATTTCCGCCATTACTATAATAGTGTATTAAATTTGGAGGTCCATCACTCACTTAATACAATTTGTTTATTTCATACACTGCAACTATTTACAGTGGAGAGTTCGTTGATCAAATATCTTGAGCTCAAAGAAATAAACTCATATAAAATAATTTTCTATATGAAAATACATTTTAGAATAGAAATCATATTTTTTATTCCAATATTAAGTATCAATTATTATTACAGTTCCTATTTCCAGTGTTTCTCTATGAAGCAGAAATGACTATTCATTCTCTTCATTCCAACTGTACCTTAAATTACATATATTCTTATACATTCGTTTTCCTTTCAAATGGTCAAACTATTCAAAAGAAAACCTTACTACAATATCATAACAAATTCTTTACAAAAGCACATTCGATTATCCTTAACATTTAAGGACATCAAATATGTTGCACTTTACGTAAACCGATCATAATGACATTTCAGCGATCGAGTTCTTAGATCTATCTTGTAGTTTTTGGTCTTGTGTTACATTAACACAACATGATCCCTTTTGTAATCAATCAGATTGAATTCTCGATCTCGCATTAAGGTTTATTTGGTTTTTCCGTTGAACTAATTTTATCGAAATATTGTACATTATAAACTTTGATCGTTCACCATGTAACATTTACATGCAATTGTGGATCAAATATCCATAGTCTTGTATTGCTTTCAAAATTCAAAACTCATATAATGCAATACATGGTCTTGACCAAAGAAATGTGTAAGTGACGAAACCATGAATGTATTCAGTAGTTGTAAAATCAGGCACTTGCATGGGTATAGAAACGTTAACATGCAATAGGAATTTAATAGTGAGTATTATATTTCCATTTGTCAACTTTCAATTCAGTTCGTTTATGTATGTTAATTGATAAATATTTTATCAATCATATTAAATGCACAAATTTATCATTGTAGATAATTATAACATTATTTAACATATGTTCTTACAATATTAGAAATGTTAAATGTTACCATTTCATTTTTCTAGTAAGCTCACTAGTCTTTTATGTTTCTCCAAACCCTAAGATGAAACATAGAAGTCTTTTGACATCACTAGTGGGTGTTAGGACTCATCTGTCTTGGTATTCTGACCTTGAGTTTGCTCAACAAATCATAGTCCCGCAAACGATGGATAACTCCTTATCGGTTGTATCATATACAACTCCTAACCTATTTTTCCTTGTCCTAATCTCATTTCGACCTTGAGTTTGCTCAACAAATCAAAAGAGATTATTCACTCATACCTACCACATCGCGACGGCCTAAGTATAGTATATGTACCTTGAGTTTGCTCAACAAATACATATAGTTATCTTACCTTGTCTATTCAATATATTAATAATACTACACATAACATCCCTAGCTTGATTTTGCTCAATAACTAAGGAGTATGCAAGTAATTTATTAATATATATATATGTGATAGAGGACAACATTATATTGAAGATTCATAATCTTCAGTATATTATATTGAGTAATATCGACTTATGGCATAATGTATTTCGTATGAAATACCCATGCGATTCAGGTGTCAGATACATCAGAAATCACAGTATACGTACATTTACATATGTATTTATTCCTTAAGTCTATTTGGGTTTCTTTAATGTTCCGCCTTTAGTTTATACACTCATATTATATAAGTTTCATTGGTATATAACTTTTATATTTTAATTAACTTATACAATAATATTATGCATAACATATTATTAATTAAATCTTATTTAATTAATTTTGATTAGTTAACTCTTTAATTAATTTTAAATTAGTATTCCAATACAACTTTTATATTGTACATATCTACTATGACCGTTATAGTAAGACGTATATATCTTATATATACGCATATTTTTAGTTAATAAACTAACCTTTAATTACTTTATTAATTAAACAATTTTAATTAAATTATATTAATTTCAAAAATTTATCTTATATACATACATGTATGCTTATGTCATCTTAAATACGTTAAAATAACATAACGTATATCAACATACATAATACATGCATATAAATATTAATTAATTAACTCATTTGATTAATTTATATTATTAATCTTATTAATAATTTTAAATTTCAAAATTAATATTCACATAGTTTCAAACATTTTGAACTTTTCGATACATTTTCAAACATTTTGAAAATTTATGTTATATTATAACCTTTTATATAAACGTGTTTTATTTTAAATTTACCTTTTAAATTTAAAATATTGTCTTAATTTTCAAAACTATTCTGAAAATTAGCCCAAGGCCTAATTAAATTGGGCCTTTTCTGTTAGGGGTAACCTTTGGGCTTACTCCACCTTTCGGGCCAGGCTGGTAACCAGGTAGGACAGAGTACTTGATTACCTATTTTCAATCCTAGACAATACCTTTCTAGACACCATACTTAGTTGGCAAGCTTAATTAGTTAGAGCTAACATGACTAATTTAGACCGCATAGGCTATTAGACTCTGATACCATTGTTAGAACTAGGCCATCCTGCAGCGGAAGAAATTGGTGAATTTTAAATTTTTTACCATTTTGGATCATTAACAGGCCTATGAAGTCTAAATGCATTTAGATATTATCTAAATTTTCTTTTAAATAAAATCAATATTTTATTCAATATGGTAATTTAAGGAACTTTAAATATACAAATGTATGCAATATGATGAATGTATCAAATACATTCATTTATGTCAAGTGTAAGTGCGGTGTACAAATGGTGTATATATCTATAATGAAACACGTAAAAATAAATTAGGAGAAGGAAATTATTTGCTTCCCTCCGTTACTATATTCAATTAATAAAGGGAAGATACGACAGAATATGAAAGGAGAGAAACATATCATTTCTTTCAACATTTAACTATGACAATTAGTACATTAAATGACATTTATTACTTATCAATCAAATCTATACATGGATATGACAGAATATGAAAAAGGGAAACCTATCATTTCTTTCACCATTTAACTGTGACATTCAATACATTAAACGACACTTATTACTTATCAAACAAATCTACACATGGATATGATAGAATATGAAAAGAGGAAAACCTTTTATTTCTTTCACCATTTAGCTGTAACAATTAAGGGGGAATTAATTTAAAGGACAAAAATTTGTATATTTTTAGCCTCAAGGACATGACCCCAATATTTTAACCACAAGGACAAACATTCTCCTAAAAATTATTCATAAGGACAAACATTCTTCCAAAATTATTCATAAGGACAAACATTCTTTCAAAACTGCTACCGAACTAAAAACTGATACCTAAAAACTGCTACCGATAACTACAAACTGATACCTAAAAACTGCTATCAATAACTAAAAACCGATACCTAAATAAAGTTGTCCTTCAGGCTAAAATACTGAAGGTCTGTCTTTGAGGCTAAAATGGTGAGAAATTTTGTCCTTGACAATAATTTCCTGAACAATTAATACATTAAATGACATTGATTACTTATCAACCAAATCAACACATGCCTTCGTTGTCTAAATTTTGTTAATGAAATATATGCATACATTCATAATAATTATGGATGCATACATTCATAATAATTATGGATACATACATACATATAACGTGAAAATCTATTGGTTGTTTTAAATAATTTGAAATCCTAAATTAACATTAACATAAAAATTCCAACTGAGAAAATGTTTAACAAAATAAAAAGGTTACGTTATTGCTCATAATCTTTGTACAAATTTGATTTAAACAAAACATTTATATTACATATAACTGATAATTAAAATTTAATAATTTGGATCTGAAAGTATATATTTGCAAACAATGTAGCATACTGTATATGTGTATATACATTTGTACAAAAGGTTTTCGGTTTTAAAGTTAAAAGTGTTTATTAAAATTTTAATTTAGGAATGAAACAATACATCAAAATTTACACAGAACTTTAAGTATAAAAAACAACAAATAATTAAAATTTGCACTAAAGTCCATTCATTAATATTAAATCAACGTATCCACTTTTGTTTTAATAAGGATTGTAACAATTGTACAAAATTTAACATATGTACTTAAAATCGGATTCAAGGAATGGTAGATAACTTAACACACACACACACACACACACACACATATATATATATATATATATAATCCATTAGTATTTGAATAAATATAGATTATCTCATAGTATACATAAATCTCATTCAAATCCAATTTTTAGTTTCAAAACTATCTACAATAAAATAAAATAAATTTGAACAAGGTAGGCATGCGTAAATTTGTGATAAGAAATTACAGATCCAAACAACACAGAGAATGATGACAATTTATCAGAAGTAATATGAGGTTCAAGACATGTCGATTTATCATAAACATACATTAAAAGGAAATGATAAACAAACATAGATCAAAATAATAATACAATAAACATGTAAATATCGAATTATACACACATATAATTACCTTAGGATGAAGCATGTAGAAATACCTTGAATGATAGAAGAATACCTAGATCTGATTGATCACTCTCTAGATCCGATAAACCTTGCCCTTCATCACACCTTAATTTGTGGCTTCTCCTCAGATTTCAAAATCACCATCCACTACAACAAAACAGCCATTTTACAACGGGCAATGCCCGTTGTAATATGGATTTCGCAACGGGCATGCGCTCGTTGTATTAGGCCTCGTTGTAATAGGTCGACCATATTTTACAACGGGCAATGCCCATTATAATATGGATTTCGCAACGGGCAATGCCCGTTGTAATACATGAAATTGCAACGGTTTCTGACCGTTGCAAAATAAATGCACATTTAAAAAAAAATTACAGCAGCATCCATGCAGTACATGCATACCAATAATGAATAATTTAACGAGTAATAAATATTATCATAAAACAACCAAAATCACATACGAAAAGACTAAAAGCTAGAGTCATAAAATTCCAACACATTCCAAAAAGTTAGATAAGTTTACATCGACATAGTTCTAATATACACATGACAACTAGTTTCATAACAACCACTTCCAGACTTCCACTGCCAAGAAACTGCAGTCAAAACTAGCATCCCCCAAATATTACTCCATCGCCATCACAACCCACTGCTTTCAGCATTCGCACTGCCTCCACAGTGACCATCTCCTTTCAAGTGACCAGCAACCAAGCATACACATCATTGTCTTCAGACCCACTCTTCCCTGTAACATTCCTTCCTGACCACAAACTGCTTGGCTTCATCATACTCCACCTAAAAATTGCCCACCACCTGCTCTTCTCTTCTTCAACACTTTAGCCACCTGAAACTCCCCCTGTGCACCATCACTGCAGTACAAATCTAGACTGAGTTCTTTTATACCCCACTTGCATTTATTTTTAAAAGACAAAATTGATCAGAAAGATTATAGATTTGAATTTGATCGAAAGAGAACTAAATGGAACTATAATATTGAAAAAGCACGGATGATACCCAAAATGTCACTTCAAATGTCCAAAAGCATAACGCTTTAGATTTTAAGGAACTTAAAACAAGTAAATGTTGACAATGTGTTCTTAGACAAACAATAGAAATAGTTTTATTAAAACAATTCTTATATATAAGGTGGTAATTATGTCTTGATAGTTATATTTCTTTATGACAATTATACACCTTTATGATTTTTATGCAATAAGCTAGATAATATAAATGTTTATCTTGAAGTCTTGCATGTCTTGCTCTCTAGTGTACAATTTCATGTTCTTTAGAATTCTATTTAGTAATCTAATGTGTAAGAATAAAATAAGCGACCGTAACCCCTGAAAAATAAAAAGGCATAAAAAAAGAAAGAATAAAAACCTATGTCGCACTTAAAATTGACAACACTTATAAATCACTTCTTGAGTGGTGGCACTTATATATGAAAAGGAAAGGAGGGGAGTGAAATACCACCTTAATCCTCCAACTTATCTAGAAAAAGCTTGAAGATCTCCCTGTTCAGATCTATCTTCTTCATTTCCTCCTTCATCTCCAAAATTTTATGCTTCTTGACTTTTAGCTCCAAAGCTTCTGCTTTTTCCAAATTATTCTCAAATTTGGGTTTCTTTCCTGACGTGTATGTTTTCAACTTCCTGATTTCTTCATCCAACAGACTAAACTTTCTTTTAGAAGACTTACTATTTGCATCTGACCCCCATAGTTGAATTGCAATTTTTTTCATTTCCAAATTGTGCTGTTTGGAGAAGCGATTACGAGAATATTTCCTTTTCAAAGCCTCAATCTTTTGAGATACTTGTCTAAGTCCAGGCTTGTCAGTAAAACCAAGTTTCCCTGTCAAAAACTCACAAAAAGCCTTCATAGTGGATTTACCTACTATTTTGTATTAAAAAAATGAACAAAATATATGAATGAAGTTAAATTGGATGCAATCGAACGAATGTTAAGCTTCTGAATATCATCATCAATTGTTCCAACCAAGAGCTTGTCCCCTTTAACCATTACAAGGTTGTATCATCATCAGGTGATAAAACATTCAATGCAATAATTTTGTGTGTGTGTGTGTTTTCGTATATAAATTACATTCTAAGCCAAATTTAGCTCAAGGAATGGGTTGTGGAAATCTAATAATGCTAGAATAAAATGACCTAGTGATGATTTTTCCTATTCAACAAATATACAAAATCTACAAGGCTTATTGTTC
Source organism: Allium fistulosum (assembly GCA_030737815.1). Classification (NCBI taxonomy): domain Eukaryota; kingdom Viridiplantae; phylum Streptophyta; class Magnoliopsida; order Asparagales; family Amaryllidaceae; genus Allium; species Allium fistulosum. The sequence goes on from CM060902.1 coordinate 1,081,946,841, forward strand.
TATAACAGAACCAAGAATATATTTGCATTATACATTAGCACTGGGTCACTGACAAGTGTTCTAGCTGCCAGTTGCGTGTGGTAAAATAATTAGACAAAACTATCTCATGTTTGTAATACGAAACAAATGTGCACGCAACTCACTAATATAACTTGTAATAGTAATAATAAAGTAAATACCTGTCCGGTAAGGCAGCTGAGTTGAAAGGACACATATGACTAACTTCTTTCACATTCATGTTACTGTAAAGTAATTTTTGATTACAACTATATATCACAGTGGGCCTATCTGATGCAGCAAATACATGATAGGCGCCTCTTGAGGAAAACGTTCGAAGAGTGATTGGTTGTGTTCCAAGAGATAGTTTCCTCCTATAAAATAGTTCACCAGTAGTCATATTGAATTGGAAATTGATCAACTGACCATCTCCAAGGGCACACAGTAAGTATGAAATCTGAAATACATGTGTCAAAATTTAGTGATTAGGAAAAACATAAATGTATAACAAAAGAAACGCAATGCTGTGGAATAACATACTCCTTCAAATCTACAGCTGGACCTTCGCTGACGGATTTGGGCCTGGGATCCGAATCTTCTGAGCAATCACTTTCTTCATCCTCTGAAGAGCCTTCGGAGGATATTGCAGATTCAGTCTCGCATTTTCGATTCATCGATCGATGATCTTCCTGAGAGGACGATTCTTCCTCGGACGAAGAGACGGGAGATTCTACGGTCGACTTCGCCGCCATTAACATTTACGAATGAAGAACTAGGGTTTGTTTAGCAATATTCAGATGAGCCCTGTTAAAATTTAATTGATCGACTAAATTGAAGAAGCCGTGAGCAATCTAATTGATCGAAGAAAAGAAATCGAAGCATCAGCAACAAATTGAAGCGGCGACTCAATTTCCAAAAAACCCTAGTTTTCGAAAAGAGGATGAACGCCATTTTTCACAAGTAAAGATACGGCCGAAGGAATAAAAGAAAAGGGGACAGTGTTTTATTATTTCATAATAGTTGGGCCGGCTTAAATTTTATTACAACGGGCATTTGGTGACCGTTGTAAAGTTAGCATCTATTACAACGGGCCTGAATGGACCGTTGTAATAGCCTTCTATTACAACGGGCAACCAATGCCCGTTGTAAAAAGGACGTTATATATGGCATCTTCTACAACAGGCGCTAATGGACCGTTGTAACAGCCTTCTATTACAATGGGCAACCAATGCCCGTTGTAAAAAGGACGTTGTAATAGGGTATTTTTGTTGTAGTGATCCCACTTTGCAAGAGAAGAATGAACCACCCTTTTTTATTTAGTTTGATGTTGATTTGAATTTTTTTTGATTTTTTTTTGGATGAAGTTTCAGCCATGGATGATTGATTGAGAAGAGGAAGAAAAAGAGAACAAAAAAATGAAAGTCACGTTATGTTCTCTGTACTTTAAAAAATGAGGAGGTTTTGTTTTTAATAGAATTAAAGGAACCTTTTCCTATTCTCCTATTAGAACTTCCTCCTTTATTTCCTCTTTTTAAATTTCAATTAATCTCATTAATTGATTTCCTCCTCTTACCATATGGCTGATCCAAGCACATTCCAAATATGCAACTTTTCCAAATAAAAGAAAAAAACTTTTATGTAATTATTTTATTATTTAAAACATATTTAAAATTTTACTGATATCGCATATCGATTTATGCAAATATAACTTTTATATATGCATTAAAATAATTACCAACGACATTCAAAACATCAAATAAATTAACATTAATTAATATTTCATAAATATTAATTAATTTAAATAGTTTGCAACATTTTACAAGCTAACTAAATTGTGTGGTTTTCGGAGAAATCACAAATGCGGTTGTGCGACTCAAAGGTGTGAATTCAGTCAGTGATTAATATTGAATAATTCAAATATTGATGTTCACACGTCATTTAGCAGCTGGTATGACAGTTTGGCCGAATTCATCGCTTACAGATCTTTTCGTTAAAATCAAATTTTACTTATTTTAAGCAGTACCTAATAGCGACAATTATTTACACCAATTCTCTTCGTCAAAACTATATCGTATTAGGACTTATGGAATTTGATAATGGTCAAAATTCCAATATCATCCACATTCAACTTTATAGTCCAAACACAAAGTCCTTGGTTCAATAATAACAATTATTATTAACCAATATGCTCTGGCCAGAGAATTTGACTTTGAGTTGACTTGAGTTGACCATGATACTAACCCCATATAACTGAGGAGATGAATCCTCTCTTGAATAGTGCATCACATCCAATACTTCCACTCGACCCAACTATAGTCACTCGATGGAACGCCATGCCATGATTTGACTATAATCAAAGCGGAGCTTTTATTTTGAAGATCCACAGTATTCTCAAGTCGAGAGAACTGTGTAAATTAGTCACATCAATTTTTCTATTTGACCTTAGTTATATTAACCAACAGAAAACTACCAAGTGAGTCGTTCCATAGTTATCCAATAACTATCAGTATGTAACCCCTAGGTGCCCCTAGCAGTCGTGAGTAATACACTGCCCAACATTTGGAGAGCGTTACATACTCTAGTCTCAACGGATACATCGATATCCAATCTCGATGCATCTTGACTAGGAACATTTAAAATGGTATATTTGTTTTATTGTGATAAATTACTCACGGTTATAACACTTTGTAACTACTATCACAAAATTTGCCATTTATGGATTTTCTATTAAATATTTTTTAATTAAATTAATTAATATAACCACATTATATCAAGTATATAATAGAAAGAAACACCTTTATTATGAACAAGATTGTTCAACGAGTTAGATATATGTAAAAAATTACATAATTGCCCCTAGGGCATACCCCTAACTCTATCAGCAGTAAGGTGCAAACACAGTAAGGATTTAAACTGAAACAACTCAAGAGATCAGTTCACACACATCACCCATGAACATAGGCGACTGGAACAACATGAATACACAAGTACTTGTTAACACATTACAAAAGGATAATGCAGTTATTCAAACAAGCTAGCGAATCGTTCATCCAAGACAGAGATTCATCCAAGTATAACACAAAGACAAAGGGCAAATAGAAAGAAGATAGGCATGGAAACCAACTCGAGTGTAGAGATAATAAGGGTAATAAAAATTCAATCGAAACGATTTTGAAATAGTCAAGAATGAAGTCAAAATTATACAATCAAAGCAAATATATTCAAATATATATCAATATTGAACAAGTAATTAGTCATATAATCGTTCGATCGAAAATCAAACGTAGAAAGAAAGTAGTTGAAAAATTCAAAGCCAAACATATATACGAAATATAGGGATTCAATCCCTATAAAAATTCATTTCATCATCGACATTAAAACAAGTCGAGAACGATACAAAATCGAAAGGGGCAAAAATCATACCAATCAATTACCATTAGAATCTCTCGACAACGGAAGCAACTGCATCAATCTATCGTAACTAGCTATGTGCTTTTTGCCGAGATTAGGGTTTCGCGGCTTCGATTACCATCAAAATCGATAAAGGGACACACACGATTTCATTATCAATTAGTGCTTCGATTAGGAAACCCTAATTCCAGAAGATGCCTCGAAGACAAAAGGAAGCCGAGTTTAGGGTTTTGCTGATTTGGTTTTGAGAGTGAGAGAGTATCGGGAGAGCGAAAAATGGTTTGCAAAATAAGTAAGAAAACATGATAAATATGGTTTAATTATTTGATTCTCCAGTTTGAGAATAAGGAAAAAATGAAAAGGAAAGAAATAGAAGAGGGAAATAATTAAGGAACACGCAACCACAAACATACTGAAAGGGAAACCAAAATATTGATATGGAGCCAAAACTAATTTTTTTGATAACTTCAATCAAACAATAGATAAATATTATATAAAAACAAATGTTGTCTGATCACTGTTTTGTCACACAACAAATGATTCACACAACATATGATTTTTCCATATGTTGTGTGAAAAAGTGGGATAACGGAAAATTTACCATATGTCGTGTAATTACTGTTATCTGATTAACTTTGTGGCATAGTGTGAGGTTAAATAGGAACTAAAATGAAAGAAGAAAAATATAGAATAAATATTTTATTTTTGATGAGAAAATAGAAACCTCTGGTTAAGGTTTGAACTTTGTAGAGAAACAAATTAGAATTTAAAATAATGAGTAAATTTAATAAAAGATGAAGTTAAAGGGACATGATGTTACATCTCAATATAATAAAGCTTGTTAAATATGAAAATTTAGAAGGGTAAATGTGAAATTATACACATGAATTAAGGAGAATTAAAGATTTGTTTTCAAACATTATGGGAAAAAAGAAAAAATTTAGGAGAGATCCATCTTTTATGTGTATATAGTATAAGATAACTAATAAATAATTGAAATCACTTTCAGAATTTTAGTTACGCATCAAAAATCATGATCTTAAGTTAATTTATAAAAATAATAAACAAAAATATATCATAAAAGCTAATTCTTACTTATTTATAGGTAAAAGGAATAAGAAAATAAACTCTAAATATGTTAAACCTTTTGATTCCTAAATATTGTACAGTTGTATCTTCCGAGATAATAAATGCAATTTTAGCAAAAACTGAAGATCTACGATACTTCAAAGCAAATTTTTACAGCTATAGAATATAAAAAATTGAACTAAACTACAGTTAGCAAAAAATCTAGTGAATTTAAGGGGAAAGAGAGTTGAACATCATCAAAGTTTAAACCTTACATCATATTATGTGACCTTCTATTGATTGAATTGTGCAATTGAATTTGTAATATGATTTTGAGTCCTTGTGGAGCCTAAGATGAAAGAGAAACTAAAATGAAAGAATAAGAAAAGAGAATAAATATTTTATTTTTGATGAGAAAAAAGTAAGGTTTGAACTTTGTAGAGAAATAAAATAGAAGTTAACATAATGAGTAAATTTAATAAATGGGAAAGTCAAAGGGATATGGTGTTACACCTAAATATATTAAAGCTTGTTGAATGTGAGAATTTAGAGGGGCAAATATGAAAATATACATATGAATCAAAGAGAATTAAAAATTTTAATTATAAAATTATGAAGGAGAAAAAAGATATTAGGAGAGATCCATCTTTTATGTATATATATAGTATAAGATAACTAATAAATAATTGAAATCACTTTCAGTATTTTTGTTATGCATCAAAAATCATGAACTCAACTTAATTTATAAAAATAATAAATATAAATAAATTGCAAAAAATAATCCTTACTTATTCATACGTAAAAAGAATAAGAAAATAAACTCTAAATATGTTGAACCTTTCGACTCTTAAATATTGTGCAGCTGTATCTTCTGAGATAAAAATCAAAGATCTACAATGATTCAAATAAATTTTTTAATAGCTATACAATATAAAAAATTGAATTAAACTATATTTAGCAAAAATCTAGTGAATTTATCGGGAAAGAGAGTTGAATTTCATCAAAGTCTAAACCTTACCATCATATTGTGCGACCTTCTGTTGACTGAATAGTGAAGTTGAAATTATGATATGAGTTGAGTTCTTGTGGAATTGAATTAAAGAAGAACTAAAATGAAAGAAGAAGAAAAATAGATATTTTATTTTCGATGAGAAAAAAGAAACTTCTGCTTAGAATTGAACTTTATAGTAAAAAAAATAGAATTTAACATAATGAGTAAATTTAATAAAAAGGGAAGTCAAAGGGACATGATGTTACACATGAATATATTGAAGCTTGGCAAATGTGAAAATTTAAAGCTGTAAATATGGAAATATATATATATGAATCAAGGAGAATTAAAGATTTTAATTATAAAATTATGAGGGAAAATATTTTTTTAAGGAGAGATCCATTTTTTATGTATGTAGTATAAGATATAGTTTGTGTTCATATGTTGAATTTTAAAAATGAATCCTCTAAAAGTTAGTATGGATATGGATGATGCGAGTATTTAGCAGAGCAATGTTATTTAGTACAACAATCGCAATGTTAGATTGTGGTACCTAGAGGTTGGAGAAAACTATCAACACTCATGAGTAGAGTGTGATTGGCTCATTTTCTTTGATTTTATCTTTTTAATGCATTTTTGGTGGCCCTCCTATTTGTAACGACCCAGAATTTTGAACAAATTAAATTGAGAATATTTAATTAATTTTAAATATTTGAACGATGATTTAATTTGAATCCCCGATATAACTTTGAATTTGGTGATTAAATTATAAAATTTAATCTATTGTAAGTTGAATAAAATTTGTATCTTCAATTGTAAGCCGAAGAAAAATATTTCGAAAGCTTTTAAAATTCGTATTGATAATACTGAAGATAACAGAAGCTTCAGAATTGAGTTTGAAAACGATTTGTTCAATTTTGAAATTTAATCGTTCGAATTGATATTGGAAAATAGCCGTCCGAGGCGCAGTCTCGAAATTCGACGAAACCAGTTCCATTGGGTCCGTAACGTTGTATTATTGTCGGATTTCAAATTTCGTATTTTTCGGAGTTAATACGTGACCGTACGACGAGTAAACGCGTCGAAATTAAATTGAATTCAATTTAATATTTATATTTAAATTAGTCACATCTTATACTTTTCGTTCCTAACAACACGCTCCTTTGTTTCAGCCAGAGATCACGTAACCCTGTCTTCTCCCTTCTTTCAGCCTTAATTCACGCCTTCTTTCGTTCAACCCTTCATTCAAAAACAAATTCGCAGAGAAAAAAAAAGTCTCCCCTCCTCAAATTTAAAACTGCGTACCTCCATCCCCTTTTGCTTTCAATTGTAATCGAAATCAAACTTTCCCTTCTCGAAATAAAATGGCCAAAGCCAGAGAAAAATTTAAAAACGAGCCTTTATCTTTATTCTCCTGTACAAAAATCAAAAATGGAAGCCTCCCCTTTTGCTTTTCTTTTTCGTTCGAATCGTCTGGCCAGGGAAGTCGAAGCCGAGTTGCTGTGAATTCGCGACTCTCGATCGATGAGGGGGCGGGAAGCTGCAGCGATCTCGAGCATTGTGAGATGGCGACGAAGGCGACATGCTCGAGCTCGATGAAGTCAATGGGAAGCGAGGGCCCGGTGATGGCTGGTGTCATTCGCGAGTCGTGGTAGGGGCTGCGTGTAGCTGTAGGTGTTGTGGAGGAGTTCGATCATTATCGGGGTGACGAAGCTAGGGCTTAGGTTTCGTGAGGTCAACCGATTGGGGGACGTTTGTTCGAACATGGTGATGCTGGCGATCAGGTGCTCAGTAAGGTAGTTCCCTTTCCAGTTATAATTTATGTAGATTAAAACCAAGAAAAAAAGGGGTTTAAACGATAAAGTTAACAGTTTTTCTTTTAAATTTGTGTTTTAAATAAATGGTTAAGTAAGTTAAAACTTTTAGTTTAATTTGGCTATCAAGAATCTGTTTTGTTAGTTTTATAGAATGAAAGGTGAAGTTTTATTAAACTGTTTTAAAATATTTTAAGTTAACAGAAAGGTAAAACAGTTTTGTATATGTGAAGTTTTGAGAAAATAAATATAATTTCAGATGCCTATCTAATTTCATGTTGTATATAGTCGAGACTATGAGAAAAGTTATACAGAAAACAAAGTCAACAGTAAAATATAAGGATATATATAAACAGTTTATGAATTTTAAAGTTTAATAATATATAGGCATGTTATAAAGCAGAAATATATATATATATATATATAAAGTTTGGGGAAAATAACAGGAATTTTTAAAGGGTTCGAAGTTGTATGAAATTTGATTTATTTTAGTTACAAAAATACTTTTTCTAAAAGGAAAGTTATTAGTTTAAAATAAATTACTAGTCGATTAAATATATCTATCAAAATGAAAATTTAATAGTTCGATTAATTCAAATGCTAACAAATTGTATAATTATTTATACAAGGTCAAAACTACAAAGAAAACAAAAGAAGGATTGGAATGGAATGCAAAATAAAAAGCTAAGGTGAGATCTTCTCACTCAAAATAAATTTGGATTGCAGTTATTGATTGCTATTGGATGTGATATTAGATATAGTAGGATATATCTATATATATATAGCAATATATACATATTGGCATATGTATATATTGGATTGATTGATTTCCCGCCTCGTATAGCAGATGAGACTCTATTGCGCCGTTAGTAAGCGGATATTTTTATAAAGCCCATATACCGCGATATTCCACCTCGAAGTGGAATTGGTATTGTGCTAACGTCTTTGGATGCAGGGAAACAGGTTGGAGGGATCCAACTGGATTCCTCACCAGTATTTATTTATTTACAGATATTGATGTATATTCTGTTATCATATTGATATATGATGTTTGTTGTTGTGATTGACTAATTGGTGCTTTTGCATCATCGGATTCAGTGAAGTTTAAAAATAACGACTTTTACTTTAAAAAAGGATTTTAAAGTGATTTTTGAAAGTAGACGTTTTATTGAATTTTTGAATTGATTTATTTCAAATAAATAAACGTCTAAAATTTTAAAGTTATAAAAGTTAAGATTTTTGTGAAATAAAATCAAAGTGTGATTTTTGAAATAAAAGTTAAGAAATTTATGAAATGGTTTAAATTGGGATTTCTAGTATTATAAACGGTTTATTTAAAAGATGTACAAAAATGGATATTTATAAATTTGAAATATTGGGATTATAAGACAAGTTTCTATAAGTGTTAAAATGAAGTATAAATGGGATTTCATAAGTTAATGAAATCTGAAAGTTTTAAATTTTGTGAAGTTTAAAAGAACGATTTCTTTTAAAATAAATGAATTATAAGTTATATTAACTTATAAGATGGACCTTTGGTATATACATTGAGTTATAAATTGAATGGGTCATTAAAGAAGATTTATAAATCGAAGTTGTTATAAAATGGAAATAGAATTTATAAACGTTGTTTTTATAAATTCGAAAATAAATCAAATTTGATTGATTTTAAATATAGAGATTATTAAGGGAATTTTATCCACGATTTTGGATAGTGGATAATTCTTGAAATAAAATGTGTAGAAAATAGTGAAATGTGGTTAGTGAAGTATATTCATGATTTTGGACAGTGAATATATTATTAAGTGAAATGGATATGGTTTTGGGAAAGTGATATTTGAAATGAAGTTAATTATTTTAAAAGATGTTTTAAAATGTGTTAAATATCGAAACCATAGATTTCAACATTCATTGTTGAAATAGACGTTTTCGAGGAAGAAGGAAATGGTGGACTATAACACTGTTGTTATAGTAAATGATTTCCGAAAGGAAATGTTTTTATATAGTATTGGGATTTACATATCTATCTTAATTTCGAATCCCTATACTAGTGATTTTGAGTCATCGTAACGATGTTTTACGTAACATTCGTTTTGACTCAAATAGATGTTAAAATTAATGATTTCCTTAAAGAATGAATATATACTTAATATTGATTTAAGTATATCGAATATTTTCAAATGTTGAAAATAAATAGATTTGTGAAATACTTATTTTTAAATAAGTATGGAAATGCTTTTCCAATATGAAATGAACTGTTTTGAGATTTTATCTTCAAAGATAAAATGAAATGTGGAAATTGATTTGAAATTGTTTTCAAATGGTTAAGTGTGGAAATTATATATCTAGTAAAGATATTTTGGAAAATAAATAATTTGGGAAAATTATTTGGAATCTGATGATGTTGCGCATCTTTATTGATAGTTAAATAACCGACTATCAATATTCACCTTGAATGGATATTTGTTGTGATTTGATGAATTTGAATGCCACACTTATTTTTGAATAATCGCTCACTATTCGGGTTAGCCGGGAAAGGACCATGGGGTCGTATAACCCATTCCGAATATGTGATACGTCGTTATGAATTGCATTCGAAGACCGGTGTTGAAGACCAGATATTTTTGAAAACGAAAGGATTACCGTCGAGTTACTCTACATCGGCTGATCTCCGATTTAGAGGTTTTATCACCCTTAGTGACGGGAAGTCCGGACGTGATTAGAAAATTATCCGGATATGCAAGGGCTTCGTGAGAAGTGCCTTCGGTTTTGTTCGATCCCGGAACAGACTTGTATGGATTGTATGTCTGACGTTACAAATTGAGATATAAAGCTGATTCCTTTCAAATACATTTCTGTTGGTGGTGGAGAATTTATTCTCTTAGCTTAACACCCTTCTCTGAGACGTACGAGCTCAGAGGTTATGTAGTTGAAATTTATCAGCGATATACTCCCAATTTGGTAACGTGGCATACTGAGTGTTGCTGTGAAATGATCAGTGTTTGATCATTTACGATATGATCATTTGTTTGATCTTATATCTTTGTGATCATAGGTTGATCATTTGTTTGACCCGAAGCATGGCTTTGTAGAAAGCGTAGCTTTGTGGACGAGACTTCGTCGAGCCTCACACCCCGGAAATGGTCAAAATAGGAAGGATGCAACAAGGTTCTAGGGAGTAGCGCCCCTTAGTGTATGTCATTCCTTCTGGATAGAGGTGGTATCATGGTATGGAGCCCAGATACTTAACCTATGTGGTTACTGCATTATTATTCTTATGTGGTTGTTGGAAATCGGGGATCCTCGGGAAGATCGGTTACGATCGGGGGATGGCATACGCGTGTCAGTAGTTACCTATTTTTGCAGAGGTAACCCGGCCTTGTGTTGGCAGAGATCCGGTTAGGTTCTCGGGTCGTCTATTCCAGGGACGTACCCATCGTGGCATAGGAAGTTCCTTGGCCTGACCATTTGTTGGAAATCCAAAGAAACAATACGTGACGTGTACAGTTTTAGTTGTATTACCTGCTATGGAATGTGGCGGTAACCTGCTATTGAACATAGTAGCTATAGTAGGCATAAGTGCGGAATGCCTATGCTGGCTAAGATTTATATTATACTTTCGAAATGTTTTCTACACTATGCACTAATAATAATATCAAAAATGATTGGATTTTTGCGTAGTAAGCATCTTTGACTATCATAAGAAGAAATCTCCTCCAATTCTGCGTTTGCATTGTGTGTGTGGTGGGAGGTCTTATGGTAGTTGCATTTTCCAAAATCATTGCGAATCTATATTATTTTCTTTGTGAAAAATAACTATTTTACGATCTCACACCAGTCACCATGACTGACTCGGAGTTTATTGTTCCCTTCTAAAATCTGGGTGCCCACCAATTTCCACACGGGCAGTCTAGAGTTATGTTATCAGGATATTCTGGATATTCTAGAGCTTTGGAAGCAAGCTAGATGGCGAGACGTAGTATTTGTATCTGATATTATTATTTCCGCTGTGTATTCTGTATGGGGACAAGTTTATATAACTGTCCATTGTTGTATATTGACCCTGATGATTGATGTATGTATAAAATGATATAGTTCTTTGTTTTAAAGATTATTCATTTATCTATTATATATTGTTCCGCTGCGATATGTGAGATTCTGATATTGTTTCTGTATCTGATGTTGTTCTGTTGTTCTTCTTTCTTCTTCTGCTTTCTTCTTCTCTTTTTCTTCTATCTTTTCTTCTATTTCTTTTTCTTAAAACCCCTCAGGGTTCGTATTTCCGTGCATCTTGAGTTAATCAATGGAATTTAGTGTTTAATCAAGGGTACGGATTTGCGGGTCTTGACACTATATTTCAATTCCAAATCAAATCGCAAGTACTGATCGAGTGGTTCTTTGAGCGACTATAGCTAAAACACCTCATTACAGGTTATGGTAATGGTAGGTAATAGTGTACTTTGGCTTGTTCATGCATGTTATTTTAATTTCATCGGAAGTTGTAAAGGTCTATTTTAGTAGTTGAGCATATTGAAGACCATAAAGTATAGAGCAATGAGCAGAGTAGTTAGTAAAGTTTATTAGGATATGTGTAATAGTTTAGTACTAAATATTTATCTTGAACAAATTGCATTATTAATTCTATATTCAGCATGTGTAATACCCAATATTTTAATTATAAATGATATTGGATTTGAAATTACTAATTCGTTAATTTAAATATTGAAGGGACAAAATGGTCATTTTTCCAACTTTGGAATTTGACAACGGGACTTGCTCCATTGCGATCGACTTATTTTTCTGATCTACGCGGTTCATAAGTTTGTTCGGTTTGGAGGTCGTATGAAGAAGATACAAGCAAATTAATAGTTAAGTGAATTTGGCTTAAATTATAACTATAATAATATATAATAATAAGCAGAGAAATAGAAATCTGGCATATATGTCGACATATCAACCATATACAAACATATAATGATGACATGTGTCGACATATCAATGACAATTTCAGTTTTTAAATTTCAAAATAAAAGTTGGTTATTTTAATTGGTGGGAACAGTTTGCAATCCGAATTTAATGCAATAAAAGCACCATTTGGATCAGAAAATTAATATATTTTTCTCTTTTCATAATCATTTTCCCTCTTTCATTTCACAACCTTAAAATGACAGAACTCTCTTAATTTTCAATGGATTTTGACCCATCAAAATGATCGTCGAGAAGAGTACTACGATCTGATATCAATTTGGTGGTGAAATTTGGAGAATCATAGACGTAGGAGTCTGGACAGTGAAGGATTTCAGGATTTGGCCTTCATTTTCGAGTGAGTGAACCTTCTCTACAGTTATATAATACAGCTAGACTATTTTAATATTTTTAGGAGTCCGATTAGGAGATAATTATGGATTTATAACGAGTTTAATGAACAAATTTGGTGATTAATGGAGTCATTAAAGTTAACAGTGGATTAACTTTAAAAAAATGGAGTTGTATAAAGCCATATGAATTTTAAAGAAATATATGTATAGAAATAATGATATAATGACACATTTATAAACGATAATGGTGGTACAAACAAAATATATGAAGTTAAATTTGAAATGATGGCTGGTTGGGCCAGGTTGAACCTGGACCCAACCTGGCCGAGTGCAATTGGAGGCATTTGCGGAATGGAACTTCATGTAATGCTTTGGGCTATTTGGAAGGAGGAAATGCGGTACGAGATTGACGTGGTGAAGCATACAGATATCGTTGAATATAAGTGTGTCCGGTGTGTGTGAAATTGGATGTTTGGTTTGTTTTCGAAAATTGGATATCATATTGACTTAAATGATTGAATAATGGATATTGAGCACGTTTAATGTGCTATTGATTTGTCAAGTGATTATGTATAAGGCACGCATGGTGTAGGGAATAGTTATCCTATGGAAATGGTTATTCCCTCGGTATTCAAAAAGATATAATTATTTGGGAGAAATGATTATTCCTATAGTATCAGAATTAGTGATTCAGGAAATAGTTGTTTTGGGGAAAATGGTTGTTCCCTTAATAGTAACGTAGTAGTTGTTCCCTAGAAATTAGTGTTCCCATTGTTATGGGGATATTGATGACCTTATTGGACGAGTATATATATTTATGTATAGCGTAAGATGAGATGTAATATGACCTTAATTGACTAGTCAACCTAGGTTTAGTGTTGATATTACTCCTCGTGTGCAAGTAGGCAATTAGGGCAGGTGTATATGGGTTAGGAGACAATAATGATGTCCTATCGATGTTTTTGTAATATATATTGGATAGACTTGTTTCACTTACCATACATATGTCTGGCCTACTCTTATTTTCCTTTTTAACTAATCAGTATATTCCTTGTTTGTTGTGGATTAAGATTTATTGTATAGATCTAACTATGTATTTGGATATATATTGAATATGATATGTGTTATATCATGTGTTGTTTTCTTTTGCTGCGAGTTCAGAAAGTTTATAGTTAGAACCTGTTTTGTTTTCCTGTTATCTGATCATAACGACTTGTCATTTTTGGGTTTCAAGATGTTAATGTCAGTTCGGGCATTAAATTCGAGGGTTGAAAAGGGCAGGTTGTTACATTTAGTATTAGAGAAAAACCATCTTAAATTAAGAATTAGGAACATATCGAGAGAGTGTATCTATATTTTTATAAACAAATATATATATATATATATAATAAAATAAATTAATCGGGTATATATGTCTATCCTATTTATTGTTCCAGTTAATTAACTATCTGTAACGACCTGCCTTTTTGGACGTTTTAAGCAGACACATATGCCAGACTCAAATCATTCAAAAGGGCAGATTATTATGGGGCAAATAAGAAAAAGAAGAGAAAGAAATAAAACAAATACATAATCTCCCAGCGGAATGACAAAATATAATAATCAAATAACAGTACATGAAGCTATTTTATAAATACATTTGATTATTCTTTTACAACACAAAAATCAGAGTTACAGGAAACAAGAATAAATAAATAAATGCAGCGGAACAACATGATGCAGTGAAATAAATATAATAACTAATAATAGTACAAATCTTCGTCTTCGTCCTCCAAAAATAAGGTCTTTAATCCTGAAATGCTCAGCCTGACCCGAGCGAATTGAAAAGACAAAACACTCGAGTTAGAACTAAAAGATCTTATGTAAGTTAAATCGACAGTAAATAAATATGAATGTAACGGCGTCAGAGATGTTTATGGGGTTTGACATCTCCTATCCAGTGTCTAACGTGAGTGCAATAACTTAAGAGATATTCGAGATTTACATCTCCAAAGGATCCGTTAAACTATCTACTATGTAGTACAATATGCTATTATAATATGTCTACAGTCATCCAATATCAACTATCATTTCAACCCATAAGGAACTTGTAGTGTTATAACATATAAAAAATACAACATCCAGTCATCCAATATCAACAATCAAACATACATCACAATCATCATCCAAATAAACCAATAAACATCAATAAATAACCGATTATCATTAACAGGCATTAAATTGATAATTAAATTCAATATTAAATTAAACGATGGTTAAATGCAATAAAAGTCAAATTTAACTAGAATGACAATTTAAACATACCAAACATCAATCAATAAATTTCAAATCACATCATAAATTTAATTTAACTAACATAAGATAGTTTAGTAATTGTGAGTGGGTTAAAACACTCACCTTTGATTTTAGCCCATAAAAAATCCAAACAAAAGCGCAAAAACTCAACAGTCTCCAAATTCAACTAAATTAATTTCATGTTGTCCGAAATTTAAATATGAATCCAACAGAAGAAATCGCGTGTGAATCAAAGTTTATATGCAAAAGATATTCATGTTATATGAAATATTATTAAAATAATAATTAGTACACATAAAAAAATAAAATAAACAAATTTTAGTACTTACATTTCTCTCAAGATGAGGCTTAAGGAAAAGATTTAAGAACAACTAAGATGAGGACAGGATGTGTACGGAAAAATGAAAAAAAAATCATGTTTCATAAAAGAAAGCTTTTGGATTTGCAGGAGTAAGAGCTTTTGAATATGAGTTGTCAGGAGAAACAAAACACAAATGAAGAAATAAGCTGCCGGTTATTTATAATTAGGAAATGAAGGTGCAGGGACAAAATAAATGTCACATTTTATTTTGAAAGCTCCAGGCATTAATAATGCATAAGAAAATGTACGTAGGAATGGAAAAGTTTGCAAACCAAATAAAAGTAAAACTTTGTATACGTGAAAATGAGGTCACAAGAATTAAATACAACCTAAAAGTCTAGGCTCGGGTATTAAATAAAAGGAGAAATGAACGGATCAAGTATTAATAATAAGGTAACTATTTTAAAACGTTCATGCAACAATTAATAACAAAAGAAATGAAGGGATCATGTACATCGCACAACCCTTTGAAATTCAATTTTTTTGAAACGTAACCAAATTAACTTCATTAACTCAAATAATATTCAAATTTGTACGCAGTTAGGTTTTTATCTACGCATAATAAAAAATTTATACTTACCTTAAAAATGAAAACGTTCAATTTGGTTTTCCCAAAATGATCTTTTATTTCCATTAAAACACCCTTTTTGTTTAACACAAAACGTGCGTTTCTTTTATTAAATCTATTAATTGCAATCAACGTTTTCTTTCCTTTTAATTGAAATATTTAAATTACATTAATTGCAATTACTTACAAAGTTTAATTTCAAAACGGACAACTAAAATGGATGAAAAATAGAACAATTGTTTATTTAAACACGTTTATAAATTTGTTGTTTATACATAAGAGTAATAAATAACTTTGAAATAGATTATTTTTCCATTCTTGTAATCAACCTGTAGGCTAAAACATAGTTCAATAAACATATATTTCTTTCTTTAAAATCAATCATTTTATTCTTTATTTCAATGAAATTAAACCTACATTCACAAATGAAACATTCATTTTATTTGATGTAAATGTTCTTTTCATTAAATCAAACTTTCCTTATATTTTCACAAAACATAAGCTACTTTTAATTACAGCTATTAATTTACAATCCAGTATTCTCTCTCCTATTAATTGAAAATTTTCAATTACATTAATTTCAGTTGAATAAGTTTCAAAATGGACTAAATAAATGTAATGGGAAGCAGAACAATTATTTCCTATCTAATAGTAATTTAAACATATTTATACACTTTTGGATACAACGGTTATTACACATTTCTTACTAAATAATAGTTTCTCATCTCTACAATCAATCTTTCAGCTACCAAACATCTCAAATAAATAAACATATGTTTACTCCTTTACTAAACTTATTCATTTTTATTCTTTTATTTTGATTTACACTCCTACTATTAAATCTACCAATACCTTACGAAATTGTTAACATAGGTTTCTTTCTTGTTACCTTCATTTTCTACAATTGATGCCTTTTCTTACATTAACCACGATATTTAATTACATTAAATTCCAATTAATAATATTCTAATTCCAAAAAATTGGTTTAATTAGACTTCAATCTTTTTATTTAATCAAACATTACTCCATGGACATAGTTAACCTTGGTTTGTATCTTATTACGTTAATATTCTCCAATTTCATCTTAATTTCCATTAACGCAATATTTAATTACATTTATTGCAATTTATTTCCAATTTGATTTCAACAAGTTAAACAAATAGATAACAAATAACAATTGTCACCTTTAGCTTAATTTAATCACATTTATAAGTTGATTGTTTACAACAAATGTTATAATTATTTATACACTACTAATTTTATTCAATTACAATTTATTACATACTATTTAATTTGTTAATATGACATTTAAATTATTAATTACTCTTTAATCCAATCCAATTACCAATTAATACACACATTATTACAATTAATTTACAAGTTATAACCAATTAAAACTTTTTAATCATTTTAATTAATTGGAATTACATTTAAAGTAGTTATCAATTACCTTAAATTAATACTATTACATTTCATTCCAGTTATATTCTTACTATTAAATCACAATTTTTTTTTCTTCCAACATTAAATCACAAAACCTTATTAAATTAATTAATTTTAATTATCGAAAATTACGGGTCGTTACACTCTCCCCCACTCAAAACTTTTCGTCCTCGAAAAGGGAAAGAAGCAATTAAGAAATTAATATATATTATTTAAAATATTAAATTTATAAACAATCAATTTACATAATTAAATAATTTAAATAAAATATTTCAACTTAAAATAATTAAATCCTTTTATATTCAAGTTAACAAAAGTTTGGAAAACATTTCACAAAATTTTCTATGGCCAAAATCCACAGAAAATTTCGGCAGAGTCTCCTTTGTACGGAGAGGTCTGGGAGAAATAATGATATCAATAATACAATATATATCACATACTTTCAAAATAATATATCCCAAACCACGGGAAAAACAATATAATATCGCTAGAAAACCGTAATTTGAGAACGTACCTATCTGTCGGACAAACAACGCTTATTTTATGAAACCAAAAGCAGTAGCTATTGCTTCCATAATATGTATTTCACTTATATAATCCAAAGAAGTTAATAATTTTATAAAAGTGAAATATTTAAGTTGTCTCAATTTATAATAAAACCAATCAATATAACATAACAATAATCACTTGCAACCAAAAGCATAAAACCATCACATGAAATCAATATACTCAACCATACATCCATAGCATCCAAATAAATTGTTTGTTTGGGTGTAGACACTTTTAATCGTATAGAATAACAAATAAACTACTAAGTATACCATACACTCAACAGTCTTAGATAAAACTCAATAGATTGTTTATACATCCTAAACAATTCAAAGCATCATTTCCCAACCATCCATAAGCCAAAGCAAACAATAATTTCAAATATTATTAAGTTTTATTCTTATTACTCTTCTTTCGCATTATTCACGGTTCATTTTCATTCGTTCATACAATGCTTGTTAAATTTCTTTACATTTATCACTTACAAAATTTATTTTCCATTCATTTATGCAATACCATTTTTCTTTTCATTACTTTACATTCATTTCTTACATAAGTTACTTCCATTTCAATTATTAGATCATTTATTATTATGTAAGTCTCTTTACAGTTATCATTAATAGACATTTCCTTTTCACACTTATTCTTCCATATATGGTATTATTGAATATTAACTTCATTTATAAATCATTTTCAATATTCTCTAATGTTGTAATCATTCAATTCATATAATATTCATTTTAATTATAAATGGCTTTAATATTAATTCAAGTTTATAATTATTTACTTACGGTATTCGCCTTTACCATTAAATTTGATTATAAATAGCTTAAAGTGTTATCTTAAGTTTAAAATCATTTTTCTTACATTATCCATTTCTATTACATTTATTATTAGCATTTCAAGTTATTAACTCAAGTTTATAACAATTTATAAAATTAGGATTCTTATCTATAGAGGTAATTCCATTGAACACTTTCATTTTTTTTCCAAGTTTTACTTGGATAATATTCTATTACATACTCTTTTTAACATTTCAACTTTTAATATTTTAGTAAGTTATATATAGATGTCTTTTAGAATGCGATTGAATATTACCTAAGTTTCTCTTATATATTTAGTTAACAAAATGTTCAATAGTTACCATTTCTTATTTTCATTTCCTTTATTTACTGTTTACAAAATTTAAAATTTCTTATCTATTTCATTAATCATTTTAACATCAAATTTCTTATTTTCATTTTAGAAGTTTCCAATTATTAATATAGTCAAGATTCCATTCATTACAATAATTTTAATTTCTAATTTATAGAAACTTAAGAACTAAACAACCGGGTTTCATTTCAATTATTTTAAAATAATATATATAATCATATCTTACATATATATTGATATCAAATCCAACTCCAGAAATAAAAATTAAGTTTCGTTTATCAAAACAGATATGCAGTAAAACTACTACAGCGGTCTTCCCACTTTGAAACTCGAAAATGAACGTCGATGATGCGTGCACTCATCACCGAAATTATTTTCCAGCGACTATGAGGGGAGTACAAACTTATTTCATTCCAAAATTCCTTTAAAACATTTCTTTCAAATCATATTGAAATATTCAAATCAGAAAATACTTCTAAATACTACTAATATTATATTCCAAAATCTTTTGGAAGAAATTTTCAAAAATTCCAGAACTTCAGTTCTAAAATTTTCAGTTTATATTCATTTTATTTATAAATTTTATTTTTCAATTAATATTTATAAAATTTCACTACTTAACCACAAACATATTACATCCAACTATATCATTTATAAAATTATTCTTTTATATACAAAATATAATACTAGGCAAAATTATCTCATTTGCCTATATTTCAAAACAATATTGTGTCGGTCTACCCTATTAAGTGTTCAGAAATCCTTATCGATGGCATAAAGTCCTATGCATCGACCAGAATTTATAAATACAAAACGGAACAAATTAACACAATACAAAAACTTTTATAACACTAACAAATACGCTCTCTCATATATATATACACACACACACACACACACACACTCAGCGACTCATTCTAGGGTATTACTACCCTAGTTTATATGAGTCAGACCCCACAAAGCTAAGGTTACAGCTAATCCTAAGCTCTGATACCAACTGTAATTAAGCAGACACACACGCCAGACTCTAACCACTCAAAAGGGCAGATTGTTATGGGGGCAAATAAGAAAAAGAAGAGAAAGAAATAAAACAAATACAGAATCTCGCAGCGGAATGACAAAATATAATAATCAAATAACAGTTCATGAAGCTGTTTTATAAATGCATTTGATTATTCTTTTACAACACAAAAATCAGAGTTACATGGAACAGGAATAAATAAATAAATGCAGCGGAACAACATGATGCAGTGGAATAAATATAATAACTAATAATAGTACAAATCTTCGTCTTCGTCCTCCAGAAATAAGGTCTTCAACCTTGAAATGCTCAGCCTGACTCGAGCGAATTGAAAAGACAAAACACTCGAGTTAGAACTAAAAGATCTTATGTAAGTTAAATCGACAGTAAATAAATATGAGTGTAACGGCGTCAGAGATGTTTACGGGGTTTGACATCTCCTATCTAGTGTCTAACGTGAGTGCAACTTAAGAGATGTTTGGGATTTACATCTCCTAAGGATCCGTTAAACTATCTACTATATAGTACAATACGCTATTATAATATGTCTACAGTAAAGTAAAAGTATTAAAATAGCATTAAGGCATTACCCATATCCCCCTTAACATATTTTTATATATTCCCATAGTCTATACAGTACCGTAATTCCTCCGTAAACTGGAGGGCTATCAGAGGGCACTCCATAGGTATGGTACAAACCAAACTCGTAGAAGGCGCGCTAGGGCATGTGAACACGGCACTCGAGGCAATGCCAGGGTAGATATACCAATTGCGGATCTGGACTGGTGGTAACGCATAGCAGCTACTACCGCCCACCTCGGAACACACTCCCAAATCAAAATCAAAGGGTGGCCACCAAATCATTACAAAGTCATAATATGGTATCGAAGAAATGCGTCCGATTGGAGGTGCGACCTCACTTGGCCCGGCATGGCTCCTGTTTTAGTCACATCTAAGCTGACTCACGGGAGTCAGGGTCACATCATACCTCATACATAAATCATTCGCCAAACCATCCTACTTCATTTCTGGAATCTCCACCACGTACACAGTTGTTAAAGTGGTTTTCGATATTGGCAGAGAGTATGGCAATATTCGATCCCGGTCTCTTTAACAACCAAACGTGTATTTCACACCGGATGATTCTTTTACATTTCAAAAAGTCAATTCACAATTTATATCAAAATATCATATTCGATTTCAAATCATACCTCTTTCGAAATCATATTCACTTTCAAATAATATTCACTTTTGAAATCATATGGTTAATTAAATCCTCATTCCAAAATCATCATATTTACTCAAATATGTCCATTCACAAAACAGTATCAATTCCAAATTCCAACTTAGGTTGTAAATCATCATCATGGATTTAAATATAAAAACTTCAACTTTAAACAATATGAAATTTTAGAAAATAGTTTAGATGGTCATGAATATTTTTTAATAGTTTGAAAATAATTTAAAATAGATAAAAATAGTTTTAAAATAGTAAAATAGCTTAAATAGACTTAAATTTGATTTAATTAGATTTTTAAAATTGATTTAAATGGATTAAATATAGATTAATTAGATTTGGATTATATTAAGTAGATTTTAAATAAATTTAATAAATTTAAAATAGATTAAATAGATTTAAATTATATTAAATGGGTTTAAAATAGATTAAATAAATTTAATTAGTTTAAAATAGGTAAAATAGGTTAACTTGGATTAAATAGGTTGTAATAGATTAATATAGATTAAAATAGTTTTAGATTGATTAAAATAGTTAATTTAATTAAAATAGTCTAAATTAGTTTAATTAGATTTCAACGTTATATCCAACCCTTTTAGTAACACAATTCCAATAATTTCATTTATATTTGACACTTCAACTTGA
The DNA here is from genome assembly GCA_030737815.1 of Allium fistulosum. NCBI lineage: Eukaryota > Viridiplantae > Streptophyta > Magnoliopsida > Asparagales > Amaryllidaceae > Allium > Allium fistulosum. Next base: position 1,081,968,714 of record CM060902.1, read on the forward strand.
AATTCAAATTTAAATCCTTTGAACAATTTATTAAATCAATTCCCTTTTCAACATTAACACTTGGATTATCGAAAATACTTCAGTTTATATAAATCAATTTCTTTTTCAAAATACTAGTTACCTGAATTCAGAATTTCAAAGGTTCAAAAATCATTTAATTTAACCAATCCGGTATTCGTATATAATTCTCTAACCTAGGGTCAAGTGATACAGATGTTTATCATTTCAATCCGCAATTTAAAATTTTACGGTTATATATCATTTCAAACCGCAATCTCGAATTAATTAAAATCCATAAAACCGCTCGAGTCTATCATTTCAACCCATAACGATTTTTCCCTAATCTATAGATCGTTCGGGTATGTATCATTTCAACCCATAAGGAACTTGTAGTGTTATAACATATAAAAATACAACATCCAGTCATCCAATATCAACAATCAAACATACATCACAATAATCATCCAAATAAACCAATAAACATCAATAAATAACTGATTATCATTAACATGCATTAAATTGACAATTAAATTCAATATTAAATTAAATGATGGTTAAATGCAATAAAAGTCAAATTTAACTAGAATGACAATTTAAACATACCAAACATCAATCAATAAATTTCAAATCACATCATAAATTTAATTTAACTAACATAAGATAATTTAGTAATTGTGAGTGAGTTAAAACACTCACCTTTGATTTTAGCCCATAAAAAATCCAAACAAAAGCGCAAAAACTCAACAGTCTCCAAATTCAACTAAATTAATTTCATGTTGTCCGGAATTTAAATATGAATCCAACAGAAGAAATCGCGCGTGAATCAAAGTTTATATGCAAAAGATAGTCAGGTTATATGAAATATTATTAAAATAATAACTAGTACGCATAAAAAAATAAAATAATTTTTTTTAGTACTTACGTTTCTCTCAAGATGAGGCTTAAAGAAAAGATTTAAGAACGACTAAGATGAGGACAGGACGTGTACGGAAAAATGAAAAAAAAATCATGTTTCATAAAAGAAAGCTTTTGGATTTGCAAGAATAAGAGCTTTTGAATATGAGGTGTCAGGAGAAACAAAACGCAAATGAAGAAATAAGCTACAGGTTATTTATAATTAGGAAATGAAGGTGGAGGGACAAAATAAATGTCACGTTTTATTTTGAAAGCTCCAGGCATTAATAATGCATAGGAAAATGTACGTAGGAATGGAAAAGTTTGCAAATCAAATAAAAGTAAAACTTTGTATACGTGAAAATGAGGTCGCAAGAATTAAATACAACCTAAAAGTCTAGGCTCGGGTATTAAATAGAAAGAGAAATTAACGGATCAAGTATTAATAATAAGGTAACTATTTTAAAACGTTCATGCAACAATTAATAACAAAAGAAATGAAGGGATCATGTACATCGCACAACCGTTTGAAATTCAATTTTTTTTGAAACGTAACCAATTTGCACGCATTTAGTTTTTTATCTACGCATAATAAAATTTTTATACTTACCTTAAAAATGAAAACGTTCAATTTGGTTTTCCCAAAATGATTTTTTATTTCCATTAAAACACCCTTTTTGTTTAACACAAAACGTGTGTTTCTTTTATTAAATCTATTAATTGCAATCAACATTTTCTTTCCTTTTAATTAAAATATTTCGGTTACATTAATTTCAGTTACTTACAAAGTTAAATTTCAAAACGGACAACTAAAATGGATTAAAAATAGAACAATTATTTATTTAAACATGTTTATAAATTTGTTGTTTATACAAAAGAGTAATAAATAACTTTGAAATAGATTATTTTCCTATTCTTGTAATCAACCTGTAAGCTAAAACACAGTTCAATAAACATATATTTCTTCCTTTAAAATCAATCATTCTATTCTTTATTTTAATGAAATTAAACCTACATTCACAAACGAAACATTCATTTTATTTGATGTAAATGTTCTTTTCATTAAATCAAACTTTCCTTATATTTTCACAAAACATAAGCTACTTTTAATTACACCTATTAATTTACAATTTAGTATTCTCTCTCTATTAATTGAAAATTTTCAATTATATTAATTTCAGTTGATTAAGTTTAAAAATGGACTAAATGAATGTAATGGGAAGTAGAACAATTATTTCCTATCTAATAGTAATTTATAACATATTTATACACTATTGGATACAAACGGTAATTACACATTTCTTATTATATAATTGTTTCTCATCTCTACAATCAATATTTCAACTACCAAACATTTCAAATAAATAAACATATGTTTACTCCTTTACTAAACTTATTTATTTTTATTCTTTTATTTTGATTTACACTCCTACTATTAAATCAACCAATACCTTATGAAATTGTTAACATAGGTTTCTTTCTTGTTACCCTCATTTTCTACAATTGACGCCTTTTCTTACATTAACCACAATATTTAATCACATTAAATTCCAATTGATAATATTCTAATTCCAATAAATTGGTTTAATTAGACTTCAATCTTTTTATTTAATCAAACATTACTCTATGGACATAGTTAACCTTGGTTTGTATATTATTACGTTAATATTCCCCAATTCATCTTAATTTCCATTAACGTAATATTTAATTACATTTATTGCAATTTATTTCCAATTTGATTTCAACAAGTTAAACAATTAGGTAACAATAACAATTGTCACCTTTAGCTTAATTTAATCACATTTATAAGTTGATTGTTTACAACAAATGTTATAATTTTTTATACACTACTAATTTTATTCAATTACAATTTATTACATACTATTTAATTTGTTAATAAAACATTTAAATTATTAATTACTCTTTTAATCCAATTACCAATTAATACACACATTATTACAATTAATTTACAATCTATAACCAATTATAACTTTTTAATCATTTTAATTAATTGGAATTACATTTGATGCAGTTATCAATTACCTTAAATTAATACTATTACATTTTATTCCAGTTATATTCTTACTATTAATTCACAAATTATTTTTTCTTCCAACATTAAATCACAAAACCTTATTAAATTAACTAATTTTGATTATCGAAAATTACGGGTCGTTACACTATCTGTTAGGGTGTTGCTAATGAATCTCATTTACGGATAACCGATAACGAGTACCTTGACGGAACCGAAAGAGAAAATAATATTGGTGGGGTTGAAACTAGAACTGAAAATGACACTAGAGTGGATGTTATGGATATTCCTGGTGTAAACATTCCCTCCCGGTTTCACTGATTTATGCAACCAACAAGCCAATCCAGTATTATCCCCACAGAATGTGATAACCCGCACCTCCCGACACACCGATCCAAAGTCTATGGTGACTTTCGGACTCATGTCGGTACCGAAAAGTACGAGCTATTGAGGTTTTTAAAGATTCCAGAGACTAAAGATACAAGGATAAAATCTCATAGCGGAAAGCAGAAAAATATAAATATTGAAAATGGACATTTAAGAAAATATCCAGAACACAGTCTCAAAATAGTATGTAGTCAAATACACAGTATACAGAAATACATCAAATAGTCTGATAAAATACAAGATACGATAAACTATACATGGAGAGTAATAGTTAATAGAAAGCAACTCTGATGCCAAGCTCGCCTCTCCAAGTACTATCGCAGGGTCTATTACCCGATGCCTATCCTCACGTGGTGGGGAAAAGAAAGGAAATGGGTTAGGTCTGACAAAAGTCTGGTGAATGTACATCATTAATATATGGTGATCACATGCAAATGACTTTAGCAAAACTCTATATGATCTAGAATGTCCTATAAGTGTCCATGAGTTACTTGATTCCTTTACTTAAGGGGTTTAGCTCAATATACACTTACACTAACGACTTTTGCAAACTCATACTTAGGATCGAATAACTAATCGAGCTTCAAGACAACTAACGATCAACTAATAGCTATTGGAACTATTTCACATAGGTTTTCCTACAAATTTCCAACCATGGGACTACATTTCCCAAAACTACGACTACACGTAACTATTCCAACATAGGTTTCCCTACAACTTCCACCATGGGACTACATTTTCCACAACTTCGACTACACATCCCCTAGTTACACATTGAGGGGGAGAGACCACAACGCCGACTTACCGAAGAGTCTCATCATCGCTGCATCCATGTCCAACTCTCAATCGTAATGTAACGCCTCTTATTGCACTGCACCAGGATCCATCAACAATACAACATCATGTTGCATCACCGTGAATAACAAGGAACTTCCGTTAGTGTCGGGCCGCACACTCCATCAGGCATCATCATCAGTGTTGCGAGTCCATCGTAGAATCTCTTATAAGTGCAATTTTGTGATAGAATCGCCCCTAGTCGAATATCGACCATGCTAGATAATTAGCATTTACCCAGTCTCGCAATGTCCTAGTGTCGCTACATGGGGAACTAACTTCCCTACTTATCCTAACATCCACACACACACACACATGCACAATATATATAGTCTACTATTTTATTTATAACCTAGGTCTTAGGTCGAGGTTTATACTGTGCTCAGAAACGTTAACCGGTCGACCGCTGGTACTGGAGCGGTCGACTGCTTGCTGTCAACTGGCTCCAGTGAGCGGTCGACTGGTCGGAGTGAAAAAATTTAGGTTAATAAAATCGTCTTCTTCGATTTTCATTAATTATTGATTAATCATGTTCGTCTCCAAGTCTGAATAGTAAGCCTATAGTTTTCATATTATAGCAATTTCTGTGAATCCCAAATTTGGGAAATTTAAGTTATTTTTGTCCAAAATCATATTCAACTTACATTAAATAGTTCAATCTAGGTCGCCTGACCTAGTCGACCCGATCATGATATTTCTCAAAGTCAATAGGTTATATATCAACTCATATTTAATTAGAGAAGGGTACAACTTGGATCAATTCTTATTTAACAGGTTTACATCAATTTATTTTTACTGTTAAATTTAAGATCTAAACAAACATGATTCTCAATTTAATTTTTTAACAATCTAAATTAAATAGGGTGTACTAAAATTAACTGCATATAAATCATCTAATTAACATTGTACTCACTTACCTCAAATCCAAGCTATTCCCTTTGAGTTACGCCTGGGATCTCCTCTGCCACTAGCTCTTCGCTTGATTTAATTTAATTTCTCTTCTTCTCCTTTGGATTTTTTTAATTTAAATTTTGTTTTGAAGAAATTTGTTTTGAAGAGAAAAGAATTTGGCAGAGTCTGGACGTACAGCTTATTTTTTGATGTATTAGGGTTTAGTCTGATGATGTATTTATAAACTCAGCTTTTAATCTCGTTCATTCCCAAAAAGATACGTTCCAATCCCATATGTTAAAAAAAGATACGGCTAAATCGAAACATCCACAAAATATACGTTCAATCCAGGCCATTCAGCCTAGGCAAACCCTAGCTGTAACGTGTCCACCGGTCGACCACTAGGCCTTAGGCGGTCGACTCCATGTCGACCGTCCACCCAAGGGTGTCGACCGCTGTTTAACGTTAATTAATATTTTTATTTATTCCTTATTTAATTATTTTAAATTCAAAATTTCAAACTTTAGCAACTTCTACATATTAACTCGGATTCAAAACATTATATATGAAAATTGTCCAGAAAATTGCTACGAACGCAACGGTGCAAATTTCATAGCCAGACTCAGAAGTTTATGAAAATTTCATTTTTAACCTTGTTATTTAAATTTAATTCTTTTATTAAATTTTCGGGGTGTTATATTCTTCCCCTTAAAAGAATTTCATCTCTGAAATCTCCAAGGACAGAAAAATGTAACTCATGCGTACAAAAATCAATATCTACAACCATCCACTCATCCATCAACCACCGATAATCATTGTCCTCGGTTCAATTTCTAATGCACTATGTACATGCAAGCGTGGAATGCATATGAACCTATATTATGCGAAAATTAGGTAGTCTCCTAATCTAGTTGACCTCCTGAAATGCAAATGCTGATGCCATGTATCCAAATGTATGCAACATCCTATGTAAAATATGCACTGGCAATTCTACATGTATGCACAACCATTCAATCCATATGCAACAACCATATGCATATAACTCATTAAAATAAAATAAGTGATGGTATGTGTGTATGCTAACTCAAGAATATATTTGCCTACGTATGCAAAGATAAATTCAATTAAATACACCGACTAGCAGCCATCATCCAAAACATGTCCTAATAACACCTTCGCAACCATTCCTACCATCCAATTGTCTCTACCTATGGGGTATACTAAGCTAGAACCTAAAACACAAGTGACCTATACTTATTTATCTAAAATTAAAATGTACCAAAAAAGGGTTGTGGGCGAGTAGCTCAAATCTTCTCCTCAGGCTCCTATGTACTCTCTGTTGGATCGTCTCCCCATCAAACCTTAACAAGCTTGATAACCTTATTGCGGAGTCGCTTTATACCATGCTCAAGAATACAAGTGGGTGCACGACGAACAAGTAACTCCCTCTCCACCTCCACCTCCTCTAGCTGACTCGACTCGACTATAGTGGTTGTATCCTGTAAGAACTTTCGCAAGTGTGGCACATGTCAAGCATCATGTACTCCCGCTAACTTCTCAGGAAGCTTCACCCTATAAGCCAACCTCCCAACTCTACCAGTAATCGGAAAAGGCCCTACAAATATTGGTGCTAAATTTCTAAAACTACCAAATCTCATAACATGCATAAGCGGTGAGACCTTCATAAAAACCATGTTGTCCATTGTGAACTCCAACTCCGTGCATCTCCTATCGGCGTAAGGCTTCTGCTATCCTGTGCGGTTTTCATTCTCCTACGGATCAAGTCTACCTTCTCTAATATCCCCCTTACCATATCCGACCCAAGAGTAATCCTATTCATAGTGTCCTACCAATACGACGGTGATTTGCAGGGTCTCCCATATAACATCTTGAATGGTGTCATCATAATACTCGCTTGATAGTTGTTGTTGTAGGCAAACTCTACTAGTGGCAAGTGATCCTCCCAAGAGCCTCCGAAATCCAATATGCATATCCCAAGTAAGTCCTCTAACATTCGGTTTACCCTCTCTGTTTGTCCATCCATCTATGGGTGATAAGCAGTACTCAAGCTCAACTCGGTGCCTAAACCCTCCCGTAGACTCCCTCAAAACTCGCTGGTGAAAAGATGATCTCGGTTGCTAACGATGCAAGAAGGAACTCCATGTAACCTAATTACCTCCCTTACATATAGTTGTCGCCAAAGACATTGCAGTCCTCGTACTCCTAACCGGAATGAAATGAATACATTTGGTCAGTCGATCGACTATAACCCAAATACTCTCATTCCCCTTAGGTAATCCATCGATGCAGTCCATAGAAATACTCTCCCACTTCCACTGAGGAATATCCAACGGCTGTAACAGTCCTTCCGGGTTCTTCTGCTCCGCCTTTACTCTCTAGCAAGTCATAATCAGACCACTTACTTTGCTACATGCTTCTTCATACCAAGCCAATAAAAGACTCTCTTCATGTCACTATGCATTTTGTCTCCATCGGGATAAATGGTCATCCTAGAGCGATGAGACTCAGCTAGTACCATGTCAATCAAATCCATAACGAGAGGAACACATAATCTACCATCTTTCCATAACTATCCCTCCGAGTCAATAACATAATGCCTCAATTGGCTCTAATTCTCTCCTCTACTAAGCTTCTCAAAAATACCCCATAGCTCCTCATTTTACTTCTAACTTGACCTAATACGATCCATAAGCATAGAATGCACATCCAAGCTATTAATAATCCTGGAGTAATATCTGATGATGGTCGAAAGTTAAATGTTGAAATGAACTCTAAATACTTCCAATATAATAATAGAGGACTCAACGCTGCATGCTGCCTACTCATGGCATCAACTACAAGATTGCCCTTGCCTAGAGTAATGAGATATTGAAGTCATACAATGCTAAAAATTCCATCCACCTCTGTTGCCTTAAGTTCAAATCCTTCTATGAGAATAAATACTTCAGAGACCTATGTTCCGTATATAGCTCAAACTGCTCTCCTAATAAGTAGTGTCTCCATGACTTAAGTGCAAAGACAATTGTCGCCAACTCAAGATCATAGGCAAGGTAGTTTCTCTCATGGAACTTCAACCGTCGACTAAAAAACTCACTACTCTCCCTTCGTGCATCAACACCGCATCCAATCCCGTACCATGAACGTCAGTATATACTGTAAATGCCTTTGTGCCATCGAGTAACGCTAGAACATGTGCACTAGTCAGTGCCTCCTTTATCTTAATAAAAGCATCCTCACACTTCGCGTCCTATGAGAAAACAAAAAATTTCTTGGTAACGCGGGTTAGAGGGGTAAAGATCTTCGCGCTGTCCTTAATGAACTTCCTATAGTAGCCTGCCAAACAAGAAAACTTCTCACTTCCATAGCATTCTTTGGTACATGTCAATCCTGTGCTGTAGCAACTTTACTAGGATCGATCGCTAGCCCACTTTCCGAGAAAACGTGTCCTAAAAAGCATACCTCCTTGCGCCAAAAGTGACACTTAGAAAATTTCATCTTCAATTTATACTCATGGAGTGTATTGAGCACTTCTTCTAAATGCAACATGTTCTCCTCCTCGCTTTTCAAATAGACTAATATATCATCCACCAATACCACTGTGAACATATTTAGCAACCCTCTAAAAACTTGGCTCATCAAATTAAAAGTAAGAAGTGCATCGGTCAGTCCGAAGGCCATGACTAACTACCCATAAAGTCTGTAAGGTATATGTAAAGCAGTCTTTTGAATACTGTCCTCAGCTACACGCAACTAATGGAATTTGGTAGCTAAAATCAAGCTGTGAGAATACCTTCACTCCAACCAACTGATCAAAGAGATTGTCTACATGGGTCAATGGATAACGATTCTTCTTTGTCAGCTTATTCAGCTCTCTATAATCGACATAAAGTCTTAGAGAATCATCTTGTTAGTCCCTGAGGAGTTGGTTTTGATGACAACAACCTTACTTAGAATTAGATTATAAAATATATAATACTAACATTATTGTGTAGATATATATAGATATGTTTGCAGGTACTAAAGAATGAAGAACTGTATAGTATAAAGATTCAAGATCAAAGATTGAAGATATCAAGATTCAAGACTCATGAGTATCAAGAATTTCAAGAGTTCAAGTTTCCAAGATAAGTTATATAGTTAGGAATATTGTTAAAACTCATAGAAATGCACTGACATCTTAAAATCTATTATATTCGTGGAATGGAATCCACTTCATGCTCGTTAAAGGGATGGAACCCTAAGTAGGATGGAACCTACGAAAAATCTAGTGGAACATCTTTTTGTATCCACTTACTTTTATTTCAAAATGATTTTCAAAATATATAGCTTGTTTTTCAAAATGATTTTAAATATTCCTGTTTAAAAACCAAAATCATCTATCCTGGTTTTTCAATATATTTTAGCCTCAAAAATATCCTTAGTTTTAAATATCCTTAATTTTAAATATCTTTGATTTTAAATTATTATCCTAAGTTTTTAAACTACAATTTTGATATTAATATATTTAGCTGTTTTATATATTTATACTTAAGATTTAAATATAAAAGTATAGAAAATTATTATATATATTTTAATATTGTTCTCTATAGTTATTTATGTATTATAACTATATATAAGTATATTTTAAAGTTTAAATATAAGTATAATATAATATAGAAATTATTTTCAAAGAAAAACAAATCACCAAAAAATACAAGGGCATGTCGACATGGTCACATGTACCCCTGTCGACATGGTGATAGTTAAATTGTTTTTTAAAAGAAGTGTCTATTCGCCACATCCCTTCACCAATGGACATGGCTATTGATCTACTATAAATAAAGGGTGTTTCAACGAATTTTAATGACTTTTTTCTCTGATTTAACTTCTCTTCTTCTTCTCCGCTTTCTTATTTACAAATTACACCATTACTCTGCCGAAATCAATATCGAATCTAACTAGATAATTTTTGGTTTTGATTCTCTCCGCTATCTCTACAAGATCCAAGTGCTAATCTGAGTTATAGACTTTTTGTAACCAATAGAGCGAGAAAAGGTGTGATTGTAGCCTTGGAAATCAATTGGGTGAACTTGTTGCCCCGGAAATCAAGTATCTCTACCCAGAGAATTGTGAATCTGGAGCGGTGTACCTCGTGGCCTTGAAATCGAGGGTTGTATTTGTAAGAATTGTTTTTGAAAGGAAATCCGTACTTGTGTTGCGGGACTGGATGTAGGGTAACTCCGAACCAGTATAAAATCCGGTGTGTTCTTTCCTTTACTGCTTTTACTTTATATTTGCATCTGTGTTTGATTCTGTGTTCATATATATGTCTGATTAGTGTATACATTGTTAACAAATTAAGATAAACTCAAAAAGATTAACAAATTTCTTAAAACACTATTCACCCCCCTCTAGTGTTAATTCTAGCCTTAAGATCCTTAATCCACATTCTAACAATTGGTATCAGAGCTTTGTTTTCAAAAGTTTCATAATCTGAATTTTGAAAAGTTTTAAAATGGCTATTTTTGAAAAATCTGTTAAAACTAGTTTAGAATTGTTTAAATCATCATTGTTCCATGAGTCTGCATATGAATGTTATTCAAATTCTAGTTGTCTAACCAAATTTTATAATGTGCAGGAAAGATGATTTATGGGTATTAAGGAATCAATCCACAATGGACAATCTGTGCAGATCAAAAGGAATAAGTGGATACTTGATAGTGGATGCTCTAGACACATGACTGGTAATCCGGATATGCTGAATAATATTATATACAAAGACGGAGGACTGGTTAACTTTGGAGACAACTCGAAAGGATACGTGATTGGCATCAGCAATGTCGGTAACTCTGAAACTACTATTATTACTAATGTTTTGCTAGTTAAGAATCTAAAACATAATCTACTAAGTATTAGTCAACTCTGTGATAAAGGATATAAGATTAAATTTGAAAAAGACAAATGTCATATTGAAGATAATAACTCAACCATAATATTTGAGGGAATTAGGAAAAAGAATATTTATATTCTTAGTATGAAAGTTTCAAATAATAACCTATGTCTTTTGGCAAATACAAATGACCCTTGGATTTGGCATAATAGATTTGAACATTTGAATTTCAAACTCTTATCTAGACTTTCAAAACATGATCTAGTAAGAGGCCTCCCTAAAATGAATTTTAAAGTAGATAGTTTATGTGATGCATGTCAATTAGGAAAGCTTAGAAAAAGTTCCTTTAAATTAAAAGATATGATTTCAACTTCAAAACCCCTTGAGTTACTTCATCTTGATTTATTTGGTCCATCTCAAATTCAGTCAATAAATCATAGTAAATATGTTTTTGTAATTGTAGATGATTATTCTAGATTTACATGAACAATATTTTTGAAACATAAAAGTAATACTTTTGAATGTTTTAAGAACTTTACAAAAAGGATTCAAAATCAATTATCTTTAAAAATTATAACTATTCGTAGTGATCACGGTGGTGAATTTGAAAATGAAAAGTTTGAGGAATTCTGCAATAAAAAGGGAATAACTCACAATTTCTCATTTCCAAGAACTCCACAACAAAACGGAGTAGTTGAACGTAAAAATAGAACGATACAAGAGTGTGCGAGAACTATGCTTTCAGATAGTAATTTACCAAAACACTTTTGGGCAGAAGCTGTTGCTACCGCCTGTTATATGTTGAATAGAATTTTAATTAGACCTTTAACTGATAAGACACCTTATGAACTTCTTCATGGAAAGAAACCTAAGGTATCATACTTCAGAATTTGTGGAAGTAAATGCTTTATTTTAAATACAAAAGATAATTTGGATAAATTTGATCCTAAATTCGACAAAGGAATCTTTATCGGATATTCTAATTAAAATAAAGCTATAGAGTTTTTAATTTAAGATCTAACACCATCGAAGAAACAATGCATGTTTCGTTTGATGAAAATTTAAAAGATTTTGAAATTACAAATGATGAAGAAGATTTAATTACTCAAAATCAGGAATCAACCGAAATTAATAATGAAATTAATCATCCTAATAAAAGGATTAAACTTTTAAAAGATCATCCTATTGAAAATATAATAGGAGATATGCAATCTATTGTTACAACTAGAAATCAACTAAGTAAAATGAGTAATGTAGCATTTATATCATCTATTGAACCCAAAAATCCTAAAGAAGCAGCAACTGATGATTCATGGATTTTGGCTATGCAAGAAGAATTAAATCAATTCACTAGAAATGAAGTTTGGGAACTTGTTCCTAGACCTGAAGATAAAACTATAATTGGAACTAAATGGGTCTATAAAAATAAAATGAATGAACAAGGTGAGGTCGTTAGAAATAAAGCACGATTAGTCGCCCAAGGTTATTGTCAAGAAAAAGGTATAGATTGTGACGAAACCTTTGCTCCTGTAGCAAGATTAGAAGCCATTATGATTCTACTTGCTTTCGCAAATCATAATAATTTCAAATTATTTCAAATGGATGTTAAAAGTGCATTTTAAAATGGATTTGTAAAAGAAGAAGTATATGTTGAACAACCACCACTTTTTGAAGATGAAAAATTACCAAACCATGTGTACAAACTTAAGAAAGCTTTATATGGTCTAAAACAAGCTCCTAGAGCCTGGTATGATAGACTAAGATCTTATTTATTACAATCAAAATTTGAAATTGGTAAAATAGATAATACTCTTTTTATTAAAAGAAATAAAAATGATATTCAACTAGTTCAAGTATACGTAGATGATATCATTTTTGGTTCAACTAACTTCGAAATGAATAAAGAATTTTCTAAAATAATGACAAAAGAGTTTGAGATGAGTCATATGGGTGAATTAAACTTCTTTCTAGGATTGCAAATAAAACAGTTAGATAATGGTATTTTTATTAGTCAAGAAAAATATGCTAAAGAACTAGTTAATAAATTTGGTTTGACCACTGCGAGGGGAAAACCTACTCCCATGGCAACCAATGAATATCTAAGTAAAGAAGATCTCTCGAAAGATGTAGATCAAAAGTTGTATAGAGGAATGATCGGATCATTGCTCTATATCACTGCTAGTAGACCTGATATCATGCATAGTGTATGTCTCTGTGCAAGATATCAATCTCATCCTAAAGAAACTCACTTAAAAGCTGTAAAACGTATCATAAGATATATTAAACACACCTCTGATTATGGCTTATTTTATCCTAAAAATGATTCATTTGATTTAATATCATACTGTGATGCTGACTATGTTGGATGTAAATCAGACCGAAAAAGTACAAGTGGAACTTGTCACTTTTTGGGACATTCTCTGGTTTCCTGGTTTAGTAAAAAGCAAAATACAGTTTCTCTATCAACAATTGAAGCAGAGTATATTTCTGCTGCTTTGGCTTGTTCTCAAGTAATATATATGCAACAAACCTTAAGAGATTTTGGATTAAATATCTCAAAATCGCCAACTTATTGTGATAATACTATGCAATAAATTTATCTAAAAATCCTACTCATCATGCTCGAACTAAACATATTGATATTCGACATCATTTTCTTAGAGATAATATAACTAAAGAAGTAATTACTCTCAAATATATAAACTCTGAGAATCAAACTGCTGATATCTTAACAAAACCATTAAATGAATCTATATTTACTAAATTAAGAAGAGAATTAGGTACTTGTTCAATAACTAAAATATAAAACATAAATATATAACAAGTATAATTAAATAAATTGAAAATAAATTAGAAGCCAAAATTAAAATACCCCTGTCGACAACCCCATATCCCACCATGTCGACATATAACGGTATTTTTTGAAAATTAAAATTCCCACCAAAATTTGAAACACATGTATATTTGTCTTCATAGGTCTCCTATTGTCAAGAATACTCCTTAGTGTTCTTTCTTTCATTCTTTCGTTCGTATCGTTGTATAATAGTTGTTTATATTAAAAAACACATGTATATTTGTTTACATAGTTTACACACATGTAAATATAACATTATATAATAAATTGTGTTCTCTTATTCGTATATTCTCTTATCTTTTGAATATATAGTTTATTAGTTAGGAAAAATAGTTATTAAGAGTTTAGTTTAAAGTTAAGTATTGATTATGTATGATAACACTATCATTATAATCACAAGTAATGTAGTCTTAGTTTCAGAGGGAGTTATATAGTATTATAATTATGGAGTTATATGGTTTTTTGTTGATGACAAAGGGGGAGAAGTATAAAATAGGATAGTTAGGCATAGATTAAGTGGGAGTTATTAGAAGTATTAGGATAGAAGTGATATTTTATAAACAAAGGTTGTCATCATCAAAAAGGGGGAGATTGTTAGTCCCTGAGAAGTTGGTTTTGATGACAACAACCTTACTTAGAACTATATTATAAAATATATAATACTAACATTATTGTGTAGATATATATAGATATGTTTGCAGGTACTAAAGAATGAAGAACTGTATAGTATAAAGATTCAAGATCAAAGATTGAAGATATCAAGATTCAAGACTCATGAGTATCAAGAATTTCAAGAGTTCAAGTTTCCAAGATAAGTTATATAGTTAGGAATATTGTTAAAACTCATAGAAAGGCACTGGCATCTTAAAATCTATTTTATTCGTGGAATGGAATCCACTTCGTGCTCGTTAAAGGGATGGAACCCTAAGTAGGATGGAACCTACGAAAAATCTAGTGGAACATCTTTTTGTATCCACTTACTTTTATTTCAAAATGATTTTCAAAATATATAGCTTGTTTTTCAAAATGATTTTAAATATTCCTGTTTAAAAACCAAAATCATCTGTCCTGGTTTTTCAATATATTTTAGCCTAAAAAATATCCTTAGTTTTAAATATCCTTAATTTTAAATATCTTTGATTTTAAATTATTATCCTAAGTTTTTAAACTACAATTTTGATATTAATATATTTAACTGTTTTATATATTTATACTTAAGATTTAAATATAAAAGTATAGAAAATTATTATATATATTTTAATATTGTTCTCTATAGTTATTTATGTATTATAACTATATATAAGTATATTTTAAAGTTTAAATATAAGTATAATATAATATAGAAATTATTTTCAAAGAAAAACAAATCACCAAAAAATACAAGGGCATGTCGACATGGTCATATGTACCCCTGTCGACATGGTGACAATTAAATTGTTTTTTAAAAGAAGTGTCTATTCGCCACATCCCTTCACCAATGGACATGGCTATTGATCTACTATAAATAAAGGGTGTTTTCAATGAATTTTGATGACTTTTTTCTCTGATTTAACTTCTCTTCTTCTTCTCCACTTTCTTATTTACAAATTACACCATTACTCTGCCGAAATCAATATCGAATCTAACTAGATAATTTTTGGTTTTGATTCTCTCCACTATCTCTACAAGATCCAAGTGCTAATCTGAGTTATAGACTTTTTGTAACCAATAGAGCGAGAAAAGGTGTGATTGTAGCCTTGGAAATCAATTGGGTGAACTTGTTGCCTCGGAAATCAAGTATCTCTACCCAGAGAATTTTGAATCTGGAGCGGTGTACCTCGTGGCCTTGAAATCGAGGGTTGTATTTGTAAGAATTGTTTTTGAAAGGAAATCCGTACTTGTGTTGCGGGACTGGATGTAGGGTAACTCCGAACCAGTATAAAATCCGGTGTGTTCTTTCCTTTACTGCTTTTACTTTATATTTGCATCTGTGTTTGATTCTGTGTTCATATATGTGTCTGATTAGTGTATACATTGTTAACAAATTAAGATAAACTCAAAAAGATTAACAAATTTCTTAAAACACTATTCACCCCCCTCTAGTGTTAATTCTAGCCTTAAGATCCTTAATCCGCATTCTAACACATCTGCCTTAGAGGCAAAGACAACTGGTGCTCCCCACTTTGAAATACTCCTCCAAATGAAGCCCTTCTCCAATAGTTCATTCACTTGCTTATTCAACTCGCATCTCTCCTTTGGATCCATACGCCTCAAGTGTAAGGCAACAGGTCTGGCGTTCTTTACAAGATAAATCCTGAACTCGATCTCTCTTTGGGGTGGGAGATTGGTAACCTCAAAAAAGACATTTCAGTTATTTCTAGCTATAGGAACGAAATCTAACTCGTCATGTGATAAGTCTAATGAA
Source organism: Allium fistulosum (assembly GCA_030737815.1). Classification (NCBI taxonomy): domain Eukaryota; kingdom Viridiplantae; phylum Streptophyta; class Magnoliopsida; order Asparagales; family Amaryllidaceae; genus Allium; species Allium fistulosum. The sequence continues at coordinate 1,081,984,900 of CM060902.1, forward strand.
TATACGTAAATCAAAATAACCGAACCTCTGGGACCGCAATAAACCTTTAAACTATGTCCATTACAAGTACCTAACCTAACAACCTTCCTAGTACAATCTAGGATCGCCTTATACATCGTCATCCAATCCATGCCCAAAATCAAACCAAACCCAGAAAATCCTAAGGCAAAAGCACCGCAATACTCGACCCCTAAAATGAATAATTTCAAACCCCTACATATCATAGACAAATATACCGATCCCCTCACATGGTTTGACATAACCATAAGGTTTGTAACTATGCTAGTGTTTAAGCGTAACTCATCCACAACTCTACTCGAGACTAAAGTGTGTGATGCCCCCATATCAAATAAGGTATGAACAGGTAAATCGAATAAAGCTAACACACCTTCAAACATGACCTTCTTCTCCTTTTCCGCAATTGGAGGTGCACTCGAGCTAGGTACAATGCACTTTGTGTAAGCTGAAACTACTTGGGTAGAGGTCTTTTGAGGTGTTGTAAACTCCCGCCTCATGTGCCCCTACTGATTGTAGTTGTAACACTTAATCTTTGAACCGTTCATCTTGCACTCCCTCGCAAAATGCCACTTCTTGCCGTACTCCCTGCACTACAACTCTTGCTTCCTGATCTTTCCCTTAGTTCCTATTCTACCCTTGCATTAGTTCTATTGGGGTGCCTTCCCTCCTATCTTCTTAGGCTCACCCTTCGCTTCCCTCTTAGAAACAACATTCAACAAAGCATCTCCACCAATCCCTCAAAAGTTGCACCCATGGGAATGTAACTAAAGGCCAAATCCTAAAGAGGTTAATTTGGTCCCTTAGCGAACTCCAGAGCCTTCTTATGAGGGGTATTGATCAACATCATTCCAAACCTAGCCAACTCATTGAAATTATTAACATACTCTTTCACCAATATCTCCCTTTGTTGTAAATGAATAAATTTCTGCAACGATACTCCTTCTTCATCCCTGGACAAAAAATTCATCTTAAAACATCTTCTAAACTCCCTCAAGTAATCTCTCCCTCATCAATCTCAGCAACTACCACATCTCACTAATTCAAAGCCTCCATTTGTAAATGCCAAGTGGCAAGCTGTCTCCTAACATCATCCCTAAGGCCCATCGATCCAAAAATCACCTCACAAGTATGAATCCATGTCCTCGAATCTACATATGAATCTGTCCCCATATATGCTTCGCTCCTTGGCCCGCAAAGTCCTTACATAGCTCAACAAAATCGACGACAGGTGGATGGGCATGAACTTTGCCTTAAACTTGCTCCTTGGTCCTCTATTAGTTTTAAGCTTGGCTTGACCTCTTGCTTGTAGATACCGAAAGAATGAAATTGAGATGTTCACATCCGGAATTTCAGCTGCATCGCCAGAGTCAAATCTTTGACTTTTAGGTGTTTGTTGAGTGATTTATAATCTCATGACATTTTATGTATGTGTCTATACGTTTTGGCATATTTTGGATCCATTTTTGAAGTCAAAATTATGTTTGTATATTGTTTTGAAACCCAAAATAAAGTATAAACGAGATTTAAATGATTTAATCCTATTATTTTGATGTGTAATTGATCATATAGATGTTAGGCCGTGTTATAAATGTATTGTGAGACTATTTGCCATGATTTGATACATGTTTGTATATTTTTATAATGATTAAATATTGTTGATGCTTATTTGGACGTTGTTTGTAAGTTGGAATGGTTATGAATGCTCATTGGAGTGAAATGGATTTGATGGATGATTCTATAGTCGAGGGTCTCCATGTAGAAAGAGTAGCGGTGTGCTCTTCGATTCGATGCACAAAGGATGGGAGATCCGTAAATGTATAATAGGACTATGACTGATCGACACTAGTGTGTTTAGGGTCATATCAATGCATTAGAGTGCATGCAGGTCAAAGTAGTATGTGTAGCGATGGTATCGGTGCGAAATCGAGGTGTTGGAAGTGCTACAAGAATTTGTTCTGGGCTTGGTGTTTGGTTTGGTGGTGTCTGGTGGTTGACTTCAGGCTAGGGAGGAGCTTGCTTCGAGTTAGCAGTTCATGGGTGGAAGATCGAATAGAAGTTCCTGTCCAATAATTACATCGGGTGGTGAAGAAAAAACCCAAGCACGCAAGGTATCAAACCAAAGGTTCTATCCAGTGTTTTGCTTCGGTCGGTAGTGTGTTCACATTGGGTCAGTCCTTGGAAATACTGGTCATAGCTGAGACATGAGGAAGCTTCAAGGGAAATTCGATTCTGGCATAGGGCTGCTTCGCGGCAAACCTAGAAGCTGCATGGTGATTTTTTTGGAAGTTGACTTAGAGTTGAGGTGGATGACTCCATGATGACTCGAGATGGCTTTGGGATTTGTTTAGCAACCAAGGAAGTGAATTGACTTCGATGTGTCAATGGGGTGAATCATTTTGGCCGAGCACTTTGGTAAGAAGTGTATGTGGACTTAGTGATGGTCGGAGGAGGCACGTTCAACGAGGTGAAGCAATGTGGTGGGATGTGTTGTTTTTCGATACCGAGTTGTGTTCAAGAAGAATAGCCGACGACTCTGGATGTGATAGGTGTTTTGTAGGGGCAAGGGTATGTGAGGACCTATGTACTCTGAACCTTGGCGATGGTCTAGCCTTCCTTGGTGGTGGTGGTACCTTGGTGATGGTACATGATCGAACTCCGAATCTAATAGCGATATGGTGTGTCACTGACCTTGGTGATGGTCGTACGAGTTATTTGATATCCTAAGGCATCTTAGTGATATGCAGGACCTTCGTGATGGTCCGGATGAAGTGACATCTTGGTGATGATGCGAGACCTTAGTGATGGTCGAGTAAGGTGAGATCTTGGTGATGATGCGAGGGCTTGGTGATGGTCGAAGTGAAGTTGGACCTTGGTGATGATTATTATGATGCATGTTTGCTATATAATTTTCTACTGTTGCTATGATTGGTGATTTCCCTGTTATTTTGATAGATGTCTTGTGATGTAGGTACTATGAGCTAGGTACCCTGATAACCATATTATACAGTGTGGTATACCATTATGATGATGATTATAGTGTAGCGTATATGGTGTTATGTGCTAACTTATTGGATGTTAGGACAAGTCAGATATAGTTCTACATTCCCCATGTGCTTATTACTACATACGGTTTTTTATAGTGTTTTGAGGTGATGTATCCCTCATACTAGACTATTGTCTGACTTGAGGTTTTACGTTTTGCTTCTTATTATCTTGCATACTCTTAAATGAGTAGATTAGGGATAGTAGGTCTAGATAACACATGGAGCTGTATGAAGTACGAGTAAGAGGCCATGCTTTCGTATATCAACATTTTGGAGCTTATATCACTTATATTCTACAGTGCAGTACTATGAAGCCATAAAAGTACTTATGTTATTAGAGACAGTTATTAGAGTTTATTTTGGTAAATTGGGATGTACAAACTCTGTTATTTTAGTTTTGTACAATCTTGTGAACCTGTTGCCCTTTGATGTTCTTATTTGTGGTTTATTTGATTATATTGCATACTCGTCCACTTGTGAATTAGTCTTTTGGAATTGAACAACTTCTTCGTAAGCTCATACCTTGTGGAAAGTGACCATTCATCAAATAGAGCCTTGAGACTATCAAATGTCTCATGAACATACATGTTTTTGTGCCGCCTCTATAACGACTTGTCTAACGTAGACAACACAAAAACCTTTGGTAATTATAGACATCGGGCCCTTGCATCATCACCAATGAAGGTAACAAAGTAAGAACTATTATCCTAGTCTCGAGATACACATATCCTAGTCTTATAGACATTGGATTTGCACTTCATAAGGCATTGGATTTGTTCTTCATATGATACGAATATCCTAGTCTCGAGAAATCATCAATGAAGGTAAAAAATCAATAACTATTATCCTTGGTGATTATAGGCATTGGGCCATATACATCACTATGTACTAACCCTAAGAGTTCATCAACTCTTTCATTGTTTCCACTGAAAGGATGTTTGGTCATTTTACCTTTGAGACACGGCTCACACTTGTCAAATGATTCAGAATCAAGTGGTAGGAAAAAACCTTTGGTTTTAGTTTGTGAAACCTTTTCACGCTAATATGACCTGGCCTACAGTGCAAAAGATAACTATCATTTATATTATTAAAAGATCTATTCACAAAACACACATAATTAGTATTGATCACACAAGTGGCATTTTAAGGAACACCGTCATAGAATTTATTTTCATTCGAACTAATGTTCATAACATTACTAGTGCGAACTCATGCTACACACACAAGCTTTACCAAATAATTTATTTATCGGTGCAGACAAAGTATGAGTTCAATTCCTCCATCCCCTTATTCTCCATCCTCTTATGCCACAGGGAATCTTAGCTATCCATCACATAAATTAATGAATTAGTGGGATCCACAATATTCGATGAACTGATGATGATACAAAATGAGTGGATGAGATCTATGTGGCATGTGGGGATAGCCAAGAAAGGGATAGAGGATTTGAAATGAGCACATCTCCATAGAGAATAATGGATTTATACAAAAAACAATAATGGAAACTACTAATTGTTCCTTACTTCGTAACAATTATATTACTGAGCATACATATTAATTTAAGAGAAGAATAAGTTCAACGTGAGTTTATGTTATATAGAATATGAATTCAAATACATACATATTTGATATGATAATAGTGTTCCATAACTAGCATAAATAGTCATGCTAAAAAAATAGTGAAACAAATTTGGTTTAAAAAATATTCCAACTTTTGAATGAATACACTTTTTGAACTATCCTAGAAAATTACTTCAATAGCATGGAGCATATATTTTCTAGTAAATATAGCATAATATGACGTAAGAAATATATGAAAATTATATACATTGCATAGTTTAACTTTCCTTCTTCTTACTACTTAGGCAAACTAGATAATATATAAACTTCTAAGTTAGTGTCATAGATACCACTACAATAAGCAACATATATAATATCGTCGTTAGTAATTGATCTTTGCACCTCTTCATTACCTCTAATGCAAAGACTTGATGGACTACAACCGGGGAATTGTATTCTAATTTCTAGTGCAACCAAATAACATTTTATTTTGTTTCAAATATTCATTCCAACATAATAACTGAAGCAATATAAAATTTTAGCATAACTCAAAGTGGTATAATGTATCATCATGAGAAAAATTACCTATGGATATATATCAAAAACACTTTAGATGTCACCAAATTTGAGATAACTATAAGACCAGTTGACATAAGAAAACATAGCTAATGAAACAAAGTATTAAAATATCATGTAATTATAACTCATTATGAATGCTTGTAATACTTGTGCTTGTACGTCCAACATCGACACAATATAATATTTATAACCCTTATTATACCTATAAGACAAAAATTATAATTATGTTTTTAAATAAATAAAATATATAATGTTTCCTTTCAAGCATAATAAATAGGTCAAAAATATGATATAGCTTTTAAAGCATGAGAAAATAGTATCCTTATATTATTTGGAAAGTTCGTTGAAAAAAATTATCTACAAATTTATTGCTTTGATTTTTTTTAATTTTTTGCTAATCTTGTTAAGAATAAGAAAAGTATTCATTAAGAATATGTGATTGAGTTCCGATGTTAACACTTCTTTGTGATAAATATATTTAACACTTCATGTTACATGTTCCCTTGTAGGTTTGAAATGTTGTTGATAAAAGAAAATAATGAAAGGAATAAGTGATTGCATAATAAGTCTTTAATTGATTGACATTAAAGAGAGCTGGTATGTAATTAATTATCTTGTTAAATTGAATTATAGTTTAATTCTCTATTTATTTGAATTCAAACTGATTAAAATTTAAAATAATTAATTCCATGTATTTCATGCATGATAATAATATTTGAAATGATCATTTATATATAAAAATAGGTCGATTATACGCAATACAAATACTATATCTCTAGTTTATAGTTACCTGATTCTAAGCACTTTTTCGTGATATCAAGACTTTAGTGATAACCATGAATGTGTGTTTCTTATGAATATTTCATTTTCTATTAAAATACATAGCTAAATAATACTAAAATCCAAGATTGATTAAAAAGGATAGTGTCAAACTATACAAAAAATAGGTTTAGATTAGCAAACACTACATACTGCATTTAAAACTAAATAATAAGTTTACAAAATATTTATTAAACTAACTTTTAATTTTTTTATAGATGTCCACCAAAGGTAAAAACAAAAGTATACTTATACATTTATCCTTTTCCCCAAAACACATTATGAAAATTTATTACTTGAATATTCATTTACTTCATATGCAATGTTTTTTCTTTTAACCTGATTATATTATATACTTATGTTTGAGAATAAAATAAAGATCAACTTTGCCTCTATTTGAATATAAAAAATAGTTTAAGACTTTTGGTATTTACGTACTTAAAAATGTATAACTCCTTACAAAACAAATGTAGGAACCCCGGTGCATATTCTTACCTATCTAAACAAAATGTGAAAAGAAAATTTATTATAAAATGTGTTATAACAAAAGGAATTGATTGATAATGTTATTTCTCTCATTGATTAACACTAAAGATAATTAATATGCAATCAGTCCTTTCATTAAATTAAATTACAACTTATTTCCATGATTACTCTGAATTCAAATCGATCAAAATCAATAGTAATTAATTCCTTTCATTTATTGCACAATTATATTATTTCAAATCATCCCTCCTATTTAAAAAATACTTCATTTATGCATATTATAAGACTATATATCCAACATATAATTATTTGTAAATATTTCCAAACTACAAAAAAACATAACATAAAAACATCAAGAGAAAACCATGGATAATTACCTTACTATATTTATAAGGTCGCCATGGTGATAATTGTGAATGTGTGTTGCTTATTAACTTTTCATAGTACTTCAAATAATGTTTTTCTTCCAACTTGATTATTTGAAAATTAAATAAAGATAACCTTACCTCTATCTGATTAGGAAGCTGCTAAAGGGAGAAGTATTTTGTATAGTGGGAGTGAATGGTATGGAGAAAATTATATGAAAAAAATTATAATGAGAGAAATATTTGTTCTATGCCTATTTAATTGTAGAAATTATTGCCTCTACTTACAACATAGCTTTCTTGCTTTCCTTCACTTCTACTTTTGAAAATAAAATATTCCTTCTCTCATTCTATGCCACTAAAAATGCATTCATCGTAAGATTTTCAGTTTATCCATTTATGTTTTCGATCTTAATTAAGATGTCTATTGAACTAATGGAAACACAGATGGAGACTGAGATAAGTCCTCCTGCATGATCTTCAATTTTTAACTATTTATTTAAATTATTGAGTTTTAGAGACGTGATAGAAATAACGATTTTGGTAAGATAGAAAATTAGGTGAATGAAGAGAGAGGGAAAATTATTATGAAAAAATTAATTTACTATTTATAGTTTATTTTTATTAGGAAAGAACAAACTATTTAATTCTCTCCTTTGATGAATTTTTTTACAACATAATATCTTTCTTCTACTTCCTCTATCCAAAGCACTTCTCCTTTTGGTAACTCCCTTTAATTATGTAGAAAAACTTGTATCAATGTACAAATAACTCCCTACAAAGTAAATGAAGTACCTCAAGTTAATAATCATACCAATGAAAACATAATATGAAAAAAGGATGACATAAAAAGTGAGAAAGAAATAATAGTTTAAATGGGGCTTTGCACGAAAGGTCCGTATTTTTAATGGTGTTACAAGAAAAGTCCCTGTAGAAATAAGTATGTAAATTAAGTCCCTGTTTTTTCTAAATAAGAAAATGCAAGTTAGCTTGCGCTTTTTAAATTTTCAAAATTTTTAAAATCAGAAAGCGCAAACTAGCTTGCGCTTTCCTGATAGAAAGCGCAAGTTACCTTGCGCTTTTCAAAAATTTTAAAAGTTTAAAAAAAATTTCAAAATTAGAAAGCGCAAACTAGTTTGCGCTTTTCTGATAAAAAGTGCAAGTTAATTTGTGTCACATACCGAAATTTTCGACTTTCGAAAATTCGACATCGATACTCACTTTATCGACTGCCGAGAAATCGAACGCCGGAAACTCCAATAGTGAGGGTTTTAGAAAGAAGAAGTAGAAGAAAAAGAGAAGAAGAAGAAAGGAGAAGGAGAGAAGAACAACAGAACAACAATAGAAACAGAAAACAATATCAAAATCTTACACATCGCAGCGGAACAATATATAATAGATAAATGAATATCATTTAAAAACAAAAGAATTATATCTGTTATTACATTACATCACATCATATCATCAGAGTTAACAAACAACAATGGACAGTTATATAAACTTGTCCTCATACAGAATACACAGCGGAATAAATACTATCAGATACAAATACTACGTCTCGTCATCCAGCTTATCTCCAAGCTCCAGAATATCCAGAATATCCTGATAATATAACTCTAGGCTGCCCGTGTGGAAATTGGTGGGCACCCAGAGTTTAGAAGGGAACAATAAACTCCGAGTCAGTCATGGTGACTGGTGTGAGATCGTAAAACAGTTATTTTATCTTTAAAATAAACAACAGAAAACTTTTAAAGTAAATTCGCAATGCTTTTGGAAAATGAAACTACCATAAGACCTCCCGCCACACACACAATGCAAACGCAGACTTGGAGGAGATTTCTTCTTATGATAGTCAAAGATGCTTACTACGCAAAAATCAAATTCTTTTTGATATTATTATTAGTGCATAGTGTAGAAAACATTTCGAAAGTACAATATAAATCTTAGCCAGCATAGGTACCATTATAGTATGCTTGCTATAGCTACCATATTAGATGGCAGGTTCTACAACTAAAACCGTACAAGGCTCGTATTGTTTCTTTGGATTTCCAACAAATGGTCAGGCTAAGGAACTTCCTATCCACGATGGGTACGTCCCTGGAATAGACGACCCGAGAACCTAACCGGATTTCTGCCAACACAAGGCCGGGTTACCTCTGCAAAAATAGGTAACTACTGACACGCGTATGCCATCCCCCGATCGTCACCGATCTTCCCGAGGATCCCCGATTCGCAACAAACCACATAGAAAAATAATGCAGTAACCACAGAGGTTAAGTATCTGGGCTCCATACCATGATACCACCTTTATCCAGAAGGAATGACATACACTAAGGGGCGCTACTCCCTAGAACCTTGCTGCATCCTTCCTGTTTCGACCATTTCCGGGGTGTGAGGCTCGATGAAGTCTCGTCCACAAAGCTACGCTTTCTCAAAAAGCCCTGCTTCGGGTCAAACAAAATGATCAACCTATGATTACAAAGATATAAGATCAAACAAATGATCATATCACAAATGATCAAACACTGATCATTTCACAGCAACACTCAGTATGCCACGTTACCAAATTGGGAATATATCGCTGATAAATTTCAACTACATAACCTCTGAGCTCGTACGTCTTAGAGAAGGGTGTTAAGCTAAGAGAATGAATTCTCCGCCACCAACAGAAATGTATTTGAAAGAAATCAGCTTTATATCTCAAATTGTAACGTCAGACACACAATCCATACAAGTCTGTTCCGGGATCGAACAGAACCGAAGGCACTTCTCACGAAGCCCTTGCTATTCCGGATAATTTTCAATCACGTCAGGACTTCCCGTCACTAAGGGTGATAAAACCTCTAAATCGAAGATCAGTCGATGTAGAGTAACTCGACGGTAATCCTTCCGTTTTCAAAAATATCCGGTCTTCAACACCGGTCTTCAAATGCAATTCATAACGACGTATCACATATTCGGAATGGGTTATACGACCCCATGGTCCTTTCCCGGCTAACCCGAATAGTGAGCGATTATTTAAAAATAAGTGTGGCATTCAAATTCATCCAATCACGACAAATACCTACTCAAGGTAATTATTGATAGTCGGTTATTTAACTATCAATAAAGATGCGCAACATCATCAGATTCCAAATAATTTTCCAAATTATTTCATCTTCAAAAATATCTTTACTAGATATAAAATTCCCACACTTAACCGTTTGAAAACAATTTCAAATCAATTTCCACATTTCATTTTATCTTTGAAGATAAAATCTCAAAAACAGTTCATTTCATATTGGAAAAGCATTTCCATACTTATTTAAAAATAAGTATTTCACAAATCATTTATTTTCAACATTTGAAAATATTCGATATACTTAAATCAATATTAAGTATATATTCATTCTTTAAGGAAATCATAAATTTTACATCTATTTGAGTCAAAACGAATGTTGCGTAAAACATCGTTACGACGACTCGAAATCACTAGTATAGGGATTCGGATTTTAAGATAGATATATGTAAATCCCAATACTACATAAAACATTTTCTTTCGAAAATCATTTACTATAACAACAGTGTTATAGTCCATCATTTCCTTAAATTTCGAAAACGTCTATTTCAACAATAAATGTTGAAATCTATGATTTCGATAATTCACACGTTTTAAAACATCTTTTAAAACAATTACTTCATTTCGTAATATCACTTTCCCAAAACATATCCATTTTATTTAATAATATATTCACTGTCCAAAATCGTGAATATACTTCAATAACCAAATTTCAATCTTTTTTTCACATTTATCCCAAGAATTATCCACTATCCAAAATCGTGGATAAAATTTCCTTAATAACCTTCTATATTAAATTCATCAAATTTGATTTATTGATTTCCGAATTTATAAAACAACGTTTATAAATTCCATTTTCTATTTTCTATAACAACTCCGGTTTATAAATCTCATTTTATTAACTTCTAAAATTCACTTATAAGAATAAGTGATTTCGGATTTATAAACAACGTTTATAAATCGCATTTGTACTTTATAACGATTTCAACTTTTAAAAGAATCATTTATGAACAAATTCGATCAATATTCCATTTAAAGGCAACAATCCAAGTTATAAGTAAATTACTTATAAATCCTTTATTCTACAACTTCATTCATTTTTAACTTCACAATATAAATCTATTAATTTCATTCACTTATGAAATCCATTTATACTTCTTTTTAACACTTATAAAATTCGTTTTATAAGTCCAATATTTTGATTTATAAAATATCAATTTTATAAATCTTTCTATACAAATCGTTTATAGTTATTCCAAAATCCCAACTTAAACCATTTTATAAATAAATCGACTTTTATTTCAAAAACGACACTTCGGTTATATTTCACTAAAAATTATAACTTTTATAACTTTAAAATTTTACGTTTATAAATCGATTCAAAAATTCCATAAAACGTATATTTTCAAACATCACTTTAAAAATTCTTTTAAATTAAAAGTCGTTATTTTTACATTTCAAAACTGAATCCGATGATGCAACAGCATCAATTAGTCCATCACAACAGTCAATATCATATATCAATATGATAACAGAATATACATCAGTATCTGTAAATAAATAAATACGGGTGAGGAATCCAGTTGGATCCCTCCAACCTGTTTCCCTGCATCCACAGATGTTAGCACAATACCAATTCCGCTCCAGTACGGAATTATCGCGGTATATGGGTTTTATAAAAATCCGCTTACTAACGGCGCAATAGGGTTTCATCCGCTATACGAGGCGGGAAATCAATCAATCCAATATATACATATACCAATATGTATATACTGCTATATATATAGATATATCCTATCATATCTAATAGCACATTCAAACAAATCAATCAATAACTGCAATTCAATTATAAATCTGAGTGAGAAGATCTCACCTTGATTTTAATTCTGATTTCAGCGTTTATTTCGAATAAAATTAAACGGGCGTTTAATTTTACCCGAAATTCAAACTAGCTCCAAATGGATCCAATTTAGTTCCACAGTGAAGTGCGCGACGAAACGAAGACAACGCAACTGGTTTCGTCGAATTCTGACCTCGTACGAAAGAGTTATTGCATTTAGAAGTTTATACCAATTATAATTCAAATTAATTATACAATTTTCTTTTTCTTTTTACAATAAACCCTACTCAAATCACTACCGTTGATTTCAGTTTCCCTCAGATCATAGCCGCATGCTGTTGCTCTTCTTAAACACATGAAGACCAGTAAAGATCGAATGTAAATGAACCCATCAAGGCCGCCACTTTCAATCAAATTTTCGTGCCTACTACACTCGCCTTGAAGATGATCGAAGACAGGGGTTTCGAAGCCCATCGCCGACACAATCAACGCCTGGAAGGAGGCAAAGCTCGGTCCCCTATAGCACTTGAAAAACGTGCAAGAGACGAGCACGAACGGGGCCAAATATCCCTGCCTATGGTCGATGATTTGAGATTTCCACCGTTGGATGTATAGCTCTGATCTTGTCCTTCAATTTGTTAGTTGGAAGTTTGTTGAATCGTTGCACGGATTGGAAGATAATTGAGGAGAAAGAATTGAATTTTCTGGCCATTGATTACATAGCCGGCGGCTGTAACCCTTAGAGGAAACCCTAGTTGTTGTTTTGCAAAATGAAGAAAGAAGGTCCTTTTATAGAAAAAGCTTCAAAACACTATTCACCGAAAAATTTCTGAACTCCAAATCGAACGTGCCGGCTGACGTTTCTAAGGTTTATCCCGCGTTCCGAACACAATGGAACAGGTTTCGGAAGCTAATTCGATCGTCTGTGCGAGTTACGGAATTAAACGATCAATTTAAATTAAACCGATTTAAATCAATTTCGAGGCGTTTTGGCTTGCCCCGGACAAATGGTAAATCCAAAAATTATGAAATTTGAAACCATGCAATAATATCACATTACGGATCCGATGAAACTGGTTTCGTCGAAATCCGAGACTTTTTGAAAAATGACTATTTTAACTCGACGATTTAAAATTAAAATGATATCGATGCGTTTCGAGTTGCCACGGTCAAACGACAACTTCGATTGCTACGAAAATTGAAATCCGATAATAACTAACTATTACGGATCCAACGGAACTGGTATCGTTCAATTCTGAGACTGTTCGAAAATTGGCTATTTTTACAGTCGATAATTAAATATTAAAATATTCGATTTTCACAATTTAACTCCAAATTCAATTTTAAAAGTTCTATAACCTTTCTATAACTCCAGTATGATTTAATATAACTTTATAAATCATTTCCAGCACATTAAACCCATACTTCAATTATTTCTGGAATTTCAATCATTAAATTATCGACTTAATTGACCAAATTAAATCCAATATTCGAATAATAAATTATTCGACTTATTAAATTCATTTATTAATATTAAAAATCAATTAAATATTCGAATTTTAATTATCAAAAATTCTGGGTCGTTACAGACTTCCCCCCTTAAAAGAATTTCGTCCTCGAAATTACAAGTCAGGAAGAAAGGTCCTTAACTCGTCTACTATTTTCTCAAATTCAAATAGTTTTCTCAAATTTTCAAAACAAATCTTTCTAATAAAGATTCGTTATCATTCAACTAGCTTTCTAACTTCAATTATGAGTTTTAAACAACCTTGTTTACTTCAAAATTCAAATTCGAGTTTAAATCCAAATTTTAAACTTTCAAAATTTCTCAAAATTTTCTAACACTTGAAATTTTCGAAAAATTTTGCCAGCGTCTCCTTTGCGCGGCTAATACGGTACGACTACAAAACGTCCCTACGGACTCTCAGATTCCAAAAAGAAAAAGAAAAAGCCAAGCGGCTAGACCAATAAGTCATCAAATCTCATATTGGAATTTAAATACATACCTTTTGTCGAGCAATTCAAATTTATCTTCAAATTTAAAATCCCAATTCATAACACCTGTATATCCTACTAGCCATAATATCTAGTTACATATCCAAATCATTTTGCAAACTCCATTACAAAATTTTCAATATATACTTCTTATATCATTTCTACTTCACTATTGAAGTTACACATATTCATTTATTCAATTTTACATTTCAAATTCATTTGAATTCAATTCACCATTCCAATCTAATTTGGATTCGGTTTATCTCCTGAATATTGAATTTTATCAGCTTTCATTCATAACTGATTATTTTTAGATTAGTTTCGGTTACTAATTCATTTCAATTCTAATTCATTTATTCACATTCGTTTCAACATTCAGTTCTAATTCCAGTTTTATTCACTTTTGTTCGTTCCCAAAATTTATTTACAATTCACTATTTTGGTTTACAATCACTTATATTAAACTGGATTTCAATTCGAATTCAATTTACATTCATGTACTTGCAATTGCAAATTGATTCATTCATTCACAATTTTATTTTCATAATTCAATACTCAATTCCAGAGTCTTTTCAACATTTCAAAGACCATTTTTGAAAACAGTTCAAATTATCCTTTGAATTTTCTAAAACGAAATCCAAATTTCCAAAACAACTTCCATTTAAAACAATTTGGCAGCAATTTCTCTTTTGGAAACCCGAAAATGAACACCGATGATGTCGCGATCATCATCGGAATTATTTTCCAGCGACCTAAAAGAGTTTAGAGCTTTTCATTCCTTCAAAACATTTTTCAAAACCCTTGAAATCCATTTTCAAATCAAAAAGGAATTAAACTTTTCAAATCTCCAAAATTTTCAAATCCTTTTCAAAACATTTTCAAATACTTATCTGGAATTCCATTTTAAATTACAAATCACATTTATAATTTACATTCCTTAATTTCATTTGTATGTGAATTTATTTCTTAAATCTTTGGTTATTACTTTATTTCTTATTCAATTTCAACATAACAATAATAATATTTCAATGTCATTACTTCCTAACATCCAAACATCCATATACTATGATAATTCATAGAAAACCATTTCTTTTCTATACAAAAATAGCTTTGGGCGAAATTTTTTCATTCACCCTATTTTAAAACAATACTGTGCCGAACTGTTCTATTCGAGCGTTTAGAAACCCCTTCGATACAGTTTTGCAAGACTGTGCCGACGAAGGTTCATATGCCACTCAATAAACCAATCATCACAATACAAAACAAATTTTATATTCAATAACAAATACGCACTCGTATCTATTATTACACTCAAACTCATTCTAGAGTACTGCTGACTCTATCTCTAATGAGTAACACCCAACAGAGCAGGGTTGTCGCTTAACCATATGCTCTGATACCACTTTGTCACATACCGAAGTAAGCGGTCACAACTAGTAGGCTTTTCAACCATCCCAGCCCCACCGTGGCTGACAGTGATACCCCAAACTTGCTTTTACGGCCAGCCTCTCGACTGTCACGGCCTCTACCTAACCAACCCATCCCTCTCAGGGACATGTAGGGGTAAGAGTCTCCCGTTCGCCACCAAACTGCGAAGCGAGAATCCCTTATCATGCTGTAATATAGCAAATGCGATCCAATTTAGTTCCACAGTGAAGTGCGCGATGAAACGAAGACAACGCAACTAGTTTCGTCGAATTCTGACCTCGTACGAAAGAGTTATTGCATTTAGAAGTTTATACCAATTATAATTCAAATTAATTATACAATTTTCTTTTTCTTTTTACAATAAACCCTACTCAAATCACTACCGTTGATTTCAGTTTCCCTCAGATCATAGCCGCATGCTGTTGCTCTTCTTAAACACATGAAGACCAGTAAAGATCGAATGCAAATGAACCCATCAAGGCCGCCACTTTCAATCAAATTTTCGTGCCTACTACACTCGCCTTGAAGATGATCGAAGATAGGGGTTTCGAAGCCCATCGCCGACACAATCAACGCCTGGAAGGAGGCAAAGCTCGGTCCCCTATAGCACTTGAAAAACGTGCAAGAGACGAGCACGAACGGGGCCAAATATCCCTGCCTATGGTCGATGATTTGAGATTTCCACCGTTGGATGTATAGCTCTGATCTTGTCCTTCAATTTGTTAGTTGGAAGTTTGTTGAATCGTTGCACGGATTGGAAGATAATTGAGGAGAAAGAATTGAATTTTCTGGCCATTGATTACATAGCCGGCGGCTGTAACCCTTAGAGGAAACCCTAGTTGTTGTTTTGCAAAATGAAGAAAGAAGGTCCTTTTATAGAAAAAGCTTCAAAACACTATTCACCGAAAAATTTCTGAACTCCAAATCGAACGTGCCGGCTGACGTTTCTAAGGTTTATCCCGCGTTCCGAACACAATGGAACAGGTTTCGGAAGCTAATTCGATCGTCTGTGCGAGTTACGGAATTAAACGATCAATTTAAATTAAACCGATTTAAATCAATTTCGAGGCGTTTTGGCTTGCCCCGGACAAATGGTAAATCCAAAAATTATGAAATTTGAAACCATGCAATAATATCACATTACGGATCCGATGAAACTGGTTTCGTCGAAATCCGAGACTTTTTGAAAAATGACTATTTTAACTCGACGATTTAAAATTAAAATGATATCGATGCGTTTCGAGTTGCCACGGTCAAACGACAACTTCGATTGCTACGAAAATTGAAATCCGATAATAACTAACTATTACGGATCCAACGGAACTGGTATCGTTCAATTCTGAGACTGTTCGAAAATTGGCTATTTTTACAGTCGATAATTAAATATTAAAATATTCGATTTTCACAATTTAACTCCAAATTCAATTTTAAAAGTTCTATAACCTTTCTATAACTCCAGTATGATTTAATATAACTTTATAAATCATTTCCAGCACATTAAACCCATACTTCAATTATTTCTGGAATTTCAATCATTAAATTATCGACTTAATTGACCAAATTAAATCCAATATTCGAATAATAAATTATTCGACTTATTAAATTCATTTATTAATATTAAAAATCAATTAAATATTCGAATTTTAATTATCAAAAATTCTGGGTCGTTACAATTTGCGCTTTTCAAAATTTTCGAGCAAATTTTGAAAAATAATTCAAAATTAGAAAAGTGCAAGTTATCTTGCATTTTCTGTCAAAAAAGTGCAAAACACTTTGCTTTTTTTATTTTTGAAAAATAGGGACCAAATTTACATATTCATTTGTGTAGGGACTTTTTATATAACAACATCAAAAACAGGGACCTGTGACTCTTTTCTTGAGTTTAAATTTACCTGTTACATATTTTATGGAATAACGGAAGATTCTATGATGCTTGTGCGTTAATAAATTCAACAAACTCCTACAAAATAAATTAAGGAATCAAAACAAAATCATAGGAAAATAGAAATCTAGACACAAAAATTTAGGGAAAAACAACAAATTCAAGCTTAAATTAAGAGAAAATATGCGAAGGTCTAACCTATAAATGGAGCTCCTTGATCCAGTAAGCCAAACTTTTTTGATGGCTTTTAGAAATGTATCCATATGTATCCTAACACTAAAATCAATACGTAGAAAAACAAAAACTTCAACACGAACAAAAAAATCAAGGTTGATACAAAGTTGAAGAACTATTGATAAACTTAGTCAAACCATAATCACATTAATCAAAAGTTATGAGAATAATAAACAAATTATTTGAAAAAAATCTCATGAATTATTTGTAAAAAATATCTAGTTTATTTGTGATTAAGAATTAATTTTTTATATATACAAAAGTGAAGAACGAAAGAGAAACAAAATTGTGAGAAGTTAGAGAAGAAAGTGTAGATGGAAATAAAAGGGAAATAAATTGTAATTGAAACAAAAATAGAGAAAAAGATAAATTTAGACACAAAATTCAAAGCAATAATACGATATTGTAAATTTAAGACAAAAATAAAAAAATTCAGCTTCGAATCATAAGAAAAGGCGTGTAATAAAGTAAAGATCAAACCTTTAAATCGAGCATGTTTATCAAGTGAGTCAAACTTTTTTGGCAGCTTTTGGGTAATTTTTCTATAAGAATCCTAATGCTAAAAGGAAAATATAGAAAAACTACCATGCATAACATGATTAGAATATAAAAAAATTAAGATAAATACAAAAGTGGATATCATTGACGGATAAAATCAAACTATAATCATGTTAAAAATAATTAAGATCAGTATATAAATTGTTTGGAAAACACTATTTAGATTGAATAGTGAATTTTTTATATAAAAATGGAGATGGAAGAGGGAAAAAATTATGGAAGGAGGGAGAATAATGTATAATAATGTTAAAAATATTATGAGATCAATATATAAATTGTTTGGAAAAACTCTTTGATTCTGATTGAAAAGTGAATTTTTTATATAAAAATGGAGATGGAAGTGAAAAACTGTGAAAGGAGGACGAATATTGTGAAGATGGAAAATTACGAGGAAATAAGAATTTTTTTCTTGTATTGAAGGTGGTGAGAAGAGAGTGAGAATGTCATTTGAATTATATAAGAACAATACATTCAGGAAGTGGGGAGATAAAAAGAATACAATGGAAAACAATTATCTTACAGTGAAAATAGATTTGGTTCTAAATGAGCATGGCCGAGAAATTTTTTCCTCTTATATTGGCTGGAGAAGAGTATTTTAAATGAGAGTGAATGAGAGTTAAGAATACACATAGCCAAATATTTTCTTTTATAGATAATAATAGAGTAGATAGAATAAATAAAATAGATAATAATTTATTTTTATATAAAAACAAAGGAATGAGAAGTGGAAAAGTCATGAAGCATTAGAGTGCTCATATAGGAACTCGGTTTTAATAGTATAGTATAGATTCGCAAAATGAAATATATATCCAGTCTCAAATAATTTAGAAAACAATATACAATTCCACCAAAAAGTGTTTAGGCGAAGATAAACCATAACCTCCTACTGCCATTGCATCTATGATATATCCGTCACTAACTTGGAGCCTCATCTCTCCTTTTGCCATGCGGCGCCAGTTCCTAAACCCCTGTAATAAATTACATGTATGAGTTCTAAATCCAATATCTAAAATCCAAGACATTTTATTGATTACAAAACAAGTTTGAATCATAAATGTACCCGACGGAGCTGCAAACCTGTTTTGCTTTCTTTCTCTAACAATTTTTAGGTAATCAGGATAGTTGATTTTTCTTCTGCCAGTGGTGACATTCACCCTTGTCATTGGTCTTCTAACTTTTATTATTCTTTTCAGCTTCTTCAAACCTTTCGACGATGATGCACCACCCTTAACAGCAGACACAACCCCTTGATCCTTGGATGTAGACTCGGGCGACCTCAACATATTGAGGAGCTCCATAAGATTCACATTCAACAGTTCATATTGTAATTTAGCACGAACGGTTCATATCGAGGTGTAAGAGAACCAAGAATCAAATCAACTTGTAACTCATTACTATCTGTACGTCCAATTGTGAAAGCCTATCATTATAACCCTTCATCATCAGTACGTAATCGTTTATTTTCTGTCCTTTAGTCATTTTAGTATTAAACAACTTCTTCGTAAGCTCATAATTTACAGAAAGTGATTGTTCACCAAACAGAGCCTTGATACTATCAAATGTCTCATTGATAGACATGTTTTTGTGCTACCTCTACAACGCCTTGTATAACGTAGACAATATTAAAACCTGGGCGATCTCTAAGTCTAAAACCCATTTCTTATAAGCAAGCCTAAGTTAGGGTATCATCAGCAGGTTGTGCTTTAGGATCGCATGTAATATACGTCCAAAGTCGCTCGTAAGTCAGTGCTATCTTACTTGCTCTTAGCCATTTGTTATAGTTGGGTTTGGTAAGCTTGTCACTTTCAGAAAACAGTTTAGAGTTTTCATTTTCTACGAGTTTTAATTGGTAGATTATTATGACAATATCATAATATATATTCTTATAATATTAGTATGGTTAAACTTTGTGTTTCATTTTACTGATATGCTCCTATTAGTCTTTTATGCTTCGCCAAATGTTAAGTCGACACATAGAAGTCTTTCGACTTCATTAGGAGGCGTTAGGACTCATCTGTCTTGGAATTCTGTCCTTAAATTTGTTCAACAAGTAATACCTCCACAGACGATGGATAAGTTCCTACCAGTTGTATCATATACAACTCCTAACCCATGACATCCTGTCCCAATTTCACTTCGACATTGAGTTTTCTATAAATCAAAATGAAATTATTCAGTTGTACCTACCATATCACGACGGCCTAAGTATAATATATGTACCTTGAGTTTGCTCAATAAATATATATATTTATCTTATCTCATCTATTTAATATATTAATAATACTACACATAACATCCCTAGCTTGAGTTTTCTCAACCACTAAGGAGTATGCATGTAATATATATATATATATATATATAGTAGAGGACAACATTATATTAAAGATTCACAATCTTAAATATATCATTTAGAGTGATATTGACTTATGGAATAATGTATTTCTAATGAAATACCCTTGTGATTCATGTGTCATACACATTGGGAATCTCGGTATACTTACATTTACGTATGTATTTATTGCTTAAGTATATTTGGGGTTTCCATAATGTTCCATATTTAGTTTACACATTCATATTCTATAAGTTTCATTATTATATAACTTTTATATTTTAATTAGCTTATATAATAATCTTATGTATAACACTATGTTAAATTAAATCATATTTAATTCATTTTAATTAATTAACTCTTTAATTAATTGTTTATTCTTCAATTTTATCATATTATATTGGATATTTATATACTATAACTTTTATAGTAATAAACATATAAATATATGCGTGTGTGTATTTATTCTTCTTTATCAACTAACTTTTAATTAATTTATTTAATTAAACAATTTTAATTAAATTTTATTAGTTTTGAAAGTTTTGTTACATACATACGAGTATACTTATATTGTTCTAAACATTTCATGAAAACATAACATATATTACTATATATTATACATGCATATATGTATATTATTTAATTAACTCTTTTAATTAATCTAAATCTTTTATTAATCTTAATAATAAAATTTAATTCCCAAATTAACTTAATTTTATTTTCAAACATTTTGAAAATTTTCTTTATATTATAACTTTTATAATATATATATCTTATTTCAAATTTAACTTTAAAATTTAAAATCCATGTTTTTAGTTTTCAAACAATTTTGAAAATTAGCCCGACGCTTAATTCAAATTGGGCCTTTTTTTACTAGGGGCAACCTTTGGGCTCACTTCACGTTTTAGGCTAGGCCGGTAGCTAGGGAGGGAATGGTACTTGATTACTTATAGCCATGCTTAGGCACTACTTTATAGATACCATACTAAATTAGTAAGCTTAATTGGTTAGCTATAACATAACTAATTTAGATTGCATAGACTATGGGACACCAATACCATTGATGTAACCAGGCCAGTCGGAAGTGAGGTAGTTCGATAAATTTCAACTTTTTTCCTTTTGGATCTTTATTGGGCCTATGTGGTCTAAATTCATTTAGAACTTTTCTAAATAATCTTTTAAATAAAATCTATATTTTATTACAAATGTCTAAAATTAGTTTAATTTAATTTCAAATTATTAGTATTATGATGAGCACATCAAATATACGCACGTGTAAAGTGCAAGTGCAATATATGAGAAGTCTACATAGTTAATGTAAACGTCGTTTAGGTGTTGAGATTTACACCGCAACAGACACATTTTCTCTTTATATATGCCATTGTCTTCCAAAATAAGAAAGTTTTTTTTGATTAAATACACATACATACACACACACATATATACTTGTATATACATATACATATAGATACATATATGTATTTATGTATAATATATACAAGTACATACATACATACATTCATTCATACACACACACACACACATATATATATATATATATGTATGTATGTATGTGTGTGTGTATTATAATGGTTTATATTGAAATAGACTTTATCTATATTATATATAATAAAGCAATGAATACAATCTCTAATTAAAGTAGTTGAAAAGTTTACTGCTATATTTTAGACAAAACCCCTTTTGATACTTTGAGTTAAATATACATACACAAACACAAAAATATTGTTACATACACACGCGCACGCGCGCGCGCACACACACACACACATATATATATATAAACACACAAACCAGAACAAAGTTAGGAATAAAACAAAATAAAAATTATATTCAAATAGTTTGTGAATTATAATGTTTTGCTTATTAAACAAAGATCTGGTACTAGCCTAGATACAATTGCAAAATACGAAACAAATCAATAAATTAATGTTTCCTCTTTTGTTTTAATTAACAAAATGCATTTTAGAATAATTTAAATATAATACAATTAAGTGAGCATATTATGGTTGTCAACTATAATTAATTAAGGAAATTATTTTAAAGTTTTATTCACATAGAAAATTATATGTAAACATTCAAATCTAAATCTTGTATTATGTAAACTGGCTTATTAACATGATTGTTCCAAAATTTATTTTTATTTTTTCGAACAATAATAAAATAAGATGACATAGGCATATACAAATTCGTGATGAAAAGTTCTAGGTTAAACATACAAAATAAAGATAAATAAAATTATTATTGTCCGTAATAAAAAAATAACAGAGAGCATAACATAGTTTTTTTAAATTAACATGACAAGAATATAAAGTTGATTCAAAATGAGGGGAATTGAGATATTCAAGTCATATCAAGTCATATCAAAATTCATACATATGAATAGAAGGGAAAGATAGAGAATTAAAGGATATAAACAAAAATAAAAGATATATAAGAAAAATACAGAATTACCTTAGGATGAAGCCATGAGAAACACTTTGAATGATAGAATAAATCCTAGATCCAATAGATCAATCTATAGACCTGCACTAATCAATAGCCAACTACCTATTTCTATTTAATTTTACTTGATTAAGTTTTGGAATTTTGAATCTCTAGCCACCAATAGAATTCGACCTTCAATGTTTCTTTGTGGAGAGAAAAAGAAATGACAGAGGAAATCCAATTAAACGAGGAAATGAATGTGTAATGCAGATATGGTCTTTTTCTCTCCTTTAATTAAGATTGCCTATTCATTTCAAATTCAAAAACCCCTCCCCTTCTCAATGTCATGGCTGGCCATCACGTGTTGGCTTTGGGTCCAAACTATTTCCAAAATTCAATTTGTATCAACTTTATTTAAATCTAATTTAAATTTCCTATCGATATCGTATACCAATATGCGCTTTTATAACTTTTATATACGCACATTGTTAAATTATTATTGTAATCAAATAAGAAATTTTTTAATAATTTATATTTCATAAATATCAATTAGTTTTCTTTAAATCCCATTTTAGTATTTATTTTGTTTAAATTGAATTTAAACATTCTACCGATATCGTATATCAATATGCACGTTTATAGCTTTCATACACGCACTTTACTAAATACTAATGGCATCTAATAAATTAAATAAAATTTTACAATTAATATTTCATAAATATTAATTAATTTTCAACAATTATAAGTTAATTAAATCGTGTGGTTCATTCAAAATATTCATCATTTCGGTTAAGTGACTCAAAGTTGTAAATTCAGTCAGCGATTGATATCGAACAATTTAAATATTAACGTTCACGCGTCACCTTAGCTAGTGCTATGACATTTTGGCTGATTTTATCGTTTACATATCCTTTGGTAAAATTCACTTATACTTATTAAAATCTTTATCCATTAGTGACAATAATTTACGCTAATTCTCTTCATCAAAACTATATCACTTTGGACTTATGGAATTTGGTAATGGTCAAAATTCCAATATTGTCCATTTTCAACTCTATATTCCAAACACAAAGTCCTTGGTTCAATAATAAAATTATTATTAACCAAACGAATTTGGCCAGATATTTTGACTTTGAGTTGACTTCAGTTGACTGTGATAGTACCCCATATAACCGAGGAAACAAATGTTCTCTTGAATAGTGTTTCACTTCCAGTACTTTCGCTTGACCGTACTATAGTCATTCGATGGATCTATGCGATGATTTGACTCTAATTAAAGCGGAGCTTTCATAATAAAGATCGATAGTATTCTCAAGTTAAGAGAACTGTATAAATTAGTCACATCGATATTTTCTATTTGACCTTAGTTATACTAACCAATAGAAAACCATCGAGCGAGTCATTCTATAGTTATCCAATAGGGGTTTTTAGGCTCAAGGAAAAAGTTAGAGAAAAATTTAGTTTCAGGGACAAGAAGTTTGTTTTTTAGGCTCAAGGACACTTTTTAGTGTAAATCACAGAATGATAGTTGTAACTATCATTTTCAGTTTACACTAAAAAGTGTCCTTCAGACTAAAAAGCAAACTTGTTGTCCCTGAGACTAATTTTTTTTGCAACTTCTTCCTTGTGCCTATTTACCTGTATCCAATAACTATCAGTACGTAACTCCTTGGTGCCCCTAGAAGTCATGAGTAACACACTACCCAAGAATTGGAGAGCGTTACGTACTCTAGTCTCAATGGATGCATTGATATCCAATCTCGATGCATCTTGACTAAGAACATTTAAAATGATGTGTTTCTTATATTGCGATACAATACTCATGATTACAATTATTTGTAATTACTATCAAAAACACACAATTTATGAATTTTTTGTTAAATATATTTTAATTAAACATTTAATTATTTATAATTCATTATAACAAACTTATGACAGAAGGAAACCTTTATTACGAACGAAAATTGATTACATAATTAATAATTCATAATAAATTACAGAATTGTCCCTAGGGCATACCCCTAACTCCATCAATCTCCCTGTAACAACCCGCATATTTTACGACTATATATTTATATATATAGCATCGTTAGTCGGATTAAAGTCTGAAATGCTAATTTTTGTAAACAGTCGAATTAGGACCCGAGACCACTTCCATTGAGTCCAAAATGGCGTTTGCGACCTTTTTGAGTATAAACAATGATATGTTTGGAGTTGATTAGAATTTTGATATTTTCATTTAGGGCTTTGGGTTTGGGTTTCAGCCCAATAACCTAACAAGAGAACCCAACATAATACCCTAACTCCACCCCCTCTCCTCTTCATTCATTTCATTTCCTAACACTCTCAAGCTAAAGTAAAAATGGGGGAAAGAAAGGGAAATCAAAATTCCTAAACCCTAGATTACTAGGAAATTCAAGATTCTAGCTCCAAAATCAAAGAGAAGCTTAGGTAAGCATCCTCTTCTTCTTCTCCATCTCAATCTCTCTCTAATTTCAGAAATTTCCTATAACCTAACTTAGGAAATATTTGCTTATGATCTTAGATTGGAGCTTCTAGAGTTGAAGTTGAAGAGTAGTTGATCTTTCCTTTGTTTTTGAGCTTCTCATTAGTTGTTTTTGGGTTTAAAGGTGAGTTCTTTAACTCACATCTACGTCTATAACTTTCATTGTTGTTAGGTATGAATTCCTAACATTTATTCATGTTCATTTGCTTTTGATTTGAATTGATTTGGTGAATTTTCCAATTTTTGGGTTTTGAAAGTCCAATTGTATGAAAATCCTACTATGGATGTTTGGACATGATATTTGGGGTGTATCGAAGAGCCTATAAGGCTGGGTTGTCGCTTGGCATAAATCCCTAGTCGTCGTTGCTCGTCCGATCGCTTCCTATTCGTTTTGGCCATCATGGCCTAGGCAAACTGTTGCCCAGGCCAGGTGACCAGACGTCTGGGAATCAAGCCCAGACGTCTGGTTTAGACCTGGAGAGAAAAAATATAGAACGCAGAAAATAAAAAATGGAAGAAACCAATTCCAAATGTCTAATTTATAGGTTCAGACGTCAGCCTTGGAATTTCAAACGTCTGGGGGTTTCTGGATTATTTCAGAGAACAAATCCAGACGTCTGGATTCTAAATCAGACGTTTGGATTCTAAACCAGACACCTGGAACTGTTCATTTTCTCTATTTTGGCTGTTTTTGAATGATTTTCCAATATTAATCGATTTTTGTTGATCCGGTTGGTTGTTATCACTTACTATCGACTTTGATGACTTCTTTTCTAGATTTTTGGGAATATCCATTTGAAGGATTTGATATCTATTTTTATGGTTTTAATTCACGTCGTCGAATGTGGATTTTGGTGATTGATTGTTTCTACAATCATTTCTGTGATTTTTCACTTTAAAATATAAAGGTTTATACTAGTAGTAAATACTCAAACTCTTTCATCAAAACGATTCAACACTATTTTTAATACAAAGCTCGTTTTTAAAACCGTTTTCCAATCTATTAGTATATACAAACCTTTACCTCATTTGTATGAGAAATCTAATTAAACGGCTTAGCAAAACAAGTGGTATGAAACGCTCGCGTTTACTTCATCGGTTAATTCTTGGACTTTTTCGATTGAACTCTCGTGACAATTTTCGAGTGGAAATCTACAATCTGTTCGTAAATATTTAAGTTAAGATAGTGGTTATGGGACATGAAGCTAAACTCATATATTTACTAGCTTAGTGTAATTAACACTTCTTGTTGATCAATGGTGATCATTTTGTGGTTTAGACTAGCGATATGCAATGTCTCTTTGTCCGCGTGGGGGACTGTACCCCGTTCTATAGAGCTTCGGCTCATTTTTATGGGCTAGCGACCTATGATCTTTGAAACCGTTCGTGGAGCAATCGGCTCGACAAGTCGGTGCATGGGACGTATCTTTTTAGGTGCGCCGATGTTCGACTGTGCATGGGGCGTATCTTATTAGGTGCGTCGATGTTCGGTTCATGGGATAGCGACCCGTTTGTGATACACGTGTTGGTGAGTTTTCATGCTCCCGTTTGTGATAGGCCTTCCCCTTTTTGTGATTTCTGGATTTCTAGTTGATGATTTCTAGAATTTTTGTTTCACCGATTTTTGCGATTGGCATTGATATGTTTTGTCAATATTTGTGTTTTGGTGAATAATTTAAAGAATATGACATTCTTTTTAGTGTTTGAGAATATTTGAGATATTGTATGATTTTTGTTGTTACCTTATGTATACTTGTCACAGTATGGCATTTTTGTTATCATACGTTTTTGTCATATCTCTTATCCTATCTCATTTTATATGATATTTATAGCTAGACTGATCCGTTTATTATTTTTATTCTTAAATAATACTCGGGTCAGACCGAGGTATTTCAGGTGCTTCTGCTTGACTTCTTATCAGGGTTCGTCACTTGACTTTTGGATAACTACTATAGATTAGTAGTTTTTGCTTTTATACATTCGAGATAGAGACTCCTTGATATATACATATTCTTTTGTCTAGCACTTGTATCTATTCTTTTGTGATGTAGTGGATCTAGTTTGACCACTATTTTGATGTACACTTTTATGTGTTATGTTCATATCTAATTCCGCCTTTGTGATATGAATATCTGTGACTGATTTGTGTTATGCTTATTTCTATATTTTTTTCCGAAGCCCACATAGCCACTGTGTAGTAGCTTTGAGTTTGTATTTGATATGTTGGATTTCCTCTAGAAACGAAATGCAAGTCATTCTATCTGACATATCGGTACTCGCACAAAGAAATTACACAGATGGTCGCTCCTCAACAGCCTTATTCTTCGTGCTAGTCCACGGCATTACCCCGTAGTGTCCTTGGATAGTGTGAGTATAGAGGTGGGGCGTCACAGCTTGGTATTAGAGCCAAACTTCGGAATAATATGGAATAATCTGGCAAGGATCATTGTCCTAAGTCTTTCTTAGGAATCGTGCCATAGGATATAATTCGAGTCTTTGTACCGTTCTATCCTATTTCTTTTGTGATGCCTTGTTTTATCAATCAAGTTGTTTGATATTCATTTTGAGGATAACCTTTTTCCTCTTCTTTCTTTCTTAAAGAAGAGAAATGGTTAGATCTGGCAGTCCTAGCGCTGGTCAATCCAGTAGACCTTCTCTGGATGGCGTATTCATGTCTTCCCAACAACTTTTGGATCTTGTAAAGAATCAAAGGTTTATCTGTGCTTTGAGTAAAAACCAAAAAAAGGTTTTACCTCTGAAATTAGAAGTGCCTTTCGACCAGTTTGTAGATATCACTCTTCGACTTGAAGTGGCCGATAAAGAAAGTGATGTTGAAGTTGTGGATGCCAAACAAAACTTCAACATCAACAAAAAGAGGCATATTAAGTTCAAAAGCCCTAATCCCAACAAGAAAGGGAAGCAGGCAACTTCAGTAGTAAAGACTCATACCTCTAGTCGTGGACAATGCTACAATTGTGGTTCTATGGACCACTATGCGAATAAGTGTCTGAAGCCTCTTACTTGTCGCTATTGCAAAGGTTTGGGTCATCTTTTATCTTCATGTCCCAAACTTCAAAGTAGGAGAGAGGGAAAGCTGAATGTTGTGCAAGCCTCTAGTACCACTTCTCTTGGTCATGGTATTTCTCATTCTATCCTTGATGACATTATTTTGTTTCGTGATTATCCTATTCGAATTCTTTTGATACGGGTGCATCTCATTCTTTTATATCAAAAGAACCTGTTGATACTTTTTCTTTAAATATTATGGGCTTGATGACTTCACTGAGAATTGCGAATCCGGTTGGTGGATCCGCAACACTCAGTTTACTTTGTAAAAATGTCGGGATTATTTTATGTGATTATTCTTTCCGAGCCGATTTGCATGTTATGCGTTACTTAGGCTTCAGAATTGATTTTTGGGAAAGGTTTGGCTTAATCGTTATGAAGCCCACATCCTATGTCCTAGGAGGACTATCCATCTTCGACATTCTCGATCTGTTTAGCAGGTTTTTAATTTTTCTTAATGATTTCGATTTCCAATTCGGTGGCATCATTTTATTCTTTAAACCCACATGATGAGGAAAATGTTATTTCTCTCATGCAAGTAGTTTGTGAATTTTCTGGTATTTTTGAGCTTGTCTTAGGATTATCACCTAAGCAATCTATTGAGTGGTGCTAAGGTCTTTTCAGCTCGACCTTACCACCAATTTTCATCAGCTACGAGTTGCGGAGGGTAGCATCCCATTTACCGCATTCCGCACCCGTTATGATTCTTATGAGTGACTCGTGATGTCATTTGGTTTGTTCAGCTTATTTCATCCATCTTATGAATCGAGTATTATGCGAATATCTCGATGAGACCATCCTTGTATTCATTGATTATGGATGAAAACAATAATTTAAAATTTGCAAATCTTCTTAATAAGCTATTTATAAGTATAATTGGATTTTGTTCTTAAAACGAGCAAAGAATATTCGTAAGTTTTTTAAGAGGCATGTTTATCATATAAAAGATGACTTTGTGTTGTTTTGCCCATTGAGTGCTTTAAGAATTCTGGTCGATGCGCTTGATCAACGTTATCGATAGGAATCTCCTAAATGCTATGATGAGACAGTCAAACACAATAAATCGACTTGTAAAAAGTAATTTTTTTAAAAAAGATGATTACATAAAGTTCATTATAATTTTGAATGTCTTAGCTTTCAGGAAAGAGGATCGTTTCAAAGAACTCCTTTCCGATGCTCTTATTCTTGTGATTCCTGAAGGGAACTAAGACTTCACTATTTGTACCGATGCTAGTTGTATTGGTTTGGGTGTCGTTCTCATGCAAAAAGGGAACGCGTTATCACTTATACTTCTATACAATTAAAGCCTACCGAGACTGGATATGCAACTCATGATCTAGTGCTCGCGGCCATTGTTTCCGCTCTTAGAATTTGGTGTTCGTTCGTGTTTCACCTATGAAGGGTATTGTGCGTTTCAGTCGATCGGGAAAATTAGCACCTCGATATATTGGTCCATTTCCCATCACCGAACGTATTGGTTCCACGACTTATCGTCTTTTATTACCGGCTTAATTTTCTGTTATTCATGACGTTTTCCACGTCTCTCAACTACAGAAACGCCTTAGGGATTCCGATTCTATTCTTGAGTCCGATGTTATTGAAGTAATTGAAGTTTCACCTAATTTGACTTATGAGCAACCTCCTATTCGAATCATTGCTACGGAGGTAAAACGCCTTCGTAATAAAGATGTTTCGCTTGTGAAATTTCAATGGTCCTCAAATCCTAAGGATTGTTCTTGGGAATCCAGAGAATTCATTGAGCGAACACATCCGGACTTACTCTCTCGAGCTCTTCGAGGTGAACTTCTTATTTCAAATTTTCTTTCGTGTTGATGTGCTTTTATGGTTGTTACTCTTTATTTTCTTCTTAAGTATTGCGAGGACGCAATTTCTTTAAGGAGGGGAGTCTGTAAGAACCCGCATATTTTACGACTATATATTTAAATATAGCATCGTTAGTCAGATTAAAGTCCGAAATGCTACTTTTTGTAAACAGTCGAATTAGGACTCGAGACCACTTCCATTGAGTCCAAAATGGCATTTGCGACCTTTTTAAGTATAAACATCGATATGTTTGGAGTTGATTAGAATTTTGATATTTTCATTTAGGGCTTTGGGTTTGGGTTTCAGCCCAATAACCTAACAAGAGAACCCAACATAATACCCTAACTCCACCCCCTCTCCTCTTCATTCATTTCATTTCCTAACACTCTCAAGCTAAAGTAAAAATGGGGGAAAGAAAGGGAAATCAAAATTCCTAAACCCTAGATTACTAGGAAATTCAAGATTCTAGCTCCAAAATCAAAGAGAAGCTTAGGTAAGCATCCTCTTCTTCTTCTCCATCTCAATCTCTCTCCAATTTCAGAAATTTCCTATAACCTAACTTAGGAAATATTTGCTTATGATCTTAGATTGGAGCTTCTAAAGTTGAAGTTGAAGAGTAGTTGATCTTTCCTTTGTTTTTGAGCTTCTCATTCGTTGTTTTTGGGTTTAAAGGTGAGTTTTTTAACTCACATCTACGTCTATAACTTTCATTGTTGTTAGGTATAAATTCCTAACATTTATTCATGTTCATTCGCTTCTGATTTGAATTGATTTGGTGAATTTTCCAATTTTTGGGTTTTGAAGTCCAATTTTATGAAAATCCTACTATGGATGTTTAGACATGATATTTGGGGTGTATCGAAGAGCCTATAAGGCTGGGTTGTCGCTTGGCATAAATCCCTAGTCGTCGTTGCTCGTCCGATCGCTTCCGATTCGTTTTGGCCATCATGGCCTAGGCAAACTGTTGCCCATGCCAGTTGACCAAACGTCTGGGTATCAAGTCCAGACGTCTGGTTTAAACCTTGAGAGAAGAAAATATAGAACGCAGAAAATAAAAAATGGTAGAAACCAATTCCAAACGTCTGATTTATAGGTTCAGACGTCTGGATTTGGTCTCAGACGCCTGCCTTGGAATTTCATTTGGGGGTTTCTTGATTATTTCAAAGAACAAATCTAGACGTCTGGATTCTAAACCAGACGTCTAGAACTGTTCATTTTGCCTATTTTGGCTGTTTTTGAATGATTTTCCAATATTAATCGATTTTTGTTGATCCGGTTGGTTATTATCACTTACTATCGACTTTGATGACTTCTTTTCTAGATTTTTGGGAATATCCATTTGAAGAATTTGATTACGATTTTTATGGTTTTAATTCATGTCGTCGAATGTAGATTTTGGTGATTGATTGTTTCTACAATCATTTCTGTGATATGTCACTTTAAAATATAAAGGTTTTTATACTAGTAGTAAATACTCAAACTCTTTCATCCAAACGATTTCAACACTATTTTTAATACAAAGCTCGTTTTTAAAACCGTTTTCCAATCTATTAGTATATACAAACCTTTACCTCATTCGTATGAGAAATCTAATTAAACGACTTAGCAAAACAAGTGGTATGAAACGCTTGCGTTTACTTCGTCGGTTAATTCTTGGACTTGTTCGATTGAGCTCTCGTGACAATTTTCGAGTGGAAATCTACAATCTGTTCGTAAATATTTAAGTTAAGCTAGTGGTTATGGGACATGAAGCTAAACTCATATATTTACTAGCTTAGTGTAATTAACACTTCTTGTTGATCAATAGTGATCATTTTGTGGTTTAGACTAGCGATATGCGATGTCTCTTTGTCCGCGTGGGGGACTGTACCCCGTTCTATAGAGCTTCGGCTCATTTTTATGGGCTAGCGACCCATGATCTTTGGAACCGTTCGTGGAGCAATCGGCTCGATAAGTCGGTGCATGGGGCGTATCTTTTTAGGTGCGTCGATGTTCGACTGTGCATGGGGCGTATCTTATTAGGTGCGTCGATGTTCGGTTCATGGGATAGCGACCCGTTTGTGATACACGTGTTGGTGAGTTTTCATGAACCCGTTTGTGATAGGCCTCCCCCTTTTTGTGATTTCTGGATTTCTAGTTGATGATTTCTATAATTTGTGTTTCACCGATTTTTGCGATTGGCATTGATATGTTTTGTCAATATTTGTGTTTTGGTGAATAATTTAAAGAATATGACATTCTTTTTAGTGTTTGAGAATATTTGAGATATTGTATGATTTTTGTTGTTACCTTATGTATACTTGTCACAGTATGGCATTTTTGTTATCATACGTTTTTGTCATATCTCTTATCCCATCTCATTTTATATGATATTTATAGCTAGACTGATTCGTTTATTATTTTTCTTCTTAAATAATACTCGGTTCAGACCGAGGTATTTCAGGTGCTTCTGCTTGAATTCTTATCAAGGTTCGTCACCTGACTTTTGGATAACTACTATAGATTAGTAGTTTTTGCTTTTATACATTTGAGATAGAGACTCCTTGATGTATAAATATTATTTTGTCTAGCACTTGTATCTATTCTTTTGTGATGTAGTGGATCTAGTTTGACAACTATTTTGATGTACACTTTTATGTGTTATGTTCATATCTGATTCCGCCTTTGTGATATGAATATCTGTGACTGATTTGTGTTATGCTTATTTCTATATTTGTTTCCGAAGCCCACATAGCCACTGTGTAGTAGCTTTGAGTTTGTATTTGA
This sequence comes from Allium fistulosum, assembly GCA_030737815.1. NCBI lineage: Eukaryota > Viridiplantae > Streptophyta > Magnoliopsida > Asparagales > Amaryllidaceae > Allium > Allium fistulosum. Next base: position 1,082,017,702 of record CM060902.1, read on the forward strand.
TATGTCGGATTTCCTCTAGAAACGAAATGCAAGTCATTCTATCTGAATATCGGTACTCGCACAAAGCAATTACACAGATGGTCGCTCCTCAACAGCCTTATTCTTCGTGCTAGTCGACGGCATTACCCCGTAGTGTCCTTGGCTAGTGTGAGTACAGAGGTGGGGCGTCACACTCCCACTTGTACTTGGGGCCAATTATGGAATCTCAATCCCATCCCTTCGATCTGTTCTCGAGAGCTGACCGAGCTAGGACCTTAGTGAACAGATCTGCTATATTTTCCTTTGTATTCATGGCATAATAAATAGCATTGCCCCGTTCCTTTCTATATATGCACGCTTCCTCTGCATCTGATGTAAACCAAACTATTTGATTATCTTATCAATATACTTGTTTCAACTTCTTGAAGCTTGTTTGAGTCTATAAATAGACTTTAACAACTTGCAAGCCTTGCCATCACCCCCACCGACTAAAAAAACCCTCGGGCTATGACATACAGACGGTTTCTTCTAAATCACCATTTAGAAATGCCATCTTTACATCCATTTGTCATATTTTGTAGTCATAGAATGTAGCACTGGCCAACATAATCAGATTGGATTTAAGCATGGCTACGGACGAAAAGGTCTCTTCATAATCAACACCATAAATTAGATGAAATCCTTTTGCAACAAGCCTAGCCATATAAGTCTATACTTGTCCATCTGCATTTAGCTTTTCTTAAAAATCCATTTACACCGATGGGTTTTATTCCTTTAGATACGTCCGATAAAGTCCATACTTTGTTTCATATATGGAATCCATTTTGGATTTTACTGCTCCAAGCTAGAATGTAGAGTCTTTACGCTGCGGTGCTTGTTGGAAAGATAGAGGAGTGTTGTCATCTAAGACACAGTCCTTATTCTCGCTATCCATGAAAAAACCATAGTATCTCTTTGGTGTATGAGATTCTTTACTAGACCTTTGAGTAGGTTGCGTGCTTTCGTATATTGTTAACTTGGTTCTCCCACTAGTTCAACCTTAGTGTTAACTTCTTGGATCTCATCCAAATCTACAACCTCCCTACTAATTTCCTTTAATAGAATATTCTTTTCTAAAAAGACAACGTGGAAAGAAACAATGACCTTTTGTTCCTCGATATTATAGAATATATATTCCATTGAGTTTTTGGGATATCCTATAAATTTACACAGTACCAACCTTGCCTGTAGTTTCCTTAGACCAATATTATTAACATAGACCAGACAACCCCACACCTTCAAATACTTGAGTTTAGGTTTCTTACCATACCACATCTTATATGGTGTCTTAGGCATAGATTTAATAGGCAGCAAGTTCAACATAGGTGTTGCGGTTTCTAACACATATCCCCGATAGGAGAGAGGTAACTCAGCTTACTCATCATGGAACAAACCATATCTAATAGGGTTCGGTTCCTTTGCTCTGACACACCGTTATGTTGTGGAGTGTAGGGTGGAGTAACATGAGAGATAATCCTATTATCTTTTGAGTACTATTGGAATTCCTGTCCAACATACTCACCTCCTTAATTAGATCGAAAAATCTTAATCTTATGGCTCGTTTGTTTTCTACTACATTTTATACTCAATAAATTTCTCATATACATTGGATTTGTTCTTCATAAGATACATATATTCTAATCTCTAAAAATTATCAGTGAAGGCAACAAACTAAGACCTATTATCCTTGGTGATTATAGGCATCGGGCCGCATATATCACTATGTACCAACCCTAAGAGTTCATCAACTCTTTCATTGCTCCCACTGAACAATTGCTTGGTCATTTCACCTTTAAGACACGACTCACACATGTCAAATGATTCAGAATCAAGTGACTGGAGAAAACATTTAGTTTTTAGTTGTGTAATCGTTTTTCGCCAATATGACCTAGCCTACAATGTGAAAGATAACTATAATTTATATTGTTAAAAGAGCTATTCACTAACACACATAATTAGTACTGATCACATAAATGACATTTTCAAGAACACCATCGCAGAATTATTTCCGTTCAAACTAATGTCCATGACATTATTCACAAAATATAATATATATCTATCTCAGACAATCTAGAAACATACACAATTCCACAAATAAAGTCTTTTAAAAAATAGCAATTATTTAATATCAATACTACTTCACTAGGCAAAGATAAATGATAATCTCCTACCGCTATTGCATCTATGATAGCTCCATCACCAACTTAGAGCCTCATATCTTCTTTTACCATGCAACGCTAGTTCCTAAGCCCCTATAACGAATTATATATATGAGTTTCAAATCCAGTATCTAAAATCCAAGACATTTTACTAATTACAAAATAATTTTGAATCATAAATGTACCTGATGGAGTCACAGAATTGTTTTGCTTTCTTTCTCTAATAATCGTTAAGTAATCATGATAGTTTTTTTCTAGTGACGTTTCTTGTGGCAGTGACATTCATCCTTGTCATTAGTCTTCTTACTTTTATTATTCTTCTTACCTTCTCTTTTTTGCTTCTTCGAACCTCTCAAAGATGATGCACCACCCTTTATAGCAACACAACCCCTTAATCCTTGGTGTAGACTCAATCGACCTTAACATATTGAGGAGCTCCATGAGATTCACATTCAACTTATTCATATTGTAATTCAATATGAACGATTCATACTAAGGTGCAAGAAAACGAAGGATCAAATCAACTTGTAACTCATTGCTTATCTATATTTCCAATTGTTAAAGCCTATTAATATAGCCCTTCATCATCAGTACATAATCATCCACTTTCCATCATTTAGTTATTTGGTATTGAACAGCTTCTTCGTAAGCTCATACCTTGCAGAAAGTGACTGTTCATCAAACAGAGCCTTGAGATTATCAAATGTCTCATGGACAGACATGTTTTCATGATGCCTCTACAACGACTTGTCTAACGTAGACAATACGAAAACCTAGGCAATCTCTAGGTCTAAAACCCATTTCTCATAAGAAAGCCTAAGTTCGGGCTTGGTTGTTCTTTAGGATCACATGTAATAGACATCCAAAGTCATTCATAAGTCAATGTTATCTTAATTATCCTTAGCTAATCATTATATTGGGTCTGGTAAGCTTGTCGCTTTCAGAAAAAAGTTTTGGAGTTGTCATTTTCTGCAAGTTTTAATTAGTAGATTATCATGATAATAACATGGTGGATGTTCTTATAATATTAGTAAGGTTAAACTTTGTGTTTCATTTTACTAATAAGATCCCACTAGTCTTTTATGTTTTGCAAAATCTTAAGTTAAAACATAGAAGTCTTTCGACATCACTAGTAGGTGTTATAACCCATCTATCTTGGAATTCTGACCTTGAGTTTGCTCATAAAGTCATAGCTCCACAGATAATGGAAAGCTTTTTCTCGGTTGTATCATATACAACACCTAACCCATGACACCTTGTTCTAATTTCACTTCGACCTTGAGCTCGCTCAACAAATCGAAATGAAATTATTCACTCATACCTACCATATGGGGATGGACTAAGTATAATATATGTACCTTGAGTTTGCTCAAAAATACATATATTTGACTTACCTCGTCTATTCAATATATTAATAATACTACACTTAACATTCCTAGCTTGAGTTTTATCAACAACTAAGGAGTATGTAAGTAATACACACACACATAGGGTAGAGGACAACATTATATTAAAGATTCACAATCTTTAATATATCATTTAGATTGATATCGACTTATGGAATAATGCATTTCTAATGAAATACCCTTGTGATTCAAGTGTCGGACACATTGGGGATCCCGGTATATGTACATTTATGTATGTATTTATTTCTGAAGTCTATTTAGGATTTCCATAATGTTCCACATTTACTTTGCATATTCATATTATATAAGTTTTATTATTATATAATGTTTATATTTTAATTAGCTTATATAATAATCTTATGTATAACATTATGTTAATTAAATCATATTTAATTCATTTTAATTAATTAACTCTTTATTTAATTGTTTATTGTTTAATTTTATCATATCATATTGAATATTTATAGACTATAACTTTTATACTAACACACATATATCATGTATATATATGTATGTATCCTTATTCATCAATTAAATTTTAATTAATTTATTTAGTTAAATGGTTTTAATAAATTTTATTACTTTTGAACCTTTTTTATATACATACATGTATACTTGTATTGCCTTAAACATTTTAAGACAACATAAGATAAATTACTGTATATTATACATGCATATACGTATATTATTTAATCAACTCGTTTAATTAATTCAATTCTTTTATTAATATTGTTAATAAAATTTAGTTTCCAAATAAACTTACATTTATTTTCAAACATTTCAAAAAAATTCAATATATTATAACTTTTATAATATATATATATATATAAATTCAAATTTAACTTTCAAATTTAAAATCTATATTTTTAATTTTCAAACAATTTTGAAAATTAGCCCATGGCCTAATTTAAATTAGGCTTTTTTATTAGGGTCAACCATGGGGCTCACTCTACTTTTTAGGCTTGGCTGGTAGCCATAGAGGGCAGGGTACTTGATTACCTAAACCCAAGCCTGGACGCCACCTTTCTAGACACCGTACTAAATTTTCAAGCTTAATTGGTTAGTCCTAACATGACTAATTTAGACCGCATAGACTATTGGGCTCTAATACCATTGATGGAACCGGACCAGTCGGAAGTGGGGTAATTCGATAAATTTGATTTTTTTTCCTTTTGGATCTTTATTGGGCCTATATGGTCTAAATTCATTTAGAAATTTTCTAAATAACCTTTTAAATAAAATCTTCATTTTATTACAAATGTACAAAATTAATTTAATTTAATTTTAACTTGTTTTCATATTATGATGAGCATATCAAATGCACCCTTATGTAAAAATGCAAGCGCAACATATGAGAAGTGTACACAGTTAATGTGAACGTTGTTTAATTGTTGGGATTTACATTGCAACGGACACATTTCTCCTTTATGCATGCCTTTGTCGTCAAAAAAAAGAAAGGATTTTTTGATTAAATAAATATATATGTATGTGTATTTGTGTGTGTGTATGTGTGTTTGTGTGCGCGTGTGTAGTATAATGGTTTGTATTGAAATAGACTTTATCTATATTATATGTAATAAAACAATGATTACAATATGTAATTAGAAAAGTTTATACTATATTTTACACAAGACCCCTTCTGAAACTTTGGGTTAAATACACACACATAAATATTATTACATACGTATATATTTATATACACATATAAACCAAAACAAAGTTTGAAATTAAACAAAAAAAAGTTATATCCAAATAGTTTGTAAATTAGAATGTTTGTCTATTAAACAAAGATCTGTACTAGCTAGACACAATTGTAAAACAAGAAACAAATCACAAAATTAATGTTCCCCGTTTTGTCTTAATTAGAAAAATGTGTTATATAATAGTATAAACATAAGACAGTTAAGTGATCATATTATGTTTGTCAACTATAAATAATTAAGGAACTTGTTTTAAAGTTTTATTCACATAGCAAATTATATGTAAACATTCAAATCTAAATCTTGTATTATGAAAACAGACTTATTAACAAGATTTTTCCAAAATTTATTTCTCATTTTTTAAACAATAACAAAATCAAAAGACATAGGCATATATAAATTCATAATAAGAAGGTATAGATCTAGGTTAAACATTCAAGATAAATAAACATACAGAACGGAGATGAATAAAATTATTGTTGTTCATAACAAACAAATAACAAAGAGCATAGCATAGTTTTTTTTGATTATTTTTTCAAATTATCATGACAAGAATATAAAGTTGATTCAAAAGGGGGGAACTGAGATATTCAAATCATATCTCATACATACGAACAGAAGGGAGAGATAGAGAATTAAAGGATGAAAACAAAATTAAAAGATATATAAGAAAAATACAGAATTACCTTAGGATGAAGCTAAGAGAAACACTTTGAATGATAGAATAAGTCCTAGATCCAATAAATCAATCTCTAGATCTGCATCAATCAAGAGACTACCACTTATTTCTATTTAATTTTGCTTGATTAAGTTTTAGAATTTTAAATCTCTAGCCACTATTAGAATTTAGCCCTTGATGTTTCTATGTGGAAAGAAAAAGAAATGACATAGCAATATCTAATTATATGAGGAAATGAATGTGTAATAAAGATATGGTCTTTTTCTCTCCTTTAATTAAGATTGCCCTTCAGTTTCAAATTCAAAACCCCCTCCCCTTCTCAATAATCATGCTCGACCATCGTGTTTGAGTGTTGGGTCAAAAGAAATTTCAAATTCAATTAGTATTAACTCTATTTAAAATCTAATTTAAATTTCCAACCGTTATCGTATATCGATACGCTCGTTTATAACTTTTATATATGCACATTATTAAATACTAATTTTGCAGGAAAAATAAAGTATTATTATTTTGCACAGGCTAGCTGGTTTTATAGTGGCCATACCACTTTACAGATTTGACATGTGTGAGGCACAGATGCCTTAGCAGCTATAATAACTCACACAACTAAACAAAACATGCCAACTCACAAATCTTAGAAAAATCAAATTAGTAAAAGCAAAAACATCTATAAGGACTAATCCAAACACAGAATTAATCATGTTGGAGCAGTAGACATATAGACTGGAGCAATCTAGTGCATATCATACTCAATGTATTTATCAAAGTCTTCGTGGTCCCAAAAATCAGTGTATGGAGTGAATGGAAAAGAGGAGAGATGTTTAATATAGGATGACATTGGTTCCTTTACCACATGGGATAGAGAAGCCATAGAGTCCGAGATTTTCTCTAGGGTAGATATTGACAATGTATCTAGTGGAACAATAGGTTGGGCTACAGCAGGGTCTTGACACACCACTCTTTGGCAATTACTTTACGCAAAGGGGATAATGGTGTAACTGGAATCACGGGAACAGATTCATCTGATGGTAAGAAATGTAAACAAGAGGAAACAATATGTCCAAATGAACAGCAAGCAGAGCAAATGGTGGGTTATTGGAGGAAAGAAACTTGAACATGTCCAATAACATGCTCAGACAAAAAAACAGGAATGAAAGAAGGAAGTTCTTTCCTAGGAGATATCTCAATCAGAGCTCACATGTATGCCATCCTGTCTCTACATTCAATGGCTTCATCAAAACATACAGGCTTTCCCAAATGACTAAAAATCCAATCTAGGTCTTCTAATGTTTGGTAAAGCGATGGAATATTAGTTAATTTTGCCATTATTATTAAATACTAATTATAATCAAACAAATCGAATAAGAATTTTTTTACAATTAATATTTCACAAATATTAATTTATTTAAAGCCTTTTTATTATTTATTCAGTTTAAATCGAATTTGAATATTCTACCGATATCATATATCAATACATACGTTTATAACTTTTATATACACAATTTACTAAATACCAATGGCATGCAATAAATTAAATAAAATTTTATAATTAATATTTCATAAATATTAATTAATTTTCAATAATTAAAAATTAATTAAATCGTGTGGTCTATTCAGAATATTCATCATTTCGGTTGTGTGACTAAAAGGTGTAAATTCAGTCAACGATTAATATTGAACAATTCGAATATTAACGTTCACACGTCATCTTAGCTAATATTGGGACATTTTTTCTGAATTTATCACTTACACATCCTTTAGTAAAATCCAATTTTATTTATTATAAGCGTTGCCCGTTAGTGATAATTATTTACACGAATTCTCTTCGTCAAAACTATATCACTTTTGATTTATGGAATTTGGTATTATGGAATTTGGTAATGGTCAAATTTTCAATATCATTCATATTCAACTCTATTGTTTAAGGATAAAGTCCTTGGTTCAGTAATAACAATTATTATTAACTAAATACTTTGGCCAAAGATATTTACTTTTAGTTGACTTCAGTTGATTGTGATACTAAGCCCAAATAACCGAGGAGACGAATCCTCTCTTGAATAGGGTTTCACTTCCAATGCTTCCACTCAACCCAATTATAGTCATTTGATGGACTCAGTGCCATGATTTGACTATAATCGAAGCGGAGCTTTCATATCGAAGACCGATATTATTCTCAAATAAAGAGAACTGTGTAAATTAATCACATCGATTTTTCTATGTGACCTTAGTTATACTAACCAACAGAAAACTATCGAGTGAGTCATTCCATAGTTATCTAATAACTATCAGTACATAACCCTATGGTGCCTCTAGAAGTCATAAATAATATACTGTCCAACATTTGAAGAGCGATACATACTCTAGTCTCAGCGGATATATTGATATCCATTCTTATTGCATCTTAACTAGGAATATTTAAAATGATGTGTTTATTATATTGTGATACAATACTCTTGATTACAACTATTTGTAGTTACTATCACAAACACATCGTTCATGGATTTTCTATTAATTATATTTTAATTTAACATTTAATTATTTATAATATATTATAACAAATATATAGCAGAAACAAACTTTTATTACGAACGATAATTGTTTACAGAGTTAATAATTCATAATAAATTACAAAACCGCCCTTAGGGAAAACCCCTAACTCCATCAGGAATGCTGCTAGAAACTCCATTTCAGAAGTGGAGGAAGAGGGAGAAGGCTCGGGAGTGGCTAACCCTAATATGTAGACCGTTTTACAGAGATGATGAGGAATATGCTGTAAATGCCTAATGTATTTCTCCTAATGTTGCTGTTGATGGTGGTGCTCTTGTGCAAGTGCCCAGGGCTGACTTTGCCAAGTCGAACAAGAACTATTCCAACCTTAGGGGCAAATCATTAATCGGAATCGAATTGGCTATGGAGCTGCAGGATTGGTTGGACACCTACGAGTGCATCTTCGAGGACTTAGAGTTCGAAGATGAAATAAGGAGGAAGCTAGCCTCTGAGCAACATCAAGGTCGGGCTATGGGATGATAGAATGCTGTTAAGATTGCTACCCCTAAAGACTAGTTTATGTGGGAGTAGTTTAAAGCCCAAATCAAGGAGAATACATACTGAATGCCCAAAAGTTTGTATTGATTAAGAAGTTTGTTGAGTTGAAACAAGGAGAGAAGAGTGTTTCTGAGTATGTGGCGGAATTCGACATGTTGTCGAAGTACGGTTTGTCCTTTATGATACTCCTTGAAAAAGAATGAGAATTTCATAGTTGGCTTGAATTAGCACCTGGGTGAGAGGATGATTGGCCACATCGATAAGACCTTCGAGAAGATCGTGGAGATAGGCACAAGAACTTATACCCGAAACCAGAGGCTAAAGTAGTTGTTTCTATGGGAGAGCCAAAACCGTATGTGAGTGGGGGAGGCAAGATAAAGTGGAACAACAATGACAAGGAAAAGAAGCAGTCTCGGGAAGGAGATGACCAAAAAAATGGCAAGCAGGAGCCAATGTTCTTTAATTGGAATGAGAGGGGTCATCTTAGCAAAAACTGTAGATCCCTATAGAGTGGGAAAGAAAGTGCTTCAACTATGATAAGACTGGATGCACGAAGAAGAATTGTCCAGAGCTGTTGAGGAATAGGGCGGATGTGTCTACTTGTGCATTGAACGTCGTTCCTACTTCATCTACTACTCCATCCGTGAAGGAGAAATGGAAGGGCGTCATTATCTGTGGTATGCCTTTTATTTATGCTATATCTATATACGTGTTTTACTTGAGATCATATGTTAGAAACTTTATACCCAATGATTTAGTGAGTAGGTTAGGGTGGTGTCCTAAGCTAGTAGGAAGACCTTTAGTTGTTTCGAACTTGGTACCTTGACATCTATATTATACTTAGTGTAGTATACACTTATGATGATGATTATAGTATAGCATATATAATGTTATGTGCTGACTTGTTGGATGCAGGGACATGTCTAGTACGGTTCTACATATCCTATGTCCTTATTACTATCTACAATTTTACAGTATTTTGAGATGATATATCGCTCACACCAGACTGTTGTCTGACTCTAGGTTTTATGCTTTGCTTCATATTATCTCAAGTACTCTTTAGTGATAAGTTAGGGATAACAAGTCTAGATAGCGCATGATGCATTATAGAGTACGTGCAGGTGGCTAGCTTCCATATGTCAATACTATAGAGCTTACTATCGCTTATATTCCGCTCTATAGTACTGTGGATCTATACGTATGTTATTAAAGATAATTATTGGAGTTTATTTTGGTATATTAGGATGTATAAACTCTATTATTTCAGTTTTGCATAACCTTGTAAACATGTTGCACTATGATATTCTTATTTATGGTTCATTTAATTATATTACTATCTTACTTGTTTTATATCTGTGATTGATCATTATGCTTTATCCTTGCACTGTGAGATATATGACATGTTCTGTGATTTCTTTAATTACTTTACCACCTTGATTATCACTCTACATCAACCAGATACCACCGCAACGTACTCTATAGGTAGGTACCTGTTAGCACCAAAATTGGTCACTAACCTCGTTGACAAAGATTGTGTAGAGAGATAAATGAGGAAAGTAAATTTAAACAGAGAGAAATATGCTAAATTGAATGCAAAGACGAGAACACTGGATTTATAGTGGTTCGGTGTAACTTCCTACGTCCACTTTGAGGTTAATCTTTTATTGCTTTACTTGATAATTGATTACAGATACAATCCGTACACCAATTACTTGAATACAATTGCTAAGTAAAAAGAAAGAGTCTTGAAAGCGGCAGAGTCTCCCCAGTGTTCTCGAAAAAAGGTCCTTTTCACTGTGCCCCTGCCTCTCTATTTATAGACAAAGATGGGTTGGACTTCCCTGGTGGGCCTGGCAGCTAAATACCTTGGCCCAAAAAGAGTGACCTTTGTATGCCGAAACATAGATACCGAACGAAGTGATGCCGAACGATATCGTCATGCCGAACGAAGTGACGCCGAACGATATTGTCATGCCGAATGAATTGATGTGCTGAGTGGAGAGTGCAGGCCGAGCAATAGTCGAAGCCAGTCGAGATTGGATGAATACCGAACACCTTTGGATGTCGAACATCTCTAGATGCCGAACAACTCTGAATGCTGAAAACCTCTGGATGCCGAACGATCTCGAATGTCGATCGAGATTTATGCCGAACGAGGTTGAGTGCCGAACGAGGTGTGGATGCCGAGCAGTATGGAGTGCCGAATGAGGTGTGGATACCGAGCAGCATGGAGTGCCGAATGACTCTACCATGCCGAACGGTCCATGTATGCCGAACGCTCTATGTATGCCGAACACTCTCGAATGCCGAACGATCCATGTATGCTGAACGTCACTTAATGCCGGACGATATACAATACTGAACGACTCTTAATGCCGAACGGTATGCAAGTGCCGAGTGCCTAGTTGCCTGGTCAAATCTTCAGGTAACACTTGCCCCCCAAAGTGCATCATGTGGTTAAACGTGATGTGCTTTGAGTCATGAATCCACCGTGCTTTACTTCAAGCTGTGGCTTAGTCTTCACGATAGTATCTTCTCTCGAATTCTAGGTGAGGCGATGTGTGCCAAACGATATGCAAATACCGAACAACATAGCCGAAGCCGAGCACCCTGGATGCCGAACGACATAGCCGATGCTGAACAATGTCGTTTTGACCGGTTCTATCGGTTATTGCCTCTTCGACTTCCTCTCCTTTCCTATAAAGGCCGACATTCTCCTTCTTCTTCTCTTTTTCACTTTTTACCTCTGTGACTCTCCAAGAATACTGAACTTACCTCCCTTAAGTTTTATTCACCTCTTCCGATCTTTCCTTCCTACTTTGAATCCAACAAGCCCTTTCCAAATTAAGCTCGAACAACTTTCAATCTTAAGTTCACAGACCCCCAAGCTCCCGCTGTTCTCTTCGGTAAGAACCTTTCGATCGTTTTCTCAAATTAGGAAGCATAACATAAAACTCGAACTCGTGAGTTCTCCGTAGAATAAAGGGAGTAAGAGGCGTGTGGGTGATGAACTGTTGTGGCTCGGCATGATCTTTTAAAGCCGAGTGAGTATAAGGGTGCACGGGATTGGAGATAAGGCCTAGTGATGTGGATCGGCATGGCCGTGTTTTGGCACGGCTTGCCGAAAGACTCGGCCATGCCGGTCGGGAGAGATGGAGGAAAAGAAGAGAAGTGATGTTAAGGGCAGAAAGTCGAGCGAATCGGCTCGACATGATTTGTCGCGTGCACTTGTATTTAAGCCGAACAAAAGGGAGGCCGAACAGAACGAAGGCCGAACAGAATGAAGGCCGAACAGAACGAAGGCCGAACATAACGACGGCCGAGCATAACGACGGCCGAGCAGAACGAAGGCCGAACGGCATTTAGGTCGAACACCTATTCACCTTGCCTAATCATATAACAAAAACAAGGACAAGGACCTAATCATACTAGCATATCGAACTAATCTGGACTGATAACTTCCTAGTTTCAATAATCACAAGCCTGAACTTAAACCGATAAAAATAGATAAAAGCTTTTAACACGCAGTGCCAATGTCCGAGTCCAAAATTGAAAACATTGCAAGGCTGGCTTTCGGAGACGGTCAGCGATGACGGTCTTCGAAGACGACAGTTCAAAGCTCAACTTTATACCATCAATTCTGTGACTTATAATTTCTCAACCTTTACACCTGAATGATCGCACTAGTTCACACACCACACGGGGGGGGGGGGGATATTCGTATTGTTAAGTCTAACGTCGATTATTTTTAAAGTATAGTTCGAACAGGTGCTCTGCTAGATTCAATCTCTATCAGAGATGTCTAGGAAATCTAGTTCCGCCATGATTTCAGACAGACCTGGGCCGTCCTCCCGACGAGAAGTCGCAAATACTTCAAACCCGTCAACTTCCCCTGCACATGACTTAGCTCCCGATGCTCTAGAGGCAGCAATTCTCTTAGACAACCCTGTCGATTCACATGCTTCGAAGATTAATGAAAGTACACTCCGTTGGATATGCTCTGTCCACGGAATCCCCTTTGATGACGTGCTAGTTCCATCGGGGCATGATCGTCTACACTTGCCCCCAGTCGGATACACAGCTTGTAATAAATTCATGTGCTGGGTTGGCAGTGTGCCACTGTTCAACTCGTTTCTTCGGGATGTGCTGCAATATATTGACATTGCCCCATCGCAACTGCACCCGAACGGCCATGCATTCCTTTATGGTACTTGCATCCTCTTCATGAATGTCCTCTCTAGGCTTCCAACTCCGGGCGATATCAGATACATATATTACATCAAGAAGCGGAAGGATAGCCCATCATTCATGTTTCTCGAGCCGCATAACAAATGTCAAATCTTAACTAGGGCGTGGACCAAGTTCGCCTTGTATAAACATGAATGGTTTTATGTGTGTTGTCCTCCCGGCTTTGCGAGGAGATGGGTTGAAGGAAGTAAGCCTTTTTCTTGGACCATTACTCATGTTTAGTCGAAGCCGTACCTTTTCTAACTTTTACCCATCTTTTCAGGTATCAATCCACGTCCTGACGGCCGCGGATACTCTGATGTCGTCGAAGCTATTCGAGCCCTTCCTGCCGAAGAACGGGACATTAGAACTCTCATTTCGAATGAGTCACTTACAAGGCTTGGACTATTGGCAGAAGGCCGTCGGATAAGCCTTCCTCAAGGCGTCACCATTCCCAGGCCTGCCTCTGGCAAAGGGAAAAAAGAAGCTGAGTCTTCAGCACGCAATGCTCCTGATGCACTAGAAGAGGGGGAAATTAAGGAGACTGAGACACCCGAAGTACAAGATGAGAATGTTGGTCCCACTCAGGATCCGACGGTCGAAGTTCACGACATCGAAACGTCATCTTCCCTTTCGAAGAGGAAAAAGAAGCTGACGTACAAGATGAGGAAGGAAAAAGTTGGCGGAACTTCTAAAGTTACTCTTGTTCCAGTGGAGAAAGAAGCTTCCTCACAACATTTAGAAAGTTCTTTAAAAGGCCTATTGAACCTCTCCATTCCCGATGATCTACTCAATTATGGTTTTGACGATCCGGAGGCACTCAGACTTCACCTGCCCATCAGAGGCGATGCAGGCGTTCAAGCCCAACATCAGGGAGAAAAAACTCCCGTTAGTAAAACGACTGGTCCGTTGGGGGGAAACACTAGGACACACACAAACACGTGCACTTCACCTTATACTTCAACTTTTGTCATCACCCTGATCTTTTCTAACTTGTCGTCATTTTCATTTTATGCAGGTGACATGGGACGCTCCCACGGATTTGATCGTCTCCACGGCTCATCCATTTTTCATCATTCTGGCCGGGACTCGGGCACCGGCAAGCGCCGGGACAGAGACGACTACGAAGACCGAGACAACCGTCCCCGAGATTCGGCTTATCGAAAGAAATCGCACAGCCAATCTTCATACTCTCGCGATCTTCCTCCTCAAACAGAGCAAGGCAGAGAAAAATCTTCGCAGAAGGGGTCTCAACCCGATGTCTCCCAAGATCAACATTCTGGTTCATCAAGCACACGGCAATCTCAGGAACATCGTAAGAGAACAGAACTTTCAAAGCCACCTCCCCCTGTTCCTGCGGTGGACCCAACAATATCGGTGAAGCTAGTCGAGCTTAAAGCCAAATTTCCCAAAATCTGCTTTGACGGTCTGAAGTTCCTTCCAGCAATTCATCATATTCCGGGGCATGTCAAGTAGAGTGCCATCGCTTGCAACAACGACGTCTATGTTCAACATGATGCGTTTGTTCATTTAGTTGAAAAAGTCTCGGAAATCTTCGTTGAGCGTCAATAGGAAATCGACCGCTTGAAGCTATCTTCGATAAAGACATTATCAAAAATCAGGATGAAGAGCTCGCTTCGTACAAGTCCAAGCTCGAGGTTGCAGAACAAAGTGCAAAAGACACTGCCGAGGCCGTCACCCGTCTAGAGATGACTCATAAAAAGGAACTTGACGAAGCGGTCCAACGCAGTGGGGCCCTGGCTTTAGAAAAAGATTCTATTCAGAGAGAAAGGGATGCACTCGCCCTGCAGGTCAAGGAGTTGAAAGAGCTATTCACTAAAGAGAAGGAAGAGAAGATAGCTGCTCAAGAGGAGTCCCATCGATACTACAACGAGCTACACGTCTCTTGAAGGCAAAGCTCGACGACGAGCTTTCTAAGGTCGGGACAATGAAGGATGAAGCCCGTGAAGAGGGCAAAAGAATAGCTTCCGCGGAGATTGACTCTCGCCTTGAGGCGGCTACAGAGGCCGGCAGAGAGGAGATCAAGTGTATGTTTGACCCACTGATAGCTGAATACAACGCCCGTGTCCTCATGCACCAGGACTTGACTTTCTTAGGCGAGGGCTACCTTGAATCTTTAGCCGAGGCTTGGGAGACTTTAATAAAGATTAGAAAGGTGGAGTCGGGCACCGAGGAGGTCGACGAGGATGCTTTAGTGAAAGAGTTTCTCAGGGGGAACGAGCCATCAGACTTGTCTGCAGCTATGGCTCTCTTTGGTAAAGGCTCTCCTCCATCAAAGGAGAAAGATGACATAGCTGGCTCGTCTGGAACTGGACCTTCAGCTCCCCCTCCTACTCAATCGGTCAATCGACCAGTACTTGATCCGTTCGAACAACACGCCGGCTATGATCCGGAAGACCCCGGCCTCGGCATTCACGTGCTATCCCCCATTCTAGAGGGTGAGACTCCCCGAACGGCTGAAAGCCAACAAGAAACTGGTATATAACTCTTCTTCTTACAGTTCAAAGAACTGTCGCTTTCGGCGAGAGACTATTGTGCCCTAACGTTCGTTCCTTGTGTTTTTATGCAGGCCGCTCTGACCCTGAACCGACTCCGAGGAGCGATGACGCCAAGGAGGAGATGGGGAAAACAAGCGAAGCTACTCATGCAGGAGTAACTCCCGGTCCCGATGCTCAGGTGATTGGGGCGCTTGACGATGATAAGTCTGAAACTTCGTCTCCCGTCGAAGGGAGTTACGAAATTGATATTACGGGCGCCACTGAACATACCTCTAAATTGAGCATGAAGAAACAACTTGAGGAAGAGAAAAAGAAGAAAGTTGAGGTCAAGATCGAGTCTCAAGTAGTAGAACTTGACGATCCGTTGAACAGGCCTCTAAAAGTCATTCTTCCTGGCAGATCCAAACCACTGGATGTTCCTCCTTCCACTCCTGATATCGTTTCTATGGCAAGCAAAAAGTCTAAGAGAAAGCGCGAGGGGGAGGAGTCGTCCATACAAACGAAGGAAGACAAGAAGCTAAAGAAACCGAAGAAGTAGCCCCTACATTCGTTCGACGAGGGTTAGCTTAGGTCATGTAACTACTTTTATTTATTCATTTTCGTAGTTTATGTAGATAGACTTTTGACTCCGAGCTTTGAAGGAGTGGTTGTATAACCCCATTTTGGATTAATGAATAAAGTTTGGTTTCTTTATCTTTCGAATGATTTCTGCTTTCTAGCTTTCTGTATAACTGTGGTCGAAACTCAAGTTCTTATGAGTTACATAAATTCCCAATCCATTTTCACATTGCTCGGAGATTCTTTAGAATCGAACATCTCTTATTTACATTTTTGGTACTTTGAATATTTTTCAATCCGCGTTCTGGGGACTTAAAGTACTCCAATCCGCTCTTAGGGGACTTGGAGGTTTACGTCGTCTATATTAGTCCGCGCTCCGGGGATTTAGAGTACTCCGGTCCGCACTCAGAGGACTCGGAGATTTAAGTCGTTTATACTCTAGTCCGCGCTCTGGGGACTTAGAGTACTCCGGTCCGCATTCAGGGGACTCGGAGATTTAAGTCGTTTATACCCTAGTCCGCGCTCTGGGGACTTAGAGTACTCCGGTCCGCATTCAGGGGACTCGGAGATTTAAGTCGTTTATACTCTAGTCTGCGCTCTGGGGACTTAGAGTACTCCGGTCCTCATTCAGGGGACTCGGAGATTTAAGTCGTTTATACTCTAGTCCGCGCTCTAGGGACTTAGAGTACTCCGGTCCGCATTCAGGGGACTCGGAGATTTAAGTCGTTTATACTCTAGTCCGCGCTCTGGGGACTTAGAGTACTCCAGTCCGCACTCAAGGGACTTGGAGATTTTGAGTTGCTTATGCGAGTTCGTACGTCATACGGAATAATGTAACTCCAGTAGTTAATCACCAGATTATAAGGTACACAAACATCAATAATTCATGGAAAAGACGACTTCAAGCCTTTATTAATGAAAACAAACTAAATTGTCCGATTACATGCTAAAAAGGGAACTAAAAATCAATGGAATAAAAACATACGGGAAATAATTGCACCTAGAACATGAAAGAAAATAGGCTAAATATAATATCGTCGCAAATGTTCACTATTCCATGCTCGGGGGAGTGTCACGCCATCAACGGTCGCTAGCTTGAAAGTTCCTTCTCCAAGCTTCCGTTCAACGACATACGGACCTTCCTAGTTGGGATTCATACGTGATGGTACCGGGAAAACTCGTTTCAAAACGAGATCACCCACATCAAAGATTCTTGGGCGGACTTTTCGTTGTAATATCGCTTGACTCGGTGCCTATATGCTGCCGCCCTCAATTCAGCTTCTTCACGTTTTTTATCAACGCAGTCCAGTGATTCCAACAAGAGATCCTGATTCGTCTTAGGATCATAATGTGTCACCCGATGTGATGGAACTTCAAGTTCCACGGGTATAACAGCTTCCGAGCCGTATGCCAATGCGAATGGAGTGTGGCCAGTCGCGGACTTGTGGGTAGTTCTATAAGCCCATAGTGCTGTTGGGAGTTCATCTACCCACTTGCCTCCAGCCTTTTCCAAACGCTTCTTCAATATAGACTTGATTATTTTGTTCACGGCTTCAACTTGTCCATTAGCCTTTAGATGAGCAACGGCGGCGAACTTTTTCTCAATGTCGTACTTTAAACAGAAATCTTTGAATTCTCTACTTTAAAATTGAGTTCCGTCGTCTGTAATGATGGTTCGCGGGAGGCCAAAGCGGCATATAATGTTTCGTACAACGAAATTAATGACCTTCTTGGAGGTGATTGTGGCCAGAGGCTCTGCCTCGGCCCATTTCGTGAAGTAGTCGACCGCAACTATCGCGTATTTTGCACCACCTTTGGATATAGGCAAAGAATCGATTATGTCGATTCCCCAGATTGCAAACGGCCATGGACTAACCATTTGCTTGAGTTCCGTCGGTGGAGCTCTCGGGATTTTTGCGTATCTTTGACACTTGTCACATTTTCTTACATAGTCTGCAGCATCCCGATTCACAGTTGGCCAATAGTATCCGTAGCGGAGGATCCTTTTTACTAGTGTCTGCCCCCCAGTATGATCACCACATTCTCCTTCGTGAACTTCCTCCATGACTCGCTTTGTTTCATCACGGGCGATGCACCGTAGTAAGGGAACCGAGAACCCCCTCCGATACATCACTCCTCCCTGCATCACATATCGCGCGGCTTTGCGAATTACCTGTCGCCTTTTGCTTCTCTTTTCGGGCAGAGTCCCATTTAGCAGGTATTGTTTGAACGGAGTAATCCACGACTCCTTCTCGATTTCCATTTCCAACACAAAATCAAATTCCATCACATCTATGCTTGGAGCATGTAAGGTTTTGATGGGAACTAATCCCATTTGCTGTGCATCGCCTGTGCTTGCGAACTTGGCCAACGAGTCGGCTTCCTTATTCTGTTCACGCGGAACATGCGAAATGTCATAATGCTCAAAGTTCGCCAATAGTTCCTGAACCAGAGCAAGGTACGGAGCAAGCTTTTGTCCCCTTGCTTGGTAATCTCCTCGCACTTGGTACACCACCAACTGTGAGTCGCAGAATATTTCAACTGACTTTACCCCGAGTTCTCTAATAAGCTTTAAACCAGCAATCAATGCTTCATATTCTGCTTCATTATTCGTTACCGGGAAATTGAACTTCAGAGCATAACAAATCGATCAATTTTCTGGAGTCACAATAACCACACCATCCCCAGAGCAATGGTCGTTTGATTCCCCATCGGTGTACAATTTCCATCGAATGGGGGGAATGACACTGCGACTATCTGGTTCGTCTGATACAGTAAACTCAGCGATGAAGTCTGCTAATGCTTGCCTTTGTATGGCTCTTCGTGGCAGGTAGGTAATATCGAACTGACTCAACTCGATATTCCATTTTAACATCCTTCCAGAAGTTTCTGGTCGTTGGAGTACCTGTCGCAAGGGCTGATCGGTATAGATACTGACTGAGTGTGCTTGAAAGTATGGACGCAGCTTACGTGATGCAATCACCAAGCAATAGGCTAGTTTCTCGATTTTAGGGTAATTTCTTTCTGCCCCCGTTAAACGTTAACTAACGTAATACACCGGCTTCTGGACTCGGTCCTCCTCGTGGACCAAAGCCGCACTTATAGCATGCGGGGATACGGCCAAGTATACGTACAGCATTTCGTGGTCTACTGGTTTCGACAGCACTGGAGGACTCTCCAAATGCCTCACCAGATCTCAGAACACTTCCTCGCAGTTGGATGTCCATTCAAAATTCCTCTTTCGCTTCTTTATTATATCGAAGAAGGGAATGCACTTGTCTGTGGCTTTGGATATAAATCGACTCAGCGCAGCCACCTTTCCATTCAAGCTTTGTACCTGTTTTATAGTTCTGGGCACTTGTACATCTCGAATAGCCTGAATATTTTCCGGTTTAGCTTCAATTCCCCGAGCATTAACAATGAATCCCAAAAACTTCCCCGACGCAATGCCGAAGGAACACTTCAGAGGATTGATCTTCATCCCATAATATCTGAGTATGTCAAACATCTCTGCTAAGTCTCGAATGTGGTCGTTTGACTGTCGTGACTTCACGAGCATGTCATCCATGTAGACTTCCATCGTTCTACCAATCTGATTTTTAAACATCCGATTCACCAAACACTGATAGGTTGCTCCCGCATTTTTCAATCCGAAGGGCATTACTACATAGCAATATAGCCCAACGTTTGTGATAAAACTAGTGTGTTCCTGGTCCGGAATGTGCATCGGGATCTGATTGTACCCCGAGTACGCATCCATGAATGACAACAACTCGTGTCCTGTAGTGGAGTCGACCAACTGATCAATTCTAGGTAATGGGAAACTGTCCTTGGGGCATGCTTTGTTCAAATCAGAATAATCTATGCAAGTTCTCCATTTCCCGTTCGCCTTATTCACCAGTACGAGGTTTGACACCCATTCAGGGTAGAGGGCGTCGCGGACGAACCCATTGGCTTTGAGTTTATCCACCTCCTCTCTGAGAGCAGCGGACCTCTCTGGGTCCATTCCTCTCCTCTTTTGCTTAACTGGGACGTACTTTGGGTCTATGTTCAACATGTGACTCGTAATAGCGGGAGAAATTCCACACATGTCGGAATGTGTCCAAGCAAAAACATCGAGATTCGCTCGGAGGAAATCACTAAGGTCTTCGGTCATCGAGGGGCTTAGTTGTGATCCAATCTTCAACACTCGCGATGGATCGTCTCGGCTAACTGAAATGTCAATCGTCAGTTCAACCGGTGCTGCTCTTTCTTCCCTGGGTTCCTCATCGTTGTCTCTCGGATCTATGTCTCTGAAGATCTGAGAATCATCCCCGAGCCAGGGCTTGGGCATTACTTGTCAATTGTCGGTATGCTAAATGCAGACGGAATTGTCCACAACCTTTCCTTTCTCCCTCCGTTGGGCCTCTCGGAGCTCGGCCACATAACATGCACGATCGGTCGCCTGGTCGCCATGAACAACACCTACTCCTTTGTCAGTCGGAAATTTTAAAGTTAAACACCACGGGACCAATGCTGCCCTAAACTCAGCTAGGGCCGGTCGGCCCAAAAACACATTGTATGGAGAATCCACATCCAAAACTACGAAAGGTAGGATTCTCACCCTCCTACGTTCATCTTGTCCCAGTTCAACTGGCAACTCAATATACCCCACTGCATCGGTCGATGCGCCATTAAAGCCATGTATACGAGCTTTAGATGGCTTCAAATCCTTCGTCTCCATCTTCATCTGATCATAAGCCTTCTTGAAGATGATATTGACAGAACTTCCACAGTCAATCAAAATTCTTTTCACAAAAGCCGACCCGATTGTCGCAGATATGACCATCGGGTCAATGGTAGGAACCTCCACCTGGTCAGCATCTCTGCTCCTGAATACTATATCGTCTGTCATCATGCGCAACTGTTTAGCAGGGGTCCCATCCTCTACATTGGAACAACACTCAAAGTCTGCAAGCCTCAGGGAATTAGCGTACCGCTCCATTTCTTGCTAGTTCTTATCTGTAGGGTGAGGTCTACCGATGATCGTGTTTATAACTAGTCTGCCCATGGTCCGAGCAGGCTCCTCGGGGTGACGTGGAACTGGTGCACGACCAGGATTGGACGTTCCCTGTCCACCTTCTTGCGGGTTCTTTACAAACTCCTGTAACTTTTTCTGCCTAATCAACTTTTCTATAGCGTCGTGTAGGTGCATGCACTCTTCAGTATTGTGCCCATAAGTCTCATGAAAGCGGCAATACTTCCCGGTCCGCTTTTGTTCCTCGGTTGACTCCTTTGGGCGTGGCTTTCTGTACTGAAAGGTATTGCAAGTTGATAGGTAGATATTTTCAAGAGATGCATTCAGTGGGGTGTACTCGTTGTAGGTTGGAATTCTCGACTTCCTTTTCCCCGCTTCTCTTTTCTTCCCCTGATTTCTTCCTCCGGATTCCTTAGATTGCCCGGGCTTGTTCTGGACATTGACCTGAACCTTCCCCGAGTTGTCTCCGGATTGCTTCACAGCAATGTTGCTTTTCACGGATTCCTGAACAGGCCCCGGTGCCTTATCCCGCCTTATCCACCTGGCTTCCTCTCTTCTTATGAACTGATGTGCCTTTAAGTGAAAATGCTCTAGCGTATTTGGAGGTTTTCCTGCCAGCCAATCTCCAAACTCTGAATCCGGATCCACACCTCGCATCACAGCCATAAGAATTGCATGATCATTGGGATTACTGACTTCAGTAGCCGCAACATGGAATCTCTGCAAATACTCCTTCAACGACTCCCCAAGAGCTTGGATTACACTTGATAGGGACATCACGTCCTTTGGACGAGTAGTATCTATTCTGAATTGTTCTATAAATTTCTTCGCCAACTCCTCGAAACTGGATACAGACCGCGGAGGAAGTCGGGTGAACCACATGGTAGCGATCCCAGATAGAGTTATTGGAAAGCACCTACACTTGGTTGCATCATTTGCTCTTGCTGAATCCATCATCCATTCGTACCTCATCACATGCTGTCTGGGATCAGTCTTTCCTTCGTAAGCCGGGATAGTTGGCATGCTAAACTTCCTGGGGTACTCAGCCCGTATGACAGTGTCTGTGAACAGAGAATGACTCCTGGATACCCCCTAATCATCGTTCGACAAGCCTTGATTCTCTTTCATCAACTGTCTAATCATAGCTGTCAGGTCTGGGGTTTGTATGGAAGATGGAAGGTTGGAGTCTGTTCTACGGGATTGATCAGGCTGATGCCTCCTCTGCTGGCGATCTGCCAAGCGTGCATCTTGAGGTTCGGCATCATCGGCGTCTTGGTGAGCCGGGCGTCCAGCCTCCACCTGCACTCCAGCTCCTAAGTTTCCAGTTCCTGCTCGGTTACGATATCCGAGGTGCAAATGGTCCCCAGTTGTTCGAACAGCAGCACCTGCTTGCGTAGTTTCAGTCTTGCGGCGTCTACGCCTGGGAGGTTCATCGGACGAAGTCGAGCTGTCAGATGAAGAGTAAGGAGCTGGACTGCCCCCAGCATTCTGATGCTGTTGTTGAGTGAGCTGTGCCATAAGGTTGGCGTTAGCTTGCATCTGCTCTCCAAGTTGTCTCCTGCTTTCCTTGAGCTCTCTCATCAAGTCATTGAACTCTATTCTGGTGACAACTTGCATTTGGTCCTGGGCGGTAGTCCCTGCACCTAGATTTGCTTGCTGATTGCTAGGCCCTGCTTATTGTACGCTAGTAGTCTCATGGGCATCCGCATTATGAGAGGATGATCTGGTACGTGGTCTTCCCATTGTAGAGTTATTGGTAAGAACTCTGAGTAGAATCAACGGACGTCTTATGAATGACTCAGATCTCCTTCGGGGGATTTATTCAATCCAGTAGCTTCAAAGCAGATCCTTATGGCCTGAGAATTCGATTCTCAGTGAAAGCACCAAAGTGTTAGCACCAAAATTGGTCACTAACCTCGTTGAGAAAGATTGTGTAGAGAGATAAATGAGGAAAGTAAATTTAAACAAAGAGCAATGTGCTAAATTGAATGCAAAGACGAGAACACCGGATTTATAGTGGTTCGGCGTAATTGCCTACGTCCACTTTGAGGTTAATCTTTTATTACTTTACTTGATAATTGATTACAGATACAATCCGTACACCAACTACTCGAATACAATTGCTAAGTAAAAAGAAAGAGTCTTGAAAGCGGCAGAGTCTCCACAGTGTTCTCGAAAAAAGGTCCTTTTCACTGTGCCCCTGCCTCTCTATTTATAGACAAAGATGGGTTGGACTTCCCTGGTCGGCCTGGCAGCTAAATACCTCGGCCCAAAAAGAGTGAGCTCTGTGTGACGAACCATAGATGCCGAAAGAAGTGATGCCGAACGATATCGTCATGCCGAACAAATTGATGTGCTGAGTGGAGAGTGCAGGCCGAGCAATAGTCGAAGCCGGTCGAGATTGGATGAATACCGAACACCTCTGGATGTCGACATCTCTAGATGCCGAACAACTCTGAATGCCGAACACCTCTGGATGCCGAATGATCTCGAATGCCGATCGAGATTTATGCCGAACGAGGTTGAGTGCCGAACGAGGTTTGGATGCCGAGCAGTATGGAGTGCCGAATGAGGTGTGGATGCCGAGCAGCATGGAGTGCCAAATGACTCTGCTATGCCGAACGGTCCATGTATGTCGAACGCTCTATGTATGCCGAACACTCTCGAATGCCGAACGATCCATGTATGCCGAACGTCACTTAATGCCAGACGATATACAATACCGAACGACTCTTAATGCCGAACGGTATGCAAGTGCCGAGTGCCTAGTTGCCTGGTCAAATCTTCAGGTAATAGTACCGGAGGTGTATGGTAGTCGTTACATTAATTATTATTCAACAATCTGGAAAAGTTATTACAGCTGAAACTATTGCTAGAAATATGATTTGGAGTTGATTTGATGGGTTAAAATATGGTTGATGGTAGTCAACAAATATGGCGGTGGTGGAGGAAAATGATATTGGTGGTGAGCGCTTGGTGGAAATCACATGGGAACTTCAAGTTGGGGTTAGAGAAGTGAGGTGATGGAAATGAGGCTAAGTAACATGGTAGGCACCGATCATGTTGGATTGGATAAATTTTGCAGTGGCTTCGAGGAAATGGGAAGGTGGCTCCAAGTTTTGCTTGAATACGAAGTTACTTGGTCAAATTGGCTAAGTAAATCGTGTCGGCGTCGAAATGTCTAATCATGTCGGTACCAACATGATCAGAAGGTGTCCAATGACAACCAAAATTATGGAGGTATGGATGATGCCATGGGGATTGTGTTGTGTGCATTCATTTGTTTGGCAAACATTGTGGTGCGATAAAGAATGATGACTGACGATGGAGCAATGATATGATGCTTCAACGTGATAACTTTGGAACTTTAAGATGGGGATTCTATGACTTACGAGGCATGCCTAGAAGTGTTCCAATGACGATGACTTGATTATGGGAGTTGTGATGATCCAGAAGGGCGAGTTCAAAGAGGAGCTCGTGAGTAGGTTGATGATCTATTCTACTATGGATGAATGGAATAAAATAGAATGATGAATGGTTCGTGGACGTGTGCAAAGAGATGGTGAATACTCAGAGGTTTCTAGGAGCTTGTAAAGAAGGGGTATGTGGGGATGCCTAACCAGATCATAATGGTGTCTGGATCCTTATGATGATGGATTACCCTAGACCTTATGCGGATGGTCTAAATGCCGGCCGTATGAAGTGGCGTGGAATTGTTTAATGAGAAGCCGAAACTTTTCCATTGGTCTTTGGCTTATATAGGTGTCAATCAAGTTATCTTATATCCGAAGGACTGAGTGATGTAAAGGTTGTTTGTGTAACATCCCGAAAATTTTCGACTTTCGAAAATTCAACATCGATACTCACTTTATCGACCGCTGAGCCATCGAATGCCGGAAACCCGAAAAGTTATGGTTTTAAGAAAGAAGAAAAAGGTAGAAGAAGAAGATAGAAGAAAAAGAAAGAAGAAGAACAACAGAACAACATCAGAACAGAAACAATATCAGAATCTTACACATCGCAGCGGAACAATATATAATAGATAAACACTAGTCTTTTAAAACAAAGAACTATATCAGTTTATACATACATCAATCAGAGTCAATATACAATAATGGACAGTTATATAACTTGTCCTCATACAGAATACACAGCGGAATAAATACTATCAGATACAAATACTACGTCTCGCCATCCAGCTTGCTTCCAAAGCTCCAGAATATCCTGATAATATTACTCTAGGCTGCCCGTGTGGAAATTGGTGGGCACCCAGAGTTTAGAAGGGAACAATAAACTCCGAGTCAGTCATGATGACTGGTGTGAGATCGTAAAACAGTTATCTTTCTTTAAAATAAACAACAGAAGAATTTTAAAGTCAATTCGAAATGCTTTTGGAAAATGAAACTACCATAAGACCTCCCGCCACACACACAATGCAAACGCAGACTTGGAGGAGATTTCTTCTTATGATAGTCAAAGATGCTTACTACGAAAAAATCAAATTCTTTTTGATATTATTATTAGTGCATAGTGGAAAACATTTCGAAAGTAGAATATAAATCTTAGCCAGCATAGGTACCATTATAGTATGCTTGCTATAGCTGCCATATTAGATGGCAGGTTCTACAACTAAAACCGTACAAGGCTCGTATTGTTTCTTTGGATTTCCAACAAATGGTCAGGCTAAGGAACTTCCTATCCACGATGGGTACGTCCCTGGAATAGACGACCCGAGAACCTAACCGGATCTCTGCCAACACAAGGCCGGGTTACCTCTGCAAAAATAGGTAACTACTGACACGCGTATGCCATCCCCCGATCGTCACCGATCTTCCCGAGGATCCCCGATTCGCAACAAACCACATAGATAATAATAAATGCAGTAACCACAGAGGTTAAGTATCTGGGCTCCATACCATGATACCACCTTTATCCAGAAGGAATGACATACACTAAGGGGCGCTACTCCCTAGAACCTTGCTGCATCCTTCCTGTTTTGACCATTTCCGGGGTGTGAGGCTCGACGAAGTCTCGTCCACAAAGCTACGCTTTCTCAAAAAGCCCTGCTTCGGGTCAAACAAAATGATCAACCTATGATCACAAAGATATAAGATCAAACAAATGATCATATCACAAATGATCAAACACTGATCATTTCACAGCAACACTCAGTATGCCACGTTACCAAATTGGGATATATCGCTGATAAATTTCAACTACATAACCTCTGAGCTCGTACGTCTCAGAGAAGGGTGTTAAGCTAAGAGAATAAATTCTCCGCCACCAACAGAAATGTATTTGAAAGAAATCAGCTTTATATCTCAAATTGTAACGTCAGACACACAATCCATACAAGTCTGTTCCGGGATCGAACAGAACCGAAGGCACTTCTCACGAAGCCCTTGCATTTTCCGGATAATTTTCAATCACGTCAGGATTTCCCGTCACTAAGGGTGATAAAAACCTCTAAACCGGAGATCAGCCGATGTAGAGTAACTCGACGGTAATCCTTCCGTTTTCAAAAATATCCGATCTTCAACACCGGTCTTCGAATGCAATTCATAACGACGTATCACATATTCGGAATGGGTTATACGACCCCATGGTCCTTTCCCGGCTAACCCGAATAGTGAGCGATTTATTTAAGAATAAGCGTGGCATTCAATTTCATCCAATTCACAACAAATACCTATCTAAAGGTAATTATTGATAGTCGGTTATTTAACTATCAATAAAGATGCGCAACATCATCAGATTCCAAATAATTTTCCAAATTATTTCATCTTCCAAAATATCTTTACTAGATATAAAATTTCCACACTTTAAAAATAAATCAATATTTATTTTTAAAACGAATTCCCATTTCTTTTTATAAATTCCATAGTGAATTTATATTTATCGAATATCTACTGATATTCGATTTTTCAAATCGACTTCAATATTAAATTTTGATTTATCTTTAAGAAGATAAATTCTCAAAAACTTTTCATTTCGTTTGGAAAACATTCCCATACTTATTTAAAAATAAGTCAGTAATTCACAAATTCATTTATTTTCAACACTTGAAAATATTCGATATACTTAAATCAAATTAAGTATATATTCATCCTTTAAGGAAAATATTCTTTTAACACATTTATTTGAGTCAAAACGAATGTTACGTAAAACATTGTTACGACGACTCAAAATCACTAGTATAGGGATTCGAAATTAAGATAGATATGTAAATCCCAATACTATAAAAAAAAACATTTCCTTTCGGAAATCATTTACTATAACAACAGTGTTATAGTCCACCATTTCCTTAAATTTCTCGAAAATGTCTATTTCAACAATGAATGTTGAAATCTATGCTTTCGATTCATAACACATTTTAAAACACCTTTAAAATGTTTAAATTCATTTTTAAAATATTACTTCTTCAAAAATGAATCCATTTTACTTAACAATATATTCACTGTCCAAAATCGTGAATATAACTTCTTTAATAACTTTCTATATTTAATTTATCACATTCAATCTATTTCGAATTTATAAACACGTTTACAAATTCTATTTCTCTTTTTTTTATAACAACTTCGACTTAATAAATCTCCTTTGTTAACAATTCGATCAATATTCCATTTAAAGGCAAAAATCCAATTTATAAGTTAATTTCTTATAATCATTCATCCTACAACTTCATACTTTATAAATCTATAGATTTCATATCTTTACAATTTATAATTCTATACATTTCATATCTTCACATTTTATATCACTTATAAAACTCATTTTAAAATTCCAATAACTTAAATTGATAAATATCAATTTTGATACATCTTTTATATACATTGGTTTAATAATTCAAAAATCTCAACTTAAACCATTTTATAAATTTCTTAACTCTTTATTTCAAAAGAAATTACTTTTTGGTTAAAATTCACAAAATCTTAACTTTTATAACTTTAAAGTTTTAACGTTTATCTATTTAAAGTAAATCAATTCAACAATTTAAATAAACGTATATTTTCAAAGATCACTTTTAAAAATTTCACTTTTAAAATCAACATCGTTATTTTTAAATTCCAAAACTTGAATCCGATGATGCTACAGCACCAATTGGTCAATCACAACACAACATCATATATCAACATATGATAACAGAATATACATCAATCCTGTAAATAAATAACTACTGGTGAGGAATCCAGTTGGATCCCTCCAACCTGTTTCCCTGCATCCAAAGACGTTAGCACAATACCAATTCCGCTCCAGTACGGAATTATCGCGGTATATAGGTTTTTATAAATCCGCTTACTAATGGCGCAATAGGGTCTCATCCGCTATACGAGGCGGGAAATCATCAATCCAATATATACATATGCCAATATGTATATACTGCTATATATATAGATATATCCTATTATATCTAATAGCACATTCAATAGCAATCAACACAATCAATAAATAACTGAAAATTCCACTTTCATTTTTTTTGAGTGAGAAAAATCTCACCTTAGCTTTTAATTTTGCCATTCATTTTCCATCCAATTTGTTTTCTTGATTTCAACCTGGTATAAACAATTTTATTCAAATTAATTTACATTCGAACTAATCAAATAACCAATTTCCGTTCTTGATTGTTTAATTAATCAATAGTTTTATTTAAACTAATTTTTCCTTTAATAAATTTTATTTTTAAATAATTAAATTTAACTTAAGCTATTTCTCCTTTTAACAGATTTTCCCATCTCCTTAAATTTTTGTTTAACTAGAAATTCCAAATTAAAACTAAATTTTCTCGTACTAATTTATTATTTTCACTTATATACCTTTTCTGTTTAGCCTACATATTAAACACTAATAGGATAAAATTTCTTTTAAATGAGTATACATATATTAGATTAAAAATAGATCACAGTTGTTTACCAAATCCTACTGCTATATGTATTTATCTACTTTACTGTAAAATAAAAATTTCTTTTACTCGTGTGTGAATATACAAAAATAAATAAAATAAATTCCAATTGAACGCAAGTAATCAAACGATTACCTCACTGTCGACTACTACCAGACAAACCCATTCATCCCTGCCTCGCGCACCATCGCAGATTCGAAATTGCCTTGATGACATCGTCCAGCGCTCGTCGACTGCCTTCCACCATCGCATGTAACTCGCTGCCACCACGAGCGCCGCCTGCTTCCCTCACGAATCCCTCCACTTCGAGTCTCGAATCCCCCACCTGCACGAATCGAAGACCACGACACTGACCTTGCGACCAAACCCATCCACCAGACGTCCCCTCGCTCACGACTCTTCCTGCCCTAGTTTCGACGAACCCTAGACGCCGCTGCCATCGTACGCGTGAATGAGTGCCTCCTCCCCATCGACATCCCAGACGAACCCCTAGTCGAGTCGCTCGCCTCTCGTACGCGTGCGCGCGCCACTCGCCGCCGCGACGTACCCCTCCGTAGCTCGATTTGAATTCTTCGATTCCAAATGGGGAGCGACCATTTTTTCCTTTCGTTTGTTTTTCTTTATTTGAATGAATTCGAACTGAGGAATGGGGGAGAGAGTAGCGTGATTATTCAAAAGAAAGGGGAACGTGTTTGCACGTTTATTTTTTGTGATTCCAGGCGCGTTTTTGGGGAAAGAACATGCTGCGGTTGACCCCATTTAAAATTTTAAATTTTAAATTAAATTCGTTTAAAAACTTCAACGTGTTGATCTATTGTGTGCACACATACCAACTCCGAAAAATACGAAGTTTGAAATCCGACAATAATTCAATATTACGGACCCAATGGAACTGGTTTCGTCGAATTCCGAGACTGCGCCTCGGACGGCTATTTTTCAAATTCAATCCAAACGATTTGATTCCAAAACTGAACAAATCAATTCGAAATTGGATTCTGAAGCTTCTGTTATCTTTAGAATCATCAATACGAATTTTAAAAGCTTTTTGAAATATTTTTCTTCAGCTTTAAATTGAAGATTTAAATTTTTATTCAACTCTCAATCGATTAAATTTCATAATTTAATTGTCAGTTTCAAAGTTATATCCGGGATTCGAATTAAATTACCGTTCAAATATTTAAAATAAATTAAATATTCTCAATTTAATTCGTTCAAAATTCCGGGTCGTTACAGTTTGATGGATGTTAAGTTTGGTATATTTGTTTATCATTATAAGGACATCACATGATGTAGGTATTGTGTTTGTGGATACCTAGACATCTGGTATTGTACTTAGGACGTAGTACACCTATATGATGATTGTAGATTTGCATATACTGTTATGTGCTAACTCTTTAAATGCATGGATATGTCAGATATGATTCTTCGTACCATATATCCTTTACTATATCGATTTTCATAGTATTTTTAGATTGTTTATTGCTTACACCAAACCGTTGTCTGGCTCAAAAGTTTTAAACTATCTTGGGTACTCTTAATGGGTAGACTAGATAGTAGGTGTGAGATAGCACGCAGCGCGGTGCAGGTGGACTAGCAGGAGGCTATGCTTTCACATATATTAATTTATGTAGCGTTTACAATTTTTGTTGTGCAACACTATGGTGTTGTGATAGTGTTTGACTTATTTATTTAGATACATATATTTCGGGTTTATTTATTAGTTATATAAACCCTACTTTTAGTTTTATATAACTTTGTTCGACCAATGCTCTAATCTATGATGGTCCATTTAGTTATAATTTTATCTCGCCATTTCTTATATCTATGGTTGATATTATATTTTATTTGATGCACTGTGAGATATGTGACATGTTCTGTGATTATTTTAATTATTTCACCCCTGACGGTCGCCCTACATCGGCTGCGCACTGCCGTAGTGCGCTATTCAGGTATGTTGGGTGTCAGAGGTGTAGGGCAGCTCTCATATTTGGTATTAGAGCTTAGTTTAAGCGCTATGATAGCTTAACTCATTTAATTCTAAGTAGATACCTGATCCATTAGAGATAGAGTAAGTAACACTCTAGAATGGATCAAGATTATATATCAGAGAGTGTACTTGTAATATATTTTGATTTCAAAAACTATATACATATACGTATACACACACACACACACAGATATATATATATATATATATATATAGTGTATGACTCATTACACACATGAGCACTATTGGTGCAAATTTTCTTTATGAGAAACTGATTGTTCTTATTTCAAATTAAGAATGAGCCGATGTATAAGAAATGTTTCTAGAAACTCAGCCTTTGGTGTTGAGGAAGGGGCAGGGTCGGGGGCTGCTAATTCCGATTTGTAGAACATGTTCACGAAGATGGTGCAGAACATGGTTCAGAACACTCAAGTTTCCCGAATGCTGAATATGGAGATGCTCAAGTGCAGGCGCCTAGACTTGACTTTGCTAAGCTGATAATGGTTTATTCTAGGTTAGGAGGGAAATAATTCCTTGGAATGGAGTCAACTGTACAGGTCCAATATTGGATTGACACTTGTGAAAGGATTTTTGAAGATTTAGAAGTTGAAGATGCTATGAAGAGTAAGCTGGCCTCTAGAAAGCTTCAAAGAAGAGTGATGAGGTGGTTAAATGCCATCAAGGTCACTACTTCCGAGGATCAGATTACCTGGGAGTAGTTTAAGATAAGGTTTAAGGAGAAGTTCATTCCTTCTATTCAAAAGTCGGCACTATTTTGCAAATTTACTGACTTGAGGCAGGGAGATATGTCAATGTTAGAGTATGTGGCTAAATTTGATATGCTATTGAAATATGGTCTACCTTTCATTGATACAACATTTAAGAAGAATGAGAAGTTTATCGTCGGATTGGATGATTATCTAAGAGAGAGGTTGGTGGGACATATCGATGAGTCCTTCGAGAAGCTGCATGAGAGTCTATATTCGAAACTTAAGTATGCTATTGTTGTTTCCACTAAGGAACCAAAGTTGCAATATGGAGCGGGAGGCAGAAGGAAGTGGAAAAACAATAAGAAGGAAAAGCTTTTGAAGAGTGGTCAGAAGAAGGGTAAGTGGGAGCCTACTTGCTATAACCATGGGGAGAAGGGTCACTTGAAAAAGGACTGCAAACTTGAAGGCAATAAGTGTTATAAATGCAATAAACTCGGGCATATGTAGAAGGATTTTCCTGAGCCAGTGAAGTAGAGACAAGTGTAAAGGCATATGCTTTGGATGCTGTTCCAACTTTGTCGAGTTCTCCTTCGGTGAAGGGGAAAGAAAGGGCATCACTATTCAAGGTATGTTATCTATTTATGATATTCATATACATGTTTTATTTGATACCAGAGCTTCACATTCCTTCATATCTACTGACTTGGTAGATATATTAGGATTGAAACTTGAAATTGTTGATTGACCTTTGGTTGTGAAAAATCTTGTTAGAGGTCTCCACTAGCCTTTGTATGATTTGTCATAGTTTGGTCTTATCGAGCCATGTATGCTCCTTTGTTTTTAATTGTTTTGTTTATGAATTTTGTATGGTACGGTATTATTTTACGAATGGATTGGCTTAAGAAGTATGCAATAGTGGTGGATTGTGAGAAGCTATTGGTGATGATTGGGATAGAGGATGGACGGAAGGTAGAGTTAGGCTGCCTACCGGAGGACAAGGTTATGGTTTGCTTTCTATATTCTCTAGAGGTTCCACAGGAAAAGTTGTCTTTTGTGCCTATTGCTAAAGAATATTAAGATATATTTGAGGAGGTAACTGGATTATCGCTACACTAGGAGATAGAGTTCCACATAGACTTAGTGAAGGATGCTAGAAAAGTAGTTATGCCTTTCACGCATGGCACCTAGAAAGAAGAAGGAATTGAAGGTGCAAGTGAATGACCTAATGAGGAAGGGGTTCATTCATAGGAGTATATCTATGTGGGGCACACCTATAGTATTCACCACTAAGGTGGATGGCTCTTTGAGGTTATGTGTTGATTACCGTGAGCTGAACAAGGTGACGAGGAGGAACAAGTATTCACTCCCGCGTATTGATGATTTGTTCGATCATCTCTATGGTGCGAAGGTGTTCTCTTGGTTAGACCATGTGATGGGGTTTCATCAGTTTAGAGTAGTGAATGGGAGAATACCGATTACAGCGTTTCATATGCCATTTGGATTTTATGAGTGGTTTATTATGTTGTTTGGGTTGACTAATGCGCCAATATACTTTGTTGATATCATGAATGGTGTCTTCAGAGATCATCTAATTAAGTTTGTGCTTGTGTTTATGGATGATAATCTTGTCTACTCACAGATAGAAGAGGAACATAAGACACATTTGAAGATTGTGCATGAGGTATCAAGGAAGCATAAATTGAAGGTGAAGTTTTTGAAGTGTCACTTCTAGAGGAGGAAAGTGAGATTTTTGGATCATGTTGTTTTTGAACAAGACATTATTGTAGACCCTACGAAGGTGGCAGCGTTCAGGTTTGGAGCCAACCCAGGAATGCTACGGATGTGAGAATTTTTTGGCCTAGCGGTATATTATATATGTTTTATCAAAGACTTCTCAAAGGTAGCAGCTCGTTAATCAATTTGACAAAGAAGAATCAGACCTTTGTTTAGGATGCATGATGCGAGCATGTGTTCGTGAGTCTGAAAGAGAGGTTAACGAGTGCACCAGTATTGGCCATCCTGAGCGAGAATGAGGAGACGGTATACATGGAGCTTATGGTACCGGATTGGATGAGGTACTGACATAAGAAGGTAAGGTTATCTAATATGCTAGTCGACAACTAAAGTCGCATGAGAGGTAAACCCAACCCATGATTTGGAATTGGCGGCGATAGTTTTTGTATTGAAAACTTAGAGGCACATTTGCTTGGAGAAATTTTGAGTTATTCACAAATCACAAATCATTGAAGTGCCTTTTCTTCCAGAAGGATCTCAACCTTCATCGACAGTGATGGTTGGAGCTCTTGGCCTCATACGACTTTGGTATTTTCCATACACCCAGTGAAGGAAATGCAATCACTGATGCTTTGAGTAGAAGGCATGCCGGTTTGGGAACGATTGTAACAACCCTATTTAGAACGAGCTTTATTTCGACCTAATAAAAGACCAATAGAACCTTAGGTCCATTCCAAAGTGGTCTGTTTTCCTAGAATTGATCAGGTTAACAATATACAGAGATATCTATCTGTGCTTTTAGAATTTTACAATAGAAGGGATAAAATATAAAAACAAATAAGTATCCATTTCACATATTTCAAACCTCATAAATACAACATTCCAAATAATCCTAACACAATGTTTCAAAATAGAACATCATCATGTCTAAAATCTGGGTACATTAGAATAAATCAAAAACATAGATAAATAACTAAACTTCCACAAATCTTCGCCATCACATTCACAATCTCATCAACATCGTCCCCCCTAACCTGTGGGTTGTAATGAGGAGGGAGTCATAACAACAAACGTCCGATGAATGAAAATCTCAAGTCTTACCATATTAGTATTTGGGCAGTATCATTTAGATGAGTATTATGTCTTACCATTCTATACTATGTCCTACCGAGTATACCTCTAACTGTAAACCAAAGGTTCTTCCAGTTCAGCTCCATAACGTATCTCCAACTGTAAGCCAATGACCCTTTCCAATCTAGCTTCATAACTATAATGCGGGTGCAATGCAACTGTGGAATATATTGGGTCATGTTATCCCGCCTTTTGGCAAGGATGTGACACTAAGAACTTAACTGGAAACTGAGGACAGTCCGTCCCGAAGATCGGTTATACGCAGGCTCACTATGGATGTCGATAAATTTTGTCCAAGTCCAGATCAAGCTACAATTGACAAGGCACGACTTGCAAAGCTATAGAAGACAACGTTCCAAATTTCAAGTCATTCGGAGTTCGTATGCTCAAGATATGATCGATCCAAGCCAAGAAAATTGACTCATTCGTGTCCATCAATTCACACGAATCCCTTTCGTATCCATCGGTTTGCAAGCCTCAATTCATATCCATCTAAGGAATCAGCCTCCTTTGCCTCGATCCTGTTCGAATCCATCAACTGCGCACGGTTTCGTATCGATCAGTAGCAAGTGAGTCCACTTCGTATCCATCCGGATCCACCTGCTTCGTATCCATTGATTGTAACACAAGTGTCCATTTCATATCGATTAAGTTTCAAACATGCTTTGTATCGATTGACCACAGATCGATACGAAATCCACACCTCTCATCGATACGAAGTGGAATGCAAAAGATCGATACGAAGTGGAGTGCGCAAAATTGATACGAAGTGAGATGCAATCGATTGATACGAACAGAGTAATGACAATCGATACGAGCAGAACAGTTGCGATCGATACAAACAAGGCTCAACTGGATCAATACAAACAAGATACATCCCTATGAAAGACTCAATCACTCGGCACAAAAAGTGGATCGATCCGAGGAGTTAGCGCCACGTCAACTTGCAAGCACGTGCCCAAAAGCGATACGAACAGATCGATGCGAAGGGGATCGATACGAATTCAACAGCCTTCAGAAAACCCAAACTTGCAACGATCATAACTCAAAATCTACAAGTCCAAATGCCACCAGATTTTCACAGGAGCTTGCGTACATCCTCAAGAATGTTCAGGATCGATCTCGACTCGATTGAACGAAATTTCGATCGATACGAAATTTTTTCGTATCGATCACGGACCGAGTGCAAATGTCATGGGATCGATCATGTGGGCCCACCCACGTGAGAGAAGAGGTATTCCGAGATTTGAGCGAGATATTTGCAACCTACGCCTATAAATAGCAGCCCTGGACCTATATAAAATGGACTTTTTTGGCTTCTCTACGCTGATACTCTGCCGAAATCCTTATCAAACTTTAGTTATACTGTTGTAATCTCTTATAAACAGCGAGTGAAATTCAATAAACATTAATAATTTCATAGTGGACGTAGGCAATTCGCCGAACCACTCTAAATTCGTGTGTTTCTGTGCATTTTCTCATCTTTTTATTGGTGTGTTTGTTAGATCTGCCTCATTTTACATTTATTTTCTTCATTTTATCTCTTCAAACACATCCGAAGAGTGTTGTGCCCAATTTTGGTACAAACAGGTCAAATGACCAATCTTCGTCAACAATGTCCAAACGATGCGAGAGAAAGTACCTAAGACACTTAATACCTCTTTACTGGGAAATAGACATACTCTGATCATTTAATACCTATACCCTAAATAGATCCTCATCATTTAATATGTAGACCCAAGACGGATCCCTTTCTTGTACTTCCTAACTGACATCATAAGAAATCCCATAAGGTCACTTAATACTTCTTAAAAGGAGAAGAGGTAGGCCCTGCAATAGCTATTTATTACCTCAACCTAGAAGCAGACCCCCTTCAGAGATTTCCAGTACTGCATCTAAAAGATGATCCCGACCATTTAATACTTCTTAAGTGGTAAATAGGCAGACCCTACAATAGCTATTTAATACCTCCAATCCAGAAGCAAGCCCATCCTAGGATATCCGTTCTATGACCCATAACCCAAATCTTGATGTCTTACATTAATCCGACTATTCGTAGGTGCTGGTAACCAGATTAGCTGGGTAGGCTTACCCTATAGAATTGGGACAACCTCACGTCCACCATGGGTACTTATTATAGGCGATATCTCACATCAATTCCAAAGCCATACTACTAGTAGCCAGATTAGCTGGGTAGGCTTCTGTGTGCTTTTAACCGACCTCGCATTCCTATAACTTAGTCATATTTTCACTCTCCGACATTACCAAATATACTCAGATATATGTACCATATATATAAATAATTTACCTCACCTGCATTTACACAATAAGGCCATATAAGGGAAAACTCCTTATTTCACCTTTAATTATGGATTAATTTCTATAATTGTTCTTAACTTCCTTTCTACAGAGTTTATGGTTATTTATTAACCTGTTTATTTTATACATTACTAATATATTTTTAATTAACATAAATTTTAGGCTAACTAGTTTTTATTAAATTTTCCTAAGCATGCATAAAGGTACTTCTAAACTAAGGTTTTCGCTTCCTACGCGAGTTGTTAAGATAATCTAAGCATCAAAATTCCCATGTCCATACAAGTCCTAGTCCAATATAATAGTTTAGACAATAGCTAATATCAATGTTTAAATTAGCTAACCAAAACAGACTGGCACATTATATACATATTAAAAAAATGGAATAAAACATCCAACTTATTTTACATTAACATAGTAGAATTAATGCCTCTATTTTAATGGAATAAAACTTCGCAATTTAATTTTTTTAATATTCATTTCGAATTTTAAATATAAGATTGAAGTGAAAAAGGATTCATATTTACTTTAATTACGGAAATGAGTAATGCAAACTAGAGATAGGATAAAAATCCATACTTTGCACAACCTTTTCTAATTCATTTTCTTTTAGAAACCTTTGTAACAATAAATAGAAATTGGAAAGTGGAAGTTGAATAGAACATAAATTATTCATATTACAAATAAGAACAGATTAAATTATACTATATATTAACATAAAACAAATAAGATTCCAATCAATTTAAGAATTAACATTTTACAAGGGAATTTTGGGGTTTTAAATTTATGTTTTTGTATACAAAATTCCCCTAGGAATAAAACAAATCCAAATATTAGCTGCACAAACTACTAAAAAGAGGAAAACTAAGATTTCCACTCAGATAGCTTTCCCCGAATTCTTTTGGATTTGATTCCATGCCTTCGCTTATTTCCTTCTCCAACTATCTTCTTTTTAATTTTACAATATATAACAATTCATTTGTATATAGATTAGATTCAGTATTCAGAAATCAGGGATGAATAGAAATTGAGAAATATACATATATCTAAAGTTTATTACCGTTTCCCTTTAATCCGATTGATTGCTTCCCTAAATCTTGAATCTTGAATCTATAAAGTTTATTGAGGAAAGAAATCGATAGAGTTTTGCTAGTGTGCTAGTTTTTTCTTGTGAATAAAAGTGAGGGGGTTAGCCTCTTATTTATAGTAGTTGGAACGGGTTAAAACGCATCGGACTAATAATCTTTTATTTAAATTAAATCCGAGTCGTTCCGGTCTAAGGAAACCCTAGCCGCTTAAACTTAACCGGTCGATCAATCCTCCTTGGTTGGTCGACCGGCCCAATAAAGACAGTCGACCTGCCTTCATTCGTGGCCGAAATTTATTTATTATCGTTTATTTATATTTATTAGATTTTTAAACTTAACGTTAATGGTTCCCTAATGTTTAATTATTATTAACGTTAATTTTTAAAATATTTATTTTGAATTATTTCCAATTCAAAATTTTCAGACGTTGATAACTTCTCCATTTGAACTCCGATCGTGAAACTTTATATATGAAAGTTGCTCAGAAAATTACCATGAATACAATGATGTAACTTTCATGGTCAAATTCTAACATTCACAATATTCTTGTTTTTAGCTTTATTATTAATTAATTAATTTCTTATTAATTTTTACATGGTGTTATAGCGATGTTCTTATAATAGCCGTAACTTGAGTTTATTACTGTTATGACTGCATACCTCATTGGGAATTGGATCCAGAGATGTTGGAAAGTTTGACTATCAAACCTATATTGATTGAGAGGATTGGCACTAATCAGACTGTGATGCTAGACGAGCAGAGCTCATGGCAAAGATGGAAGAAGGAGTAGCGTTTGAGGAGATGAAGCAGTACAAACTCGATCGAGATGGTTATCTGTAA
This sequence comes from Allium fistulosum, assembly GCA_030737815.1. Taxonomy (NCBI): domain Eukaryota; kingdom Viridiplantae; phylum Streptophyta; class Magnoliopsida; order Asparagales; family Amaryllidaceae; genus Allium; species Allium fistulosum. The sequence continues at coordinate 1,082,056,736 of CM060902.1, forward strand.
CGACCCAGAATTTTGAACAAATTAAATTGAGAATATTTAATTAATTTTAAATATTTGAACGATGATTTAATTTGAATCCCGATATAACTCTGAATTTTGCGAATAAACTTTAAAATTTAATCTGTTGAATGTTGAATAAAAATTCGAATCTTCAATTTTAAGTTGAAGAAAAATATTTCAAAAGCTTTCAAATTTTATATTGATGATACTGAAGGTAATAGAACTTTCAAAATTGAGTTTGAAACTGTTCTGTTCAGTTTTGAATTTTATTGTTCGAATCGATATTTAAAAATAGCCGTCCGAGGCACAGTCTCGGAATTCGACGAAACCAGTTTCATTGGGTCCGTAATAGTTTGTTATTACCGGATTTCAATTTTCGTATTTTTCGGTGTTTATATGTGAGCACACGACGTGTAAACGCATCAAAATTTATTCGAATTCGAATTTAAATTTAAATTTGTCACACATCACCACGTTTTCGTTCCTAACAACACGCTCCCTTGTTTCAGCCGAGCATCATGGAAGAAATCGTGTGAAGCATGCTGCTTTCATTTTTAAATATCCCTGAACCTTCGTTAGCTTAAATCAAAACCCATACCTTCGTTCAAAAATCAAGTAATGGCCGAGTTCTTTTCATTCGAAAATCAATTCAAATCAAATGCCTTTCCCAACAGAGCCTACTTTCTTTTTCAAATCAAAACTGGATTGCGCAGTTCAAAATCCTCGAATCAGTTCGTCTCAAAATATAATGACCGAAGCCCTCTTTCTCGTTCTAAAAACAAAAACAAAAAAATCAAAGAAGTTAATGGCCGCTCCCTCTCAGCTCGCGAATCATCGTGATTTTAAATTGAATCAAATCGAGCGGCAAACTTTGCGAGGTCGGAACGGCGACGCGCGCGCATAGGCCGAGGTGGCAGCTAGGGGTTGGTGGATGGAGTCGCGATTGGTCGCGGCGTGAGGTCGAGGGCGAAGTAGCAACGTGAGGCGACGTGGTCGCGAGAGGAGGGAAGCGCTGTGATTCCAGAGTCGTGATTTTTGGTTCGTCGAAGTGAAGGCAGCGGCGACGAGGTTGGATTGTTGGGGGTCTCGCGACATTTGTGATGGGTTCGAGCTTCTCAGGGGATCGCGAGGTGGAAGTATCAGCTGGGTTCGCGGGAAGGCGACTCGCGAGTGTTTCTATAGCGGTGAGGTAGTTTATTTTGAGAAAATTTAGTTTTATATTTCAAAGTTTAAAACTGGCAAAACTGTTGTTTGAATAGAAGTTGCTATAAAACAGAGAGAATTTTATCAAGTTAAATTTTACATTTACAGTTAAAAATATATACATATGTAAAACAGTAAATATATATACATATGGGGATAAGCTTTTGGAATTGGATAATTTTAAAATGTTAGGTTTACTGAAAATATAGAGATTTTTAAATGCTGTAGAATTTATAAAAGGAAATTTAGTTTTAAACTAAAAATTTTAGCTAAACGAATTTATTAATGGAAATTGATTGGTTTGATAAGTCTATTTGATTCGTTTAGACACTAGAAATGAATTTATAAAAGGAAATTTAGTTTTGAATTTAATTAATAGTAAAAATATTTATTTAAAAGGAACTTAGTTTTAATTGAACTTTTTGTTAATTTAAATTATCAAATAAAAGCCTGTTTAAAATTAAAAGTGTTATTTTAAAATAAAATCACGAGTTAATTTTAAGTATTCAAATATTAATAATTTGTATAATATTTATACAAGGTATAAATCAAGTCAAGATAATTGGGTCGAGATTGGAAGCAGATTGCAAAATAAAAGGCTAAGGTGAGATCTTCTCACTCAAATGTAAAATTGATGTTTGCAGTTATTTATTGACTGATTGATTGACTGTTTGGATGTGATATTAGATATAGTAGGATATATCTATATATATATAGCAATATATACATATTGGCATATGCATATATTGGATTGATTGATTTCCCGCCTCGTATAGCGGATGAGACCCTATTGCGCCGTTAGTAAGCGGATATATTTATAAAACCCATATACCGCGATATTCCACCTCGAAGTGGAATTGGTATTGTGCTAACGTCTTTGGATGCAGGGAAACAGGTTGGAGGGATCCAACTGGATTCCTCACCAGTATTTATTTATTTACAGATATTGTGATGTATTCTGTTATCATATATTGATATATGATGTTTGTTGTTGTGACTAATTGGTGCTGTTGCATCATCGGATTCAAGTTTTGAAGTTTAAAAATAACGACCTTTACTTTAAAAGGATTTTTAAAGTGATTTTTGAAAATATACGTTTTATGGAATTTTTGAATTGATTTATAAACGTTAAGATTTTAAAGTTATAAAAGTTAAGATTTGTGAATTATAACCAAAAGGTAATTTCTTTTGAAATAAATAGTTAAGAAATTTATAAAATGGTTTTAATTGGAATTTTTGAATTATTAAAAACGATGTATGTAAAAGATGTACAAGATTGATATTTATAACTTTAAAATGTTGGTATTATAAAACGAGTTTTTATAAGCGTTAAAATGAATTTTTAAGAATTTATAAATAAATGAGATTTATAAATTGTGAACTTATAAATGGAAATGATTTTGTAAAATAAAGGAATTATAAGTATTTAACTTATAATTATGGATTGTTGGTATAAGATTTGAGTTATGAATCGAATTGTTAATAAAGGAGATTTATTAAATTGAAGTTGTTAGAAAATAGAAATAGAATTTATAAACGTTGTTTTATAAATTCGAAATCAATTGGATTTGATAAATTAAAGATAGAAGGTTGTTAAAGGAGATATATTCGCGATTTTGGATAGCGAATTATTATTGAAATAAAATGTGTAGAAAATAGTGAAATGTAATTAGTGAAGTATATTCACGATTTTGGATAGTGAATATATCATTAAGTAAAATGGATAGTTTTGGGAAAGTGACATTGAAAATGAAGTTGAACATTTTAAAGATATTTTTAAAAATGTATTATGATATCGAATACATAGATTTCAACATTTTTATTGTTGAAATAGACGTTTTCGAAAAATAAGGAAATGGTGGACTATAACACTGTTGTATAGTAAATGATTTCCGAAAGGAAATGTTTTTATATAGTATTGGGATTTATATATCTATCTAAATCCGAATCCCTATACTAGTGATTTCGAGTCGTCGTAACGATGTTTTACGCAACATTCGTTTTGACTCAAATAGATGTTAAAATTTATGATTTCCTTAAAGAATGAATATATACTTAATATTGATTTAAGTATATCGAATATTTTCAAATGTTGAAAATAAAAAGATTTGTGAAATACTTATTATTAAATAAGTAAGGAAATGCTTTTCCAATATGAAATGAAATGTTTTTGAGATTTTATCTTCTTACAGATAAAATGAAATTGAATATTTGAAATCGATTTGAGAATCGTATATCAGTAGATATTTTGGAAATATAAATTCAATATGGAATTTATAAAGGAAATGGAAACTGTTTAGAAAAAATAAACGTTGGTTTATTTTTGAAGTGTGGAAATTATATATCTAGTCAAGATATTTTTGGAAAATAAATAATTTGGAAAATTATTTGGAATCTGATGATGTTGCGCATCTTTATTGATAGTTAAATAACCGACTATCAATAATTACCTTGAATGGTATTTGTTGTGAATTGGATGAATTTGAATGCCACACTTATTTTTGAGTAATCGCTCACTATTCGGGTTAGCCAGGAAAGGACCATGGGGTCGTATAACCCATTCCGAATATGTGATAGGTCGTTATGAATTGCATTTGAAGACCGGTGTTGAAGACCGGATATTTTTGAAAACGGAAGGATTACCGTCGAGTTACTCTACATCGGCTGATCTCCGATTTAGAGGTTTTATCACCCTTAGTGACGGGAAGTCCTGACATGATTGAAAATTATCCGGAATTGCAAGGGCTTCGTGAGAAGTGCCTTCGGTTCTGTTCGATCCCGGAACAGACTTGTATGGTTGTGTGTCTGACGTTACAGATTGAGATATAAAGCCGATTTCTTTCAAATACATTTCTGTTGGTGGCGGAGAATTTATTCTCTTAGCTTAACACCCTTCTCTGAGACGTACGAGCTCAGAGGTTATGTAGTTGAAATTTATCAGCAATATATTCCCAATTTGGTAACGTGGCATACTGAGTGTTGCTGTGAAATGATCAGTGTTTGATCATTTGCGATATGATCATTTGTTTGATCTTATATCTTTGTGATCATAGGTTGATCATTTGTTTGACCCGAAGCATGGCTTTTTGAGAAGCGTAGCTTTGTGGACGAGACTTCGTCGAGCCTCACACCCCGGAAATGGTCGAAACAGGAAGGATGCAGCAAGGTTCTAGGGAGTAGCGCCCCTTAGTGTATGTCATTCCTTCTGGATAAAGGTGGTATCATGGTATGGAGCCCAGATACTTAACCTCTGTGGTTACTGCATTATTATTATTATGTGGTTTGTTGCGAATCGGGGATCCTCGGGAAGATCGGTTACGATCGGGGGATGACATATGCGTGTCAGTAGTTACCTATTTTTGCAGAGGTAACCCGGGCTTGTGTTGGCAGAGATCTAACCGTAACGTTAGGTTCTCGGGTCGTCTATTCTAGGGACGTACCCATCGTGGAAAAGGAAGTTCCTTAGCCTGACCATTTGTTGGAAATCCAAAGAAACAATACGAGCCTTGTACGGTTTTAGTTGTAGAACCTGCCATTTAATATGGTAGCTATAGTAGGCATACTATAATGGTACCTATGTCGGCTAAGATTAATATTCTACTTTCGAAATGTTTTCTACACTATGCACTAATAATAATATCAAAAAGAATTTGATTTTTGCGTAGTAAGCATCTTTGACTATCATAAGGAGAAATCTTCTCCAATTCTGCGTTTGCATTGTGTGTGTGGCAGGAGGCCTTATGGTAGTTTCATTTTCAAAAGCATTGCGAATTGACATTAAAGTTTTTCCCTGTTGTTTATTTTAAAGATAAACTGTTTTACGATCTCACACCAGTCACCATGACTGACTCGGAGTTTATTGTTTCCCTTCTAAACTCTGGGTGCCCACCAATTTCCACACGGGCAGTCTAGAGTTAGATTATCAGGATATTCTGGATATTCTGGAGCTTTGGAAGCAAGATGGATGACGAGACGTAGTATTTGTATCTGATATTATTTGTTCCGCTGTGTATTCTGTATTAGGACAAGTTTATATAACTGTCCATTGTTGTATATTGACTCTGATTGATGTATGTATAAACTGATATAGTTCTTTTGTTTAAAGATTATTCATTTATCTATTATATATTGTTCCGCTGCGAATGTGAGATTCTGATATTGTTATTGTTTTCTGTTCTGTGTTTTCTGTTGTTGTTCTTCTTTCTTTTTCTTCTATCTTTTCCTCTACCTCTTTTTTTTTCTTTCAAAACATTAAAGTTCGCGTTTTCGCCATTCGACTTTTCGACAGTTGGTACAGTGGACGTATCGATGTCGAGTTTTCGGAAGACGAATTTGCGGGTCTTTACAGGTGGTATCAGAGCATATGGTTAAGCGACAACCCTGCTCTGTTGGGTGTTACTCATTAGAGATAGAGTCAGTAGTACTCTAGAATGAGTTGAGTGTAATAATAGATACGAGCGCGTATTTGTTAGTGAATATAAAAATGTTTTATATTGTGTTTGCTTATCCGTTGAGATGTTTGTAAATTTTGGTCGGTATGTGGGACGCCATATTATCGATAGGGATTTCTAAACACTTAAACGAGGCAAGACGACATAGTATTGTTTTAAAATAGGGTGAATGAAATAATTTTGCCCAAAACTATTTTTGTATAGAAAAGAAATAATTTTCTATGAATTATTATAGTATATGGATGTTTGGTTGTTAGAAAGTGATAATATTGAAATGTTATCATTATTATATGAAATTGAATAAGAAATTGAAATTATAAACTCCAAAGTTAAGAAATAAAATTCACATATACAAATGAAATTTAAAGAATGTAAATTATAAATGTGAATTGTAATTTAAAATGGAATTCCAGAGAAGTATTTGGAAATGTTTTGAAAAGAATTTGAAAATTTTGGGGATTTGAAAAGTTTAAATCTTTTTGGAGTTGAAAATAAATTTCAAAGGTTTTGAAAAGTATTCTGAAGGGATAAAAGCTCTAAACTCTTTTCGGTCGCTGGAAAATAATCCTGATGATGGTGGCCACATCATTAGAATTCATTTTCGGGTTTCCAAAAGAGAAATTGCTGTCAAATTGTTTTAAATGGAAGTTGTTTGAAAAATTTGGGTTTGGTTTTGAAATTCAAAGAAAATTTGAATTGTTTTCAAAAATGATTTTTGAAATGTTGGTAAGACTCTGGAATACTATGTAAAAATATTTATGAAATATTATCAAGTTGATAACTTATCACATATTTGAAATCTGATTGGAATTAAGTTAAATGAAATTAAATTGTGTTTGTAAATGAACAAATGGGATAACATTTGTAAATAAATAAATTAAAACTTGAATTGTGAACTAAATAAAAGAATGGTTCGAATTTGCAAATATATTCAAGTAAGTAGAAATAAATTTTTGAATGAATGGAATTTACAGTTGCTAGTAAATAAAATTGAAGATGAATGTTAAACTTTGTTTTGAATTTGTTAGTAAATGTAATTCAAGCTGAAAATTGGAAATTGAAATTTGAAATGGATTAGTAACTGAAACTAATTTAAAATGGTGCAGTTATAAATGAAAGGTAATTGATGAAATTCAATATTCGGAATAGAAGATAAAATTGAATTCGAATAGAAATTTGAATGCAAAATTGAATGAAAAGAATATATAACTTCAACAGTGAATTAGAGATGATATAAGAAGTATATATAGAAAATTTTGTAATAGAATTTGCAGAATGGTTTGAATATGTAACTAGATATTATGGCTAGTAGGATATACAGGTGTATAAAGGAATTGGAATTTTGATTTTTGAAGATAAAATTGAATTGCTCGACAAAAGGTAAGTATTTATATTTCTATATGAGATTTGATGACTTTCTTGTTTAGCCGCTTGGCTTTTTCTTTTCTTTTTGAAATATGAGAGTCCGTAGGGACGTTTTGTAGTCGTACCATATTAGCCGCGCAAAGGAGACGCGGGCGAAATTTTTCGAAAATTTCGAGTGTTAGAAAATTTTTGAGAAAATTTTGAAAGTATAAAATTTGAATTTAAATTTGAATTTTGAAGTAAAACAATGTTGTTTGAAACTTATAATTGAAATTGGAGAGTTAGTTAAATTAATAACGAATCTTTAGTAGAAAGATTTGTTTTGATAAATTGATAAAACTATTGAATTGTGGAAAATAATAGACGAGTTAAGAACATTTTTTCCTAACTTGTAATTTCGAGGACGAAATTCTTTTAAGGAGGGAAGTCTGTAACGACCCAGAATTTTGAACAAATTAAATTGAGAATATTTAATTAATTTTAAATATTTGAACGATGATTTAATTTGAATCCCGATATAACTCTGAATTTTGCGAATAAACTTTAAAATTTAATCTGTTGAATGTTGAATAAAAATTCGAATCTTCAATTTTAAGTTGAAGAAAAATATTTCAAAAGCTTTCAAATTTTATATTGATGATACTGAAGGTAATAGAACTTTCAAAATTGAGTTTGAAACTGTTCTGTTCAGTTTTGAATTTTATTGTTCGAATCGATATTTAAAAATAGCCGTCCGAGGCACAGTCTCGGAATTCGACGAAACCAGTTTCATTGGGTCCGTAATAGTTTGTTATTACCGGATTTCAATTTTCGTATTTTTCGGTGTTTATATGTGAGCACACGACGTGTAAACGCATCAAAATTTATTCGAATTCGAATTTAAATTTAAATTTGTCACACATCACCACGTTTTCGTTCCTAACAACACGCTCCCTTGTTTCAGCCGAGCATCATGGAAGAAATCGTGTGAAGCATGCTGCTTTCATTTTTAAATATCCCTGAACCTTCGTTAGCTTAAATCAAAACCCATACCTTCGTTCAAAAATCAAGTAATGGCCGAGTTCTTTTCATTCGAAAATCAATTCAAATCAAATGCCTTTCCCAACAGAGCCTACTTTCTTTTTCAAATCAAAACTGGATTGCGCAGTTCAAAATCCTCGAATCAGTTCGTCTCAAAATATAATGACCGAAGCCCTCTTTCTCGTTCTAAAAACAAAAACAAAAAAATCAAAGAAGTTAATGGCCGCTCCCTCTCAGCTCGCGAATCATCGTGATTTTAAATTGAATCAAATCGAGCGGCAAACTTTGCGAGGTCGGAACGGCGACGCGCGCGCATAGGCCGAGGTGGCAGCTAGGGGTTGGTGGATGGAGTCGCGATTGGTCGCGGCGTGAGGTCGAGGGCGAAGTAGCAACGTGAGGCGACGTGGTCGCGAGAGGAGGGAAGCGCTGTGATTCCAGAGTCGTGATTTTTGGTTCGTCGAAGTGAAGGCAGCGGCGATGAGGTTGGATTGTTGGGGGTCTCGCGACATTTGTGATGGGTTCGAGCTTCTCAGGGGATCGCGAGGTGGAAGTATCAGCTGGGTTCGCGGGAAGGCGACTCGCGAGTGTTTCTGTAGCGGTGAGGTAGTTTATTTTGAGAAAATTTAGTTTTATATTTCAAAGTTTAAAACTGGCAAAACTGTTGTTTGAATAGAAGTTGCTATAAAACAGAGAGAATTTTATCAAGTTAAATTTTACATTTACAGTTAAAAATATATACATATGTAAAACAGTAAATATATATACATATGGGGATAAGCTTTTGGAATTGGATAATTTTAAAATGTTAGGTTTACTGAAAATATAGAGATTTTTAAATGCTGTAGAATTTATAAAAGGAAATTTAGTTTTAAACTAAAAATTTTAGCTAAACGAATTTATTAATGGAAATTGATTGGTTTGATAAGTCTATTTGATTCGTTTAGACACTAGAAATGAATTTATAAAAGGAAATTTAGTTTTGAATTTAATTAATAGTAAAAATATTTATTTAAAAGGAACTTAGTTTTAATTGAACTTTTTGTTAATTTAAATTATCAAATAAAAGCCTGTTTAAAATTAAAAGTGTTATTTTAAAATAAAATCACGAGTTAATTTTAAGTATTCAAATATTAATAATTTGTATAATATTTATACAAGGTATAAATCAAGTCAAGATAATTGGGTCGAGATTGGAAGCAGATTGCAAAATAAAAGGCTAAGGTGAGATCTTCTCACTCAAATGTAAAATTGATGTTTGCAGTTATTTATTGACTGATTGATTGACTGTTTGGATGTGATATTAGATATAGTAGGATATATCTATATATATATAGCAATATATACATATTGGCATATGCATATATTGGATTGATTGATTTCCCGCCTCGTATAGCGGATGAGACCCTATTGCGCCGTTAGTAAGCGGATATATTTATAAAACCCATATACCGCGATATTCCACCTCGAAGTGGAATTGGTATTGTGCTAACGTCTTTGGATGCAGGGAAACAGGTTGGAGGGATCCAACTGGATTCCTCACCAGTATTTATTTATTTACAGATATTGTGATGTATTCTGTTATCATATATTGATATATGATGTTTGTTGTTGTGACTAATTGGTGCTGTTGCATCATCGGATTCAAGTTTTGAAGTTTAAAAATAACGACCTTTACTTTAAAAGGATTTTTAAAGTGATTTTTGAAAATATACGTTTTATGGAATTTTTGAATTGATTTATAAACGTTAAGATTTTAAAGTTATAAAAGTTAAGATTTGTGAATTATAACCAAAAGGTAATTTCTTTTGAAATAAATAGTTAAGAAATTTATAAAATGGTTTTAATTGGAATTTTTGAATTATTAAAAACGATGTATGTAAAAGATGTACAAGATTGATATTTATAACTTTAAAATGTTGGTATTATAAAACGAGTTTTTATAAGCGTTAAAATGAATTTTTAAGAATTTATAAATAAATGAGATTTATAAATTGTGAACTTATAAATGGAAATGATTTTGTAAAATAAAGGAATTATAAGTATTTAACTTATAATTATGGATTGTTGGTATAAGATTTGAGTTATGAATCGAATTGTTAATAAAGGAGATTTATTAAATTGAAGTTGTTAGAAAATAGAAATAGAATTTATAAACGTTGTTTTATAAATTCGAAATCAATTGGATTTGATAAATTAAAGATAGAAGGTTGTTAAAGGAGATATATTCGCGATTTTGGATAGCGAATTATTATTGAAATAAAATGTGTAGAAAATAGTGAAATGTAATTAGTGAAGTATATTCACGATTTTGGATAGTGAATATATCATTAAGTAAAATGGATAGTTTTGGGAAAGTGACATTGAAAATGAAGTTGAACATTTTAAAGATATTTTTAAAAATGTATTATGATATCGAATACATAGATTTCAACATTTTTATTGTTGAAATAGACGTTTTCGAAAAATAAGGAAATGGTGGACTATAACACTGTTGTATAGTAAATGATTTCCGAAAGGAAATGTTTTTATATAGTATTGGGATTTATATATCTATCTAAATCCGAATCCCTATACTAGTGATTTCGAGTCGTCGTAACGATGTTTTACGCAACATTCGTTTTGACTCAAATAGATGTTAAAATTTATGATTTCCTTAAAGAATGAATATATACTTAATATTGATTTAAGTATATCGAATATTTTCAAATGTTGAAAATAAAAAGATTTGTGAAATACTTATTATTAAATAAGTAAGGAAATGCTTTTCCAATATGAAATGAAATGTTTTTGAGATTTTATCTTCTTACAGATAAAATGAAATTGAATATTTGAAATCGATTTGAGAATCGTATATCAGTAGATATTTTGGAAATATAAATTCAATATGGAATTTATAAAGGAAATGGAAAATGTTTAGAAAAAATAAACGTTGGTTTATTTTTGAAGTGTGGAAATTATATATCTAGTCAAGATATTTTTGGAAAATAAATAATTTGGAAAATTATTTGGAATCTGATGATGTTGCGCATCTTTATTGATAGTTAAATAACCGACTATCAATAATTACCTTGAATGGTATTTTTTGTGAATTGGATGAATTTGAATGCCACACTTATTTTTGAGTAATCGCTCACTATTCGGGTTAGCCGGGAAAGGACCATGGGGTCGTATAACCCATTCCGAATATGTGATAGGTCGTTATGAATTGCATTTGAAGACCGGTGTTGAAGACCGGATATTTTTGAAAACGGAAGGATTACCGTCGAGTTACTCTACATCGGCTGATCTCCGATTTAGAGGTTTTATCACCCTTAGTGACGGGAAGTCCTGACGTGATTGAAAATTATCCGGAATTGCAAGGGCTTCATGAGAAGTGCCTTCGGTTCTGTTCGATCCCGGAACAGACTTGTATGGTTGTGTGTCTGACGTTACAGATTGAGATATAAAGCTGATTTCTTTCAAATACATTTCTGTTGGTGGCGGAGAATTTATTCTCTTAGCTTAACACCCTTCTCTGAGACGTACGAGCTCAGAGGTTATGTAGTTGAAATTTATCAGCAATATATTCCCAATTTGGTAACGTGGCATACTGAGTGTTGCTGTGAAATGATCAGTGTTTGATCATTTGCGATATGATCATTTGTTTGATCTTATATCTTTGTGATCATAGGTTGATCATTTGTTTGACCCGAAGCATGGCTTTTTGAGAAGCGTAGCTTTGTGGACGAGACTTCGTCGAGCCTCACACCCCGGAAATGGTCGAAACAGGAAGGATGCAGCAAGGTTCTAGGGAGTAGCGCCCCTTAGTGTATGTCATTCCTTCTGGATAAAGGTGGTATCATGGTATGGAGCCCAGATACTTAACCTCTGTGGTTACTGCATTATTATTATTATGTGGTTTGTTGCGAATCGGGGATCCTCGGGAAGATCGGTTACGATCGGGGGATGACATATGCGTGTCAGTAGTTACCTATTTTTGCAGAGGTAACCCGGGCTTGTGTTGGCAGAGATCTAACCGTAACGTTAGGTTCTCGGGTCGTCTATTCTAGGGACGTACCCATCGTGGAAAAGGAAGTTCCTTAGCCTGACCATTTGTTGGAAATCCAAAGAAACAATACGAGCCTTGTACGGTTTTAGTTGTAGAACCTGCCATTTAATATGGTAGCTATAGTAGGCATACTATAATGGTACCTATGTCGGCTAAGATTAATATTCTACTTTCGAAATGTTTTCTACACTATGCACTAATAATAATATCAAAAAGAATTTGATTTTTGCGTAGTAAGCATCTTTGACTATCATAAGGAGAAATCTTCTCCAATTCTGCGTTTGCATTGTGTGTGTGGCAGGAGGCCTTATGGTAGTTTCATTTTCAAAAGCATTGCGAATTGACATTAAAGTTTTTCCCTGTTGTTTATTTTAAAGATAAACTGTTTTACGATCTCACACCAGTCACCATGACTGACTCGGAGTTTATTGTTTCCCTTCTAAACTCTGGGTGCCCACCAATTTCCACATGGGCAGTCTAGAGTTAGATTATCAGGATATTCTGGATATTCTGGAGCTTTGGAAGCAAGATGGATGACGAGACGTAGTATTTGTATCTGATATTATTTGTTCCGCTGTTTATTCTGTATGAGGACAAGTTTATATAACTGTCCATTGTTGTATATTGACTCTGATTGATGTATGTATAAACTGATATAGTTCTTTTGTTTAAAGATTATTCATTTATCTATTATATATTGTTCCGCTGCGAATGTGAGATTCTGATATTGTTATTGTTTTCTGTTCTGTGTTTTCTGTTGTTGTTCTTCTTTCTTTTTCTTCTATCTTTTCCTCTACCTCTTTTTTTTTCTTTCAAAACATTAAAGTTCGCGTTTTCGCCATTCGACTTTTCGACAGTTGGTACAGTGGACGTATCGATGTCGAGTTTTCGGAAGACGAATTTGCGGGTCTTTACAGGTTAGCTCCATAAGGATAGAAGATTGCTTGCGCCTGACATTGATGGATTAAGGAATGAGGTATTATAAGAGTGTCATCATTCGAGATTGACTATACATCCCGGTGATAATAAGATGAACTGCAATATGAAGTAGACATATTATTGGAAAAGGATAAAGAAGGATGCCGTTGCATTTATCTCGAAGTGTATGAACTGCCACTCGATAAAGGCGGAGCAAACGAAGCTAAGTGGGTTGATGCAGCCAGTTGAGATTCTCGAATGGAAGTAGAATCAAGTTTTGATGGATTTCATCAATGGTTTGCCGAGGACCATAGGAGGGTATGATAGCTTTTGGATTATAGTAGATAGATTAACGAAGAGTCTTGGTTCATACTCGTCAAGTCTAATAGGACGACATCCAAGTTGACCGAGTTGTATGTGAAGCAGATTATGTGATTTCATGGTATGCCGAAAAAACATTATGAGTGATCGAGACCCTTTGTTCACTAGTGGATTTTGGAAGAACTTATAAGAGACGTCGGGTACAGAGCTGCATCTAAGTACGGCTTATCACCCTCAAACTAATGGGCATATCGAGAGGGTAGATCATATTTTGGAGGATCTCTTTCGAGCTTACACTCTCGACTTTGAAGGCTAGTGGGATGATCACTTGCATTTGGTGGAGTTTGCAAACAACGATAGCTATCAGTCTAGTATCGTTATGGCACCATTCGAGGCATTACACGGTCGGCTATGAAACGCTCTTTCATGTTGGTGGAAGCGGGCGAGAAACTGATATTAGGGCTAGATATGGTTAGGAAGACTTCAGAGAAGACTGAGATCATTGGGCTATAAATTAAGGCTTCTCAAGATGGGTAGAAGAGCTACATTGATAAGAGATTTAGAGTTCTCCATCGGTGATATGTTGTTTGTTAAGATCTCTTCGGTAAAGAATGTAGTTCGATTTGGTAATTAAGGGAGTTGGCACCAAGATTCGTAGGTCCTTATCCAAGACTCGAGAGGATTAGGAACCTAGTTTATAGGGTCGACTTGCCTCAGAAGGTGGCAGACATGCATAATGTACTTTACATTTCTCATTTGTGGAAGTTTGTGCATAGCTTAGTCGTGATTGTTTCATCAGATCAATTGGATGATATCAAAATTGAACCAGAAGCTTTTAGACCTCATAGGCCTAATCGTATTGTTGGACGTGATAGAAAACATATTAGAAGAAAGACGACAGAGTTGATGAAAGTTCAATGGAGTGAAAGTGAAAGCTATCGTATGTGGGAAACCAAGGAGAGCATGAGGATATCTAGAGCTCTTTACTTGATAAGGCTTTCAGTTTATCACATTTACTTTCACTTTTTGATATTATGAAGGATAGCTTAGTATCTTGCATGCTAGGATATAAATTGATATATTTGATTGCTTATGATTGCATGGTAGGATATTTAATGATTAAGATGATTGTTTACGACTTTTAGGCATGCATGGTAGCTATGGTTGATTATTCTATGTTTGTGTTGAGGATTTCGAAAGCGAAATTTATAAAGGAGGAGAATATAACGATCCGTGTTTTACATATCGGAGGATCGTAAAATATTAATTTTATATTCATATGAAGTCGTATAACTCTATAACTATGAGAAATATTTCTAATGACATTTTTCACATGTATAATTTCTATTGGACGGTTTGACCTTGAAAATATGATAAGGCCATAACTTTTAATAGGTGCCTAAATAGATTCTAAAATCACTTCCATTGGAAAGATATGATGGTTTCTCTTTCTATAGAGTGGTCTTAAAAAGACTTTGGACTTACCATGTGGAAGTTATGGTATTTAAAGTTCTGATGTATTTTAGCTAGATTAGTGCGTAATTAGCGAGTGTTTGGTGCAGTCCATTAATCCAACTCGATATTAGGGTTAATTCCACCTTCCTTCAACTGCCACTAATCACTTTACTTCATTTCTAATTACCTCCTAACCTCCATTAATCAAATTAGACCTAAAAACCACTATTTCTTTAAGTTAATTACCATAATTAAGAGATTTAAGGGTGGTTAGCAAAGAAGAATTGTAGATCTACTATTTGAAGGCTTTGTAATTTGGATGATTGTTGTTCTGCTTTAGATTTTCCAAGGGATTTGTATGCTTTTCTCCAAGGTGGGTGATTTTACTTCTCTCACTATCATATGCTTATCTATATAGTAAAAACATGATTTTAGGATGATTTCTCAGGTCTAAATGTTTTAAATCTTCGATATAATGTTAATAACACCTTAGAACTAGATTTAAAAAGACAGATTTTGATTTTGATTTGTTTTACACTAGTTACCAACCATATCGTCACTTTTACTATAAATCAGATCTATGAAGATATATGCTTTTGAATCATGTTTGGACTGATTTCATGTGCTGTTTGGATGTTATGCTATGACGTTTGATGATTGTATAAAGTATTTGATATATTTGCTAGTCGATTAGGATAGTTAGAAATATGGTCGTCATTTTTGACAAATCAATGTCAAAAATGTTTAAAACATGATGTGGCTAAATTATGATGTTTTTAAAAGCTATGAAGACTCCAAAACAGATCGCACATGATTTGAAGTTGATTTGATGGGTTAAAATATGGTTGCTTATAGCCAACAAATATGGTCGGTGGTGGAGGAAAATGATATCGTGGTGGAGCATATGATGGAAATCACATGGGAACTTCAAGTCGGGGCTAGAGAAGTGGAGTGATGGAGATTTTGGGAGAAAATGCAATTAAGTAACATGGTTGGTATAGACTAAGTTGGACCCAAGAAATTGTGCAGCGGCTTTGAATAAATAGGAAGGTGGCTCCGAGTTTTGCTCGGACATGAAGTACTTAGCCAAATTGGCCAATTAAATCATGTCGGCATGGAATCTAATCATGTCAATACCGACATGATGGGAGGTCATTAATTTATGACCAAAATTTGTAGAGGCGTGGGTGATGCTTTGGGGATGGTGCTATGTGCGTTCGTTTATTTGTTCAATGTTCAATTTCGACGTTGTGGCACGATGAAGAATGATAATTAACGATGGAGCAACGATGTGACGCTTCGATGTGATCAGAACTTTAAGATGAGGATTCTAGGATTAATGAAGGATGTTTCGAAGTGTTCCGATGATAATGAGATGATGATGGGAGTCATGATGATCTAAACGGGCAATTTCAATGAGGAGAGCTCGTGGGTAGGACAATGATGTGTTCTACTATAGATGAATGGTATAAAATAGAACGATGATAGGTTCAGGGACGTGTGCGAAGGGATGGATGATACTCGAAGGCTTCTAGGAGTACTTGTAAAAAAGGGAAATATGGGGATGTCCAACCGGATTATGATGGTGTCTAGATCCTTATGATGGTGGATTTCCCTGGACAATATGCAGATAGTCTAGTTTCTTGTCGTACGAAGTGGCATGGATTCAAATAATGAGAAACAAAGACTTTTTTCAATGGTCTTTGGCTTATGTGGGTGGCGTTTGAGCTATCTTAGATCCAAAGCACTGAGTAATGTGAGGGTTGTTTGATGGATGTTATATTTGCCATGTTTTCTTATCACTATAGGGATGTCATAAGATGTAGATATTGTAGATATGGATACCTAGACTCTTAATATCGTACTTTTGATGTAGTACACTTTTATAATGATTGTAGATTTGCATATATTGTTATGTGCTAACCCTTTGGATGCAGGGACATGTCATGTATGATTCTCCATAGAATATATCATTACTATATCCGTTTTCGAAGTATTTTGAGATTGTTTATTGCTTATACCAGATTATTGTCTGGCTCGAGGTTTTATGCTTTGCTTATTATCTCAGGTACTCTTAAATAATTAGACTAGACGATCGGTTTATCATAGCACGCATCGCAGTGCAGGTGGACTAGTAGGAGGCTATGCTTTGACGTACATTATATTTATGGAGCTACTATTTCCGTTATGCAACACTGTGGAGTTGTGTAATGTTTGACCTCTTTATTTAGAGGCAGATATTTAGGGTTTATTTATCAGTTGCCTAAACTCTATTTTTAGTTTGTATAACTTTGTTGGACTTATGTTCTGGTCTATGATAGTTCATTTAGTTATATTTCTGTCCCGTCTGCTTTTATATCTATAATTGATTTTATATTTTATTCGATACGCAGTGAGATATACGTAGGGATGATAATAGGGTGGATTGGGGCGGGTTTTCTATGCCCCAGACCCTCTTCGAATTTTTTAAACCCTGTCCCAGACCTGCCTCGTAGACCCTGTGTGAGTTTAGACTTTCGCCTCGTACTCGAAACCTATACAAATCAGGGTAGACCCGTCCCATCCGAAGACCCGGTGAGGCTTTCACATATTCATTCAGAATTATGTATTAATGTACATATATATATATTTATTTTGTAAGAGAGATTGTCACTAAACGATACAATATCTTTATAATGATAAGTAATGTAATAAAAATGAGGTGTATGATAACGGTTGAAGAAAAACATGCATAAGTTATTATATAATTATTAATGATGCAACTTAATATTATAAAAGTTATATAACTTATTGAATGAAACATTAGAATATCCATGTTAAAAACGCTTATGTAAAAAAGAATTAACAAATCATTGTTATAGTAACAAAGCAATTTTATGAGATCTCAATAGTGTGGGTCGGATTTGGATGGGCCAGTCAAGCCCCGACCTGATCCTAGATCCGAAGCTCTTAAGAACGGGACATATGTTTATCCCCCTGATGACCCAATGTGGTCGGTTTTGGCGGGCCAAAATAGGGGCCGGTCTATCGGGTTTAAACCCTAGACCCGTCTCATTGTCATTCCTAGATATACATGACAGGTTCTGTGATTATTTTAGTTATTTCATCTTTGATGGCTGTTCTAGGGAACCGCCGTAGTGGACTAATAATTGGGTATGTTGAGTGCAAAGGGGTAGGGTGGTTGTCACAGATACAAAGGGGCATTTTATTTATTCTAGGTCGAAGACAATTTACAGTAAAAGTGTGATTTGCTATGGTATAAACAAAAGCCAGGGCAAACATTGGATCATGTCGGCATTTATTTGCGTAGTCTAGTATTCACATGGACAGTTGTATGTAGCTATACCAAGAACGACTTCCCTTAATGGTCTCAAAATAATGATTGAAAATCAAAGTGAAGGCAATGGAATGTTCGCTCAGAATATTATGTACAAGGAAGTATTTAGAAATCTAACAGGGACTTTGCATGAAAGGTTCCTATTTTTTATGTTGTTACAATAAAAGTCCCTGTATAAATAAGTATGTAAATTAGGTCCTAGTTTTTTCTAAATAAGAAAGTGAAAATTAGTTTGTGCTTTTTAAAAAATTTAAAATTTTAGAAAAATTTCAAAATTAGAAAGTGCAAACTAGTTTGTGCTTTTCTGATAGAAAACGCAAGTTACCTTGCGCTTTTCAAAAAAAAAATTAAAAAAAAAATTAAAAATCAGAAAGCGTAAACTAACCTGCGTTTTTCTGATAAAAAATGCAAGATGACTTGCGCTTTTTAAAATTTTCAAAATTTCGAACAATATTTCAAAAACAGAAAAGTGCAAATTACCTTACATTTTCTGTCAGACAAGAGCTAACATACCACCAACCTAGCATCTTTTTGCTGACTTGTTTCAGTTGGTTACATGTAAATTTACTTCTTAGCTTTGTTTTCTCTTTCATATTCACGGAAAACCAAGAAACTATAGATTATTTACCAAATACCACCGAAGATGGGAATTGATAAGCTGTAGACGGTCCTAATTTTTTAGTTACATATGTACATGTTATGTTTGTCCTATCATTATACAATTTGTCATGCTTACCGCATTAGACTGACGAATTCGTGTATTTTCTTTTTAACATTCATTTTGTTGATACGACTGTTAGTATTTATGAACTGCAGCAGTTGTTTGAATTTGAATCTTAACCCCACTACCGTGATATCAATTTAGGTCTAATTTTATTTTCCACTATCAAACCAGGTTAGTTCTCTCAATTTTGGTTGTTTATATAATTATTTCCTCTACGGCAATATAGTGTGTATATGTGTGTGTTTATATATATATATAAACTCAATGCATACCTTCAACTTTACAGAAATGTGAAATATCTATCAGTAAAAAGTTTGTACAAAGTAAATTTATAACAAACTTTGGGTAATGGTTTTGAATTCGTTTTGGTTAATGTAACATAAATATCAGTATCAGGATATGTTTATTGAAAACTAGGTATTGGTTAATGTTAACGCCTTTAGCCATGAATGTAGTTTTTAGATTGAAGTCATTGTATGTTTACATGTTCATTCTCTGTTTATCTGCTGTATACCACATGTTAGACGAACAAAGAGGCTAACAACAAAGTTGTATATCCAGATTCTTGCAGTTGATTAGTAATTCGTATTATTAATTTTACTGTGACAGTGGATTCCTTTGTTTTTGCTGCATTAAACACATAAGCACTTCTGTTTCCTCACTATTTTCGATGTATTTTCAGCTTCTGAATATAGGTGTACATTCATTACAAATTGTCTCTTTGGTTCTGTTTGAAAATGATGTGAAGAAACTGGTGTATGTGTCTCCTTTCCTTATCCCTAACCGTGTTGGAAGTAATGTAGTTCCCCACCTGTTCCATGAATTCATGGGATTCAATGTGATCTCCTACTGGAGATTTATTTTTTCCTATGGGCTATACTGCCTACCATAATAATTTCTAAGATGTTAAACAATATATGAACAACCAACATATTGGGCTGATGGTGTTAGTACTTCACCATTTTTAGTGATGATCAGGCGCGCCTGTAGTCCACCTCTTCAAAAATTCTTTTTTCTTTCTTTCATGATGCATGGTAATGATATGTTCCGGACTTTATTTGTAACGAGACAATTCTCGAACATGTATTGGTCAGAAATTCTACTACTCACGTATAAAACTCAGCTAATCGTTCTAGATTTATTAGTTTGGTCAGCGTAGATGTACGGTCTATATGTTGTGTCACAAATTAGTGTAGTTGATCGCATTTTTCTTATGTTATTTGATTTAGTCTTTGCTTTGAACCAGTCTTGAGTTTATTTAGGAATAAGTTTAGAAGCTGTTATAAATGAACTAAACTACTTTGTATTGTTTCCATTTTTTTGTTTCCTGCATAAATAAGCACACTGTTAACCCAAAAAATTGATCAACACCTTGAATTGAATGTGCACCGGCCTTGTTTATCAAGACAAATAAGATAACAAATAGGGCTGTCAATAGATACTGGAAAAATCCAAAATCCGTCCGCATCCGCATCCGAAAAGCAGATATATATCCGATATCCGGAAAAACGGATGCGGATGCAGATATGAAAACATCTACATCCAAAAATTATCCGTCTGGTATTTTTCAAGATTATAGTTTAAATTATGTGTATTTTATTACAGTGAAAGATATTTATTTATAGTTTTATTAATTTAGAAGTTTATATTATACGCACTAAATGCTTATTAATTGCTCAAAACTATTTATTACCATTATACTTGTTTATTTTTAACACTTTTATAACAAATGAGATTGAAAAAAGTTTATGTTAAACTAGAATTTTTCATTTATATTTCTTGATTTATCGGTCGTTAGCGGATAGAATAATTATCCGATATCCGTTTGTAGCCGCGGATGCAGATATCCGATATCTGAAAATGATTTCGGATGCGGATGCAGATATGACACTATCCGCATCCGAAAGTATCTGTTGACAGGCCTATATACAAAAGCAGTAGTAAATCGCAAAAAATAAACGAACAAGAAATTTTTATAGTAGTTCGACTGTTAACGAAGCATACGTCCAATTTATAACTTTTGTTATTAAATTGACTATTGATCCCAAGTACAAATTGATTACAATTCTAACAATTTGAATATAAAGATATCAGGCCACCATTGATGGAGACAAAAGGAAGGATCTCAATAGTCCCTTCACAGCTATTGTGAGGGAGAAGAAAGTTGAAGAATCTTCGTAATAGAGTTGCTTCAGTGATCAGAGCAGCCAGCCTCCTTTTTGTTGAAGGTAGGATGATATTTATAGAATTTTGAGAGCACTTGGATCGAAACCAGAGCACCAGAGGCTTCTAATCATCAATAGGAGGCAGCACATGAATTTTGGGGGTAAACCGAGCTAACTGTTTGGATCGGTACCAGTCCAATTGGATCAGATCGGTACCAATCCAAATAGTTGTGCAATTTCTACGCAGTTTTCATCCCGCAAGCTTCCTTATATGCTAGTGAGGCTTCCTTTGTAATTTCATGACTTGTTGACTTGTTTTGATGATGAATCACTAGTAGGTTAGATCAGACTAGAACCTGCATAGGACAAGTCCCGACTTCTTCAACTCAGATGCTCAGAATGTTATCAAATTCAGTAGATAAGCTTAGAAGTGATGTAGGGACATAATGCAAGTGGTTTGGAGTACCGACGAGTCAATAATTTGGATCGGTACCGATCCAATTGGACCGGATCGGTGCCGATCCAAATACTTGACTTATTTTTATCCCAAATTCCCAAGATTCATTTGTCATGTTCTTTTAGGTTTTCCAGCCAAGTTTCGAGTCGTTCGCATTTACTTTGAATGTTCTAACTCCTTTTGAATTCTTCTTGGTTAGAAACCCGGTTAACATTTGCCCCCCCAGAGCATACTTTTGTCAAAAACAGGGCATGCTCTGGAATTATTCATCTTTCGGTTTCCACTTCGTGGAACTTTATTAGTCGTATCTAGTATCCTCGAGTAGTTGCCTATGACACCCTGGCTAACTATCCAGTCCTTAGTGAATATCCTCTGTAGTCATAATTACTGGATGATCCCGGCTTAGTGACTCCCAGGATGGGTATGGATATCGAGTTGAGCAAACAAGGAAAGTTTAAGACCTTTTGGGGGGAATTATTGGATCGGTACCGACCCAATTTGTTCGGATCGGCACCGATCCAAGTACTTGGAAAAACTTTTAGCTCTTATATATATATATATGGGTCGGATCTTCCATTCCTCATTTCATACTGTCCGAGCCGGGCCGATCCGATCCAAGAAAATCCCCAGCCGATCCAACTGCTGTCGCCACCGGAGCACTACCACCAGCGATCTTTACCTCTAGCATCGCCAACCACCTCCTTTAGAAGCTCTTGTCGCCGTTCTCTTGCCGTGACTTCACCTGCCCCAAGCCATCTCTGATCCACTTGTTGTCGATCCGGAGTATTGTGATCAAGCTATCTTGGATCGAAGACTTTACCATTACTCTTCTCAATCTCGAAGGTGAAGGTTGGTGAAGTGAGTTTCGGTGCAATACTATGTTATCAATTGGTTAGGTTGTGTTAGCGATGGTCGTAGTGGAAGATCCGGGCTAGTTGCGATTTTGGGGAAGAAGATAGTAAATTGAGTTTGAAGTTCTTCACGGAGCGATGCCAAGGTTTTGCTCCGCTTATTGGTATGTTTTGCTACCTTCATCCTCAAAATCAAAATTAGCTTGTACCGAATTTCGCGGTCGATTCCGGCATGACATCTCGCGGATTACAGATTGATTTTGGTTTTTCTAGGAGGTGATAATAACTTAGGATAGTGTCTTGCGTGCAGCATAGGTTGTTATCATCTTCCAAGAAACAAAAATCGACTTATGTTGATAATTTCCTTCTTGATCCGGAACCACCAATCCCCAGTCGCTTGATTTGGACTGGACTTGTCATTGCACAGTCGGCGTACCTAGAATGGAAAGAACTTTCCGTGTTGCATTGGACAACGGATCCGTTATCAGTCCTTGATCGATAACGGGTAAGTGTAGATGAAAATACATAAACAACTGATAAGGATTGCCTTTTCCGATGTGAGCGAGCCATCTACACAGAATGGTCAGCCCGCAGCGTTCAGGATGTCGCGCCCGTTCTCGCATAGATTACACATCGCACACACTCACGGTTAATGCTTGGAATCTGATCGGTGACTGATACGCATCAATCATCTTCCGAATTCCAAGTACCATCCGTTTTAAGGGTTTATAGTTTATAATTATGCACACTGACCATTTTGAACACAAGCTTTCTTATATAGAATGATGCGTAAATCTTCTCGTTGCAAGTAAATCGAAGGGAGTTCACCTGCTTTCGAAGTGGAGTCCTCTTCGATCCCGACTGGACCTGCTACCTCTATAACTTCAGGACATTTTAGCCGCCTAATTCCAGTTAGCCCCATCATCTATTGCACTCCCCCCAACTTCAGGGATCTGCTGGATCCCCCGGAGAAAGCTTCCTCAATTCTTACAAACAGGGCATTGCGAAGCATTTGCTCATAATACTGCATTTTGGAGGATGATGTACTTCTGCCATCAAGAGATCAATTTGCTCATCGACCGCCTCCTGGATATGTGTCCTGCCATCACTACATGTGCATGTACGGTGTGGTGCCTCCATTTAATCAATTTGTAACGGCGACCCTTTAGAATATGGGATTGGCACCATTTCAAATTCTCCCGAATGGCTATCCCATGTTGATCTATCTATATGTTCTGTTCATGCGAACGCTCAGTCGTGCTCCGAACTTCGCCGAGCTACAATATCTTCTGCTATATAAAAAGAGGGAGGCCAACCCATCCCTTATTTACATTGAGGCACAATGTGGCCGAAAGCTCATACTCGATCTCCCTAGCAAAGTCCCCTCATTCAAAAATCAATTTTTCTTCGTCAAGTGTCCCGAGGGGTTCACTCTCTATGGACCACGGGGGTAAGTTTCTCTCACTGGGCATAAAATTTCCTTTAGCTGCTAAAAATTATTCCGAGCGATCGTCTATTCTTTTGCATTCCTTCCAAGGATTAACAAAGATTTAGCACTTGGGCCTATTATCAATGCCCATAAGGCGGTCGATGCCTGAGAGCGCACGATCAGATTTCTGCTCACCGACGAGAATCTTCGTCGATGCGGGCTTTTACATTCCGGGAGATCAGTTGGGTTTGTTAGTGCCCCTCTAGCTCCAAAGCTCAGGCTCACTTAGTTTCCACCTCCTGCGATTCTGACGAAGATGATGAAGAGAAAGATAGCGAATCGTCTGGCGAGTCGGTAGAAACTTCTGAGGAAACCCAAATCCAAATTGAGATTGCCAGTCCGCCCAAGATGCCTCTGATCTCGGAGGAGAAGGAAGAGGAGTTGGTTCATCGGGAAGGTAAAGCTCCGGTAATTGTGAGAAAGGAGAAACCGATGAGGGACTCCCCTAAATCGACGAGGAAGCAGACTTGGATATAGATATCGATGAAGGCGATGTCGATTTGGGTGACAAGTCCCCAGAGTTGAGTCCTGGGCACACTCCATC
The DNA here is from genome assembly GCA_030737815.1 of Allium fistulosum. NCBI lineage: Eukaryota > Viridiplantae > Streptophyta > Magnoliopsida > Asparagales > Amaryllidaceae > Allium > Allium fistulosum. The sequence continues at coordinate 1,082,081,084 of CM060902.1, forward strand.
GCCCCCTCCAAAAGAACACTTTGAAGAAGTCCCTCCTAAAAATGAACCTGCTCCCAGTCATTCGCCGGGAGATGCCGAATTTTACTTCGCAGATGCGAGTGACATCTATGTAGGTGTGAAGGATCAGATAGGTGATACTACTTCGGAAGGGTTGCCTTCTCAGCCTGCCCAAATTGTTCCCACTAAAATAAATATCCCGACATTAATTGGCGATCAATCCGGTTTGTGTTATTCTGCTGGGGTCGTTAAACTGTAGCACACATTTCACTAAGACCGCGCACTTCATTGTTATTCACCTAGATTTTTTTTACTCCATCAAATGTCTTATTTTTCCTAAAGTCATTTTGTTATTTGCTGTAGGGATCATGTCTCGAGGCTTCTATAGTGATCTTAACCGAGCACTCAAGTCTCAGCATTCACCAAGACATTCATCCCGATATTACTCCTCCCGTGAAACTTGTGAAGAAAGGAGGAGAAAAGATAAGGAGGTAGAGGAGCGCCGACAGACTGTGAAGGATCAAGACCGCGATAGAGGAAGCGGCCAAGAAAAAAGGAAAAGCATGATTGAGCGGGAAGACCCGTCTAAGAAGTTAAAGAAAGATCAAGAACGTCTTCCTGCTTCCACTTCCGGAGCCGTGACCTCCTCCACTCACGTTGCTACTGCTCCACTTACAATTTCAAGGCGAGCTCTTTACATTCTTCTTGCCGGTCCTCCTCTTCTACAGGCTACATTTCCCCACTTATTCTTATGGGGGTTGTTTTTGACAAGCCCAATTTGAAGTAGGTTCGCATAGAATCTTACTCACCCCATCTTTAGGCGATCCAAAGAGGCTTGGAGCAGGCCGAGGGGTGGGAGAAACTGTGCATTCAACTTTCTAACATTAACCGAAATAATTACCAGGAGATCTTCTCATTTGAGTATGCAAAGGATGAATTTGAGAAGCAGCTTGCGGACCGCGACTCAGAAATTGAAAGGTTGAAAAAGGAGAGAGACGATGCCTTGAAAAGGAAAAGTAAGAGTGCTTCTTTGTTCAAGGAACTGAAGCAAGCGACTGATCGAGCCGCTCTCGTATTCAGAGATGAGATAAAAATTGTCACGATGACGAGGCGGCTCTGAAAGAGAAGTTAAAGGCAAGTGAAGCGATGATCGATGTGGAAAAGAAAGTCGTAGCTGAACAATCCTAAAAATTGCCTCTCTATGTGCTCAAATTTTGGCTTTGGAGGCTGTGAAAAATCAACTAGCCGTGGAGAAGGCTAGCATGGAGACAAGCTTTTCGATGCTCCAAGATACTTTTGTAAGAAAAATGGAAGGCTTGGATGCCACTATTCTTGATTTCTATATTAACTCCGTGCTTGATCAAGGTAGCCTCGGTTACTTGGGCCATCGTTCCCTCGCATGCTTGTGGTGGGTTGGGAGGAAATTCTAGCCCGGTTCGATTACATGGGTGGCGGCACTACAACAAAACAGGCTTTTTACAACGGGCAATGCCCGTTGTAATATGTGTTCCACAACGGGCAGCGGACCATTGTAATAGGCGATGTTGTAATAGGTCACTCATATTTTACAACGGGCAGTTAATGTTGTAAAGACCGTTGTAGTAAACTTTTTTACAACGCACTTTGACCGTTGTAAAAAACATTTTGACAACGGTTATTGACCGTTGTAATAGAGTATAATACAACGCACTTTGATCGTTGCAGAAAAAATGCAAATTAAAAAAAAATTACAACAACGTATAGGTAGCACATCCATACAAATAATGAATAATTTAACAGTTATAAATATTACGCACAAACAACCAAAATCACATGCGAAAAGACTAAAAGATAGTCATAAAATTCCAACACTCCAAAAAGTCAGATAAGTTTACCTCCCAAATTCATAAAGCATTAATACATAACAGTCGGCTATAAATATCAAGTTCTAAGTACAATCATACTAAACTAAGGATACACTACAACAAAAAGTGTCTTTTATGTGGCATACAGAACTCGCAATTCCCTGCATATCAAAATACATTTATTTCATTAATGTATTAATTACATATACGTATATAAGTAGCATACATAAAAAGAAGGAAAAAAAAATCATTTGTACCTTATTTCCAATAGCAGGGGAATCGCTTCCAAACCATGTATCCTGCCTCTCAGACTGGCAATGAGCAAAACAAGAATTTATAAACATTCCACTTTTTGTGTATGAAGAAAACCCATCCAATACGTTAAGCATTTCACTTCGAAAACCTGCTTTGAGTAGAATATTATGTATGATTGAATGTGGAACATTTACTGTTCTGATCATGCAAATGAATATATGTAAAAGTTACCTTGCAAGAAATTGATCTGATCAGCATTACAATTAGAGTTGTTTAGCTTGCATTGTTTCCAATGACCTAGAGGGTCAGATTTTGATGAAGCTAAACTTTCCTGGAGCTGCAAAATAACAGGAAGAAAAATATAAGGAGATAACAACTGGAAATTAAGGTTAAAAGCTTCTCCTACTGAACAAGACTTTCAGTTTACATAAGCAAGTAAAATTAGTGGTTTACCTGCCATACATCATATGCTGCATTTAGTACAAATAGTGGAGTTTCGATGCTGGATACCAAATTTTCAGGAAAGAAGCACTGGAACATTATTAAATAAAACAAGACATCAATTATACTTCAGTATTGTATGCATGAAATTTCTTCATTGTAGGTAAATATGAAATAAGAGAACTTACCGAAGTTGCATTTAAGTGGTCAGTTCAATATTTTGGCAAGTTTGGTGCAGCTCCCTAATCATCCGATTAAAAACATGAAATGGTTAGCAATTATGTCAAAATGTATAAAAGAAAACAATAATCAGTTTATGCACCTGCAAGCCAATCAGAGAGAAAATTACAGCTAATTAAGATACAAATAAACAAATCCATTTACATGGAAAAATACGTAAGCAACTAGCTGATTTGTTGTTGAATTAATAAGTTACGTAGCAAGACATACGCATCAAGGAAAAGGCCAGCATCTGCAAAACATTTAACTTTGACATTTTATGGAAATAATTGCCGAAACTGGTCACAGTGTAATATAGAAGCTAGACCCCCAGCTGAACATCCAACAAGCAGACCCTACAATTTAGTAACATATGAAAAAAAGAATTATAAGGAATTATTATATGATCATTAGATAAGTAAATTACATGATTATATTAAATTAAATTACTTGTTCAGCATCACTCATTCCTTTTGACATTAGCTCGTCCATGGCTTCTAGCCAGATATGCTGCCTACGAAAATATAGGTCTTCAGCCTGCATAATATTATAAAGCTACCATCATTTTAATTCAATAATCTTTATCGTTCAAGTTACAGGGTTTTATAAGGTAATACACTGAAGCAGAAAGCTAAGAGCAGCGGACAAAAGAATAACAGATGTATTACGAAAATCCCAATTGAATGATAATGCACTTGGTGGGTCCAAGCATGGCATCGGTGCCACCAAAAATAGAAGAGTTACTAGTGTTGTTTTCCACATAAACCTGTACCAAGTTATCATTTATTTTTCTTCTCAAAAGGAATTCAAATTTGATATACTATAAGTGAAATTGCATAATTTGCATTTACACATTAAGCAATAGCTATCCTGAACTTAAAAGTGTGTAGTTTATTACTTTTACCATAAATTATTTTAGGTAAATTATTTTTATGTTCATGGTGACTTTGCTATCGCTATTTGGCTATGACTAAAAGTGGTGTATTTCTGTTTCAAGCCTATATAATGATATACTAAAAAGGAGAAAAGACAAAAAGTTTACGCTAATGAATAACATGCGCTTGAGACAAAGCCTTTAACAGCAGTGGTAATATAATTATTGATATATAATTCTAGACAGCATAAGATATAAATAAGCTGATACATATACTAAACATGTTAGAGGTAAAAGCATGTGGTACTTAACCAGAAGTCTGAGGCATGTAATCTGAAACTGAAACAAGCTACCTCATAGACTGAAATATGTTGAATTAAGGTGGTGAGCTGAAATGTTAAATCTAATGTATGCTGCAAACTAAAACACGTTGTTGCCTTAACATGCTGTTGGAACAAAAATAAGGAACATAATATTTGAAACTGAAGTAAGGAACACTACTGCTGAAAATTGAAACTTGTACAACGATGAAATGCTACGATCTAAATTTGTTGCGACCAAAGATGTGGATAACAACTACAAACAGATGTTGTGGCTATTGAAATGGGAACATGCGAGGCTATAGAATCTTGTTCACGGTCGATCATTACTAGCACGCCACCATCAAAATTTAAGAGTTAGATAAACTTACATGGGATCTATTGCAATAATGTTGAGCAACAGAGTGGCCTCTTTCAATCCAATTCTGAATTGTGACACTAACATCCTGCTTAGATTTCAAGAAACAATCAGAATAGTCCTCTTTTGATTCCACATCATAATCGCAGTCCTCAAACATCATCTGATGTAGCCCACGAAAATAAAATCCCACCTAACAATAGGCCCTTCTCATTATGACTTGATCAAGTGATCAACAGAACACACATCATGTAGTAGCAGTTACTTCCTATATCACTAAAGACATTATACTGTCGGTATTAGACTAGAACAAGTAATTGCTGATAGCAAACAATTACTGAAACTTGCAGGATCAAGAGTGAAGATGTTTAAAAAAAAGAAAAAAAGAACTTAGCTTTAGGAATTTTGGAGGCCCGAGGAGCTGCGACGGAGCTAAAGAGAGTGGATTGGATGGACGAGGAAGAGAAAAGGAGATAGAAGAGGCGGCTGCAACCCTAGTCCCCATTTTTTTATTTTGTTTTCAAGAGGGATGGAAATAATTGAACAAACATGGCCACGGAATAATTTAGGAAATATTGAGACCTATTACAACGGGCATTCTAGGACCGTTGTAAAATTGGTGTCTATTACAACGGGCATTTTGTGACCATTGTAAAATTGAAATCTATTACAACGGGCATGAAAGGACCGTTGTAATAGCATTCTATTACAACGGGCAGTCATTGCCCATTGTAAAAAAAGCGTTATATAGGACATCTATTACAACGGGCCTGAATGGACCGTTGTAATAGCCTACTATTACAACGGGCAGCCAATGCCCGTTGTAAAAAGGGCGTTGTAATAGAGTATTTTTGTTGTAGTGCGGGTATTCCGAGGAGGATCTGGTTTAGGCCTATTTGAATGAGGAATCCCGCCAAGCTCTAGTGGAAGGCAAGAGAATCTTAAAGTTGGAGAGGGAGCGTGAATCCACCGTTGTCACGGCCACTACCGAGGTTGCTGTTGAATACTTTCCTTCATGACCGTGCGAGTCATCGTCCCATTTCCATACCGGCGAGGGGATCGTTTCCACTTCTCCCATGATCGTGCAGCCGTCAAAGGAAGGCAACAGCGAAGGCTTCGAAGTCGTTGCACACGACCAAACCCCCACTACAGGTAACTTTATCCTCTTTCCCGTGCTAGAAGATTTTCAATTCACTCTTGATGAAATTATTGAGATAACCGCCCTTTATTCTGATATTGTAGATCAACCTCCTCCTCCTGCTGGATTACCTTCTCATCACGACGCTGGGTCTGCTGCTATTTTAACTACATCAATCATTGTCTTTGCTTCTGGCTTACAGCTTGGTCCGCATTCTGAGCAAATTGAGGCTCTGATTGGTTTGGATGACCCCTCTATTTCTCAAGAGGAGAGCTTGGCAGCTACTGGTGCACAAGAGCAGGCATACCAAGGCAGCCAACTAAAGAAATTAGAAACAGAGCAATTGAAGGCTGGGGAACAGATGATTGCGGTGAAAAAAGAAGGTTGAAGCACAAAGGAAGTCATCTAAGAGCTTTCACCGACCTCACAAGCATAAGGGGAAAGGAGGTTCCACCAGTGGTCATGCTACGGAGAGTGAGGGTGCCCCGGGTAAGGATAGGCCCGAGAAACTACAAATTAGAGGCGAGAAAGGAGATCGGGGCAATAGTGAGCAGACGTCTTGATTTGACCTTTTGTACAAGTGCAGAGTCTGCGCTTATTATTCTTTTTGTCATTGTCATAGCTAAACTTTGTATTTTCCTTTTTGTTGGCCGATATTGTGTGGGTACCGCCCCCACATTTTGACTCTGTATAGAAAATGCTATAAGTAATACAATGTTGACATTTTGATTGTAACTTTACATGTCTACTTATCTACGTTTCATTCACTTATGCCAATTTTATTTACTGCTATTTCTTTTTATCTACTCCTGTAGTTACCGCCAAAATTCTTTATTTGGAGTAACAGAACTGCGGAGTACTTGTTTTTTTGTTTCTAAGTATTGGCGAGTGTGTGCCCCCAGTTCACGGGGCTATTTACTTCAAACACTTAACGAATGACCAGTTGATCCGAGTGACTTTTTGGCTATCTGTAACCGAACCTGTTTCGTGGTTCCTTTTTTCGGGAACTTGTGATTTGAACACTTTAATTTTAGAGATATTGTTAGTCAACGATCCGAATTCTCTGCCGATTCATAGTCATTCGACATTGCTGGATTCATACCCATTACCCTCGATGATGAGAGTGGAGTGAATCTTGTTATTCCTGCAATAGACGAGTTTCCTAGCATTGCCTGGATAATACCAACACTTAAGAGTGTGTGCGACTTATGGGATGCGCGACTTTTGGGATCGATATGACCCGCCGATCCGAAACGGTTTGGAATTTTTGACGTTACCAATCTTCGGGTAACGTGAGGAGTTCGTGTTTCGAGAGCATGGTTCCATGGCTCAAGAAGTAATGCGCGGCTTATAGGGGTGTGCGACTTTGATTGTTGTGCTTTCTTGGATGTGATTCCACAATCCAAGAAGCGATGCGCGGCGTACGAAATGTGCAGCTTTGATTTTTGTGCTTGCTTGAATGTGATTCCACAATCCAAGAAGCGATGCGTGACTTACAAAATGTGCGGCTTTGATTTGGGCCTTCCCAGCGTCGCTGGAGCAACATCGGTTCTTAGAAAGCGGGGTCGGGTTCCTCCGATCCAACGATTTGAGTCGATTTGCTTCCATCGACTCGGTGGGTAGATGAGGCATACTTGAGCGTGGTTTTACTATCCCAAGCAGCAATTGGATGGTAGCAGGTTACTTTTATAAACACAGTTTTATTGGTTCTAGAAGCAAAGAAATTTTATTAAGAAATGTTGGGCAAGTTATGCCTATTTACAATGCCCCTGGTATTCCAGGATGGCTTATTTGCTGAAAAATAAGAAGTACATAAGATAGTTTTAGGTAAAGTAACAACGTTGCGATTCTATGTTCGATGCTTGGGGAATTTGGATTCCGTTAACAGTTGTCAGTTTGAATGTTCCATCCCCTAGCTTTTGACCGATCACATATGGCCCTTCCCAGTTTGGTCCAAACATTCTCAGTATGGGATAGACCTGTTTAAGGACAAGGTCTCCCACTTTGAAGGTTCGGTTGTGAACTCTAGAGTTGAAGTACCGTGCGGCCCTCTATGGTGGGCGGCGGTTCTTAGTTCAGCTTCTTCTCTCTTTTCATCGACCATATCGAGTGACTTGAGCAGGATCTGCTCGTTTTGCTTTTGGTTAAAGTTTCTTCTTCGATGAGAGGGGACTTCTAGTTCGACTGGGATCATTGCTTCTGAACCATATGCTAGGGCGAAAGGAGAGTGCCCGGTTGCAAATTTGTGCGTTGTCCTATAAGCCCATAGTGCGAGTGGAAGTTCATCAACCCAATTTCCTTTAGCTTTAGTTAGCCGCTTTTTGATGGTGGATTTGATGATTTTGTTCATGGCTTTCACCTACCTGTTTGCCTGTAGATGCGCGACAACAGAAAAGCTTTTCTCGATTTGGAAGCGTTTGCAAAAGTCTTTGAACTCGGTGCTTTTGAATTGAGTCCTGTTATCCGTAATGATTTTCTATGGCACCCTAAACCTGCAAATAATGTTTTTAGTGACAAAATTAATAACTTTCTTTATGGAAATAGTGGCAAGCGATTCCGCTTTGGCCCATCTGGGGAAATAGTCAACGACAACTATAGCATATTTAGCCCCTCCTTTAGCTATTGGTAATACGCCAATCAGATCGATTCCCCATATTGCGAATGACCATGGACTGACTATCTACGTTAGCTCTGTTGAGGGAGTTCTTTTGATCTTGCTGAATCTTTGGCATCGGTCGCACCGTCTGGCGTAATCTGCTGCATCGCGGTTTACTATTGGCCAGAAATACCTGTATTGGAGAATTTTCTTTGCAAGAGTTTTCCCCTGATATGGTCTCCGCAGTCGCCTTCATGAATTTATTTTAGGATCCTCCAAGCTTCGTCGTTGGTCACACATCTGAGCAAGAGGGTAGAGAATCCCCATAGAGTATCTCATCCTGGATTATGAACCGTGGTGCCTTTCCGATAAGCTTCTTTCTCTGATTTCTATCTGCGGGGAGGGCTCCTGTGAGCATGTAGTCTTTAATGGGCGTCATCCATGTTTCTGATTCTTCGATTGCTTCAGAAATCTAATCTAGTTCCATCTCGCTTATGCTTGGAGTAGTCAGAGTTTCAACTGGGATCAGCCCCAATGACTGAGCTTCCTCGGTACTGGCGAGTTTGGCTAGAAAATCCGCCTTCGCGTTCTATTCTCTCAAGATGTGAGTTATGGTGTAATGCTCGATGTCATTCAACAACTTCTATGCTTTAGATAGGTATGGGGCAAAGGTTCTCCCCTCGAGCTTGATATTCACCTTTTACCTGGCAGACGATTAGTTAAGAGTCGCTATAGATGTGAACAGATTTTATCCCGAGTTCCCTCACAACTTTCAGTCCTGCTACCAATGCTTCATGCTCCGCTTCATTATTTATTGCAGGAAATTCCAAGCGTAGGGCGTAGTAGACGGATCGTCCTTCGGGGGTTCCAAGCATTACCCATGCTCCTGAGCAGGAATTGTTAGATGCACCATCGACGAACAGCTTCCAGAGTGTTTCCGCCTCCGGAGTAATTTATTCTTCGTTATCCCTTACAGTAAACTCGACAATGAAATCCGCCAAAGCCCACCCATTGATCACCCTTCAGGGATGATATGTAATTTCGTATTGGCTCAACTCGATGTTCCATTTAATAAGTCGTCCGGAGGTCTCGGGACGGTACAATACTTGTTTCAATGGTTGTTTTGTCAAGACATCAATCGGGTGCACTTGGAAGTATGGTCGTAATTTTCTAGACGCGATCAGGAGGCAATATGCTAGTTTTTCCAGTTTTTGATAGTCCTTCTCAGCTCCAGTGAACCATTTACTAATGTAGTATATGAGTCGCTGGATCCTAGCTTTTTCACATACAAGAGCGGCACTTAATGCGTGAGATGAGGTAGCTAAGTAGATGAACAAGTCATCTCCCTCTACTGGCTTAGATAGCATTGGCGAGGTTTTCATATGTCATAGCAACTCTTCAAACGCGGTTTGACAAGCCTCATTCCATTCGAAGTTTTTCTTTCCTTTCTTCAGTGCATCAAATGACGGTATACATTTGTCGGTGGCTTTTGAGATGAACCGACTTAGCGCTGCGACTTTCCCATTTAGGCTTTATAACTCCTTTTTGTTCCTTGGGGCCTTAACCTCTTGCTGAGCAGTAATTTGCTCCGGATTCGCCTCGATGCCTTTGGCGCTTACAATGAACCCCAAGAACTTTCCTGAGGCCACTCCGAAGTGGCACTTAAGGGGATTTAATTTCATTCCATATTTGGGGAGTATCTCGAACATTTCGACAATATTGTCTAAGTGATTTGCGGCTATACGCGACTTAATCAACATGTCATCCACATATACTTCCATCGTCTTCCCAATCTGACGCTTAAACATGGAATTTACCAGTCGTTGGTAAGTTGCCCCAGCATTCTTTAAGCCAAACGACATTACTTTGTAGCAATACAGCCCCAAGTCAGTAATAAAACTGGTATTTTCTTAGTATGATCCGTGCATCATGATCTAGTTGTACCCCGAGTATGCATCCATAAATGATAGCAGTTCATGTCCAGTCGCCCCGTCCACAAGCTGGTCAATTCTAAGCATAGGAAAGTTGTCTTTCGGGCAAGCTTTGTTTAAGTCCGAGTAGTCGATACAAGTTTGTCATTTACCATTGGACTTCTTGACCAAAATGGAGTTAGATACCCATTCGGGGTAGGTCGCATCACGGATAAAACCATTGGCCTTCAGCTTGTCTACTTCTTCTCTCAATGCCTTAGACTGTTCGGGGCCTAGGCCGTGCCTCTTCTGTTTTACTGGTGTATACCTGGGATCAATGTTGAGTGCATGGCATGCAATTTCTGGTGATACCCCACACATATCGGAATGTGTCCTAGCGAACACATCCGAGTTGGTGCGAAGAAATTTAGTGAGTTCCAATCGCATCTTATTTCCAACGTGCGATCCAATTTTCAAGACCCGCATTGGGTCATTCATGTCGACTGGGACAGACACCATCAATTTTGCCGGTGCTGCCCGATCCTCCTCTGAACTCTTATTTCTGGGGTCCAAAGCCTTGTCGAATCGGCTATGGTCCCCAAGCCAGGAGCGGCTCTGTAGTTTCTATTCGGTAGGTTCGCGGACATGGAGAGTTATCCCCACATTCTTCCCCTTTTCCTTTCTTTTAAATTCGTGCAGTTCTGCAATATAACATTCTCTGGCAGTACTTTTGTCTCCTTTGATCACTCCAGTTCCATTCACCATTGGGAATTTCATGGTAAGGCACCACTGGGCTAAGCAATTATGAAATCCGCCAGTGCGGGACATCCCAAGAAGGCATTGTATGCGGAAGTTTCATCTATGATCATGGAAGTTTGGATGAGGGTGACTCTTCGGTCGCGTTCCCCAAGTTCTACATGCAAGTCAATCGTCCCAGTGGGTTATTTGGGTTCGCCGGTGAATCCTTGAATTTTTGTTTGGCAGGAAAATACGTCTTTAATGCTGATCTTCATCCGATCAAAGGTGTATTTGAAAAAGATATTCACAGAAGTGTCGATGTCTACTAATACTCGTCGGACCACGGCAAGTCCAATTTTCTACTATCACGACCATAGGATCGAGAGTTGGAGCTTCTACTCCCTCAGTATCTCGATTTCTGAATACTATGTCATCATTCAGAGTTCTTTGCTGCTTAGCAGAGGTTTCATCTTCGATTGCAAGGCATGCGTCTTTCAGAGCATGCCTCAATGAGCTCGCATATCGCTCCATTTCTCCTCAACTCCTCTGCACGGGATGTGGTCCTCCAAATATTGTTCCAATGACGAGTTTCTGGTCAGTTCGTCAAGATCCCTCATTGTTGGTTCCAGCTTGATTTCCTCGATCTCTAGGAGCTTGGGGAGCCTCGGGTTGGTCAGGATTTTGCAATTTTCTCACATATTGCTAAAGCCTGTTTTCTCAAATCATCTCCTCGATCAAGTTCTTGAGGTGACGACACTCATTCGTGTTGTGCCCAAGTGTTTCATGGAAGCGATAGTACTTTCCGGAATGCTTTTGCTGTTCAGTTGCTTCGTTTTTAGGAGGTTTCTTGTACTCCTTTGTCACTTGTGTTGCGAGATAGATGTTTTCTGGAGTATCATTAAGCGAGGTATAATCTTTGGGCCTGAAGCCTTTAAGCCACTTATTACTTCTGTTTCGTTTGTTGAAATTTTGATTTTTCCTTTTCTAAATTCCATCTTTTCCTGTGTTTCCTCCAGTGGTCCCAGAGGTATTTATATCTTGGTTCGCCGCCACACCACTCTGTCCAATGTTGGCCGGTTGTATGTTAGCAGATTTCCTTTCTAGTTCTTACGCCTCTTCTAACCTCAAGTATTGGCTCGCCTTTCAGTTGAAGTCCTTTCTAGTAGTGGGTTGTTTCATTTGGATCCACTTTCCGAATTCAGTGTTGGGATGGATAGCGCGGACCAGAGCCATGAAAACCATATCTTCATTTGAGTTGCTTACTTCAGTTACTGTAGTGTTGAACCGATTCATGAAAGATTTCAGAGATTCGTTTCGTCCCTGGACCAAACCGAACAAGGAAATCACATCTTTAGGCTGCGCCATGTGAAGTCTTAATTGATCAAGGAACCTTGTTGCTAGTTTATCGAAAGTGGAGATGGATCTTCGCGGAAGCCTAGCGAACCACATGGAAGCAATTCCCTCCTGAAAAATTAGGAAACATCTACATCGAATGACATTCGAAGCATTCGCTCTGTCCATGTACCAACTGTACTTATATAAGTGGGGTTTTGGGTCTCTTATTCCATCATAAGACGGAATAGTTGGCATAATGAACTTCTCGGGATATCGCTCATTCAAAACCTCATCAGTGAAAGGAGTCCGACTTGGAGTGGATCCCCATTCATCATCCCTTCTATCCTTACTCTCATCCATCAGTCGCTTAACCATGTCCGCAATATACGCCTTAGATGTCCGACAATCCGGGGGTCGGCTGTCAGTAAATGCACCGAGTATCTGGCTTTGCAAACGATCTCGGTGAGTGGGCTGAAGCCTACGCTCTCCTGTCTTCGGGAGAGCCACTCCCTCGGGGTTCCATTGGCTTGCGGTTGGCCTGATTAGGGCAGTTTGGATCTCCCTGGCATTATCGAATGCATTAGTATTTCCATCGAACTTGCCGTCGTCAAGTTGCTCACCACCTTCTAAATCGGAGAGGTCCATTACTATATCCTTCTGTGGGGTCTTCGCCCCTAGATTTAAGTTCCTAGCTAGTTGCCTCGCGATTGCGGAGTGCTTGTGTTTCCTTCTATATTGATTCCCACGATTCCACCTATCACTCCTTTTTGTAGCTGCTTCCCGTTCCTTCTGTTTAGGCAAGAAACATAAGATTTTTCTTGTTCCATGGCAGTCGTGGGCTCCATCATAGTTCTTGGAGCAGCATGATTGTAACATCCCCTATCTTGAGGCCCAAAGCTAAGTGCTACAGATGCTACAGTCATCTATAGTATTAACTTCCGGCGATAAAATACGGTAAGGTTAATGGTATCCATAATATTAGAAGCACATGAATATGAAACAAAATCACAGATTTCAAAAACAACTCTTCTGATTACATTTCAAAATACTTGTTTCATATTCCATTACATAATCCCAAATGTTTCCCAGGCATTGATCAAATATATTTATTATAAAATACGCCAAGAGCGACATATGAAGATGCCCCTTGGACGATCAGAGTACTAAATACACAAACTGTCTTAATACATCACAACAGAAATAAAAATATCAACTCCTATTAGCTAACTTCAATCTCCTGCTCGTCTCCAGAAGCTTTATTCGTCCACCTACTAAACCTGAAAAAACCCTAACTCTCAATCTACTCAAATCAGTTTTGAGTACCCGAGAGTTTAAGGGGAAAACATAAGCATCAATCGGACATAAAGCCTGATGTGAATAATACTATTACATCTCGGTTTACTGATATTAAGTGAGACCATGCCACTTAGCAGAACGGGTTTTCCCTCACTAATATCCCTTTAAAACATATCTTTTTGCAAATCAAAACCCTACAACCAAACTGGTTAATCAAACTAATTATATCAATAATAGCAATATCATATATGCTTATAAACAGGTAACAAATGGACCATCTGTCCGAAAAATATAGTTTTGTTTGGCTGACTACTAACCATTGGCTGACTCGGGCCTACCAGATAAATAAACAAATAATCCAACACCTGTTAGAAAAAATTCTGAACGGTTTGTCCTCAACTTACTTCTCTAAGGGTCACATGATCCTAATGGTTTTTCGGGCACACCAATAACCTATCCTTCTTTTCCGTACATATATTCCTTTCTGTGTGTAACCAACTTTTAAGTCTTTCTTGTAACTAAGTCCTACACACTGAAATTTTGGACTAAAATTAGCTTGGGTCTATAGCTAATGTATAGGGCGCGACCCTACACCAGTCCCATCTGTTATACAAATATCTGAGCCATTTTACTTAGAGTTAACTACCATTTAAATTTTCCTTGAAAATCTTTTCAAAATGATTTAATCCCTTTAAATCATACATAAACTAGGAAAACATACTATTTGATTTACTCAAATCACTTTTCCATGTATATACTTAACTCAAAACATTGTTGATGAAAACATTCGAAACCTTTGTTTAAACCTTTAAAGAACTCTCTTTCGAAACCATCGAAAGTACCCCTTTCGAAACAAGTAAACTTCTTTACTTTATAACCTTAGGCCCAAAGACTAAAACATACCTTTCGAAACCTTTTACCATAGTCCTTTCAAAAACATTAAAAACATCTCTTTCGAAAGCTTTATAAACCTTAGACATCCTCATTTAAAACACTTTAAACATGCATTTCGAAAACATTGGAAACCTTTCATTTAAACACTAAGGTAAACCTTCCGAAAACATTGGGGAATCACCCCTTCGAAACCTTTATCATATACCTTTCGAAAATACTGGGGAACCTCCCCTTCGAAACCTTTATTAGTTACTTTTCGAAAGGATTAAAGTACACTACTTAAAATAAGCCTTTCGAAAGCATTGGGTTCAAGTTAAAATATATGGAACAACCTTTCGAAACCATCTGAAACCGTTCCTTTCGAAACCGTTAGGTTTAACTTTCAAAACATCGAAAGGGTCATAAAACAACTAAGTCGAAAGAAACTCTTTCGAAAGTAATTTCCTAAGTAAAAGAAGTGGATGGTGTCGGAACCAATCCCTTCGAAAGCATTGGAGAAGCGACTCTAATTTTAAAATAAAGGAACCCTTTCGAAGGCACTACTTCGAAATGTAAAAGGCGGTAGGTTGAGGTTTCGACCCTCTTCAAAAGAAATTTCTTAAAACAAAGGCACAACCTCTTTCGGAACCATTCCTTAAAATCATTTAACCAAGTCGAAAGCTATCTAAGTTGAAAGCATTCTTTTCGAAAGCAAAGCAGGCGCATTTCCTTTAAAAAGCAAAGCAAGGCTTCGACCCCTTCGGAACCCCTTGTTTCGACTCAATACCTTTCGTCTATGTCCAATCCACTATGTACCAAGGCTTTTGATGCCCTGTGTGTTGGTTTTGACTGAGACAGAAGTGAAAGTACTTAGTCGAAAGGTAGCTGCCGAAAGTAGCGAAACAGCAAAACCATGTAAAATCTGATTTTTGACTTTAAAAAGTAATTCTTTTCAACTAACCTGCTTATTTGTCATTATACAATTGGTTGCCAGTTTCTTTTCTAAAATATTTCTAAAAGTGCCGTCGAATCTCAAAGATTAATAATTAAAACATTTGCAAGTTACCCTTTCTCATTTTATAAACATATAATACATTTAAGTCCCATACCTTAAATAATTTTATTACTTACCAAAACACTTAGGAAAATTCTCCAAAAATTCCCATAAATCACTTTTAGTATGTTTTCTAACATATATAAATTTTTGACCCAAAGCTAATATAAAATAGCTGTAATTAAATTTAAACAAAATTAACCATTTTCTTCATTAGAAAATTAATAATAAATCCACATTAATTCAGAAAATTATGAAACTTGAAACCCATCTATAAAATATCATTTCTGACCATATATTAAAATTGCAAGGCATTTAGATGTCAATTGATAGGTTTTTCAAATCTAAACATGTCATAAAATCTATATGAACAAGCATAATTTATCAACATTCATATATATATATATATATAACATTCAAAACATGGAAATATACTTGCAAAAACATTCGGATCTAATTATAGAAACCGGAAACATCAAAAGTATGAGATGTAACCTATTATTCACCTTAGCTTTGTTGTTAAGGAGATGAGATTTGATCTTGGATTAAGTTGATTAAGCTTCTTCCTTAGATTCTTGCTTATCTTCTTCTTGTTTTCCCTCAATAGTGGCCGGCTCTCTATGTTTTGTTTTTGATTGTGAACGTGTAAAATGAAGTGGTGTGAGGGTTTAGGGTATAAGAATAAGATTTATTCCTATTTTTCCCTTATCTGATTCCCTAACCTATTTCATTTTAAATTCCATTTAGTTCATTAGTTTAACTAGGCATGGCTCCCCTTTATGTTACAAATCTCAATCCCCTAACCATTTACATTATTTCATTTAATTTAACTAATTAAATGTCCTAAATAATGTTAATCATAAAGGTAAAACATACCATGCAACAAGTCAGGATAAGTATCTCGAATCCTGCTCTCAGTTTCCTAAGTAAAGTCTCTCTCGTCGTCACTCAACTGGACTCTGACTAATCTGTCTTGTTCCTTAGTCTCTTCTCATCTCTTGCGGCTATACGAACTGGTTTTCTAACTATAGTCAAATTCGGCTCTACTACTAAGTCATCTAACACAGTCGGTGCTATAGTAATCTCTGGATCTAGAATACACTTTCTTAGATGAGAAATATGAAAAAAATTATGGACTCTTGCCAAACTGTTCGGTAACTCCACTCTATATGCGAGTTTCCCGATCCTTTCTACTATAGGACATGGTCCAACGAACCTCGGTGCCAATTTCCCTGATCTTCCAAATCGAATTGCACCTTTCATCGGTGATACCTTGACGAAAACATGATCTCCAACTGAGAATTCTATCTCTTTTCATCTCCTATCGGCATAACTCTTTTGCCTAGATCGAGCTTCCTTCATTCTAGCTCGAATTAACTTAACCTTTTCTACAGCTTCTCTAACCAAATCCGGACCAAGAACCAACCTATCCCCGGTCTCTAACCAACAAACTAGAGATTTGCATGGCCTTCCATACAGAACTTCAACCAATGCCATCCTTATACTAGCCTGATAACTGTTGTTATATGAAAACTCGACTAAGTGTAGATGGTCTTCCCATGATCCTCCAAAATCTAGCATACAAGCTCTTAACAAATATTATAAAATTTTGTTAACTCTTTCCATTTGCCCATCTGTCTGCGGATGGTAAGCGGTACTCATCTTGAGTTTGGTACCTAAAATATCCTATAGACTCTTCCAGAACTCGCTAGTGAATAAGGAATCTCTATCTCTTACTATACTACTAGGAATTCCATGCAATCTTACTATATTCTTCATTAATAACTTAGCTAAAACAGGTGCTGTCCTTGTTGACTTAACTGGAATGAAATGGGCACTCTTAGTCAACCTGTCCACTATGACCCATATACTTTCATTTCCTCTATTTGACCTCGGCAACCCGTCTATAAAATCCATTGAGATCGAATCCCACTTCCATAATGGAATATCTAAAGGCTGAAGTAACCAACTTGGTTTTTGATGTTCGGCTTTAACCTGTTGACAGTTCAGACACTACTTCACCCATAAGCCTACATTTCTCTTCATACCTTCCCAGAAGAAACTCCTCTTCATATCTTGATACATCTTAGTTCCTCCCGGATGAATAGTGAACTTCGAACGATGGCATTCTTCTAAAACTTCCTTCCTAATGTCCCCCACATTCAGAACACATAACCTTCCTTTCTTCCTCAACCACTTATTCTGGTCAAGACTGAAATCCTTCAAGTCATCTCTCTCTGTTCCATCCCTTAACTTTCTGATCCGTTCAACTAATAATGGATCCTCATTCTGCTTAGAAGAAATCTTTTCGATCATCATTGGTCGAACTTCTAAACATGACAGCATAGCAGTTTCTATACTAGACCCACTCTGAGATCTCCACTGTACTCTACATGTTGTCAATGCTTCTAAATATTTCCACTCAGCTATCATTGCCAACATTGCATTCTGATGTTTTCTGCTAAGTGCATCTGCAACCTTATTGCCTTTCCCTAGTGTGTACTCAATACTAAAATCATAAGCGGCTATAAACTCTAACCACCTCTGCTATCTCATATTCAGCTCCTTTTGGGAGAATAAATACTTTAGCGACTTATGATCCGTATATAGTTCAAATCTCTCTCCCAAAAGGTAATGTCTCCACACCTTCAATGCAAAAATCGCCGCAGCTAATTCCAAATCGTGCGTTGGATATCTGACCTCATGCGGTCTAAGCTGTCGAGATGCATAGGCAATCACTTACCTTTTTGCATTAACACATCTCCTAATCATGTTCCACATGCATCTATATACACTAATAAATCCTGATTCCCTTCTGGAACAACTAACATAGGTGCATTCGTCAATAAGTGTTTCAGCTTTTGGAATGCCTCCTCACACTTATCAATCCAGAAGAACTTCACATCTTTTCGCGTTAGCTTGTTCATCGGTGTCGATATCCACGAGAAATCCTTAATGAATCTTCGATATTACCGAGCTAATCCTAGAAAACTCTTTATCTCAGTCACTGTCATGGGTCTCCTCCAATTATTCACTACTTCGATCTTAGTCTGATCTACATACAACCTTTTCTCTGAGACTACATGACCAAGAAACTTCACTTCCTTCTTTCAGAAATGACACTTCGAAAACTTCGCTTTCAGCTGATGCTGCCTCTCGTCTCAGGAACCACTCTAAGATAAAATTCATGCTCCCTTTCATCCTTAGAGTATATCAAAATATCATCTATGAATACAAACACGAACCTATCCAAGTGTTCTCGGAAAATTCGGTTCATCAAATCTACAAAGAATGCTGGCGCATTAGTTAGTCCGAACGGCATTACTAACCATTCATACGATCCATATCTGTTTCTAAACACCATCAAAGAAATACTATCCTCTGCCACTCTAAGCTGATGAAACCCTGTTGCCAAATCCAACCGGGAAAATACTTTGGCTCCACTCAAATGGTCGAACAAATCGTCAATTCTAGGCAATGGATATCGATTCTTTATCGTCTTCTCATTCAGCTTACGATAATTGATACACAACTCTAATGAACCATATGGCTTCTTCGCAAATACCGCAGCTGCTCCCCAAGGCGAACTGCTTGGCCTGATAAAAGTCTTATTTTCCAAATCCACCAACTGCACCTTCAGCTCCCTCATCTCGGTAGGTGTCATTTTGCTTGGCGGTCTACTCACCAGTTCTGTTCATGGCACCAAATCTATCAGAAACTCAATAGCTCGTTTCGGTGGCAATCCTACTTCTAGTTCAAAGACGTCTGCGAATTCTCTAACAACAGAAACTCGATCCAACTCGTCTTCCATCTCCACAACACCCAACAAAGCATTAAGCTCAAAACTAGGGTTTTCTGTGGAGTATACTATCCGTTCACTACAATCCGGGTGTCTGAGTGATATTTTCCTATCATGGAAAAATATTTGAGCATCGTATTTACTTAACCAATCCGTACCCAAAATAATTCCGAACCCTACAAAATCAAACACATGCAAATTGCAAACAATGGTATGACCTAACAATTCAAACTCTAGGTGGTCACATCTCATCCCAAGAGTCGCATACCCTCCTATCATATTTGCAACCCTTAAGGAAGTAACTAAGTATGAGGGTTCTAGGTTAAGCTTATCTACCAAACAATGAGGTATAAAAGAATGCGATGCACCGGTATCAAATAGAACCCTAACTGATATACCATGAATCAAAAGCGTACCTCCCAACACAGCTTTTCCTTTCTCCTGTGCTGTCGGTCTCAAGGTAGTTGGTTCAAATTCAAACACTTTGCCTTTCCCATCCTTGGCTGGCTCCTTGCATTGGTTCTTATAGTGTCCAATCTGATCACAGTTGAAACACT
Organism: Allium fistulosum; assembly: GCA_030737815.1. NCBI lineage: Eukaryota > Viridiplantae > Streptophyta > Magnoliopsida > Asparagales > Amaryllidaceae > Allium > Allium fistulosum. Next base: position 1,082,100,688 of record CM060902.1, read on the forward strand.
TTATTCTTTTCTTCTCAACAGCTTTCTTTCCCTTGCCTATCCGGAACTCATGGGCATAGTGTCCTTTCTTGTCACACTTGTAACAGACCACTTCTGCCTTTCCCTTCTTAGCAGCTCCACCCTTCTGAGCTCCTGTTTTGTGGAAAGACTTCCTCTTCTAACTCTGCCCTCCTTGAGCTTCCTCGGCTTTATTTCTTTCAAGAAAAGCTTGCATCTCTTCATTCCTCAAGGCCATCTCAATAACAACATCACATGGATCCCTAATATGCGGTAACATGGCCTTAGCAAGCTCAGGCTTCAACCCCCTGATGAACTTCTCATTCCTCTTAATCATAGTATCAACCGTAGCATAGCCATATCTCGCTAGCTCCTCAAACCTCGTCGCGTACTCGAGCACAGTCATATCCCCTGCTCCAATTCAACAAACTTCCTAAGCAGAGTGGACTTAGCAATCTCTGACATAAACCTTTCCTCGAACCTCCTCCTGAACTCAGCCCAAGTTATATTCTCCTCGTTGACTCCAACTGTCACACTGTTCCACCAATACAGTGCTGCCCCTTGTAGCTGTCTAGAAGCGAGTTTTCTTTTCTGCTCATCGTTGACCCCTAAGTCAGCAAAAATCCTCTCAGAATAAAGTAGCCAATTCTCTATTCGATTATGTCTTCGATACCAATAAACGACTTTCCTCCTAACCGAGCATAATCTCTACTCAGAATAGCATAGTTATTCACCACTGGAGCTTCTTGGTTCCCTCCTCCAGCGTTTCCTCCAACTACTCCAGCATCAATTCCCGCATGCATCATGTTGACAAAGAACTGATGCATTGCTCCCATGTCTACTTGCGAGACTCTAACACCCACATTTGCAGCTTCTGCCTGACCTTGATTTCTCCTGGTATTTGGTCGGGCATTTCCATTTGTTGTGGTGCTTCCTCCATCAAGGTTAACTCTTCCACTTCTAGCATCCATATATGCATTTGAGCCTTCGTAAGATATAGAAGAATAGCCTAAGAGAGATAGGAGAATGGAGATATAGCGTATACTTATATATAGCAAATACAAGTACGTTACTATAGCGTTATCCAATACCCCGATATTTTCTCTAATTCCTTAGTATTATGTTTTCAAAAATCATTTTATGTCTAAAGTTTTTCATAAACCTAGGATCTGGTACCAAGTTGTAACATCCCCTATCTTGAGGCCCAAAGCTAAGCACTACAAATGATGTAGTCATCTATAGTATTAACTTCCGGTGATAAAATACGGTAATGTTAATGGTATCCATAATATCAGAAGCACATGAATATGAAACAAAATCACAGATTTCAAAAACAACTCTTCCGATTACATTTCACAAAACTTGTTTCATATTCCATTACATAATCCCAAACGTTTCCCAAGCATCGATCAAATATAATTATTACAAAATACGTTAAGAGCGAAATATGAAGATACCCCGTTGGATGATCAGAGTACTAAATAGACAAACTGTCTCAATACATCACAGTGAAAATAGAAATATCAACTCCTATTAGCTAACTTCGGCCTCATGCTCGTCTCCGGAAGCTTTATTCATCCATTTACTAAACCTAAAAAAACCCGACTCTCAATCTACTCAAATCAATTTTGAGCACCCGAGAGTTTAAGGGGAAAACATAAACTTCGAGTCACACATAAAGCCTGGTGTGAATAATACTATTACATCTCGGTTTACTGGTATTAAGTGAGACCATGCCGCTTAGCGGAATGGGTTTCCCCTCACTAATATCCCTTTAAAACATATCTTTTTGCAAATCAAAACCCTACAACCAAACTGGTTAATCAAACTGATTATATCAATAATAGCAAAATCATATATTCTTATAAACAGGTAACAAATGGACCATTTATTTAAAAAATATAGTTTTGTTTGGCTGACTACTAACCGTTGGCTGACTCAGGCCTACCAGACAAATAAACAAATAATCTAACACATGTCAGACAAACTTCTGAACGGTCTATCCTTAACTTACTTCTCCAAGGGTCACCTGATCCTAATGGTTTTTTGGGCTCACCAATAACCTATCCTTCTTCTCTGTACATATATTCCGTTCTATGTGCAATCATCATTTAAGTCTTACCTGTAACTAAGCCCTACATACTAGAATTTTGGACTAAAATTAGCTAGGGGCTATGGCTAATGTATAGGACATGACCCTACACCAGTCCCATCTGGTATACATATATCTGAGTCATTTTACTTAGGGTTAACTACCTTTTAAATTTTCCTTTGAAAACCTTTTCAAAATGATTTAATCCCTTTAAATCATATTTAATCAAGGAAAACATACTATTTGCTTTAGTCAAATCACTTTGCCATGATATATACTTTATTCAAAACATTGTTGATGAAAACATTCGAAACCTTTGTTTAAACCGTTAAACAATTCTCTTTCGAAACCATTGAAAGTACCTCTTTCGAAACAAAAACTTCTTTACTTTATAACCTTAGGCCGAAAGGCCAAAACATACCTTTCGAAACCTTTTACCATATTCTTTTTGAAAACATTGAAAACATCTCTTTCGAAAGCTTTATAAACCTTAGACATCCTCTTTTAAAACACTTTAAACATGCCTTTCGAAAACATTGGAAACCCTCTATTTAAGTACTAAGGTAAACCTTCCAAAAACATTAGGGAATCACCCCTTCAAAACCTTTGCCATATACCTTTCGAAAATACTAGGGAACCTCCCCTTCGAAACCTTTATTAGTTACCTTTCGAAAGCATTAAAGTACACTACTTAAAACAAGCTTTTCAAAAGCATTTGGTTCAAGTTAAAATATGTGGAACAACCTTTCGAAACCATCTGAAACCCTTCCTTTTGAAACCTTTGGGTTTAACTTTCAAAACATCGAAAGGGTCTTAAAGCAACTAAGTCGAAAGCAACTCTTTCAAAAGCAATTTCCTAAGTAAAAGAAGTGGATGGTGTCGAAACCGATCCCTTCGAAAGCATTGGAGAAGCAGCTCTAATTTTAAAACAAAGGAACCCTTTCGAAGGCTCTGCTTCAAAAGGTAGAAGGCGGCAGGTTGGGGTTTCGACCCCCTTCGAAAGCAATTTCCTAAAACAAAGGCGCAACCTCTTTCGGAACTATTCCTTAAAACCATTTGACTAAGTCAAAAGCTATCTAAGTCGAAAGCATTCTTTTCGAAAGCAAAGATGTGCATTTCCTTTTAAAGAAAAGCAAGGCTTCGACCCCTTCGGAACCCCTTGTTTCGACTCAATACCTTTCGCCTATGTCCAATCCACTACGTACCAAGGCTTTTGACACCTTGTGTATTGGTTTCGACTGAGACGGAGGCGGAAGTACTTAGTCGAAAGGTAGTTGCCAAAAGTAGGGAAACAACAAAACAATGTAAAATCTGATTTTTGACTTTAAAAAGTAATTCTTTTCAACTAACCTGCTTATTTGTCATTATACAATTGGTTGCCAGTTTATTTTCTAAAATTTTTCTAAAACTGCCGCCGAATCTCAAAGATTAATACTTAAAACATTTACTAATTGCTCCTTCTCTCTTTATAAACATATAAAACATTTAAGTCCCATATCTTAAATAATTTTATATACTTATCAAAACACTTAGGAAAATTCTCCAAAAATTCCCATAAATCACTTTTAATATGTTTTCTAACATATATAAATTTCTGATCCAAAGCTAATATAAAATAGCCATAATTAAATTTAAACCCAATTAACCATTTTCTTCACCAGAAAATTAATAATAAATCCACATTAATTCAGAAAATTATGAAACTTGAAACCCATCTCTAAAATTTCATTTCTGACCATATATCAAAATATCAAAGCATTTGGATGTCAATTGATAGGTTTTTCAAATCTAAGCATGTCATAAAATCTATATGAACAAGCATAATTCATCAACAAGCATATATATATATATATATATATATATATACCTAACATTCAAAACATGGCAATATACTTGCAAAAACATTTGGATCTGATTTTAGAAACCGAAAACATCAAAAATATGAGATGTAACCTATTGTTCACCTTAGCTTTGTTGTTAAGGAGTTGAGATTTGATCTTGGATGACTAAGCTTCTTCCTTAAATTCTTGCTTATCTTCTTCTTGTTTTCCCTTAATGGTGGCTGGCCTCTCTATGTTTTGTTTTTTATTGTAAACGTGTAAAATGAAGTGGTGTGAGGGTTTAGGGTATAAAAATAAGATTTATTCCTATTTTTCCCTTACCTAATTCCCTAACATATTTCATTTTAAATTTCATTTAGTTCATTAGTTCAACTAGGCACGACTCCCCTTTATTTTACAAATCTCAACTCCCTAACCATTTACATTATTTCATTTAATTTAACTAATTAAATATCATAAATAATGTTAATCAAAATTAGGGCCATTACAATAAGTCTGCAAGGTCAATAGGCCATTCAGTTTGTCTATTAGAGCCCTTTGGCTGTTTTCTATTTTCTGCTTGATTTCGTCAACCATTTTATTTAATTCATCTCTAGTGACAACTTCACGCTGAATGGAGGATCTTGGAATCTGATCACTAGATTTAGCTCCTAACTACGGATTGTTGACTTCAGTTTGCTAGGGGTTTGTTTCTTCTCCAGCAATGGTTGCTCCTATGGATCTTCCGTAAGTCATTCTCTTTCTTCATGGTGCCATTGGTTCTCAACAGTAGATCTTCCAAACAGCGATTAATGATCTAACTTCTGAACTTATTCGATTCAAAGTAGATAGCTAGATCTAAGCCCTGAGTTTGGTTCTTAGTGAAAACACCAAAATGTTAACCCAAAAAATGGATTAACACTCTGGATTAGGTGTGAAAGCATCGACCTTGTTTATCAAGACAAATAAGATATACAAAAGCAGTAGTAAATCGCAAAAAAAGTAAATGAACAAGAGACGTTTATAGTGGTTCGGCTGTTAACGAAGCCTACGTCAACTTTATAACTTTTGTTATTGAATTGACTGTTGATCACAAGTACAAATTGCTTACAATTCCAACAATCTAAATAAAGACAGATCAGACCACCATTGATAGAGACAAAAGGAAGAATCTCAATTGTCCCCGGCAGCCGTTGTGAGGGAGAAGAAAGTTGAAGAATCTTCATAACAGAGTTGCTTCAGTGATCAAAGCAGCCAACTCCATTTCTGTTGAAGGTAGGATAGTATTAATATAATTTTGAGAGCACTTGGATCGAAACTAGACCACCAGAGGCTTCTAATCATCAATAGGAGGCAACACATGAATTTTGGAAGTAAACCAAGCTAACTGTTTAGATCGGTACCGATCCAATTGGATCGGATCGGTACCGTCGGATCGGTACCGATCCAAACAGTTGTGCAATTTCTACATTGCTTTCATCCCGTAAGCTTTCTTATCTGCTGGCAAAGCTTGACTTGCAATTTCATGACCCGTTGACTTGTTTTGACGATGAATCACTAGTAGGTTAGATCGGACTGGAACCTGCATAGGACAAGTCCTGACTTCTTCACCTCGGTGCCGATCCAAATATTTGACTTATTTTTTTCCCAAATTCCCAAAGTTCATTTGTCATGTTCTTTTAGGTCTTCCGGCCAGGTTTTGAGTCGTTCGCATTTAGTTTGAATATTCTAACTCCTTTTGAATTCCGCTGGGTTAAAACCCTGGTTAACACACACAGTGCAATTGTATTCGCATGCAAAAATTTTGATATATCCTATTGCTTAGTAAAGTTATTGGTTGTCTTCTGTTCTATTGATCTTTCGATTTGTGTATCACTTGTGACATGGTATCAAAGCCAGGCAAGTGCAAGTTTTGAATTACTAAAGCAGTTCAGCAGCAATTGATTGCTAAGGTGCTTGATATTCTTGCTTCAAAAATGAATGAAGGTAACGTGGTTTCTCAAAGTGGCATGGATAAACTATTGGAAACAAGTACAATTATTGGAAGCTGTGAATGGAAGCTTATTTACAAGTCCAAGATTTGTGGGATTTTATTTCTGGTGCTGACATGATAATTCTAGACAATACTCTACAAAATGCTGAGTTACAGCGAAAATGGAAGATCAAAGGTGACAAAGCTTTATTTTCTTTGCAGACGTCGATTAGCAAGGAATACATCAAGCATGTTCAAGATGTGACATCATTAAAGAAAGTACAAGAAGTATTGGAAAGATTAATTCATCCAAAAGAACACAATGCGACAGCAATTTCAGGGGTGTAATTCAAAGGAATCTTTCTAATTTAGAATATTTCCTAAAGGTTAAAAACTTGTGTTTTCAAATTGTTGAATTGGATATGGAAGAGCCAATTAGTAATGCTTGCTTGCGACACTATCTTATTTGCGAACTATGGACAGAGTTTATGCCATTTATTTCTTCCATCTTGAGGTGGCAGTCGTAACCTTCAATTATTGATCTAGAAAATTTGCTTTCTAACCGGGAAGCATTGGTTGAGCGGATTGTAGGAAAGCTATCAATTGCTGAAGGTGATGATGTGCTATTCGCAAATGATTCATCACATGACATATCTCAAATATTTGCAAGGGAAAATCAAAGTTGTCATAGATGTGAAAAACCTGGGCATTTCAGGCGTGGTTGTCATATGTAGGTATCATGTTCTAAGTGTGAAGAATTCGGTCACTTGAAGAAGAACCGTCGCACAAAATTTGTTGACATAGATGTAAATGTAGTGCATGAAAGCAAAGATATGAAGAGCCAAAGTGGGAGCATTGTTTCTCTACAGAAACTACTATTATCAATAAGTCTACTTTACAAGAACATGATACTGTCAAATAGTAACTATAAAAAGGAGTGGATTATTAATTCAGGTTGTTCACATCATGTCATGAGAAGCGTTAGTTTGCTCTTAGATAATTATCCACACAATGAACAATGTGCTATTGTTTTTGATACATCCAATTTATAAGGAATGCAAAGCATAAGTTACGAACCTGAATGGCAAAGAAGTTTCACTAAATGATGTATGTCATGTTCTTGGTTTGGTTAAAAATCTTGCATCAATGTCACAAATCACACAAAATGGTAATTATGTTCATTTTGGTCCTAATGATGTTCTTTCAAATTTGAAAAGCTTTGTTGCTGATGTACTCTCACTACTAAAAAAGGCTTGAATTCCGACAGCGAGGACCGACGGCTTCCGACGGCTAATTTCCGACGGCTTCCGACGGGCCATCGGAAGCCGTCGGAAATCTGCGATTATAGGGCTCAGCCGAGCCCTCTTCTTCTTCCTCATTTCATACGAAAATTATATCAAAAAATCCCCAAATTCGTTCTCCAAGCTTCCAATCCCTAATTTCGAGCTTCCGGATCCTCCACGGCTGCCTAATCAACCTCCATTACTCTTAATCTCAGATATAATCTCTTATTTTTGTAAAAAATTCAGTTTTTACCATAATTTTAGATTTGCATAAATTGATAAATTAGGGCGAATTAGGGATTGCAATTGTTTCCAATAGCGTAATAACGGTTTATAGCATCACATGGTATACGTATTTCATCTTTTATCGTGAAATTGTGAAAAACATGTATAATTTGTGGTGGTTCATGTGTATGTAAATTGTTATGTATGCCTTTATTGTGCGATTGTATACGTTAGTTGGAATAAAATAAAATGAATGAACTCGAAGTATTATATTGTGCACGTATTTACTTATGAAACAAAAAAATGCATTACTCTAAATTATAATTGTGTGTATTAAAAAATGACAAAAATGTTAAACCAGCCTTAAGTTGATGTAATACGTCGAATAAATGTGTTAAATTAATTAATATATATTTTTGTAAATGTGAACAGTGAGTAAAACTGTATTTTTTCGTCAAATGCGCGCATGTAATTGACAAATGTCTCTTAGAGAGTTTTTGGCCCCGTTTGAAGAGTGTTGTACATGATCGTTATATAAATAGTTGTTTTTTTTTAAAAACGACCATTTATATTCATCTGGTACAATGTTTGTCGGATTTGTCCATGTATTGGAAAATACTTTCCTCAAAAGTCTTCTATAGAGGAATCTAAAATACAATAAAATATTGCTAATAATACAAACATCTCTTTTGTTTTGATATCTTATGATTTAATAATTATTATTTTTAGGAAGTTAACTTCCTAAAAAGTGAATAGTGTACATTTCATTAATTGAAAAATCCAAAATCCACGTCTATTACTCACCGTTCATTAATTGAAAAATTGATGTTGTTTAATATGGATATACTAAAAGAAACAACGATAGAATTTTTTTGAAAACAATAGATTTCGTGTATACAAATATTTCTTAAGCTACTTATTAGCATTCGAAAAAGAAAAAAAATTGTTCTGTTAATTAGAATGCCAGTAATAATTAGATCCATTTCAAATTATTCTCTAAATAAAGCATTTTTATTCTCTAAACTAAGCATTTTCATGGGCTGGCATTATAATACAAGCGAACTAAATCCAACGTACTTTCCTTTTTCTTCCACACTAGAAATGAACGGGTATAATGTATCTAATAAATGTGTGTGTGTGTATAATGACAAAAAAATAGAATTACATTTTTAAGTTACAAATATGAACTTAACTAATATTTTTCAACTCAACTTATAAAGACACATAGTCCGAAACATGAAATGATGGATTCCTTATTTAGGCCAAACGACACTGAAGACAAGGGGATCATCAAGTAAGCCACTTGGCTGGATTTTATTCCAAAATTTTTGCACTGATATTTAATTGGCTTTTCTGTGTTTTGTTTTACATTCTTTCACTGTTATTGCGATGGCTTAAATGTAGTGTTTTGTTTTCTGAAAGTTATCTTAATTTGTAGGGAACTTATGCTTGATTTTTACACTAGCTCTAGCAAGAGGAAGCCTAAGAATGTTATTATATTCAGGTAATATTGTATTTTGCTTCTTTTACAAGTTGCAATCTAGTTTCAGGCGCTTGCTAAATTTATTTTTACTTCTGCAAAAAGCATGAATTAATTTTTTGATATGAACATCCAATGCGTTTCCTATCAACTATTGATTTGAGTTTACAAAGTTGTATTAAGCTGCATTTATATTGCAATTTGTGCCTGTCTGACTTTGTAGCGGGCACTGCTTGCTGTTTTTGCACCATGTTGAAATACTTATTCAAAAACAATAGCAGATAGTAAAGTCTAATTTTTGTTATTTGTACAACAGGGATGGAGTGAGTGAGTCTCAGTTCAATCAAGTAATGAACATAGAGTTGGATCAAATCATAGAGGTATGATTTCATTAAGCATCTTATTATTACCTAATAGTTAATTGATACCATGTGATATAACACCCTATACTTTGTTGTATCCAAACTAATTAGCTTCATCCATCACATATGAAATGCTTGTTGGTTTTGTTTCTCAAGTCTGTTTTTGTCAAGGAATGTGGTTAAACCATATTTATTGTACTCAGTCTACACTCTACATAACAGCCTTTTTTGTGCCAGGTGTCAATTTTGATAAATTTTAACTGACTAAACCATGATGGGTTTAGCCAAGAGAATTTTTCTTGCTAAATCTTGACTAAACCATGATAAATGTTGTAATTTGGCAGTTTTTTCATTTTACATGCTTTGATCAAGGAGAAATTTCTGCATGTCTTTGAATTGTTAAAAAGGATGCTTTAATAGTTTTATAGAAATATATTCTATTAGCCAATGTTCCACCACATGATCTCCTCTACCGTGTTGAATTCTATTGTAGTTTTATTAAATTGGAGCTTGTGTTTATCTGTTGGCAGGCCTGCAAATTCCTTGATGAGCAATGGAATCTCAAGTTTACTATTAGCAATATTTATTAGCAATATTTTATTGTATTTGGCGGAAATTGATTCATTGCTTGCTTGCTTGCTCGTTCAGGTATGTTTTGTTTTAGTTTTGAATGATTTGGTAGACGAGTGATTTAATTGTTGATTTATGTATAAATACGTTTGATACACTTGGTTTTATGGTTGTATGACGATGTAGATGAGGATGTTGATGATTTTGTGTATTCATAACATGATAGAACACTTACTGTTATGATTATTGTCAATGTTGGGATGATTATGTATATTATGTATTTTTTTTGATTTAATTTTATTTATTTGTGTATTTATTGAATATTGTGTAGTTTGGGTTTTGATATTTGGTTGGAACATTGTATACTGGATTGTGCAGTATTCATATAATAGTGTTTGGAAGAGAAATGAAAAAAAAAAAAAACACAGTAGATTTTCGACGGCTACCGACGGCTCCCGACGACTTACAGATCAAAATTTTCGACGGCTACCGGCAGCTACCGACGGCCTGTAGCTCATTATTTCCGACGGTTTCCGACGGATCCCGACACCTGTCGGCATCCGTCGGAAACCGTCGAAACCCGTCGAAAATATCTTCGACAGGCATCGTTGGAAGCCGTCGGAAATACTGCTCTCCGACGCAGTAAATTCCGACGGCTTTTTCCGACGGCCGCCGACGGTTTTTGGCCGTCGGAAATTGCGTTTCCCCTTGTAGTGTCTATACTAGCCTAAAGAATGAGTCTTTGTATGTTCTGTTAGCAAGCGAGGCATATGTTGAAAAGACAAGTAAAAAATGATAGTGCTTCAGTTTGGCGCATGCTCGACTTGGGCATGTTAGCGACCAATTGCTGCAATTAATTTCTACGAAGAAATTGCTTAAAGGTGTTCCCAACCTGAAAGAAGTGTGTCCAGATGTAATATGTTCAGGATGTTAGTATAGAAATTCACAACATCTTCCATTTCAAAAATCTAAAAGTCATGCATCTTCATTGTTCGAGCTAATGCACTCTGATCTCATAGGGCCCATGCATGCGGACAATGAGTTACAATGGCTATTGCTATATGATGATTATAGTTAATATTTTTTCTCATTATAGTTAGGTGTACTATATGGAAAATAAGAGTTAAGCGCTGTCATACTTCATAAAATTCAAATCAGTTGCAGAGAAAGATTTCAAATCTAGAATAAAGTGCTTATGCACAGATAATGGAGGAAATTTTTGTTGCATGAAGTTATGGAGTATTGTAAAGAATAGTGTATCCATCGTCAAATGACATGTACTCACACCCCACAACAAAATAGAGTTGTTGAGCGCAATCTTACTTCAATGGCTTTATCATGGTTGCACGCTAAGAACCTTCCTCGTGTTTTGTGGGTTGCTGCAATGCAATGTGTGTGCCATGATTAATCAATTGCCTCCATGGCCAGGTACTTCAAAATATCCTTTTGAAAAACTATATGAATTTAGACCTTATGTAAGTTACCTTATAATTTTTGGGTTCCTCAGCTATGTTCATATTTATAAGCAAAATCAAACTAAATTTGATGCTAAAGCTGTGAAATGTGATTATGGTGGTTATGATTTGCATAGAAAAAGTTGGAGGTGCATGGACCCTATCGGTAACAAAACTATTGTCTCTCGAGATGTGATTTTTGATGAAATCTCAACATATTACTCTGCTTGTCTAAAGAGCAAAAGTACTATATTGCACAACTTGAAGATGTGTCTTTTGACCCAAACAAAGGCAGTCACATGGTTCATGAAAGATTAAATCAAGGCTTTCCTATCATTCAAATTTGGAATAAAATGAAATAAATGATCAACAAGATGGAGACTATAAAAGAAAGATGATATATTGTTTTATTGAGAATGAATTGTTATATCATGTACAGACTCTTCTTTCTATTTATAAGAACAAAAGAGAAAAGAAAGGCTAGTTGGGCTTTGCGGGTAGCCCATGAGTTTGATATAATACAACATCATCCCTTTACAAACAATACACGGAAGCTAACAATTCTCTATTATCTAATATGCCCCCTCAAACCTAACTCGAGAGGCTAGGGTTTGTGATATTAGGCGATTCTGGGAGCCGCCAGTGAAAAAGATATTTCTTCAGATCCTCTAATTCAAAATCGTTCCTTCTTGAATATATTGAGATGAAAATTGAGAGTTTGATGAAGCTAGACTTCATACTCGAAGGATTGAGAGATGTAGATCTGATGAAACAAACTTTACTGTTGGTCAAGTTGTAAAAGAGGATGTCGGTAAGCTTTGTTCTCGTTCTCGAGAGCTTCAGGAATGAAGATCTGAGCCTTGGATCTGAGGCTGGTGTCAACTTCATCCACATTGAGTTCTCGGCTAAACCTAGCAAAGTTTAGTCGAGACAGTGGCTTGGTTAGGATGTCTGCCTTCTGGTAAGTTGAAGGTATGTATCTGACATCAATATTTTCCTTCATTACTTGCTCTCGCACAAAGTACAAGTCAAGTTCGATGTGCTTTGTGCGAGAGTGAAGTACTGGGTTAGCTGAGATAGAGATAGCACTTTGATTGTCACACCAAATGGTTGGTTTTCTGCATGTTTTGATTTGTAGCTCACTTAGTAGGGATGTTAGCCACATGATTTCTGCAGTAATACTTGCAATGCTTCTGAACTTAGCTTCAGTGCTAGATCTAGATACAGTAGCTTGTTTCTTTGCACACCAGGATACTGGATTTTTGCCCAAATAGACACAGTAACCAGTTGTAGATCTTCTATCATCCTGATCAGTGGCCCAATCTGAGTCAGTGAAGCCATTAATATTTAGAGTACCACTTGTCTGTAGAATTAATCCTTGATTGATTGTGCCTTTTAGGTACCTTAAAATCCTTTTTACTGCTTTCCAATGTTCGTCAAGTGGTCTTTGCATGAACTGACTCACTTTGTTTACACTGAATGAGATGTCTGGTCTGGTGATAGTAGCATATTGAAGTGCCCCCACAATACTTCTATATTCCTTGTCATTTAGAATTGGTTCACCTCTATTTTTTGAGAGATGACTGTTGCTTATCATTGGAGTGGGTAGAGGATTAGCTTTGTCCATTTTGGCTTTAACAAGAATTTCATTGATGTATTTTCTTTGATTTAGATGCATCTCTGATTTTGATGTTCTTTTGACTTCTATGCCAAGAAAGTAGTTTAAATCCCCCAGGTCTTTGATTGAGAATTCCTCTTTCAAACATTGTGTGATGTTCATGATTTCTGATTTGTTGTTTCCTGTAATAACAAAGTCATCAACATAAATTAGTATATAGACTATTGTGTTATTGTCAAATTTAGTGAACAATGAGTTATCAGATTTAGTGGGATTGTAGCCATGTTTAGCCAGAGTTGTCTTCAACTTGTCGAACCAAACTCTTGGTGCTTGCTTGAGTCCATAGAGTGCTTTGTTGAGTTTGCATACTAGCTGATTTTTGTTTTCCTTTATGAACCCTTGTGGCTGCTCCATATAGACTTCCTCCTGCAATTCACCATTAAGAAAGGCATTATTGACATCTAATTGTTTGATAGTCCAATTCTTATGTAAGGCAATTGTTAATATAACTCTGATGGTAGTGGGTTTCACAACAGGAGAAAAAGTTTCATGAAAGTCGAATCCACTTTGTTGTGAGTACCCCTTTGCCACCAATCTTGCCTTGTATTTAAGAATTGAACCATCTGGATTTTTCTTTAGTCTAAAGGTCCATTTGCATCCAACTATGTTTTTATTCACTGGAAGAGGTACAAGGTCCCATGTCTTGTTTTTTATTAGAGCATTATACTCTTCCTCCATAGCCTGTTTCCAGTTTTCATTTAAGATTGCTTGTTGATGTGTGGTAGGCTCAGTAATTTCAACTTCAGTGTTGTATGTCTTTGGTTTGAATACACCACATTTTGCTCTTGTCATCATATGGTGTCCAGTATTTGCAGGTGTGGATGGTTGTCTGTCTTCAGTGGTGGCTTTTGGTTGAGTACTGCATGATTGAGTGTCATGTAGTACTTGACAGGGGTCTGCTTGATGACTTGCATTTGATGATGTACTGTTAGATCTTACTGGTGCACCTCCTTGACCTGGTTCATTTGTGGAATCTGTGTGTTGAGGACTGATGCCACCTTCTTCATGCTGATCATTGCAATTTATTGGTATGACAATTTCTGGTGAGACTGGCACTTGAGGTATTGAAATCTTTGGATTGTAAACTTTTTGGGTTATTTTGATTGCTGCATTTCTAAAAGGAAACTCATGCTCATTAAATACAACATGTCTAGATATAAAATTTTTGCCATTTTCATCAAGACATTTATATCCTTTCTGACTAGTGGCATATCCCAAGAAAGTGCATGGTTTAGATCTATAGTCTAGTTTATGAGCATTGTATGGTCTTAGATAAGGGAAACATAGGCATCCAAAAGTCTTTAGACTTTGATAGTCTGGCTTGACACTGAATAGCACTTCTATTGGACTTTTAAATTTTAAAATCTTTGTAGGCAGTCTATTAATCAAGTAGACTGCAGTAGAAAAGGCATCTGGCCAAAATTTTAGAGATAAAGATGCCTGTGCTAACAGTGTTAAGCCAGTTTCAACTATATGCCTGTGTTTTCTTTCTATAAGACCATTTTGCTCAGACGTGTATGGACATGTGATTCTCTGCGTGATCCCCTTCATTTGAAAATAACTCTTTAGGGGCAGAAATTCTTTTCCACCATCTGTCTGTATGACTTTTAGTTGACAGTTTGTCTGTCTTTCAGCATTAGAGATAAACTGTAACACAGCATCCTTAGTTTCAGATTTTGACTTTAGAAAGTAAATCCACACATGTCTAGAATATGCATCAATGAATGAAATATAGTACTTATACCCATAATCAGCGTATATAGGGGTTGGTCCCCATAAGTCTGTAGCAACAAGATCAAGAGGCTTGTTGTATACAGTTTTTGAATGTGGAAATACAAGTTTATGGCTCTTGCCCATTTGACAAAAAGTACAGGTATAACAGTCAGGAATTTTACTGATATGAGTATTGTCACAACTGCTCAAGACATGTTTTATTACATTTGAACTGGGATGGCCCAACTTACAATGCCATACATCAAAACTTTCAGTATTTTTAATCTCAGAAATATTGCACCATTTTTTACTGTTTTCAACATTTCTTGAGTTTGGTACATCAAATTTGTATAATCCTTTATGTTCTCTACCCTGCAAGAGAACTTTATCAGTTAGATTATCTTTAACCAAACAATGTGTAGAGTAAAACTCAAAGTGTACATCATTGTCTTTGGCAAATTGTGACACACTCATTAGATTTTTCTTGATTAATGGAACCATTAACAAATTGTTAAGATATAACTGCCTGGCTCCATTAATACTTGCATTTCCAATATGAGATATTTTAATAGGATTACCATTCCCCATATGTAGGGATTGTGTACCTTTGTATTCTCTGTTGCCAAGGTTTAGGTTGCCCATGTTGTTTGTTACATGATTGGTTGCACCAGAGTCTGGGTACCAGCTATCATCATGTATATCCTCTGCCTTTGCTGCATTTGTGTTTGTGTTGTCTGATGTTGACTCTTGTTGTGCACTGACCATATTGGCATTGGGATTTTGAGGTCTTGAGGTATTGTTGCCTTGTTGTGCTGGTGTAAAGTTGACATCAAATCTGAAGTAACATTTGTTGGCTATATGTCCATATCTTTCACAGATTTGACATCTTGGTTTGTTGTTGTTATTGGAGTTCCATCTGTCACCTCTTCCTCTGAATCTCCCTGATTGACCACCTCTGGTGTTGTTTGACTGGTTTCTGTTGCCTTGATTTCTATCCTGATTCTTGTTTTTGCTTATTGACACATAGTTAGCATTGTGTTCCCAATTTGCTGGTTTCTTTTGCTCAAGCCTTCCCTCATGTGCAATGAGAATAGACTGAACGCTTTGTAGTGAAGGTAGCTTTTCATTAGATGATATAACAGCGACCACTGCTTCATAGTCTTCATCCAGACCACTTAAGATGCACAGTATTTGTTCTGTGTCAGTTACCTTATGTCCAGCTGAGGCTAACTGATCACAAATTGTCTTGGCCTTAAAGAGATATTCTCTCATGCTGACATTATCTTTTCTTAAATTTTGCAATTGTCTCTTGTATTGCATTATCCTGGCAGCAGACTGAGAACTGAATGTCTGCTCAATGGTGTGCCATATTTCATGTGTAGTTTTACATCAAACTAATTGAGGTAATAAACTGGCACTAATTGATGATAACAGCCAAGAACTTATTAGACTATCTTGTCTTTCATGAATTGTATATTCAGAATTGCTTACAAGTTTTCCTTCATGATTTGTAGTAAATCTTGGGGGAATGGTTAGAGTGCCAAGAACATATTCTTGCAGTCCATATCCTCTGATAGCAGTTTCAATCTGGAACTTCCAGAGCAGGTAGTTGGATTCATCAAGTTGAATGGTGACGATCTGACTTTGCGGTTTGATTATGGATTTGATGAGTTCTTGAGTAGTGCTGGATTGCTGCTGGGTGGTTCTTGATTGATCTTGGGGCGTATTATCGCTGCCTTCTTCAGACATGATGAAGATGAGAGTTAATCAAAAGGATGATCAAAGATGGGTAAGTCAGGGATGAAGTGCAGCAAGAATTTGGCCTGAATGATGATTTCAATCTGACAGGGATTCTGGGCACGGCACTTCAGGTGAGTTGATCGGAATCTTGATAAATCTGATGGTTGGGTTGCAGCCAGGGGGTTGATATGTGATGAGATTTCTCTGATATCTCCCTTTCTTGGCAGGGCAACTTCTCCAAATGATGGTGGATTTCAAGAGAGTTACACAGTTGTTAAACTGTGTGGCAGGAATCTCAGATGATGAGATTGCTCTGATGAGATTCAAGTTTTCTCCTTCTTTATTGAGAATTTGAATCGAATTTGCTGTTAAGCAATGTGTTTAAGGCTCTGATACCATATAAAAGAAAGATGATATATTGTTTTATTGAGAATGAATTGTTATATCATGTACAGACTCTTCTTTCTATTTATAAGAACAAAAGAGAAAAGAAAGGCTAGTTGGGCTTTGCGGGTAGCCCATGAGTCTGATATAATACAACCGCATCCCTTTACAAACAATACACGGAAGCTAACAATTCTCTATTATCTAATAGAGACACAGTCAGAAGATCGGCAAGGATAAGTAGGAAACCTGATTATCTAAACAATTATGATGTTCAACTTCATGTTTGCAGTATCACGCCATGTTTTTTTAGAAGGAGATGTTTATGATGATGAGCTGAAATTCTTTTTATAAGCTCAAGGTTCCTTAGAATAGAAAGAAGCAACTCTGGAGGAAATTTTGGTATTAGAAAGGAACGACACATGGGACTTAGTGCCAAAACCAAAAATATACTTATGTAGTTACCAGGAAATAGATATACAATTTGAAAAATAAAGTCGATGGAAGTGTAGGGAGATATAAAGCTCGACTCGTAGATCGACGCTTCTCTCAACATTATGGTATATAATATGAGGATACATTTAGCCTAGTTGCTAAAATGTAACTCTCCGCATTATCATTTCCGTTGTTGCATGCAAAGGTTGGTCTATTTTTCAGCTTGACGTCAAAAATGATTTTCTCTATAGTGATTTGGATCGTGATGTATTCATGGAACAACCACAGATTTATGTTTTCTACAAAGTATCCAAATCATGTGTGTCGTCTCAAGAAGGCATAGTATGGTCTAAAACAAGCTTCGCATGCTTGGTACGGAAAAATTGCTGTATATCTTGCTTTTTCTATGTTTCATCGTCCAAATTTAGATCATAGCCTATTCATTAAATTAATTTCCTTCGAGTATACAATTCTTATGTTGATGATACCATAATTACTAGAGATGATAATGATGAGATTGTGTCTTCAAAATTAGTTATCGGTCCGATTTGAAATGAAAGTTTTAGGTAAAGTACGACACTTTAATGGCTCAAAGTAGTTCAAACTGATAGGTACTTTCTATCTCAAAAAGCATGCGCACACTGTACTAGTTTATTTTCAGAATCGAGGCTTCAAATGCATCATCAACCCTTATAGAACCATATCTAAAGCTTAAAAAGGAGGAAGAAAAATTAATAGAGGATGCAACTTCATTTTGTCATCTAGTTGGTAGTTTGCCATGTTGGATTAAAATCCCATTATGGACACACATATGTTTAAGTGTATGTTGCTATTATAATTAATATAAGATAGAAAATAATAAAGTGTTATTTACAATTTGTTGAGGGGCCAAATTGTAAATATTACATAACTGATTTTTCTCCGTTAATAAAAACGGTTGGGTCCCCGAGAAACAGTACGTACTTTTGTTTTCTCTTCTTTCCCGTCAGAGAGAAACGCAGACAGAAAGTAGAAACTGTATTCTTGAAAGATCTCAATTTTTATTTGTTTATTTATTTAATGGAGTCGGTATGAATGCCAGTTTTGGAAATATTAGTGCATGTTTGATCTATCATTATTCGTACCATTCACTGCCAGTATATAAAAAAAAAACAATAATCATGACAGCCAACGCCATAGTACTATCATGGCTATGAAATTGGATTTCATGACTTTGGAATCTATACTGTGTTAACCTATTGAACCAGTATTTGCATAAAATTTGCAGACTCTATTTTTGTAACAGTTCTTTGTAAAGAATAAATAGATTGCCTAATCTAGTTTATATTCAAATTTGGATTCCGATTTCTTAAAGTTTTCTAATATTTTAGTAGATTAATTGAAACAAAATATCACCAAAGTGATCACTTTTGTGTTTGATTAATTTGACTAAAATATTGAAATAATTGTGTGTATGTAATTCATGCATTTATTAACGAACCCAAAGGTGAATTAATATTTGGCCGAATTTCATGCATACTTGTGGCGATAAATGTGTGACACTTATAGGGTATTTCTTTTATGTGAGCAATATGTTAGTCCAAAGATTGCATATTGTTTGACATAATTTATTGTCAACGTTTGATTGCTACAACAAGAGTACCGCTTACAGTTAATATTATTGTCCAAAGACTTGATATTAATGATGTGTTTGGTATCTTGAGATGTGATTATCCATTATTTGAATTTATTGTTTTATATGAAGTCGTTAAGAGCATGTAATTTATATGATTTTATTCGTTTTCTGTTTCAGCTGTTGCTACTGTATCTGCTAACCTTAATTCAGTACCGGTCCTTAATGGTAATAACTTTAAGGACTGGAAGGAGAACATATTAATTGTTGTTGGTTGCATGGATCTGGACCTTGCATTAAGGATGGATCGACCCGCTTCTCTTACGGATGACAGTACCTCCGAGGAAAGGAGAATTTTTGAGAAATGGGACCGTTCAAATCGCATGAGTCTTATGATCATTAAACGGGGCATACTTGAGGCTTTTAGGGGTGCGGTATCCGAAGAGATTACCGATGCCACAGATTTCCTTGCTGAAATTGAGAAACGCTTTGCCAAAAGCGATAAGGCGGAAACAAGTACTCTTTTGTAGAAACTTATTTCCATGAGGTTCAAAGGCAAGGAAAACATAAGAGAGTACATTATGGAAATGTCTCACATTGCTTCAAAATTAAAGGCACTAAAGCTTGAGCTTTCGGATGACTTGCTTGTGCATTTAGTGCTTATCTCGCTTCCTCCACAATTCAGTCAATTTAAGGTCAGTTACAACTGTCAAAAGGAGAAGTGGACTCTCAATGAGCTCATTTCATATTGTGTACAAGAGGAAGAAAGGCTGAAGCAAGATAAGACTGAAAGTGCCAATTTGGCAAGCACCTCTAAAGCAAAGGGCAAGAAAAGAAAATTTAAAAATGAAGCTGCTAAGGATCCAGATCAAAAGAAACAACAAAAGGAAAAAGACGGTTGTTTCTTTTGTCACAAACCTGGACATATGAAGAAGGAATGTACCAAATATCATGCATGGCGTGAAAAGAAAGGTATGTTTGTTACTTTGGTCTGTTCTGAAGTTAATTTATCTTCAATACCTAGAAACACTTGGTGGATAGATTCTGGTGCTACCACTCACATAATTGTTTCTATGCAGGGTTGCCTGAGCTATCGAAAGCCAAGTGATGGTGAAAGACACATCTTTGTGGGCGATGGACAATCGGTAGAAGTAGAAGCAATTGGACATTTTAGATTGTTATTAGGAACTGGTTTTTATTTGGATTTAAAAGACACTTTTGTTGTACCGTCATTTAGACGGAATTTGGTTTCTGTTTCTGTGTTGGACAAATTTGGATATTGTTGTTCATTTGGAAACAATCAGTTTACTTTGTCTTTGAATTCAAATGTTGTTGGAACTGGTTATTTAAATGCTTATGACAATCTTTATTTGTTGGAAACAATTGCATCTTATAATGAAACCTTGCATATAGAATCACGTGGTACTAAACGTAAATTAAATAAAGAAAATTTAGCATCTTTATGGCATAAGCGCTTAGGTCATATCTCAAAAGGTAGAGTTGAGAGCTTAGTATCTGATGGTATTTTAGAATCTCTTGACTTCATAAACCTTGACGTTTGTGTAGATTGAATCAAGGGAAAACAGACCAAAACTAAGATATTAGGTGCCAATAGGGCTACAGATGTCTTAGAATTGATTCATACAAACATTTGTGGGCCATTCCCTACGGCATCTTGGAATGGTCAACAATATTTCATAATATTCATAGATGATTACTCACGTTATGAGTACTTATATCTCATTCATGAAAAATCACAGTCACTAGATGTGTTCAAAGCTTATAAAGCTGAAGTTGAGAATCAACTCAACAAAAGGATTAAAAATGTCAGATCTGATCGTGGTGGTGAGTACTACGGTCGATATGATGGCTCAGGTGAACAACGTCCAGGACCGTTCGCTAAATTCCTAGAGGAATGCGGTATTGTCCCACGGTACACCATGCCGGGATCACCTAGCATGAATGGTGTTGTTGAAAGACAAAACCGAACTCTTAAGGATATGGTAAGGAGTATGATTGCTCATTCCACCTTACCCGAGTCACTCTGGGGAGAAGCATTAAAGACAGCAGCTTATATTCTCAATAGAGTACCAACTAAAGCATCTGCAATAACACCTTATGAGCTTTGGACGGGTTGAAAGCCTAGTCTAAAGCACTTTCACATTTGGGGATGTCCAGCTGAGGCGAGGCCTTATAGGCCACATGAAAAGAAGCTGGATTCCAAAACAGTGAGCGGCTACTTTATTGGTTATTCTAAGCGTTCTAGGGGCTATAAGTTTTATGATCCCATAGCTAAGAATATTTTTGAGATGGGAAATGCAGTATTCTTTGAGGATATTGAGTTTGGGGGGAGAAATAAAGTTAAAGACATTGCTTTTGAGGAGGAATTGGATTCAAATCCAGTTTCTACTATCACTTTTGACAATGTTCAGTTTCATACACCAATCATTGATCAAGAAGTGAATCTGGAACCTCAACAAGACAATGTTGATACAATTGTTCCAGAAGAACAAACTCAACAACCTCAAAAACCAGTGCCATTAAGGAGGTCCATGAGAGAGAGGAGAAGTGCTATTTCGGATGATTATATTGTATTTCTCCAAGAACAAGAGAATGACAATGGAATGATGGAAGATGATCCAATCAACTTTCATCATGCCATGAAAAGTTCTAACTCTCAAAAGTGGATGGATGCCATGATTGAGGAGTACAAGTCCATGCAAGACAATAAAGTTTGGGAACTTGTCCCATTACCAGAAGGTGCAAAACCAATTGGTTGTAAATGGATATTTAAAACTAAGAGGGATGCAAAGGGTAATGTGGAGAGGTATAAGGCACGTCTTGTAGCAAAAGGCTATACTCAAAAGGAAGGTATCGATTTTATAGAGACTTTCTCTCCAGTTTCATCGAAAGACTCTTTTAGAACAATTATGGCACTTGTTGCTCATTTTGACCTTGAGTTACATCAGATGGATGTTAAGACGGCGTTTCTCAATGGAGACATTGATGAGACAATTTATATGGTACAACCAGAAAACTTTGTGTCGGGAGATCCAAAGAATATGGTTTGCAAATTAACAAAATCCATCTATGGACTTAAGCAAGCTTCTCGTCAATGGTACCACAAATTCCATCAAGTAATCATCTCGTTTGGTTTTGAGACAAATATTGTTGATGATTGTGTGTATCATAAGTTCAGTGGGAGTAAACATATATTCCTGGTTCTATATGTCGATGACATTTTGCTTGCCACTAATGATATAGGTTTATTGCATGAAACCAAGAAATTTCTATCAAAACATTTTGAGATGAAAGATCTTGGTGATGCCACTTTTGTATTAGGTATCCAAATACTTCGAGATCGTTCTCGGGGTATTCTTGGATTATCACAAAAGAGCTATATTGATAAAGTACTCAAAAGGTTTGGCATGCAAGATTGTAGACCAGGAAATACCCCTATTTCTAAAGGAGATAAATTCAGTATTAGTCAATGCCCTAAAAGCAATCTTGAAATTCAAGAAATGCAAAAGATCCCCTATGCTTCAGCCGTTGGGAGTCTAATGTATGCTCAAGTATGTACACATCCAGATATTGCATACATTGTTGGGATGTTAGGCAGATACTTAAGCAACCCTGGTATAGACCATTGGAAAGCAGCCAAGAGGGTTATGAGGTATCTTTAGAGAACAAAAGATTACATGCTCACTTATAGAAGATCAGATCATTTGGAGGTCGTAGGGTATTCTGATTCTGATTTTGCTGGATGCCAAGATAGCAGAAAGTCTACATCAAGCTATATTTATCTGTTGGCTGGAGGAGCTATATCCTGGAAAAGTGTTAAGCAAACACTTGTTACTGCTTCCACTATGAAAGCAGAATTTGTAGCATGTTATAAGGCATCAAATCATGGAATA
The DNA here is from genome assembly GCA_030737815.1 of Allium fistulosum. Classification (NCBI taxonomy): domain Eukaryota; kingdom Viridiplantae; phylum Streptophyta; class Magnoliopsida; order Asparagales; family Amaryllidaceae; genus Allium; species Allium fistulosum. The sequence goes on from CM060902.1 coordinate 1,082,123,419, forward strand.
TGGCTGCACAAATTTGTCACTGGGCTGCGCATTTGGGAGAATGTAGAAAGACCACTGAAGTTATATTGTGATAATAAGTCAGCAGTGCTATATTCTAACAATAATAGAAGCTCAACCAAGTCAAAGCATATTGACATAAAATAATTAGTTGTGAAAGAAAGAGTGCAGAGTGGACATATATCTATAGAGCATATTGGAACAAACTTCATGATAGCGGATCCGCTCACAAAAGGTTTACCGCCCAAGGTCTTTCATGAGCACACTGCTCATATGGGTGTTGTATTACTGGAGGATGTTATGGTTTAGTGGGAGTTTGTATTTTATATGCTTTATATTTGTCTTGAAACATATATTTGGATTTCTGATCAGAAGTAAAGTATTCAGTTCATTCACTCTATTTTATTGTTTTGATTCTGACCTCACTTAAGTTTAAGGAGGACCATTTGAAAATAGATTAATCTATGTCATTTGACTATATATATATATATATATATATGTGACCACTGATGGGTTTAGTCATGATTAATATGGCGAGACCACTGTGATCCTGTATAAATATGGTTGATGGACGAGATTGTTAAGAAATACCTTTATGTAATAGCAAATTTTGAGCTCACAAGGTTGTACATTTATAAGAAAACATATGTTGCCCAAGTGGGAGATTGTTGGATTAAAATCCCATTATGGACACACATATGTTTAAGTGTATGTTGCTATTATAATTAATATAAGGTAGAAAATAATAAAGTGTTATTTACAATTTGTTGAGGGGCCAAATTGTAAATATTACATAACTGATTTTTCTCCGTTAATAAAAATGGTTGGGTCCCCGAGAAACAGTACGTACTTTTGTTTTCTCTTCTTCCCCGTCAGAGAGAAACGCAGACAGAAAGTAGAAACTGTATTCTTGGAAGATCTCAATCTTCATAAATATTGATTCAATGGATTCCGGTACGCTTCCGCTAATCTCCGTTTATTTGTAGTTTTGATATCTCTTGAATTGATTATGGCTAAATTGAATATCCAACATGCCATACCTAACTATCACACGGCTTGGTATAACTTACACAGTAGGTGTCATTTTTCAATTTATGCAAAAAACATGTACATGTCATTTAATTACAGCCAAGTGCATTCTTCACTACAAGAAAGGTACTTTGGACAATGCATTGATGTATAAGAAGAACTTTGATTTTTCTTTATATGGCTTTAGTGATGCTGATTGGGCTGGTGACGTGAACGATGGATGATCAACGCTGGTCACTGTTTTTTAGTAAGGTTTGTGGTAGTTTCATGGTGAAGTAAAAAGGCAAAGTATAATTGCTCTTTCAAGCACAGAGGCAAAATATATGGCAACTACAATAGCTACAAAAATATGTATCTGGCTTAAACTACTTATTAGTGAAATCTGTAGTGAAAAATCAGAGTTTTTGGGCAACGGAAGTAGAACACCCAATAATATAGACTATGGACAATCTCAATAATTCCAATCCAACAAAGAGAATAAAAGAAAATCAAAGAACGTGAATTTTAGATAGAAGACATAAAGGAAAGAATACACCGATATAACGAGATTTTCCTATGCTTACGTTCTCGGACCCAACAACCTTCACTTCAAGAAGGATTATAACATGAGAAGAATATAAATAACTTAATATAAATTTCTTACCCTACAATAGATATAGAAATAGGGATCTTGTTGAAGATATTTTATAGAGAACTCTCTTGTCTTCTTGTATTAAAAAGATGAACAAATGTCCTTATATATATATATATAGGTGGAAGGATGAAGATTGTCTTGGAGATGAGGATGAAATCTTTTCGGATTTACTTGATTTGATTTCAACACAAATTTAGCATATTGGTATTTGGTTCCACTTATATCCTTATTTGATTGATTACTCAAATCAATTAATATTTCTTTTGACATTAATTGATTATCTTTCTATTTGTTTTCCATATTTGATTGATTGCGAAAATTAATTAATATCTTCTCTCTTTTAATATTTGGAATAGATTTAAATCATCCAAATTTAACACTCCATCTTGATTTAAATATATCAATCAATCAACTAAAATGGTTGTTGGGCCAATGCCCCATGGCGCTAAGTAGCTCGTACCACACTATTCAAGTTTGAGCAATGCTCAAACTTGTCCTTTGGAACCCACTTTGTTAACATATCAGCTGGATTGTCTTTTGTATGTATCTTCGATAGCTTTATCTTATTTCTCTCTTCTTCAAGCATGAGAAAGAAACTCCTAACACTAATGGGCTTTGTTTGTGAGCTGTAGGCTTGATTCTCAACAAGATGAATGATGCTCTGACTATCTGAAAACAACTCTACCGTCTTCTGCATCATTGATAAATCCTCCAAAATCAGCAGCAAGTACAATCCTTCCTTGGTCGCTTCCACAATAGAAATAAGCTCGGCCTCTATAGTTGATAAAGCTACAATGGATTGTAGCTTGGATCTTCAAGAAATTGGGCCTATCCTAATTGTATAAACATAGCCCGAAATGGATTTCCTACCATCTCTATCCCCAGCATAATCTGAATTGCAATAACCCCTTAGAGTTATGTCGCTACCTCCAAACAACAAGCCAATATCAGAAGTGCCTCTCAAAAATCGTAGAATCCACTTTACTGCTTGCCAACGAGTCTTGCTTGGGTTTGACATGTATCTGGTAACAACACCAGCTGCATGAGCTAAATCAGGCCTTGTGCATACCATAGCATACATAAGGCTTCTAACTGCACTAGAGTAAGGAATGTTAGTCATATCCTTTTTGTCTTCATTCGATGTGGGACATAAATCTTTGGATAATTGAAATTGAGAGCCTAATGGAGTAGCCATCGGTATAGCTTTCTCCATACCAAATCGAGATAGGACTTTCTTGATATACCAAGTTTGAGTGAGCCTCAAAACTCTTTGCTTTATATCCCTCTGAATCTCCATCCCCAAAACTCTCTGTGCCTTTCCCAAATCTTTAATATCAAACTCCTTGATGAGCTTCGTCTTCACCTCTGAAATTCTAGTCGTGCTCTTAGAAGCTATCAACATATCATCAACATAAAGTAACAAATAGAGGATGTCTTTATTACACTTCTTAAAATAGACAGATTGGTCCTTAAAGCTTCTTGAGTAACCACGCGAGATCATACACTTATCAAATTTCTTATACCACTGTCTGGGAGACTGTTTTAAACCTTAAAGAGATTTGTTAAGCTTGCAAACATGACTGGACCTGCTTCTATCAATGAACCCCTCTGGTTGCTGTAGGTAAATGTCCTCCTCAAGGTCACCATAAAAGAATGCGTCTTGACATCTAATTGTTCCAACTCCATGTCGAAGTAAGAACCAATGATAAAAGAATGTGAATGGAAGCATGTCTGACAACTGAAGAAAAAATATCATGGAACTCTACACCTTTCCTCTGAACATAACCCTTCGCCACTAATCTCGCGTTATACCTCAAGTCACCATTGCCTTCGTATTTCACCCTATAGATCCACTTACACCCAATTGCTCTCTTGTCGAAAGGAAGTGGCACTAAATCCCAAGTGCGATTTTGGTGCAAAGATTCAATTTCCTCCTCCATAACTACTAACCAACTGGAACTATCAACTGAACTAATGACATCTCTACAGTCTTCGACTCATCATGAAATATGCTTAATGCATAGGCTGCCATGTCATCAAAGTCAATGTCTTCATTGCTCAATCCCATAATATCATTAAGCCATCTAGATTTTTTCCTCTCTTTGATTGGTCGAGTTTGAATTTGAGCTCTAGCTTGAGATTGATCATCTATCCTCTCCTCATCAACCACGGTGTCATTGAAAACACCATTTTTACTTGTATGGAAGTCTGATGATCTACTTTGTGTCTGGTACTCTGAATTTGTCCTTTCAACATCATCATTAACTGAAGAAGAAGGCTTCACCTTCAACATAGCCTTTTCACCAAATGTAACATGCCTTCTAGTAATAATCTTCTGGCTAGTAGGACACCACAACCTATAACCCTTAACTACTCTCCTATAGCTAAGAAAAATACACTTGTGCAAACTTGGATCCAACTTCCCTTTGCTCTCATGCACATAAGCTGGACAACCAAATATTTTGAGAAAGGAATATGAAACAGGCTCTCCTTTCCATACTTCTTTAGAAATCTTCATATCTATGGTTGTAGAAGGTGTACGGTTAATGAGGAAAACCGTCATAGATAATGCTTCTACACAAAATCTCTTCTTTAATCTAGCAGTCAGGTGTAAGCAATGAGTTCTTTATAACAAAGTCTGATTCATCCTCTCTGCTGCCCCATTTTACTGAGGGCCCCCTGGTGTGGTGTGGTGCCTTTGATTCCCTTGGACTCACAAAATTTGGTGAATTTTTGAGAAGTGAATTCGCCACCATTATCTGAACAAAGAACCTTCACTTTCTTTCTTGACCGTTTCTCAACAAAAGATTTCCAACCGTGAAACTTTTTGAAAGTTTCGTCCTTGGACTTCATAAAGTAAACCTATACCTTTCTAGAAAAATCATCAACAAATGAAACAAAATACTTGGCTCTTCCAAAAGATGGGCATGGTGCGGGACCCCAAACATCAGTGTGAACATACTCCGAAACATCTTTAGACTTATGCTCTGCAATCCCAAAAGAAACATTCGTCTGCTTTACAAGCATGCACCCCTCACAAAAGCCAAGTTTTGAATGATGAATACCGTCAATCAAAACTCGCTTTCTCAACACTTCCAAACTACGTTCTCTAAAGTGTCCCATATGAAAAATGCCAGAATGTGGTAGAATCACAATCAATAGAATCAACAATCGAAGAAGACTCCACAACAATAGTGGTATCCTTCAGCAAATATAGATTTCCAGCTTTTACCCTTTTCATCACTATCAATGAGCCATTTGTAATTTTCAATGAATCTTTTTCTATTACACACTTCAAGCCAAGATTGCACAATACTCCAATGGAGATCAAACTATGCCACAATCAGGCACATGCTTGACATCACATAAAGTACGAACAACACCATTAAACATTCTGATCTTCATCATCCCAATATCAATCATGCGACAAGTAGCATTATTTCCTATGAGAACCTCTCCTTCATCAAACTGACGATAAATGGAAAAGGAGCGTCTATCAGGTGTCATATGATAGGATGCTCCAGAGTCAATAATCTACATAATTCTCTTCATAGAAGAGGTAGAAGTTGTAGAAATGCCAGGATCACTCTCTGAATCTGATGTCTCCACTGTAGAAGCTGAAGCCTTTTGGGTAATGGATTTGTTTTTATTCTCCAACTTGGAGGAACTTGCATTATATTTTTCAGGTCTTCTACAATAATAACAAACTTCCTTCGGAGCTCCCCTTGACTGAGATTTTGACTTGGATTTGTCTCCACCATATTTGGGTCTACTCTTACTTCTTCCCCTTTGCGCAATAAGGCCTTCAGAATCATTCTCCATGCTCATATTTACTAACTTTCCCCTCAACATCTCATTATGCAAATTTTTCTTCACATCCTCCAAGCAAATAGAAGAGCGTCCATAGATCATAGAGTTAACAAAAGCGTTATACTCCACAGGCAAATAACATAAAAGAATGACAGCTAACACTTCTCATGTTGAGTGATACTTATTCCATCCACTTACCCACTTCCTGAAATATGGTAACATCCATAATTATCATCATCAACTCCAGCTTCCTAAATTTCCACTAGATCCTCTTACTTATATTATTAACCCGCTAAAAATTGGTGGGAAATATACCAAAATAGGATAGTACTTAGAATAACTTTCTCCACATATGTTCTGCCATTTGCATATCCTTCAAGTTGTGGTCGATGCTCCCGAGTCAAGAGCTTCTAAGAAGAAGCATCGTTTGTATTGTTATCATTTTAAAGTAGATAGCTTGGTTGGTGTGAAGTAAGTAGAAACTGGATTTTGGCCAAGGGTAGCGATGGTTGTGATATAAAATTCGGCATTGGGAGAATTGGAACTAGATAAAGGGGCCGGAAAGATGAATAAAATTGCTTTTGAGTCCTCAAAACATCAGGTTGTGCATCCATTTTATTACTGTATCTCCGGGTGTTTAGTAGGTAGTTTAATTATATTATTTAGTTATATTATTTATATTTTACACAAAGTTTAGGTTTTGCTAGCAAGATATACGGCAATAACAACAACTAAGCCATTATTCCCAAACAAAAGGATCGGCTAGGGATGGAACCCAAAACTAATAACAAAGTCAATTTAAAAGTAATAATAGCAATAATAGATTTTTTTTCAAAGGTGAATATAGAAATAAAGATAAAAATAAAATAAAGTAAAATACTTAAACAAATAATAATAATAAGTAAAATAAAAATAAAACAAAATAATAAAAATAGATAAAGAAATATAAAAAATCCATGATAATAATAGTAATACTAATAGTAGTAATGGTACTAATAGTAATAGGGACCGAAGATCAAACACTGCATCTTAGGCTCCTATTCACTAGTCCTATAATTTAAAACTTATAACACTACCCCTAAACCAACCCTAAGTGAAAAACTCCTCGCTCATGGTTCTAGTATGTGGATCGCTAATTTCCACGTGCTCCTGTCTGGTACTAGCTCTTCGGATATATTTCAATCGCTCAAGTCCCTTTTTACTACTCCTTCTATATCAATCTTGGTCGACCTCTACCTCTCTTTGAGCATTCAATGCGACCTATAATTCCAATGCGCACATGTGCCTCGGGAGGCCTCCGTTTGGAGATGTCCAAACCATCTTAAACGGTGTTGAACAAGCTTCTCTTCAATTTGTGCTAAGTTTGTCTCGTATATCATCTTTCCTAATTTGGTCCCGTCTTGTATGACCACGGCTCCATCACAACATACGTATCTCTGCTACACTTATCATCTGGACGTGTTGTCTTTTAGTAGGCCAACATTCTATACCATACAACATCGCAGGCCTGATTGCCGTTCTGTAAAACTTTCTTTTAAGCTTTTATGGGACTTTCCTATCACAGAGAATGCCACACATTAGTCATCATTTCATCCATTCCGCTCGAATTCTAAAACTAACATCTTCATCAATCTCACCATCATACTGCAACATTGACCCTAAATTTCAAAAGGATTCCTTCTTGGACACTACTTGCCCGGCCAGAGTGACATCTTTATCCTCTGACCTGACACTGCTGAAATCGCACTTCATATGCTCTGTCTTAGTTCTGCTAAGCCTAAAACCCTTTGATCCTAAAGTCTGCCTCCACAACTCCAGTTGCCTATCAGCCAATATCCTACTTTCGTCAATCAGCACAACATCATCAGCACATACATCAAGGAATCTCACCTTGTATACCCTTCATAACCTCATCCATCACTAGGGCAAAAATATAGGGACTCAAAGCTGACCCGTGATGTAATCCTATGTTAATGGAAAAGTCACTGGTTTCACCATCGCATGCTTTGACACTAGTCACAACATCATCGTACATATCCTTGATAAGGGTAATGTACTTTGTTGGGACTCTTTTCTTTTTCAAAGCCCACCACATAACCTTTCTCGGTACTTTATCATAAGCTTTCTCCAAATCGATAAATACAATGTGTAGATCCTTCTTTTGCTCCCTAAATCTCTCCATAAGTTGTCTTATCAAGAAAATCGCCTCTGTGAACGACCTCCCAGGCATGAAATCAAATTGTTTTTTTGAAACGCTTGTCATCCTTCTTAATCGATGTTCAATGACTTTCTCCCAAATCTTCATTGTATGACTCATGAGCTTAATTCCTCTATAGTTTGTGCAACTTTGAATATCTCCTTTATTATTGAAGATTGGAACTAATATGCCTCTCCTCCACTCATCTGGCATTTTCTTTGATTTGAAAATATTATTGAACAACTTAATTAGCCAGGCTATCCCTACATCTCCAAGGCACCTCCACACCTCAATGGGGATGTCATCAGGCCCTAACGCCTTGCCTGCTTTCATCCCTTTTAGTGCCTCCTTTACCTTGGACTTTTCAATTCTTCGAATAAAACGTCTCTGGTGTCATCAAAAGAGTCGTCTAGCTCGATGGTAGTGTTATCACCTTCTTCATTGAATAACTTGTCAAAGTATTTTCTCCATCTATTTTTGATCTCATCGCCCTTCACAAAAGTCTATTATTTTCATCCTTAATACACTTAACTTGGTTGAAGTTTCTCGTCTTTCTTTCGTGGAGCTTAGCATTGCTATAGACGTTTTTTTTCACCCTCCTTCGTACTTAGCTTTTGATATAGATAGGCCTATCAATGGATGCTTTCGGATGTAGATAGTGCCGTATCTGCATTCGCATCCGCGGATACAAACAGATATCAGATAATTATCCTATCTGCTAACGACTGATAAATCAAGAATTATAAAAACAAAATTTTAGTTTAACATAAATATTTTTCAATCCTGTTGATTATAAAAGTGTTAAAAAATAACAGATATGATGATAATAAATAGTTTCGAGCAGTTAAAAAGCATTAAGTGCATATAATATAAACTACTAACTTAATAAAATAATAAACAAATATCTTTCACTGTACTAAAACACATATAATTTGAACTATAACCTTGATAAAAACTGACCCATTAGAAGGAACCTTGATATTTTCTCCTTTAGAAAATCTTAATGATGCAAACCATGCTACTTCACTCTGATCACAACTTCAAGTTTGTATAATTTTGGTCCGTTTGCTTTTGATTTTAAAATTGTCTTTTTTTGAATGTCTTTCTCACTCTAATCAAAGGTCTCAACTTCAGCTTTGTATAATTTTGGTCTGTTTGCTTTCGATTTTTAATTTTTCTTTATTCGAATGGCTTTCTTACTTTGATCAAAGATCTCAACTTTAGCTTTCTATAACTGGTCAGTTTGCTTTCGGTTTTGAATTTTTCTTTTTTTAATGGACTTTCTTTGTTCAATAAATGCTTTGTTAGGACATAAAGACTAAAACTCTCCAAGGCACTGCAATTTACAGTATATACAGGGAATTTGTTATGCATAGGAAATTAGGAATGTAGTTTAATGTTTTAAGGTTTTATTAATATGATTATTGGATATTCTTGCATTAATTTCAATTTGTATTACATTGCTTGCTGGATTTGATTATGATAGAGGAATTGATACCAAAACGTTAAATGTAATTGCGACAATGTACTATTAAAATATTAGGTAGTGTTTAGTTTACCCTTTTTAGTTTTAGGTTTTCGTCTATACAAAAATGCGCACGACGCTTGTATCTTGTGAAAAATGACCAATTTAGAAAACAAAGTTAACATACAAAACAGAAAACAATTTTTTTTATTTTTCCTGTTTTGAGAAATAAGAGAAACACGAGAAATAATCCATCCTTTCATCGTTCCTCCATTCCTCCGTGGTCCCCTCCATCCTTCTTTCATCTTATTCGTCTTCCCTCCACTCCTCTCGTATTTTATAATTAATCTTGAAAACTCAAAACACAAAACTCATTTTAAACCAAACGCTACCTTAGTTTCTTAATCATAAACACAAATGTTAAACGTTAGACAATAAATTATCCAATTTTCTAAATAATAAACGTTAGTTTCATAATCAAACATGGAAGTGTTCAGAGCAACTAATACCAAATATCCTTGAATTAGGATGATCCTTGAATTCCACTCCACTTATGTTAGTGATATGTAGGCCAACTAGAGTGTTAGGAGTTTAGGTTTGTACATTGGTAATATTTAAAATGATAAAAGTTTGTACCATTTATTTCAACTTTAAATCTATGAGTATTATGAATTGAAATAAAAGTGAAATTAATCCAAGATTCGATATTCAGCTCATATTGTCATGTTAGATGCAACAAATATTTGACTAAAATATGAAGAATTTACTGTACGATACAAATTTAGATGCAAAATTAAGTAAACTCAGAGGTAGCCTGACTCAGACTATGCATTGCAAAAGTAGCCTAAATCATGTCTTATAATGACCACTACAATATTTTTTTTGAAGACCTAGAGAACCAAATTATATGTATATTTATATTAAATCAAATTATATGTTGCTTTATTTTAATTACTATATTACTGACCATTTATGAGTGTTCATGTACCATGCATATCTAACACATTGGTATCACCATAGGCAATAGAGAAATATATTTGATTGATAAATTATGTTTAAGCTTATATTTATCACTACATAAAAGTGCAGTGATCCTAAAAGCTTCGTAAATAAATGTTGTGTGTGTAGATACTATTGTTAATATTTTCTAGATATTAGTTAGTCATAACCAATATATCCAAATTAGTCTTTTAAATCCACATATATCCGCTAAATAATTCCTTGATAAAAATATCTAACTTTTGTAGGAGTTATAACGCTATTAGGTACTAGAAAAGCCTCAATAAATTTTCAAAATCGAAATCTATAAGCCTAGATTATCAGTACCCCTTTTGCTTAATCATAAGCCTAAAGCTCCAAATGATATATACCAAAGACCTTTTTTCTCTTATTATTATTATTAATAATTTGAGCTTTAAAATTGTGTATTACAAACTAAATTACAGATTTCTTATTGAAATGTAACTATCACAAGCAAAGATTTAAAAAAAATACATATTAGGCTATTGAAGTTGCAATTTTCCAACTTTACGATTCCTTCCTAATATAAATACGAGTTATATGAAACCTTTTCCTCAAAGAACTAATATTTATAAGAAATATTTTCCTTTGTGGTGCATATATTTGAATCCAAACTGACCTTCAACCTTCATAAACACAGGTAGGTGTTGCTCTCTCCCCCAATTATTTTTTGTTTTAACTTTTGAACTGAAGTGTTTATTCCTAGATTTGAAATTCTTTACCAGATTCGTGCAAGGGAGGTAGGAGAGAAGATACATACATACATCGTTAGAAATAAACTTGATTTTGTTAATCTAGATTTTTCCATATAGGAAATATCTAGAATCTAGAATATATAGAATAATATGTTTGATATTGTAAGAGGGAATATTTAGGAGATATTTATGGAATAATATGTTTGAAATTGTACGAGAGAATATTTAGGAGATATTTATGGAGAACCGTTAGATTAAATAAATCTCCACCATTTATCTGAGATGTGAACTTCTACAAATAGTGTTTGTACCAAAAATGGGCACAACACTCTTCGGAAGTTTTTGAAGAGATAAAAGTGAAGAATGAGAATTAAAACTGTGGATTATCTAACAAAAACTCCAAATAACAGAAAGTAAATTGCAAAGACAAGCGATTTAGAGTGGTTCGGCATTTTGCCTACGTCCACTATGAAGTTTGATGATTTTATTGCTCAATACTTGAAGATTACAGTAGTTTATAATGTAATACAACTGAATTTATATGCTAAGTCTCAATCTAAAGCAGCGGTGGTGTTCCGGAGTAGATCTGGCAGAATCTGGGCGCTCTTCAGTACTTAGAATTTTCCGACCCCTTTTCTGAATGACTAGGGGCTCTATTTATAGGTGTAGGAGGCTGATATTTCACCTAAAATGAGGGGAGACCAGTTCTGGTACGTCAGGGGGCCCACATGGCCGAAATCTGGAGATCCGGGCCCACTTTGGGATCGATTCGACCCTTGGTTCGAATCGATCAAGAAATCATCCAATCGAGCTGAAATTTGGTGTGAACATTCTTCATCATGTGCCTAAGCTTCTGTGAAAATTTCATGACATTTGGACTTGTAGAACTCGAGTTATGATCGATTCAAGGTTGTGTTTGTGGCTGAAATATTTCCTTCGAATCGATCTCCTTCGAATCGATTATGTCGAATCGATGGCATCGCGTGTCCAAGCGATGACGTGGTGCGCATTTCCAGGGTCAACCCGCCTTTTCCTCCGAATCGACTGGGACGACTCCACGTTTTCCGCTGCTTCAACTTGGTGGATTTGAGGGGATGGATTCGAGGCAAGGTGCGTTCGAATCGATCATGGCCTATATCTGTTGATCGATTCGAAGTCGTCCAAACCGGATGGATTCGAATGCCAGGCGTAGGATGGATTCAGTATGCTCGTTCATATCGATCATTAGAAAAAAATAGTCGATCGATACGAAGCTACCTTTTTAGGATGGGTTCGAACCAACGACACAGGATGGATTCGAAGTGATTGGCCTTTGTGGTTTCGAAGGAATTCGTTTCGATGGAGTCGAAGAACATGGACCTGCAGCTCTATGGATACGAGGTAGATGGAGTCGAACCTGGTGGAGTCGAACATGATGGATTCGAACCAAGGCTATGTCCTACACTTGCGTCGATGATATCTTGAGTGTACGAACTCGGATTGACTCGAAACTTGGAATGTTGGTTTCTATGACTTTGCTTGTCGTGTCTTATCAATTATGGCTCAATCCGGTCTTGGGTAAAATTCATCGATATCTAGGGATATCCAGCGGTTACTCGATCTCGAGGATGCATAATCCATATTTTCTTCAGTTAATTCCTTGGTATCTTGGTCTTACCAAAAGGCGGGATAACATTTGCCCCCCAAAGTACGTCTTGTGTAAACATGACGTGCTTTGAAAAGCTGCAGTCTCTCATTGGACAGCTATGACATGCTTTACCGAAAGTTGCATTCTATATCGCTGTAATGGACCGTCGTATAATTGTGACTGGCTGTTAGTGTTTTGAGGCAAGACGAGATGAACATTTGATCCCTGTAAATGATAAAGATCGAACATTAGTCAGAGATATGTGCATACGTGTATTATCTTGACTTCGGTTAACGTTTCGTGATCGCAAGTCGTTGTTAGTTTGGTTTGTTATCGAATTCTACATCGGTCCTCTCCCGGACCGGTTTGAGATTCGAGTTAAAACATTGCTTTTATGATTGTCTTATGATCATCCCCTTGTATCGATCCTCTCCTGAATCGCCATAAAGAGTTGATGATCAATTTCTCATATTGAAACGATTCGTCCATTTGATCGGTGGTATTTGATGGATTCGAAGCCATGCTTCTTCGAATCGATGGCCTTCGAATCGAGGGTTTGAGGGACCTCGTGCTTCGAATCAATATGACTTTCAATCCAGCCTCTGTTCGGTTACTCCTTCGAATCGATAATGCTTCGAATCGATACTGTGTGGATTCGATGTGGTTGTCTGAGTTGTTGGAGTCGAACGTTTTTTAGGGACATTCTTGCTTTTTACTTCGTATCGATGAACCTATTGTATATTGGATAGATGGATACGAAGGACGGTCTTGGATTGGTGATTGTCACTGTTTCCCTCGATTCGATAGAAACCCTTTAGTGATCGATTCGAGAGCATCATTTGAATCGAAGTGACTGTAAACCTGGGATGGCCGGTCTATTTTTACCGGGATGCGAATCGTCATTTTTCCCTATATATACCGGGGTCCTATTCATTTCTCACTTTTTACTTTTACCATTGCTTCAGCTGTTTATTCGAACCGATCTCCCAGAGCTAAAACTAACGGGCTTTCCACGAATCGATCGAATTCGTCCACGCTTCCACTCGCAATCGAATCAGGTAACTAAAGGATTGATTCGAGATGAAAATGTTAGACCTATCTTCGTCTTCAAAAATTATGAGTGGTGAGATCTGAATGGAGTGGGTCGACTCGATGGGGCTAAGGAACGAAATTATTTAAGTCACATCGACTGAGAGTGTTGTCTTTCTCTGCTTCGCATCGATCCAGGAATGAGTGATTCGAATCGTTTTCTGATGCATAGCTTCGAATCGATTCTTGCAAAGGAAGAAAGGGCCTCGTGCCGATCGATTCGATGTAACTATACCTTGATCGATTCGAAGGTATCGAAGGTCGACCGATTCGAAGTCACTCAGCGCCTATGGATTCGAGGCGCTTCTCCATCCCGAAGTACATCGAGTCGATCCATATGGATTCGAACGCTTTCAGTTTAGAGAACCCAACTTTTATGACTTGTTCTAACTTCTGAACTACGACTAATCTCAAGTTGGACTTTGACGATCTTAATGTACTTTAGCATATTTGACTCCGACGAGCTTCGGCCTTGCATAATTGAACCCGACTATAGGACTATCCTTGACTTCCTTTTGAAGCTCGTCGATGGAACCATGACTTAACCAATAATATGACCAATAACCAATAGTATGACGGTCAGCGATGATGGTCGTTCCCAGTCTTGATTTTCAAAGTCTCGTCGTTCGTACACCCCGTTTTAACCTGTAGAATCTGCTTAAGTTATGCACAACACTTGCACTGCACAACACGTTCATACACTTCACACTGGGGAATGCACGGGCTCTGTATGTACTTAACATTTCTTTATGATGAGTTAGTTAATTATGGAATCTTCGAGCTCCCAACAACAAGAGGTACAGAGCTCGACTCCTCCGGTGCTTGAGATTCCCGATATTCCTGCCGATGCGATCGATCCAGCTCCAGATGAATTGCCAGAGGCAATATTTATTGAGGACCCCGTTGACTCTGTCCAATCTAACATTTCCGAATCCTTATTGGGCCGAATTTGCTTGAAACATAACATATCTCTGGACGATGTGTTATTACCCAGTGCCGCTGATAGACCGCACAATCCGCCCGAAGGATATACAGCTTTCTATCGCCATGCTTGCGTGGCCGAAACTCTCCCTCCTTTCAATCAATATATCAGAGGGATGCTATCATATTTAGGAATCGCTCCTTCACAACTTCATCCCAACTGGCACGCGTTGCTGAACAGTGCCTTTGTCATATTTATGGACTGTCTCTTTCGCCCGCCAAGGCCAACCGAGATTAGACATATATTTAACTTCAAGAGTAGGGGTGATAGCCCGTCTTTCACATTTCTGGAGGCAGTTAGGAATTGCCAAGTTGTTGTCGGAGCCTGGACCCGACTGAGTTATTTCAAGAACGAATGGTTCTATGTTCGATGCCCTCCGGGTTTTGCTAGGCGATGGTTGTCTAGACGTAAGCGCCTTAACCTGTTCTCTTGACCAATAGCTTTTTGGCGTTAGTATTGAAATCTTATTTCTTTCACAGCCATTATCTCCAGACCTGATGGCGGGTATTTCAAGAACGTAGTCCGAAGTCTCCAAGAAGTTCCGAGCGAGCTGAGACATATCGACTCGGTGCTGAATGACTATAATTTAAGGACTCTCGGCCTGATCGAAATCGATCAAAGTATAGTTATTGAAGGGTTGGCAAAGCCTGCCTCCAAGAAGGAGAACAAGAAGAAAACCAAGAAGAAAATGGCGAAGAAACCGCTTGGGATCACCATAACCGAAGCGGGTGATGAAGAAAGAACCCATACAGATTCGGAGCCGATGGCCGATCTCTCGGGTAACTTTGAAGAATCGGGAGAAAAATGGAAAGGCAAGGTCGCCGTTTCCAAAAAACTTAAATCTAAAGGGGGGAAATCTGTAGATGTGTTTCCTCCCGCTTTCGGAGTCATGATTTCTGAGACCGCCCCTTCTCATTCGAGAGATGCTTTCCAAGGGCTTGATGATGTTCCTATCCCAGATTATATATCGATTTCTCATAATCCTGGGTTGGAGGAATTTCAAGATGTCCTAAATATGAACGAGCCCCTTCCTTTAAGTGCGGTCAACACTTCCGGTCGGTTTGGGGGTTTACACATTTGCACACACTTCCACAACACTTCATGACTTTTGCATAGTAAACATTGCTTTATCGGATCCTAACCCGTAATCCTTTTTTATCGCAGGTGAAATGTCAGGCAGAGGCTCCACTTTGGATAGGCTCCGGAACGTGCACCAATCTTCTCCATTTTATGATTCCCGCAGGAGAGAGACAGATAGGGATCATGGGCGAGGCTATTCAAGTCAAGAACGTTATGATAGAGATAGAGATTACTCACGTGGCCGTTCTGGCCATGATTACTCTGACAGAGACCGGGGATATCAGTACCGACCCCGATCTCGCTCTCCTCCGCCTCCTAGGGCCCCAGTTGATCTTCCCGGGCCTTCTCAACAGCAACAGCCGCCTTCTCAATCTTCTCGGCCTGATACTCAACAGCCAAGAATGGAACCGACAACAGCTGCTATAATAGAACAAGCTCCGGCTGAGTTGTCAAGTGAGGGAGCCATCAAACTTGCACAAATGAAAAGAGATTTTCCTGAAATTTGTATGGATGCTTATGTCTTCCCTCCTAATCTTAAAAGAATTCCTCCGGATGCTGAGAACATTGCTCATAATTATATCCGTGACTTCTATGCTCAGTATAAGGAGTGGTACAAAGCGGCAGCGAAAGCATCGAGGGTAGCCTTTGACCGGGCGAGAATTATTGCTGAGCGCGATGCTGACATTGTTAAACAGAAACGTATTATTCAGGTTCTTCAATCCGAAATGGAGATGCTCCGGAAGTCAGAGCTTGAAGCACTTCAGAAACATGAGGATGCCGTGGCCAAAATGGCAAGGATGCAACAGGAACACTGCGCCACGGTAGAAGAGATGGGCCACCGCAACACCACCATTGCAGCTGAGCGAGACTTAGCCGTTAAAGAGCTGAACGAGCTCAAGGCCAAATTTTCCGAAATGGTGAAGGAGAAGGATGACGCAAACGCCACTGCACAAGAGGCTTGCGACCAAGCAGTATCTCTCAGGGCCGAGCTTGCTGCGGCAGCGGTCAAGACTAAGTCTGCGGAAGCAGAAATCCAAGAAAAGATTTTGGAGGAGAGGTCCAGGCTTGATACTAAGTTTGATGATCTCTTGGTCACGTACAACGCTAACGTTCTGGAGCACAGAAATTTAGCGTGGCTGGGAGATGACTCCACGATCCTGTATAACGCCTGGACCCGGCTGGTGGATGAGAAGAGAGCAGCGCATCCAGATGAAACACTTGATGACTTTGAGTTGGAGATGCGTTTGCTCACCGAGGATGAGAGGAAGGTCCTTCATGAGGCGGTGATCTCTATGGCGAAAGAAAAGCTTGGTGTTCAATCTCTAGAGACAGGTGAAGGCTCAGGGATCGCGCATCACGAGGCAAGTGTTGAAGCTGTAATTCCAACATTGCCCGAAACCACTGGTGCGGTAGATCCCCAGTCAGTTTCTGCATATAATCCTGACCAACCGCTATTATCTTCCGCCGATGATTCTTCCCACGTTTCGGTCCAGACTAAGGAAGGTATTTGAACGCTTCCCGTATTTTAGTTGTGAAGAACCTTAAGCAACACACTTGGCTAACAATCTTCGCTTTGTCGCATTTCAGTGACTGAAGTCGTTGTTTCTGCGCCTCTTGCACTATCAGTTCCATATCAAACACAAGGGGTTGTTTTTACTGAAGCCATCACGACTTCTACCTTGGTCGGCGAAGAGGGAGATGCAAACATGTTTTCTTTTAGCGCTCAAATTATTGAGGAGCTTCTTAATGAACCCATCAATCCCTCCGTCAACCCGTCCGATGCTATGAGTGGGGCTGCTCTGGTCGTTAGTTCATCTATGCCAGCTACTGTCGCATCTGATGTGGCCCAAGCATCCCGTGAGGATGAAGTTTTTGCTGAGATCGATGCCGAGATGGCAGCAGGGACTGCTAGTATGAATCCATTAGGGCCTGCCCCGTTAATGGTGATCTCTCTGGGCGGTACTGTAGTTATCGAAGCTGCTCCTGCCCCACTCTCTGTTACTGCTCCCATGCCTTCAACTCGTCCTCCGAGAAGAATTTCCGTCATCTCAAGCTCTGAGGAAGACGTCGATATTATGTCGCTGCCGGAGGACAAGCCCGAAAAGAGCAAACGGTCGAGGGGAAAATCAGGCAGCGGATCTGGTGGAGCTACCCCGAAGAAGAAAATAAGGAAGAAGAAAGATTGAACTTTTTTCTTTAATTTTCTGTTGCATGGGGTAGTATTTTGTTGATTTTTTCTATAGCCGTGTATAGACGTGGATTCGGCTCCCACTAGTAGCAATTTTTTGAACCACTTTGTAATCAGATTCTTTTTGTTGATAGTGGAAATGAAAATTTATTCCCTTTTGTCTTCAACTTGTTATGTGTTATGGTTCTGCCCCCAGTATTGGGGATAAGTGTGGAGTTAATGAATGTTTATACTCCGCCTCGCACTCTGGGAGTACGGAGTTAAGGAATGTTTATACTCTGCCTCGTACTCTGAGAATACAGAGTTAAGTAAAAAGTTTGTACCCAGCTCGTGCTCTCGGAGTACTCTGGGATTTAGGAAAATGTTTATACTCCGCCTCGCACTCTGGGAGCACGGAGTTAAGTAAAAAGTTTGTACCCAGCTCGCGCTCTCGGAGTACTCTGGGATTTAGGAAAATGTTTATACTCCGTCTCGCACTCTGGGAGTACGGAGTTAGGAAAATGTTTATACTCCGCCTCGCGCTCTGGGAGTACGGAGTTAGGAAAATGTTTATACTCCGCCTCGCGCTCTGGGAGTACGGAGTTAGGAAAATGTTTATACTCCGCCTCGCGCTCTGGGAGTACGGAGTTAGGAAAATGTTTATACTCCGCCTCGCGCTCTGGGAGTACGGAGTTAGGAAAATGTTTATACTCCGCCTCGCGCTCTGGGAGTACGGAGTTAGGAAAATGTTTATACTCCGCCTCGCGCTCTGGGAGTACGGAGTTAAATGAAGGGTTGTCGTGTATCAACCCGTTCCTGGCCTGATGTGATGGCTTGCCCCCGAGCTCGGGTTTCATTTAGTGAGTGGTTGATTGTTTCATAGCCACTCCCTACTTGAATAAATCCCACTATGTGATGGAATTTAGCTCTTCGTGCATCGTGATGTTGTACATTGTATTTAATGAATCACAGCTCTGGCTCGAAGAGATGGCATTTTATTGCTGAAATAAGAAAATATGGCAAGTCAGTTGCCTTATTACAAATTCTAATTTCGAAATGCAAAAGTAACTTGCTGAATAAAAAACATAATGAAATAAATAAAGCCTGTCATATGTAGTAGCGACGGAGACTTTCACTGTTCCAGGCCCTTGGTAAAACTAGACCGTCCACGGTTGATAGTTTGAATGTGCCATCTCCAAGTCTTTGTGTAATCACGTACGGTCCTTCCCAATTTGGCTTCATGTGTAAAGGGACCGGGTAGATTCTCTTGAGGAGAAGATCACCGAGTTCAAAGGTTCGAGGTCGAACTTTGGCGTTATATAACCGGGCGACCCGACTTCGGTATGCGACCGCTCTCAAATCAGCTTCTTCCCGTTTCTCGTCTAACAGATCCAAAGATTCGGCGAGTAATATTGCATTTGTTTTTGGATCGTAATAAGTTACGCGGTGAGAAAATACTTCTGTCTCGACTAGAATAACGGCCTCCGAGCCATTAGATAAGGAAAATGGGGTGTGTCCAGTTGCGGTCTTGTGAGTTGTTCGATAAGCCCATAATGCCATAGGGAGTTCATCAACCCATTTGCCCCCAGCCTTTTCCAGCCGTTTCTTTAAGATGGATTTGATAACTTTGTTAACAGCTTCGACCTGACCATTTGCTTGTGGATGTGCGACTGTAGAGAACTTTTTATGAATATGAAACCGTTGACAGAAATTTTTGAACTCCGAACTTTCGAATTGGGTCCCATTATCGGTGATGATGGTATGCGGGAGTCCAAATCGACAAATGATATTGCGGACCACAAAATTTATTACTTTCTTCGCGTAATCGTTGCGAGAGCTTCGGCCTCGGCCCATTTCGTGAAGTAGTCAACTGCGACGATGGCGTACTTCGCACCACCTCTTGCCAGAGGTAAAGCGCCGATGATATCGATACCCCACATAGCGAACGGCCAGGGACTGACCATTTGAGTTATCTCGGTAGGTGGGGCCCTTAGAATTCGAGCGTGTTTTTGGCACTTGTCGCACTTTCTGGCATAGTTGGCTGCATCTCGGTTCACGGTCGGCCAGTAATATCCATATCGGAGTATTTTCTTAGCAAGCGCTTGTCCACCGGTGTGATCGCCACATTCTCCTTCATGTACGTCTTGTAATACTCGTTTGACTTCATCGTGAGCGATACACCGGAGGAGTGGAACAGAATAACCTTTTCTATACATGATCCCATCCTGTATGATGAATCGTGAAGCTTTTCGTAGAATTTTCCTTTTCTCATTCCGGTGCTCAGGCAATATCCCATTCTCAATGTAACTTCGATATGGAGTCATCCATGATTCTCTACAGAGAGAGGTTTCAATCACATCGCTCGTTTTTATTTGATCAATGCTTGGGGAGGACAAAGTTTCGACGGGGACGAGCCCCATTTGCTGTGCCTCACCTATGCTGGCCAACTTTGCCAATGAATCGGCCTTTTGATTGCGATCTCGTGGTATATAGTAAATGGCATAATAATCAAACTGATCCAGTGCTTCCTGAACTCGGGCTAGATAAGCAGCCAATCTTCGATCTCTTGCTTGATATTCTCCCCGTACCTGGCACACAACCAACTGTGAATCACAATAAATTTCTATAGCGATAATTCTCAGATCTCTGGCAAGTTTTAACCCAGTCAATAGAGCTTCATATTCGGCTTCGTTGTTGGTTGCGTGAAAATCAACCTTCAAAGCATAGCATATGGATCGACCTTCGGGGGTTTCTAGTACAACACCAGCGCCCGAACACCGATCGTTTGATGCACCATCTGTATAAAGTTTCCAGACATATTCAGGAGATTCGCTGGTTTCGGGTAAGTCGTCTGGAACAGTAAATTCAGTTATGAAGTCAGCTAGGACTTGCCCTTGAATGGCTTTCAACGGAGCATAAGTAATATCAAATTGACTCAGTTCGATATTCCACTTGAGTAACCTTCCAGACGTCTCAGGCCGTGTGAGGACCTGTCGTAACGGCTGATCGGTATACACAGTAAGCGGATGAGCTTGGAAATAAGGACGAAGCTTTCTTGAGGCAATGACCAGGAAATAAGCCAGTTTCTCCAACCTGGGGTAATTTCTTTCAGCTCCGGTCAATCGTTTACTAACATAATAGACCGGTTTCTGCACTCGATCTTCTTCTCGGACCAAAGCAGCACTGATCGCATGCTCTGATACTGCTAGATAAAGGTATAATTGTTCGTGATCAATCGGTTTTGACAAGATCGGTGGTGTAGAGAGATGTTGAACCAGCGATCGGAATGCGCCTTCACATTCTATGGTCCATTCAAAGTTTCGTTTTCCCTTCCGGATTAGATCAAAGAAAGGAATGCATTTATCAGTAGATTTTGAAATGAACCTGCTTAGCGCTGCTACCTTCCCGTTGAGACTCTGGACTTGCTTTATGGTCCTTGGAGTTTGCAAATTCCTTATTGCCCAGATCTTTTCGGGATTTGCTTCTATCCCACGAGCGTTGACGATGAAACCGAGGAACTTTCCGGATGCAACGCCAAAGTGGCACTTCAATGGGTTAAGCTTCATTCCATATTCACGTAGGATGCGGAACATTGAATCTAAATCCATGACGTGATCTGTGGAAAATCGGGACTTTACTAACATGTCATCCACATAAACTTCCATGGTCTTCCCGATCTGGTCAGCGAACATTCGATTAACCAAGCGTTGGTAAGTTGCTCCGGCATTCTTTAAACCAAAAGGCATGACTCTGTAACAGTAGAGTCCCAGATCAGTCAAGAAACTGGTATGTTCTTGATCGGGTAGGTGCATAGGTATTTGATTATAACCGAAATAAGCATCCATAAAGGATAACAATTCATGGCCTGCGGTTGAGTCTACGAGTTGGTCAATTCGAGGAAGTGGAAAACTATCTTTTGGACAAGCTTTGTTTAAGTCGGAGTAGTCGACACAAGTTCTCCATTTCCCATTCAGTTTTCGAACCATTACCGGATTTGACACCCACTCCGGGTATAGAGCATCTCGGATGAAACCATTTGATTGCAACTTGTCAATCTCTTCTTTAAGGGCGGCAGATCTCTCTGGATCCATACCACGCCTTTTTTGCTTGACCGGAACATGTCGCGGATCAATATTCAAGGAGTGACTTGCAATGTTCGGTGAGATTCCGCACATGTCAAAGTGCGTCCAGGCAAAGACATCGAGATTCGCTTGGAGAAATTCAACCAATTCCTGTTGTACCTGTTTTCCCAGTTGAGACCCAACTTTTAGTACTTTTGAGTCGTCATCCTCACTGACCAGGACGTCCACAGTCAGTTCGGCTGGAGACGCTTGATTCTCTTTAACTTCCTCTTTATCTTCGTTATCTCTAGGGTCAAGATCTTTAAGGAATTGGTAGTGGCGCCCGGGCAGGGACCCAGGCGCTAGTTGTCAATTATCAGTAAAACGGACGCAGAGAGATTCCTCTACGCCCTTTCCTTTCTCCTTCTTCTGTGATTCACGTAACTCAGCAACGTAACAGGCTCTTCCTGCTGCCTGATCTCCTTGAACGATTCCTATACCATGGTCAGTTGGGAATTTTAAAGTCAAACACCACGGGGCAATGGCTGCCCTGAATTCAGCAAGGGCTGGTCGACCCAGGAATGCATTATACGGTGAAGCGATGTCAAGAACAACAAATTGCAGCAGTCGGACTCTCCTGCGTTCTCCAATCCCCAGTTCCACTGGTAGTTCCACTATCCCAGTGGGTATTGTTGCACTCCCATTGAAGCCGTGAACTCGAGATTGGCAGGGTTTCAAGTCTTTTGCTTCCATCTTCATTAAATCATAAGCTCGTTTGAATAGAATGTTTACAGAACTCCCACAGTCAACCAGGATCCTCTTCATCCAAGCAGGACCAACCTGGGCAGATATGACCAGTGGGTCAATTGTCGAAGCTTCGATTTTGCTAGCATCTTTGCTTCTAAATATGATATCGTCAGACATCGTTTTTTGTTGCTTAGCCGGGGTTCCATCCTCACAATTACTGCAGCATTCGAAGCTCGCATGCCTGATAGAGCTAGCATACGACTCCATTTCCCTCCAGCTTCTGTTCGCTGGATGAGGACCACCACTTATGGTATTGATAACTAGCCTCCCGCCTGTACGAGCGGGTTCCTCTTGTCTTTCTTGATCCTGTGTACGGTTTGGATTTGATGGGCCCGCACCACCGGACTGTGGTGCCCGCACGAATTGATCTAACTTCCTCTCCCTGATCAGCTTTTCTATGAGGTCCTGCAAATGTCGACAGTCATTTGTATTGTGGCCATAACTCTCGTGAAATCTACAAAACTTTCCTGTCTGAATCTGCCTCTCCGATGACCGCTTCGGAGCGGGTTTCTTATATTGTTCGGTGTTGCAAGTTTGTAGGTACACATTTTCCAGCGATGTATTTAATGGTGTATAACTTTCGAACATCGGAGCCCTACGCCGTGGGCCTGGATTCGGATCTCTCTTCTTATTTTGACCATTGCTACCTCTTGGCTGAGTTTGTTTGTTCTGTATGTTTAACTGAACTTTTCCGGAATTGTCACCGGACTGTTTAACTGCTACATTGCTTTGTATTCCCTCACTTCCGGGCTTTGCATCGTCCTTCTTCCTAGACTGTTTCGCGTCCTCTTGCCGTAAGAATTGAGCGGCTTTGGAGTAGAAACGGTCCAACGATGCGGGTGGTTTTCCGGCTAACCAGTTTCCAAATTCGGAATCGGGATCAATTCCCTTTGTCAATGCCATTAAAATTGAGTTGTCGTTGGGATTACTAATCTCCACACATGCCGCATGGAATCTCTCCAAGTAACGCCTTAGTGTTTCCCCACGAGCTTGGGTAACACTGGACAGGGTGTTAACATCTTTGGGTCTAGCGACATGCATGCGAAATTGTTCAACAAATTTCTTAGCCAATTGGTCAAATGAGGAGATAGATCTTGGAGGTAATCTTGTAAACCACATTGTTGCAATTCCTCCCAGTGAGATGGGGAAACTTCGACATTTCACGGCATCGTCGGCCCTTGCGGCGCTCATTGACCATTCATATTTCAATATGTGATGATTGGGATCAGAATTTCCTTCGTACATAGGGAGAGTTGGCATTCTGAATCGCCGAGGAGGTTCAACGTATAGTATCTCGTCCGTGAAAGGAGTATGACTTCGAGAAATCCCCCAATCGTCATTGGTAAGACCTTGGCTTTCGCGGATCATCTGACGTATCATAGTCGAGATGTCTGGCATTGCTACATTTTGAGCATGCTGAGCTAAGGTGTGGTCGGGTTCCACAGTGCGAGTTTGGACCGGGCGCTGTCGACGGTCCAAGTTTCGCCTCCTTGGCTCAGCATCTTCGGGGACGTATGGTTCAGAAGTACGTTCCTGCTGTTGATTACCTGAATCTGGAAGACGTCGGGTATCAACCCTTGTTTCTACTGTGGCAGCTGTGACATGATTGTCCGTAGTATATTGTGGAGTACGACCACCTCGTGCTGATGGCCCAGCCTGGAAGCTGGTTGACGGTCCTGCCCTCAACTGTCCGACAGTCAGGACGGGTTGATATCCAGCAGCTTGAGCATGACTTCCGTCCAATCGGGGACGGGTAGATCTATGATGATAGTCAGATGAGGCAGAGCTTTCAGTGGATGAGCGGGAAACATCATCCCTTCTGGACCTCCTACGGCCCTGGCGATTCAGTTGGTTTGTTAATTCAACATTAGCACGCAACTATTCGGCCAATTGTTGCCGACTTTGAGTCAGCTCTTGAAGCAACATATGGAATTCTTGTCTGGTGACTGGTCCAGACGGTTCTGAATGAGCGACGTTGTCTTGGTTGGATGGCTGCTGTTGAGCAGGATTCTGTCCATCCCTACCTTCTTGTCTAGCAGCCGTAGAAGTGGTTCTTATGCTAACCATTTTGAATGATGAATCCTTCTCCTAGACTTTATGCAAATCTGAATAGAATGGAAGGATGATGAATTAGAGATCTGGATCTTCCTCTTGGATTTGTGCAATCCGGTATCGATGGTAGATCCAAGGAGCCGGAGAAAAAAGCTGGTTTTTTCTCAGTGAAAGCACCAAAGTGTTTGTACCAAAAATGGGCACAACACTCTTCGGAAGTTTTTGAAGAGATAAAAGTGAAGAATGAGAATTAAAACTGTGGATTATCTAACAAAAACTCCAAATAACAGAAAGTAAATTGCAAAGACAAGCGATTTAGAGTGGTTCGGCATTTTGCCTACGTCCACTATGAAGTCTGATGATTTTATTGCTCGATACTTGAAGATTACAGTAGTTTATAATGTAATACAACTGAATTTATATGCTAAGTCTCAATCTAAAGCAGCGGCGGTGTTCCGGAGTAGATCTGGCAGAATCTGGGCGCTCTTCAGTACTTAGAATTTTCCGACCCCTTTTCTGAATGACTAGGGGCTCTATTTATAGGTGTAGGAGGATGATATTTTGCCTAAAATGAGGGGAGACCAGTTCTGGTACGTCAGGGGGCCCACATGGCCGAAATCTGGAGATCTGAGCCCACTTTGGGATCGATTCGACCCTTGGTTCGAATCGATCAAGAAATCATCCAATCGAGCTGAAATTTGGTGTGAACATTCTTCATCATGTGCCTAAGCTTCTGTGAAAATTTCATGACATTTGGACTTGTAGAACTCGAGTTATGATCGATTCAAGGTTGTGTTTGTGGCTGAAATATTTCCTTCGAATCGATCTCCTTCGAATCGATTATGTCGAATCGATGGCATCGCGTGTCCAAGCGATGACGTGGTGCGCATTTCCAGGGTCAACTCGCCTTTTCCTCCGAATCAACTGGGTCGACTCCACGTTTTCCGCTGCTTCAACTTGGTGGATTTGAGGGGATGGATTCGAGGCAAGGTGCGTTCGAATCGATCATGGCCTATATCTGTTGATCGATTCGAAATCGTCCAAACCGGATGGATTCGAATGCCAGGCGTAGGATGGATTCAGTATGCTCGTTCGTATCGATCATTGGAAAACAATAGTCGATCGATACGAAGCTACCTTTTTAGGATGGGTTCGAACCAACGACACAGGATGGATTCGAAGTGATTGGCCTTTGTGGTTTCGAAGGAATTCGTTTCGATGGAGTCGAAGAACACGGACCTGCAGCTCTATGGATACGAGGTAGATGGAGTCGAACCTGGTGGAGTCGAACATGATGGATTCGAACCAAGGCTATGTCCTACACTTGCGTCGATGATATCTTGAGTGTACGAACTCGGATTGACTCGAAACTTGGAATGTTGGTTTCTATGACTTTGCTTGTCGTGTCTTATCAATTATGGCTCAATCCGGTCTTGGGTAAAATTCATCGATATCTAGGGATATCCAGCGGTTACTCGATCTCGAGGATGCATAATCCATATTTTCTTCAGTTAATTCCTTGGTATCTCGGCCTTGCCAAAAGGCGGGATAACAGAGGTGGATTCACTCATCTTGGATGTAAGAAGAAATGTAAGAAAGAAGAAGAGAAAAGAAATGTAGTAAGAAAAAAATGAACTTTTGTAATAAAATTTAATAATAAAGTTTTTCTCCTTAGTAAAATAATTCGTTTTTTTCTTCTCCATCCTCTTATCTATCCTCTTCTAAAATTAAATCTATTTGTTATTAAAGAAAACTTCCAACAAAGTGGTATCAGAGCTTAAAGATCCTCCTAAAAAGTTAGCGAATAACGACGTCCCTTACAAGTCCCAGTGCTCACTAAGACCAATTATGAAAATTGGAGTTTAAGGATGATGGTTCTCCTTGGAGCACATGACATATGAGAGATAGTTGAGAAAGGCTACACCAAACAAGAGAATGAAGATAGCCTATCTCAAACTCAAAGGAATAGTTTGAGAGACTCAAGGACGAGAGACAAGAAGGATCTTTGTCTAATCTTCAAGCATTGGATGACGATAATTTTGAGAAAGTTTCGGGATCAAAGTCAGCCAAAGAAGCATGAGAAAAGCTTTGAACATCTTACAAAGGAGTCGATCAAGTCAAAAAGGTATGTCTTCAAATTTTAAGAGGAGAGTGTGAAACTTTGTACATGAAAGAAGGTGAACTTGTCTTTGATTACTTATCAAGAGTTTTAACGGTTGCTAGTAACCTAAAAAGAAACGGTGATAAGTTAAATGATGTAAGAATTATGGAAAAAATTCTTAGATCATTAGATCCAAAGTTCGAACATATTGTCGCCATCGTCGAAGAGACAAAAAACTTGGAGGCCATGGCAATAGAGGAACTTCTCGGTTCATTGCAAGCTTATGAAGAAAAGAAAAGGAATAAGGAAGAGATTGTGGAGCAAGTACTCAAGACATGAATTGATTCAAAAAAAGGAAGAAAGCAATCGAAGCCAACAAAGACAAGGTTGTGGTCAAGAACGAGGACGAGGTCGTGGATATGGACATGGATGAGGTTGGAGACCCAATAATGACAACAACAATGACAACAACAACCAAAGAGGAGAAAGATCAACAAGAGTTCGTGGAAGAGGAAATTCAAAATCAAGGTATGACAAATCGCGCATCAAATGCTACAATTGTCAAATTTTTGGACCTTATGCTTCTGAATGTAGAGCTCCAAGCAATAATAAAGTGGAAGAGAAGGCCAATTACATTAAAGAAAGAAGTTAAGAAGATGGTGCTTTATTGCTGACTTACAAGAAAAAGAAAGAGGAGTTAATCTCCGAAGGATTGTGTGAGATCGTCAATGGTTATGAATGGCCGAATGATTTGGAGAGCATGTCGCAAATTGACAAGAAAGCGTTTGCGAAATTATGATGGAATGATCATCGTGCTCGTGTTGTGATGAGTGAGAACATCGATGAAGTAGCGTATGGTCATATTCTTGAAGAAAGTTCCACAAAAGAGTCATGGAATTTGTTAAAAGAAGTATATGTAAAGAAAGGCACAACAATAATAGAAGAAGAAGATCCGATTAATGAGAGAAAAAGATGGATAGCGAGGAGGAGAAAGATGCTAAAATTTGAGGAGTTAGAGAAGGATAAATTGGAAGAAGAAGGAAAACGTATAGAGGATAAAAAAAAAGATGAAGAAAATATAGTAAGCGAGGATGACGTCGATGTCGAAAAGTACGAAAGTAAAGAAGAAGATAATGAAGAAGTCGTGAATCAAGGAAATGAAATTCAAGAGCTTAGAGGAAATTTAATGTACGAGGAAAATATGAAGAAATGGAAACAGAGAATGTTAAACAAATAGAAATAGAAATGGTGAAAGAGGAAACCAAAGTGGCAAGCGATGAATTTCATCATCATGAAAATAAAGAGGTGAACAAAGCTTATATAATTTTGAACAAAGATATTTTTTAAGTAATGATTTTTGAAATGACACGCAAAAGTGTAATTTGGAAAACATAAAAAGAAATTGGATTGGTCGAAAACTGCAAAAGCGAAGTTATGAAAGAATGCAAAGATAAAATATATGGCTCGTTCAAAATTTATGGCACTGAAATAAGGCGGATGTTAGAACGCTTACTTTATGGGAAATTCTATTGTGATGAAGAAGGACGAAATGAAAGGAGTAAAACAGGAATTTGTGAACTTGCATTGAAGATTTCGACGATTGGTAAGAAGGTCAACGCAATAAAGAAAGTATGGATAATATCCCTACTCCTACCGAAGCACGTGAAATACAAAGTTTTCAAGCATTACTTGGTATTACAAAATCAAGTTTAAAGGAGAGTGTTGGAAATAAACTTGATTTTTCCATATAGAAAATATCTAGAATCTAGAATATATATAATAATATGTTTGAAATTGTATGAGAGAATATTTAGGAGATATTTATGGAGAACCATTAGATTAATTGTATCTCCACCATTTACCTGAGATGTGAACTTCTATAAATAGAGGTGTATTCACTCATCTTGGATGTAAGAAGAAATGTAAGAAAGAGGAAGAGAAAAGAAATGTAGTAAGGAAGAAAATGAACTTTTGTAATAAAGTTTTTCTCCTCATTAAAAAAATCTTTTTTTTTCTCCAACGTCTAATCTATCTTCTTCTAAAATCAAATCTATTTGCTATTAAAGAAAACTTCCGACATACATATTATTTCACAGATATCACATTTTTTGCATTTTATTCCTTTTAAACTACATTACGTAATTTCGGCAAGACAAATGTTTACACGCTTACACCACTTTATATAGATCTTTAGAAAAAATTACAAGTGTTATTCGATATATTTTTTGGTCGGTATTGTAATGTGTCACACTAATGATATTTTGAAAACAAAAGATGCAGAGGTCGATTACAAAAGTTTTCCATGTAAAAGCGAAATAACATATAGTAGTAATTATGTTTGGCGAATTATTTGAAATATTGATCTTCAAATTACAGAATGAGAATGATTTTCAAATGGTATGATGACATTTTTTGTATTAGGTTTTATATCATGTAGTTAAGATGTTTATTGAATAACTTTATTTGTAATGAAATTGTTGTTTTATTAGTGGATGGTGGAGGGTTTCCTTTGTTGCTGAATATTCCAGAAGAGCTCAATATATGGGGATATCAATTCTCTTGGATGGTATATGGTTTCTAGAGAAAGGTTATTTTCTTGGATAGTATATAGTTAGTACAAAATAATTGGCATGGTTTAGTTGATAATAATATAGATTATTTTGAAAACATGACTTATAAATGTGATTTGTTTTGTTTCAATTAGGGCGGAAGATCAAATATTTAAAAAGAAGATGCCGCATCAGATGGATATTCCAAATGACAAAAATTTCAAGTTTCTAATGACAAGGATATTGATTTTGTTTCTAATAAGTAGATAAACATGTGGTGTTTCTCATTTATATATTCCACTCACTGTGATGTAAGCTAGACAATGATAAACAATCTTGATTTCATTTATTATTTATTGGACTGTATATATTATGAGTTGCAAACTAAACCTGGCCCCGCCATTTCACTATTGCTGATATGTCGTATGTGTTTAGTTGATTATACTTACTGCTAAAAATAGAAAAATTCAAGTTTTAGGAAAGGAAGTGTAAAGTTGTATTTCAGATGATAGTTGAAAGTGAACACGTGATGAGGAAGGCGCATTTAATTTTCACAACGATTTTGATAATATTATTTCTATCGGTTTCCTACCGCATACCACTGCTGAAAGTTGATTAATTTTAAGTACAAAATTATAAGGCAATGGACATGTCAAAATGTTATTCCTGTAACTGATTCATTATGCATCTTGTAATTTTAAATAGGGGCATTTCACCAGAAGGACAAACTTTGCCGTCTAATTAGTTTCTAGGACACACATTCAAAGAAATTACTTTCAAGGCCAAAATCAGCAGAATAATTACTTTCAAGGACAAAGTCGGCAGTCCAATTACTTTCAAGGACATAATTTCATAGGTTTTTAGGCCCTAGAAACTAATTATTTTACGTTTTGTCCTTGAAAGTAATTATTTCAGTGGTGTGTCCTAGAAACTAATTCCACTTACTAAAGAGGCCCTTGTAGCTAATTTCCACTTTTTTAAATACTATTGCAAGTTTCATTATGCTTCTTATAATTTTACGTATTATCGCAAGCTTCATTCAACCAATGAATAAATTTATCTTGGGTCATATGCTCATTTTCTCACATGACCAGAAAATTCTCCCACTTCTCTTGACGTGTAGACAAAAAAATATGGATTTTGCATTATGTTGCAAAATGGAACATGTCGGTTATTGAATTAATGATTTAGTTCAAGAAAATAGTAGAATATAATTAATTATATGCGACCTTATATTATTGTGAGTAGATGTAATACTACATATAACAAGAAATAATTAGTCAATAGTCCATATTATGCATCTCCATGCTCCATGTAATACATATTTTTTTATAGGTTCACTATACACCTTTTGTATTATTTATGAGGTTTACCCGTAGCATCTTAGTGCATTTCTTTAGAACTGATGTTTGAATCAAAGGAAGCGGTTAGAAAATTTATTGATATCATGCAATTAAAAGCTTTTAGTTTGCAATATGAAATAAAATCTTAAAAATTGCAAGGTCATTATTTTGCCTTCTATCCAAGACCACAAACTATTTTAGCACTAGAACGAACTACTTATATTTTCTCGGTGCACGTGCATCGCACGTGCCATTCGTACTGGTACTTATTATGCGAAAGTATACATCCATATTCATCTTTATTTTTTTGCAGTATGTACATATTTTGTCTAATAGTTACTTCCTTTCCTAATAAGTGTTATTAGCAATGATTGAATTTTTGTATGTTAAGAGATGCTACCGATGGTTGTCTAATTAATATTCCTTATCAAACTTTTGATTCTCTATTAAACCATTAGTTTAAGAATCGCATATGTACCATGGTTTTTTAAATGTTAAAAGGGTGTTAAAATGTGTATATAATTTGTTATATGCATTACAATTGCTAGGTAATTTCTTTTCTAATGTTTTGCGCTCTCTCTATAGCATTTTTAATTCAGTTTGTTGTGATTTTTTACTATATGAAGAAAAAACATAGATTAAGCACTGCTTTATATTCCATATGTGCTGAAAGCTATATTAAATACACTAATCATAATTGATACTTCAACATGCATACGCATATGTTTTCCACACCTATTATATTACTCCATTTACAAAAAGGATTTTTTATATGACCATAAATAGGTAAGAAATGCAGCTAACATCATTTTCTCCATTTTATTGTTTTTTTCTATACTTTCCAGTAGTGCTTTTATGAATTACATCATTGGGTCAATTATATTATATACGTATGGAAGGAAATTTCCAACTTAATTACTAGGATAAATCATAGTTAAACTTTTGATTATAAGAGAAAAGTTTCTAAAACCCTAGCCATCGAAAGTTTCTTCCCAGCCTCACCCTCCGTGTTCTCCGCCCGATTGACTGTAGTCGGTCCGCTTCCATTCTCCTGCTTCGTGCTATCCATGTGATTCAGATCTCGCTATGCCATCTTCCATCTCTGTTGACTTTCAGGCCTCCCCTCCTCCTGAAGCTCCTGCCCGACTTCCATATCCCCCACCTGGATTCCCAGCACTGATACCCCTTGCTCCAGACGCCACTGATGAAGACGGTTTTACGCTGGTTATGTCTCGAAAATGGAAATGCCATTCAAAACCTATTCAACAACCCAGATCATATAATTCCCTACCTCATGAAACTCAGTCTAATAAGTTTCAAATGCCTCCTCATCAAAACACTCGACAACATACCTTTGCCATGAATATTAATTTAGATTGTCACAAACCATCTGCTATCAGATCGACCACAAAAAAATGGAATTTCTCCACTACGTCTAGCCGATCATGGAACGAAGTTGTAAAGGGTAATAATATCCCAGTCTCTATCCCACTTAAATTCTACCACCCTCGTGTATTTAACTCTACGCAATGTGCCAAATGTATACTGAGGTTGTTCAAGATGCTAGAAAACAGCGGGATAATGGCAGTGTTGTCTATGTTGTTGGTCCTAAGCCATACTACCCGTATTTCAAAGACTATATTAATAGAGTTTGGAAACCGAATAGAGAATTCTCTATCTACTCTAAGGAGAATGTATTTTATGTTATTAAACTTAACAAAAAACAAGAATGTGATAAGATTTTGGAAGGAGGCCCTTACTATTACAATAAAAAATTGATGATGATTAAGAGATGGTCTGTTAGAATGCAACTCAACAAAGAACTTCTGCATTCCATTCCAATCTGGATTCGCTTTCCCAATTTACCACTTGATTACTGGACATAAGAGGGGATTAGTCATATTGCCTCAGTATTAGGAGCTCCTATTAGACTGGATAAATTCATAGAAGGTATTATAAAAATTGCCTATGCTAGAGTATTAATTGAAATTAATAACTCTTTTAAGTTCCTGAATAAAATCCCTATCCTAACCGAAAAAGATTAAATCATATGGCAAGAAGTTATGTATGAATGGAAGCCCTCTATTTGCTCAAATTGTTCAAGCTTTGGGCATGCTGAAATTCACTGTCAATTCAACAAAGTTTGGATGCCTAAAACATCCATACAAAAAACGACAATAGACAATTCGATGCTGAGTACAGACATGAATATTGATGATAGTTTGGATGACAATCTGATACAAAAATCAAATACAGTCGATGAACAATTGGTTTCAGACCATCCTCAACAAAAAGAAATACTCATCAATAGTACATCAGATGCTACAAAGGAATTTTCAAACAAAATTAATTCTTATATGCCCCAAAATGTCCATTCGAACATTAATAATTCGAACAATAATACAGACTTGCAACAAAACTCTGATCCTAATGAAACAGTTATGGATATACATTCAACAAATAATGGTTCAACAGAGCTTATTAGTGAGCTTATGGAGATGCTTGCCGTGCCATCGAATCCAGCCCAGAATTCTGCAGCTATTGATCAGAGTACCGAACTTCCTTCCAGTTCTAAAACAAGACCAACCAAGAAGACAAGGACCAAGGAAATCCCTTTTGAATTCAAAGCCACCTACAACTCTGATGTGATTGAAAATCCTACTTGGTCCAATCTAGTAACTCAGTTGAAAGGTAAAAGTAAAAAATCAAAAAAAGCTAAGACAGTGGGATCAGCTATTTCTCCCGAAGAAAATAGTAGTCCTGATAATAATATATAAATGCAGTTCCTTATATGGAACATCAGAGGTATGAACTCCTCTGTTAAGCAGTTAAAAAATTTGCGATCTATTAATAGTAATAGACTTTCATTTATTGGCATACTTGAAAATAAATTATGTCCACATAATATTGATATATTTATGTCCAAAACAAGTAAAAGCTGGAAATATGCTCATAATTCATCTTCTGGTCAGAAAAATCGAATTCTTATAATTTGGGACTCTGCTCAGTGGTCTAATATCATTTTACACTCTAATGATCAATTCATTTGTTTTATTCTACATAATAAAGTGGCATTTGCATTTTATGCACATCAGTTTATGCTTTTAATGAAGAAATGCAGCTCGTGGACCTATGGAAATATATTACTAATCAATCTAAAAGTGTTACTTTTCCTTGGATTGTGGCAGGCGATTTCAATGCTATTCTTTCCCCTAATAATAGAATGAACAATTGTCTATTTAACTCGATGAGAGAACAAGAATTCATAGATTGCATTTCGTCTTCTAAACTAACTGAGCCAGATTTCATGGGTAATTTTTTTACTTGGAGAGGAGGTCAAAATTTATCTATTCATAGTAAAATTGATCGTGTTTTTTAACAACATATGGATGGATAAATTTTATCATTTTGGAATCAACTTTGGTAGCCACTCCTTAAGTGACCATGCTTCTATTTCGATTAATCTTATAATAAACTATTCTAATAGAAATAGAATACCTTTTAAGTACAACAGCTCTTGGCATCTTCAAGTGGGATACCATTCTTAGCTTCAAGATATTTTGCTGCTGCAGTTCTCTGGAAATCCCCTCCACATCCTCTTATGCAAACTGAAATCTATTAAATCTGCATTGAAAAGTTGGAAAAAATACAAAAGTAACATATACACCGTGGTGGAGAAATTAAAAACTGAGACTAATGAGATATATAAGCAGCTAGTTACAAATCCAATGAATGACAGGGTAATAGATCAGTATATATCTAAATATGAGAAATTACATACACTCATGAGGAAAATAGCAATTGATAATGAACAAAGGATGAACAAAAATTGGCTTATTAAAGGGGATAGACCATCAGAGTTTTTTTACAGCAAGATTAATACTCTTATCAGTAGACGAAGGAGTAAATACATTCTTAATGATGATGGATCTTGGACATCAGCATCAGATAAACTTGCTCAAGAAGCCATTAGCTATTTCACTGATCTATTCACATCATCTCAGGCTACATACCAATTCCCAGACATAACTTGTAAGAAAATTTTAACTGATCATGCTAGAAATACTTTATGCAAACCATTCAGCTAGAGTAAATTAAAGTGGCTACATTCCAAATCAATGATAATAGCTCCCATGGACCCGATGGTCTTAATCCAAAATTTTACAAACTCTACTGGGAGAAAATAAAATATGATATATGGAATGTTATGAATGGTATTCTCCAATCAGGAAAAATTATCAAAGAAATCAACCATACTTTCATTTGCCTCATACCAAAAAAACCTGAAGCGATTGATATGACTGACTTTAGACCGATTTCTCTATGCAATGTTTCTTATAAAATTCTTGCCAATCTTCTCTGTAATAGAATGAAAGAATATATGAATGATCTTATTTCATATAATTAGAATGCTTTTATTCCTAGAAGAATAATTACTGAAAATTCCCTGCTAGCATATGAAATGGTTAGAGGATTCAACAGAAAAAATTCTAACAATTTATGTCTGAAAATTGATCTGCATAAAGCCTATGATAGAATTAGTAGAGAGTTTATTCATCACATGCTAATTTCTTTGGGCTTTCCTTTATTATTTGCTGATCTTATCTATGAGTGCATCTCTACTCCTTCATTTTCAGTTTTAATTGATGGTTCCCCCTTTGGATTCATTAATAGCTCGAGAGGATTAAGATAAGGTGATCCTCTCTCGCCTTATCTATTTTCTATTGCTATGGAATTCCTTACTATTTTAATTGATGTGGAATATTTAAAAGGTAACCTTCTTCCCACATATCAAACCGAGCCAGTTATTACATATCTGCTGTATGCAGATGATATTTTAGTTTTAGCAAAAGCTACTTCAGAAAATGCTAAAAGCATTAAACATATATTTTAGGTTTTGAAAATGTCTTTGGCCTTGATTTAAATTCTAATAAGTCTACTTTATTCTTTAGTAAAGGAGCAAAAAACAAACAACAAATTGCTAATATTTTAAATATCAGCACTGACAATCTTCCTATTGTTTACTTGGGCATCCCTCTTTCATATAACAAGTTAAAAGCAAGGTATTTTGGTTGGTTAATAGACAAAATAAATAAAAAAATTCAATCATTGGAATAGTAAGATGCTTACTATCAGTGGCATGACAGAATTGGTCAAAACTGTCATTTTTCCTATGATTCAATTTTGGCTTCAATTCACACAATTTCCTGTGTCTATTATCCACAAAATTAATTCCATATGTGCTAACTTTGTTTGGAAATCTAAAGCACATAAAATGAGTTGGGATGATGTTTGTAAAACGAAAAGTGAAGGTGGACTAGGTATTAGAAGAATTGAAGATATTGCTAAAGCAGTTGCAGCTAAATTATTATGGAATTATATACAAGCAGATTCACTTTGGACAAAATGGATGCATGGTAAATACAGCAAAACTATTAATTTCTGGACTGCTACGATAGACAACAATGCTTCATATGTTTGGAAATCCATTCTTACAGCTAGGCAATATTGCAAAGGATTAACTGACAAAAAAATTGCAAATGATGAAAACACAGATTTGTGGTTTGATCCATAGCTTAATGGAACATCTCTAATTGATAAATTTGGCTGGAATAGTATGACAATTAATGGTGGGTGTAACATAAAGGTTTCTAGTTTATTGTCTGGCAATAAATGGAAACATAACCTTGTTCTGAAAGGGACGCGGAAGATGATCTTAAGGCTATTTAACACTAGAGGGGGGGGGTGAATAGTGTTTTAAGAATTTCTTTAAAACTTCTTTGATTTAAATTGAATTAACTAACTTAATGCAAATACACAATCACAGATCAAATCACAGAATCACAAACAAATGCAAATATAAATAAAAAGCAAGTAAAGGAAAGAACACACCAGGAATTTTATACTGGTTCGGTGTTACCCTACATCCAGTCCCGCACAACCCGTACGGCTTTCTATTCAACAATAATCTAGATTACAATCCCTCGATTCCAAGGCAACGAGGTACACCCTCCAGATTCTCAGGTCTCTGGGTAGAACCACTTGATTCACAGGACACAAGTTCACCCGATCGATTTCCAAGGACACGATCACACCTTTATAACCCCACACAAGTTTCTTTGAGTACAAATGTATCTATAACTCTGATAAGCACTAAGATTCTTTGGAGAGAGTGGCAGAGAATCAAACTAGAGATATTCTGGTTTGATTCACTTAAGATTTCGGCAAAATATGGATAGGATGATTAGAAAATAAGATAAGAGAGTAAAGAGGAGAGAAAATAAAGAAAGTAGTTACTGGAAAACGTCCATAACAGTCTCTATTTATAGAGAATGAATGGATGTGTCCATTCGAAGAGGTTTAAACGAATAGACACTTCTTTTGAAAACAACCTTTGCTGTAACGGGAAGCATGTCGACATGACAGGTAAATAGGATGTCGACATGGTCTAGTAAAAAGTGATGATTTGCTTTACTTTGAAAAAGATGATTTAAAACATACGCAACTTTATTCAAATGGACTCTATGTATTTGTAGAAGGTATTTAGAAGTAGAAATACTTATGAATGTATATATGTATATATACTAAAATATATTTAAAATCAAAGTAAATAAACTAAAGTAAATATAATATTAAAATAGATTTTAAGGCTAAAATATCAAGGACAATTTTGAAATCAAAATATAACAAAATGATAAATATGATTTTGAGGCTAAAACATTTTTGGAAATGTGAACGAAGGTTTTTCTTTTGAAAAGGAATATTTGAAAATCATTTTATAAAACAAGAGATAATTTTGAAAACCATTTTGAATCAAAATTAGTGGATAACAAAATAGGGCTACTATCCGTTCCACTAGATATTTCGTGAGTTCCATCTCACTAGGGTTCCATCCCTTTAACAAGAACGAAGTGGATTCCATTCCACGAGTAAATTGGATAAAAAAGAATGATAGTGCTTTCAAGGAGTTTTAACAAATATCTAACCTAACTATATTATTTGTCTTGAACTCTTGAATATCTTGAATCTCATGAGTCTTCAATCTTGAACTCTTGATCTTTGTCTTCATCAATTTTGTTTTCTTTACTGTACAGTCTTCTTTTGTTGATACCTGCATATAGATTTCCTGCACATATATATTTTATAACACTTCTATAGTTGTTGTCATCAAAACCACTATCCTATGGACTAACATTCTCCCCCTTTTTGATGATGACAACCTTTGTTTATAAAATATTTATATTCTCCTTATAACTCCCCTAAATCTAATAACTCCCCCTTAATCTATGCCTAACTAACCTATTTTATACTTCTCCCCCTTTGTCATCAACAAAAAAATGACACTAACTCCCCCTAAATCTATGATATTAATGATAGTGTTATCATTAATAATACTGAAACTAGATATAACAATGCTAAATATTGTATACTCAGAATGATATATATGAGTAATATAAGAATGAGAATAATAAGTGTAACCACAGATTATTTTATCCATTTCAATATTACTATATACATGACTATTTAAACTTATAAACACATAAATAACTAAAACAAGAAAATAAACAACTCAACGGTTGTTTTTGATGATGGGAGACTTGTGGACAGGACAATTTGGGTAATGAAAACAGAAATTTCCATGTTGTTCCACAATGTTCCCATAAGCATCAAAACAAACTTCCCCTACACATACTGCTTCATCATCAGTTTCTTCCTCCTTTGGCTCTTCCTCTTCTTCTTCGTCTTCGTCTTCTTCTCCTTCTTCATTTGCTTCTATGTTAGAAGAATCTTCAATTACAATTGGATTGGCATGATTATCCATGAGGAATTTTTGAAGATTCCTCAGAATTTTCCCTTGTTTCTCTTGCTCTCTTGCCATTCTCAATTGTTGAACTTGCATTTCAGTTAACATTTGCAGCGAATCATTAACTTTCTCCTCTATTTTGATGACACGAGCGAGTATGGAGTTTTGGAAAGGGCCATGTGAAGGAGAAGGGAAAGAAACCGGTGAAATTTGATTAGGATTGGATGTGGAAGCCATGGATTTGATGTTTCTAGAAAGTAGAATGAAGAAATAATGATTGGAGGGAAGAGAAACTCGGAATGGGTGAGTTAAATAACCACCCATTCAAAAATTAGAGGGAAAAAACGAACTGTCATTTTTACCGTTGCATGTCGACATGACGCATGAATACCATGTCGACATGGTGTTGCAAAATGCTATGGTTAAGAAAACATTCATATATACCCTATGTATACTACTATACTATATACTATATTTCAGAAAGAGAACATATACCTAATTCTCTTCTTAACTTGGTGAAGACAGGTTCTCCTAAAGGTTTGGTTAAAATATCAGCTATTTGATTTTCAGAATTAACGAAATCAAGAGAAATTTTCTCTTTATTTACGTTATCTCTTAGAAAATGGTGTCTAATGTCAATATGTTTAGTTCGGGCATGGAGAGTTGGGTTTTTGGACAAACTAATGGCACTAGTGTTATCACAGAAAATTGGAGATTTCGTGATAGATATACCAAAATCATTCAAGGTTTGTTGCATATACAAAACTTGAGAACAAGCTAAAGCAGCAGAAACATACTCTGCTTCAGTTGTTGATAGGGAAACAGTATTCTGCTTTTTACTGAACCAGGAAATTAAGGAATGACCTAGAAAGTGACAAGTTCCACTTGTACTCTTTCGGTCTGACTTACACCCAGCATAGTCAGCATCACAGTAGGAAACTAATTCAAATGAATCATTCTTAGGGTAGAACAATCCATAATCAAAGGTGTGTTTAACATATCGAATGATACGTTTCACAGCTTTTAGATGAGTTTCCTTGGGTTGAGATTGATATCTTGCACAGAGACAGACACTGTTCATGATATCTGGTCTACTAGCAGTTATATAGAGAAGTGATCCAATCATTCCTCTATACAAGGTTTGATCTACGTCTTTGGATAGATCATCCTTACTTAACGCTATATTGGTTGCCATGGGAGTTGGTTTTCCACTCACATTGGTCAAGCCAAACTTACTAACTAACTCTCTCGCATACTTCTCTTGACTGATAAAGATACCATTATCTAATTGTTTGATTTGTAATCCTAGGAAAAAGTTAAGTTCACCCATATGACTCATCTCAAACTCTTTTGTCATAATGTCAGAAAATTCTTTGTTCATGTCAGAATTGGTTGATCCAAAAATAATATCATCTACGTACACTTGTACAAGTTGAATATCATTTTTGTTTCTTTTAATAAAAAGTGTGTTATCTACTTTACCTATTTCAAAATTAGATTGCAAAAGATAAGACCTAAGTCTATCATACCAAGCTCTAGGAGCTTGTTTTAGACCATACAGGGCTTTCTTTAATTTAAAAACATGATTTGGAAATTTTGTATCTTCAAAGAGTGGAGGTTGTTCAACATAAACTTCCTCTTTTACAAAACCATTTAGAAAGGCACTCTTGACATCCATTTGAAAAAGTTTGAAATTATTGAAATTAGCGAAAGCAAGCAGAATTCTAATAGCTTCTAATCTTGCTATGGGTGCAAAGGTTTCGTCATAATCTATACCTTCTTCTTGACAATAACCTTGTGCAACGAGTCGAGCCTTATTTCTAACGACCTCACCTAATTCATTTAATTTATTTTTATATACCCATTTAGTGCCTATAATGGATTTATCCTCAGGTCTAGGAACAAGTTCCCAAACATCATTTCTGGTGAATTGATTCAATTCTTCTTGCATAGCAAGAATCCATGAATCATCAGTTGATGCTTCCTTTGGATTTTTAGGTTCTATTGAGGATATAAAAGCAACATGACTCATACTGTTTAATTGATTCCTAGTTTTAACAACAGATTGCATATCTCCTAGAATATTTTCTACAGGGTGATCTTTTAAAAGCCTAATCTTTTTATTTGGATGAAAAGTTTCATTTGTAGCATCTACAGATTCATGATTAGAAATAACTAAGTCATCCTCATCATTAGTCTGATCAACTTCTTTGAAATTTTCATCAAAGGAAACATGTAAAGTTTCTTCAATAGTGTTTGTTCTTAGATTAAAAACTCTATAAGCTTTACTCCTGTTAGAATATCCGATAAAGATTCCTTTGTCAGATTTAGGATCAAACTTATCTAAATTATCTTTTGTATTTAAGATAAAACATTTACTTCCAAAAATTCTGAAATAAGATACCTTAGGTTTCTTATTGAAAAGAAGTTCATAAGGTGTTTTATTGGTTAGAGGTCTAATTAAAATCCTATTCAAAATATAACAGGCTGTTGCAACTGCTTCAGCCCAAAAATGTTTTGGTAATTTACTATCAGAAAGTAGAGTTCTAGCACACTCTTGAATCGTCCTATTCTTACGCTCAACTACTCCGTTTTGTTGTGGAGTTCTTGGAAACGAAAAATTGTGAGTAATTCCCTTCTGATTACAGAATTCCTCAAACTTCTCATTTTCAAATTCACCACCGTGATCACTACGAATAGTGATGATCTTGGAAGAAAGTTGGTTTTGAACTCTTTTTGAAAAACTTTTAAAATAATCGAAAGTATCACTTTTATGTTTCAGAAAGATTGTCCATGTATATCTAGAATAATCATCCACAATTACAAAGACATATTTACTATGGTTGATTGATTGAATCTGAGATGGACCAAATAAATCTAGGTGAAGTAACTCAAGAGGTTTTGAAGTAGAGATCATATCTTTAAGTTTAAAGGAACTTTTTCTAAGTTTTCCTAATTGACATGCATCACATATACTATCTACTTTAAATTGCATCTTAGAGAGGCCTCTTACTAGATCAAGTTTGGATAGTCTAGATAAGAGTTTAAAATTCAAATGTCCAAATCTCTTATGCCAAGTCCAAGGGTCACTTGTATTGGCCAAAAGACATAGATTATCATTTGAAATTTTCATACTAAGAATATAAATATTCTTTTTCCTAACTCCCTCAAAGATAATATTAGATTTATTATCTTCGATGTGACACTTGTCTTTTTCAAATTTAATCCTATATCCTTTATCACATAACTGACTAATACTAAGTAGATTATGTTGTAGATTTTTAACTAACAAAACATTTGAAATAATAGGAGTTTCAGAATTACCTACATTGCCGATGCCAACCACATAACCTTTTGAATTATCCCCAAAATTAACCAATCCTCCATCCTTGTAAATAATGTCATTGAGTATCTCTGGATTTCCTGTCATATGTCTTGAACATCCACTATCAAGTATCCACTTGTTTTTCCTTATTTGCATAGCTTGTCCATTGTGAATAGATTCATTTGTCGCCATGAAGCAAGATTCCTGCACAGTGAGCAACTTTTGTAGACTACCTGATTCTATATAACTATCATGCATCAATTTATGAGACCACAATGATTTGATCATTAAAGAAATATTTTTAGGAAACATTTCAAACTTAGCCATGAACTTTTCAAAAATCAGATTATGAATACTTTGAAAAACCTGGCTCTGATACCAAATGAAAGGGACGCGGAAGATGATCTTAAGGCTATTTAACACTAGAGGGGGAGTGAATAGTGTTTTAAGAATTTCTTTAAAACTTCTTTGATTTAAATTGAATTAACTAACTTAATGCAAATACACAATCACAGATCAAATCACAGAATCACAAACAAATGCAAATATAAATAAAAAGCAAGTAAAGGAAAGAACACACCAGGAATTTTATACTGGTTCGGTGTTACCCTACATCCAGTCCCGCACAACCCGTACGGCTTTCTATTCAACAATAATCTAGATTACAATCCCTCGATTCCAAGGCAACGAGGTACACCTTCCAGATTCTCAGGTCTCTGGGTAGAACCACTTGATTCACAGGACACAAGTTCACCCGATCGATTTCCAAGGACACGATCACACCTTTATAACCCCACACAAGTTTCTTTGAGTACAAATGTATCTATAACTCTGATAAGCACTGAGATTCTTTGGAGAGAGTGGCAAAGAATCAAACTAGAGATATTCTGGTTTGATTCACTTAAGATTTCGGCAAAATATGGATAGGATGATTAGAAAATAAGATAAGAGAGTAAAGAGGAGAGAAAATAAAGAAAGTAGTTACTGGAAAACGTCCATAATAGTCTCTATTTATAGAGAATGAATGGATGTGTCCATTCGAAGAGGTTTAAACGAATAGACACTTCTTTTGAAAACAACCTTTGCTGTAACGGGAAGCATGTTGACATGACAGGTAAATAAGATGTCGACATGGTCTAGTAAAAAGTGATGATTTGCTTTACTTTGAAAATGATGATTTAAAACATATGCAACTTTATTCAAATGGACTCTATGTATTTGTAGAAGGTATTTAGAAGTAGAAATACTTATGAATGTATATATGTATATATACTAAAATATATTTAAAATCAAAGTAAATAAACTAAAGTAAATATAATATTAAAATAGATTTTAAGGCTAAAATATCAAGGACAATTTTGAAATCAAAATATAACAAAATGATAAATATGATTTTGAGGCTAAAACATTTTTGGAAATGTGAACGAAGGTTTTTATTTTGAAAAGGAATATTTGAAAATCATTTTATAAAACAAGAGATAATTTTGAAAATCATTTTGAATCAAAATTAGTGGATAACAAAATAGGGCTACTATCCGTTCCACTAGATATTTCGTGAGTTCCATCTCACTAGGGTTCCATCCCTTTAACAAGAACGAAGTGGATTCCATTCCACGAGTAAATTGGATAAAAAAGAATGATAGTGCTTTCAAGGAGTTTTAACAAATATCTAACCTAACTATATTATTTGTCTTGAACTCTTGAATATCTTGAATCTCATGAGTCTTCAATCTTGAACTCTTGATCTTTGTCTTCATCAATTTTGTTTTCTTTACTGTACAGTCTTCTTTTGTTGATACCTGCATATAGATTTCCTGCACATATATATTTTATAACACTTCTATAGTTGTTGTCATCAAAACCACTATCCTATGGACTAACATGTTCATGTTCATGTTCCTGCTCAAATACATCATTCTATACACAATATATCGATTCACAAGCAAAAACATCAAGATTTTTGGTTCTGGCTTCCTACCAATAGTGGTCAATTTAGCATGAAATCAGCTTAGAATCAAATCAGAGGCAGGCATACAGAAATAAACTGGACA
This sequence comes from Allium fistulosum, assembly GCA_030737815.1. Taxonomy (NCBI): domain Eukaryota; kingdom Viridiplantae; phylum Streptophyta; class Magnoliopsida; order Asparagales; family Amaryllidaceae; genus Allium; species Allium fistulosum. The sequence continues at coordinate 1,082,167,304 of CM060902.1, forward strand.
AAAATCATGTGGTATAAAGGATGTGCCCCAAAAATGTCAACATGTGCTCTTCTAGCAAAAATGGACAAATTAAATACTAAAGACATGATAAGTAGGTGGAATTCTAACATTGACCGTGACTATGTGCTGCGTTTAAATCAAATCGAAGACAGAACGATCTGTTTTTTCATTGTAGTTACTCGAGACAACTTCTGGATGCCATTAGGCGAAAGTTAAAGTTTAATTTTGGTAATTCCTATAACCTTAATCAAATTCTGGAAAATATGTGCCAAAATCAGAACAATTACTCACTACTGAATCAGATCATCAACATAACTTTCACTACTTTGGTATGGAATATAAGGTGTGAAAGAAACAGTCGGGTATTTAAAGGTATCAATCTGCCTACTATAGTGAGATTAAAGCTTTTAATTCAAGAATGCAAATCTTTAATCCAACATCTACTGGAATCGAAAATGATAAGCTCAGATATTAAACTTATCTTAGATGAGTTCAAAATTGCCACTGATCCGAAAGCTACCCACCATCCTCCTTGAAGCTGCTCGAGATTCTTCTTCAACTCGGCGTTGGTTTAATTTGTGATTTCTTCTTCTAGATTCCGCCATTATTGCCCTAGATTGCGATTTCATTCTCTCAGTTTTGATTTGGGAAAGTCACGAGTTTTCTCTCTCTGGAAATTGGGTCTTCGTTGACTTTGTATTGCTATCGTCTTGTTCCACGTCTCCTTGTGTAGTTTGTTTTGTTTTATTTTGTAATTTTTGTTTTTGTTTTGCTGAACCAAAATGCTCGTATGGATGGTTTTGAGTGTATTCCCTATTGTTTACTCCTCCATCTATTTGACAATTTGGTTCAGGCTCTGAGTCGGTGTATTGTTAATATACATACATGATATGTACTGTTTTTCCTTGCAAGGTACCCATCTAGTTTAGGGGGGTTGCAAGGTTTTAACGAGGCATATCATGAAATTATATGCTTTCTTTTTAGTAAATAAAGTACCTTTTTCCAAAAAAAATCCCTTAAAAATGTTTTGAACTCCGCCGTCAATATATTACTTATGCCGGTCTCAAGCCAAGGACAAGGAGGAGAGAAAACGATTGCTACAATTGTACTTTGTTCTTACAGATTACTTGTTGACATCAACCTTGAAAAAGCATTGAGAAAAATTATTACATCAATTTAAGTCCTATAACATTTTATAACAACATAATGGTAAATGATAATTAGAATATATACAGTAGCGTCAGGTATTTTTATACTTCAGCAAGTTTTGAGGGTTCCTGACGAAGGGAGTATCATGAGCGGTGGAATCTTTATGGTGGAAAAGAAAAATTCCTTATATATTAATATGATGATTTGTTACTTTTTAAAATACAGATGATGTAAGTTTTTTAAGTTTCAAACTATTGAAAATGGTAATTTTAATATTTGTTACATTTCTCTAGATATTAATGTAATAGTTGATTACTCTCTTTACCCGTTTTATTATTTCCTAAGTTAACTTAGTCTCATTCATGTTTTGATAAATGGTTGACTTGTACATGTATGCACATAAAAAATGTAACTTTACATACACATCAATTCATTTTGTAAGGTTAACAAAATCTTACAAACAGTGTTTTATAATACCAATTCATCTTGCGTACGTGCACTGCATGTGTCAAAGTACTCGTGTGTGCGTGTGCGTGTGTGTGTGTATGTGTGTGTAACATAAAATGTTGGAGATTAAAGAGAAGAAACTTGTTCTCAATAATCCACATAAGTCACACATTCAGAGAGCCTTTCACAATAAAACTGAGAATTATATCAAGCACACAAAATGATTACAATCCTTAAAAGTGTGTTGTAATTATAGGGCTAAATATAGCTTGCACTTAATAGTAGATACGTGAACCACCTAGATATGTGTTAGTGCCAAAATTGGTCACTAACCCCAAAATCCAGATGAAAGCACCAAATACCAATCACAGCTCAGAGATAGAATGTATGTAGAGAGTAATAATGTGAAGAACAGTTAAAACTGAAATGAAAGCAGTAAAGAACAACAGATTTTATAGTGGTTCGGCTAACTCCGGCCTACGTCCACTCCAGAAGTTTGCTTTTTATTGCTGTAATAATCGATTACAGTTACAAAATGGCAGAGTTGCCTTAGCCTTAGAAAAGAGAAAGTAAGAGAGCAGAAAGAAGATCCCCTTTTACTGTGCCACTGCCTCTCTATTTATAGACAAAGATGGGTTGGACTTCCTTGGTGGGCCTGGCAGCCGAGTACCTCAGCCCAAATGGAGTGGTCTCCATATGTCGAACCATAGATGCCGAACGCTGAATGCCGAACAAGGTGTGAATGCCGAACGATCTCCTCATGCCGAACGTTGGGAGGTGCGAGGTACCGAGGTATCGAGGTACGGAGGTGCGAGGTACCGAGGTATGGAGGTGCGAGGTATGGAGGTGTGAGGTACCGAGACATGGAGGTGCGAGGTATGGAGGTGCGAGGTGCAGAGGTATCGAGGAGCGAGGTACCGGGGTATCGAGGTGCGAGGTGCAATGCCGAGCGAGGTGAGGTATGCCGAACGGGGTGAGGTATGCCGAACGACCCATCCAATGTCAAACGCTCCCTAATGCCGAACGATCCATCCAATGCCGAACGAGACTTATGCCGAGTGCTCCATCCAATGCCGAACGATACTTAATGCCGAACCTCCGTCATGCCGAACCATGTCTGATGCCGAACGATCTCTAATGCCGAGCGCCTCTAAATGCCGAGCGCTCCTGGATGCCGAGCGCTACTGAATGCCGAGTGCTCCTGGAATGCCGAACGATCCCTCTATGTCGAACGACGATCTCTCTATGCCGAACAGCCTCCAACGCCGAACCATCCCAATGCCGAGCGACATCTGCCAAACTGCCTATCATTATTTTAAACCGAACCCATCATACTTTAGTCTCGATAGTTGTGAAGTTGTTTAAGTTAAATCCGTCTGTCCGCGGCCTTGCCAAAAGGCGGGTTAACACTTGCCCCCCAAAACATGCTTTGATGTGAAAGGTGTGTTTTGAATAGCCTCAAGTCCAATATTTCAAGTATGTATGTTATCCACATCCATACTTTCCGATTCATAACCCAATCTATTACCAAGCCATCTTATCCGAGTATCACGGCCATATCTTGATCCATTTCCGCGACTGTTCCGAGTCGATGTCTGATTCTTTTCCAGTAACCAAGTCCTAACCCAATTCCACATCCATCTGAACCCGACTACCGAGTTCCAATCCATCCATATCCAATAACCTATAACCATATCCATGACCTCTCCGGGTCGATATCCAAATCCGGGACCGCTCCGGGTCCTTGTCTGAATCCTTAGCTATTCATAGCCAATATCCAAATCCGTAACCTCTCTGGGTTCTTTCCAAGCGCAATCCACACTTGACGACCTACGTTAAGTAATTCCATGGTGTTCATGGTTCAGTGTTCCTGAACGTCGAAGAATGCCGTGGCTTAAGTCCTAAGCCGAATCCTGGTCACTCCGGACCCTTGCCGAGCATAGTCCATACTCGACGACCTAAAATAGTAACCGATAATATATGGCCTAAGTCCTAGGCCGAATCCTGGTCTCTTCGGACCCTTGCCGAGCATAGTCCATACTCGACGACCTTTTAGCCAAAATCCAGAGAAAATCCAATCAAAATCCGATCCGAAATCCAAATCCAAAATAGAAAACCAGAAACCCATATCGAAAATTCATACCAAAAAACAAACATCCAAACCATAATCCAAACCAGAAAACAAGCAAAACAGGGAGTTCAAACCAAACTCCAAAATCAAACCAGAAAAAGCAAATGTCCAAGTCAAAGGAAAAAATAGATTTCGCAAACCCGGGCGTTTCGGTAAGCCATCATCTCAGAGCATGCCTGAGGGTTATCTCCGACCCCGTACATGAGTAAGTGATTTAACAGTTTGCCCGGAGTTTGTTACTTATTCCAAACCATCAAGATTAGTTGATGACCAATCGGCCACCATTCCTGGGCCTCATGCCCTCGTCGTTCAAGGCAGCCGGTGGCTGCTCCTGTTCCACCGCCGCATTCCGAGTTCCGACATACTGTCGCAACTAACCATTCCTTATATGCTCCTCGATTATGTCCTTCAAATGCCGGCAGCTGTTAGTGTCATGCTCGTCCAGGTCATGAAAAAGACAGTGCCTTCCTGACGCCCTTTCTCGTTCTGAGGGTTCCCTCCTTGCTGGTCTTCGATAAGAAAGGCGATCTCGAGTATCTAAGAAAATCCGCTCTAACGTTGCGTTCAATCCTGTGTAAGCGGAGAACTTTGGTTCTCCCCAGCACTTCCTTTTCCCTTTATCCTTGCCCCCACCCGAGCTTTCGTCGGGTAGTCCTCCATCCTTAGTCATGTTTACTTCCTTTGACCTCACATCCAAACATGCATCCTCTTGTCGAAGAAATCTTTCAGCTTCATGAAAGAATTCCCCAAGATCCAACGGTGGGTCCCGTACCAGTGATACTTTGAAATCCGAATTATCTCTGACTCCTGATACCGCAGCCATCAGAACCATTGATGGATCTGGTCGATCCACCGAGGCAACTGCTACATTAAATCGAGTTAAGAATATCCTGAGCGATTCATCTGCCCAATGTTTGACTGACGTTAGCGTCATCACGTTCTTTGGCCTTTTTATGTGAACTCGAAACTGACTTAAGAACTTGTCCACCAGTTCTGTCCATGTTTCAATGGATCCATCCTCCAGCTGTCTAAACCACATAGCAGCAATTTCAGTCAAGTACAGGGGGAAACATCGGGCCATAACCTCCTCCGTTGCCCCCAGCACTTCCATATGCCTAGTGTACCTCATCAAGTGGTCGGTGGGATCCGTCTTCCCGTTGTATACTTCCAGAGTGGGTAGTTTGAAATCGGACGGATTCCTAGCTGTCCTGATGTTCCGGGTAAACGGACTTTTGTTAACTCCCTCTGAATCCCTGTTTGTCAGACCTCCGCGAATAGTCCGCCTGATAATGTCAGCCAATCCAGTGTTTCCAACCAATCCAGACTGCCCCCCAAGTCCCCGAGGAAATTCTGGCACATATTCTTCATCACGTACTCCTGTATTCCTATCGATGCCAGGCCGCGTAGCGTAATCCGGTATCCCTCCATGAACTGGTCCAGCATCACCTGGTGGTGTGCCCCCGAGTCTAGGTCCATCTAGATTGTTAACTGTTTGTTGATTGGAAGCTGCCCCCTGCTGATTCACTCCATCTGTCCGTTGGTTGAGTTCCTCTGGTCCAGCTCCACAATCTTGAGCAACTGCAGTTCCTGGTTGTCCAAATTGCCTAAGAAGAGCCTGCATCATCTCCTCTTGTCGTTTCATCATCTACTCTTGCATAGAATTCATCATCACTTACATCTCGTCCCGAGTTATGTAGATGGATGCATGACCCTCTCCAGCTCCAGAAGATGCCGCTTGACTTCCTTCCTGATTGATCCTTTCCACTGCTTGCTTCCTCGTTGGTGGTCTTGCCATTGCTTTCTAAGATCCAAGTTCCTAACTCCAAAATTCCTGAGTGTTTCAATTCTCAGTGAAAGCACCAAAGTGTTAGCGCCAAAATTGGTCACTAACCCCCAAATCCAGATGAAAGCACCAAATACCAATCACAGCTCAGAGATAGAATGTATGTAGAGAGTAATAATGTGAAGAACAGTTAAAACTGAAATGAAAGCAGTAAAGAACAACAGATTTTATAGTGGTTCGGCTAACTCCGGCCTATGTCCACTCCAGAAGTTTGCTTTTTATTGATGTAATAATCGATTACAGTTACAAAATGGCAGAGTTGCCTTAGCCTTAGAAAAGAGAAAGTAAGAGAGCAGAAAGAAGATCCTATTTTACTGTGCCTCTGCCTCTCTATTTATAGACAAAGATGGGTTGGACTTCCCTGGTGGGCCTGGCAGTCGAGTACCTCAGCCCAAATGGAGTGGTCTCCATATGTCGAACCATAGATGCCGAACGTTGAATGCCGAACAAGGTGTGAATGCCGAACGATCTCCTCATGCCGAACGTTGGGAGGTGCGAGGTACCGAGGTATCGAGGTACGGAGGTGCGAGGTACCGAGGTATGGAGGTGCGAGGTATGGAGGTGTGAGGTACCGAGACATGGAGGTGCGAGGTATGGAGGTGCGAGGTGCAGAGGTATCGAGGAGCGAGGTACCGGGGTATCGAGGTGCGAGGTGCAATGCCGAGCGAGGTGAGGTATGCCGAACGGGGTGAGGTATGCCGAACGACCCATCCAATGTCAAACGCTCCCTAATGCCGAACGATCCATCCAATGCCGAACGAGACTTATGCCGAGTGCTCCATCCAATGCCGAACGATACTTAATGCCGAACCTCCGTCATGCCGAACCATGTCTGATGCCGAACGATCTCTAATGCCGAGCGCCTCTAAATGCCGAGCGCTCCTAGATGCCGAGCGCTACTGAATGCCGAGTGCTCCTGGAATGCCGAACGATCCCTCTATGTCGAACGACGATCTCTCTATGCCGAACAGCCTCCAACGCCGAACCATCCCAATGCCGAGCGACATCTGCCAAACTGCCTATCATCATTTTAAACCGAACCCATCATACTTTAGTCTCGATAGTTGTGAAGTTGTTTAAGTTAATTCCATCTGTTCACGGCCTTGCCAAAAGGCGGGTTAACAATATGAAAAGCCAAAAGACATACATGTATATCTATACTATACTATGAATATCCAGTTTGATTTTAAGAGTACAGAAGCCCCTTAGATTTTGCAAACTCAACCATCTCCAGATTTGTTTACCTTTTCACTGTTCGTAATTTTATCCTTCCCCCTTTTTGTCCGCCTCAAGCTTCCATTCTCCCCACCGCCATTCTCCTTTTTCCCCCTTCCCTCCGCGTGAGATAGATCGATTCCCCTTCCCCTTTTTGCCAACCTAAATCAGGTCATTCCCAATTTTCTACCCACAACCATGCTCGAATATCGATGAACCATTATTCTTTGCCAGAGGTGAAGAGTCATCTTTCTTCGTATTGCTGTCCACGGGTGGTCGATCGGCTATCGGCATCGGCTATCGACATCGCATCGAGTACTACTACCCACAATCGCTTCTCAACCTCAAACCCTTTGAATCCGACTCTCCAGCCAATCTGCTGACAATTGTCTTCGCACCACCATCTCTGTCGTTGTTCCTACTCACATCATCAACAGGTATTCGTCTTCTCTGACCATCAGGAACAGTTGTTAGCAACGCAACGTTGACAGGTTAAGCCTCGACAGTGCCGACTCTTCTCCCGCTGTAAGTACTTTTAATATCATGTATACATTGAAATACTTCCAGCTGCTGTTATTTCAAGGTCATTTTCAAATTCATTTGATGGGTTTGCAATACGTTCTACAATTATCTCAACTATTTTTTGGATTTACAACTCAGTAATATGCAATAAGTTGATTCAAGTATACATTTAAATTTTGAAGTATCTTAATCTTAGACATTAATATTGGTTTAACCTCCATAACTCACTCTTAAAGACATTCATAAACATTATTAATTTTTTTCTTCAGTTATGCACATATTTGTATTAAGCATCTATTAAAAAACTATTTTGCTAGATTGCCCAAAACGGAGTATATCATTTGATGAGGGATGACGTGGAATTGCAGTGTACACCATCTCAGTCGTACAAGCATCATCCATTAAAAAATTAACAATGTAATTGTGCTTAAAGTGCATATGCTCAATAGCACGTAGTGCTGACTAATCTAACGATCCTACATTCACTACCTATGGCAATATTTGGAGTTATCATCAATTTTATAACTAATAAATAACATAAATATGCTATTAAGTTTTTTGGTTTAATCATTTATATATATTTTAGCATGATGTTGGAAGCAACCTCTAAAAGGTTCAGTTTTTGCTTTTATCAAGGGCTGGCAAGAAGAATTTGCAGTGTCTGTTTTTTTGTTCTACTAACCTCTCTACTGTTTTGTATAGAAAGTTAATTAACCAATATATGTGGATACATTGTTTGTGTAATCACTACATATTTTGTCACCAAACATGCATGCAGGTAGGTATTGAATTTTTAGAGTGTGACTCGATTAATTCTACTGATTTTCTACTTAATATTTTACTATATTCAATTTTACAAATGTTAGATATTCATATACACGTTTCAAAAATAAGTTACTTGCTTATGTTTTATGTACTTGCACAGAACTACCGATAAGTAATTTGTTTCCTAATATGTTAGCTTCTCCCTATTTTTGCCTTTTATATTCACAATTACTACAATTCTTGTATGATAAACAATTGATGAGACTTTAATGGTTGATTATACTGCTTGGCCTCTATATTTGAAAATCGAAAATTGCCCCCGAAAAAGTTCATATTTGTAAAATGTTATGGAAAACTTATATTTTACTATTGAAGTACTATATCGCTAAAAAAACATATTTATAATTGTGAAAAAGCGTAACTCGAAGTTCATGAATAAATTTAATGACAATTGGATTTTCAACAAAGCATGTGTGGGTGAACGGTGTACTTTTGGATGTATCATCCATGAAATATTTAGATTTCCTATTTCATTTGATATTTTTGGATATTTTTGCAACTTTGACTGTAATTTGCTAATTGATTTAGATTTTCCTTGGGTATAGTGTAAAATTTTCTCTCCTGGTTTGTACATTCTTCAAGTTTGTTTCAGTAAAAATGTGTTAGACAAATTGTATACGCGTGATCAAAATGTCATCATACTTTATTCCTTTTTACCATGTGTGGTATACAACATCGGTTTATTACCGTGAAACTACTAATGTAATAATGCTCTATTCTATATTTCGTCACTTAAAAATTATTTTATTAGGTTTATTTGGGTATTTGCAAGGTTCTCCAAAGTTACACTGCCTGAAGCAGCACCCCTTGAGGTAACAGGTTAGTTTTATTTTCTTTACATATTATTCATGCAAATAGCATTATAATTTTTCTTGACCTAAATATACACTCACTTTCTAGCTTTAAATAATAGTTATTTTTTAACCTTTTTTTTATGTTTGGTTGATTACATGTAAATTTAGTACTACATACACACACTATTGAATTTAGTGTTATAAGCTGCAATTGAATCAATTTAACTATTTCATCTCGAATTTTGATGAAGATTATATGAATTTGTAGTCGGTAAAGAATAAGGAAAGAACCGAAATCATAATTCTCAATATTTATTTTTTGAAACTCAGATTTCAATTCTTATTCGATGTTATGTTTATCTTTTTAGTTTCTTAAGATGGTTAAGAGATTTCAAGCACCTGCAATAGCAAAAACTCAACTGCAGAATCAAAAAGGTACAGGTTTGCTTGTGTTCTTTTTATTGTTGTTATTGTTTTTGTTTCCATTGATCTACTTACAACTTATAACAGTATGAATGCATTTTTTATATTTATTTTTCCATAATTTCTGCGGTGTTTTTCTTTGACCTATGTTACCTGGGAACAACTCATTTGATTTCTTTAAATGTTTTGGATAATTTTATGTTATTTATTTCTTATGAACCAATGAGTTTTCTACTACTGTTGTGTATATACAGTGTATATGAATATAAACAGAACCTTTTAGAGATATACGGTGTACTATAGTTAAATCCAAATTGATATGAATTCTTAACAAGTGCATAAATAATAACTTTTACATGGGATTGAACGATGTCCATTTGTTGTTCCTACTGTCTGTACATATGTATGTAAATGTGCGCACACATACTTCATATATGATTTTACACAAAATTGCTTAAACGTTATTGTTTTGGCTTAACCCAAAAGGGCTTTTACTTGCACACATAAAGTACTTCATATACAGTTTCGTTTTTTAATTTATAAGATATGAATATGTTTTGATCTGTATATTTTTTGTTTTTGGAAAAAAATATAATCAGTATTATTTCTAAGTTGTCCCACAGTTTAAGTGCATTAAAACAGTAGTTTGGTATTCTCATTTTTTATTACTTGGTACCAAAAATTACGAAGACTTTTATGCATTTAAAAAATTGTTTTCAGTTTACTTTTCTAATCAAGATATAAGTGTATCAATGTAATTTGGATATAATTTAAGCACCATTGGTTGTATGGATATTTAATGGCATTTTTGTTAGTCTATTTATTTTCTAATTGATAAATAAATGAAATCAATTTTGTTTATAAGATGTCTCACATTTTAAGTGCTTTTATACAGCAGTTTTATTTTTATTTTTATACCTACACCCAAATTTAATGAATGAAAATTAAAACCAGCGGTATAATATTTAAATTTCGGTAGTTTGGTTTAGCTCTATTCAACGCAATAATTGCAACTTTATACTAAATAATATCCTGCTTGTAACGAATGCTGGTAATCTATCTACATATTTTAATTGCAAGTAAGAAGCTTTAATTTAAGTTTTATTATTTATTTTCCTGATTCAATGAATCCATTTTACTCTGTCAACAAATTAAAATTTTGACTCAAGATTGCATCATCATTTTTTTATTACTTCCATTTCCCTTTTTAATATTTGGATATGCTTCATGTATACTACAACATTTTTTTTCCCTTCCATTTTTGTTGCTGATGTTTCCATTTGATTCGTTTTGAATCATTTATGTACATTATATAAATGCATTTCTTTTTAAATAAATAGGAACAAACATATACATCGATCAAAGACACTCATTTAAACTACAAACTGGTGATATCCGTTTGCTTGGGCGTTATCTTGCAAAATACTTCCATTCGTGAACTATTCGAAAAATCCCTTTTCTTTTTAGGTAAAAACTTGTTTTAATTTTGTATTCGCATTTCGCACGTGTGCAAAATTATTTCTACATAAGCATCACTTTTGAATAGTTTGCAAATGTCATTACATGTTTACTTGGTATTGCATTAAACCACGCTGTTCAGACATAACTGAACATTACTTCCTTTTTTTCCTTACATATTACAGGGTGGAGAAATGCATGTAGAGATGAGGCCATGTTTCATGCGACTCTTCTATGGAAAGCTTCGCGAAGTGTTGGTATATGCCATTGGCGAATTCAATATAGCAGGCACGGGTAACAAATATCTCACAACACAATAATCCACTAAAATTGAATTCAACGCTTTGACAACCTTCACGGAAGTTGAAAATCCTGATCACAACATACCGGTGCATAAATTCTCCTACACCGACTACCCAACAATAATTAAAAGAACTAACACAATCAAGTTTCTAATGGGTTTGAACACTTCCATATTTATTTAATAATATTATGAATCATTATTAGCAATTTATTTTTGGGGGAATTAATTTAAAGGACAAAAATTAGTATATTTTTAGCCTCAAGGACACGACCTCAATATTTTAATCACAAGGACAAACATTCTCCTAAAAATTATTCATAAGGACAAACACTCTTTCAAAATTATTCATAAGGACAAACATTTTTCAAAACCTGCTACCGAACTAAAAACTGATATCTAAAAACTGCTACCGGTAACTACAAACTGATACCTACAAACTGTAAAAACTGATACCTAAAGAAAGTTGTTCTTTGGGCTAAGATACTGAAGGTCTGTCCTTGAGGCTAAAATGCTGAGAAATTTTGTCCTTGACAATAATTTCCTGTTTATTTTTATTAATTTTACCTCATCACTGTCAGATGATATTGGAATTATGCATCGCCTTGGTCAGATCATTAACCAGTCAACTAGCATCGACTCTGTCACACACCTAAGCGCGAACTTATCTTATACCTACACTGGTACTTTTTCACATAGCGTTTTCTGCATACAATTTGCCAATATAACTGAATTAATAATCTGCTCGTGACTATACTAACTTTTAAACCGTGTGAAGTGGTACACGAATTTCGGCTACTTTGTGGGGAAGAAAAACCTCCTTGCTTGATCAATCAGCCCTGGATGAGAACAATAAGACTGTAATCCTTACTAACTTTTTAAACCCCACTTCTTTTCGATAGCTTCCTCTCATTTGAAAGGGAATTAAGGTAGATCTAAGAACTTCAAAATAAACTCCGATAAATTTCAAAGTAGATTCAAGAGCCTTCGAAGGGATACTTCTGCTTCGGATTCCCTCGAGAAAGTGCTTCCGCCAGTGGTTGGTTCAACTGCTTTTGAAGGGATGTTTGTTTTCAAAGGGGTTGGTTGCCTTCAATATATGTTTGCTTTCGAAGGGGTTGGTTGGCTCCAAAGGATGGCTGCTTTCGAAGGGGTTTGTTGCCTTCGAAGGATGGCTGCTTTCGAAGGGGTTTGTTGCCTTCGAAGGATGTTTGCTTTCAAAGGGGTTGGTTGCCTTTGAAGGATGGCTTCTTTCGAAGAGGTTGGTTGCCTTCGGTTGGTGTTTGTTTTCGAAGGGGTTGGTTGCCTTTGATAGATGGTTTCTTTCAAAGAGGGTAGCTGCTTTCGAAGGGATTGATCACTCATGAAAAGACAGTTCCATCGGGGTTTCGAATCGGTTCAAGGGTTTCGAAGAGATTTATGGTTTCGAAGCTATTAGCTCTGCAATAGTTGATTTTGGGTTTCGAGGTGATTGAGGGTTTCGAAACAGTTATGTTGGGTATCGAAGTAACCAAGGTTTCGAAGCCATTTCTCTGGATGTCGAAGCAGGTGAAGGTTTCAAGGTGGTTGGTTTTGAAGAAGCCGAAGCTATTGAAAACTTCAGTTTCGAAGAGTTTTGAGGCTTCGAAGTTGTTTAGGGTTCCAATGTTAATGATGGTTTCGAAGTCATGGAGGCTTCGACGTTGTTGAGGGTTTCAAAACTATTGGTTTTATGCTGATTTAAGGGTTTTGAAGTTGTTGCTTCCGCAGTGTTATGTTTTTGAAACCGGTTGGTTCAACAATTGATTTTTGATTTTAAAGCAGAAGAGATATCGAAGCCATCACCTTGGGGGTTTCGAATTAGTAGGAGTAATCGTGTAACGACCCAAAACTTTTAGTGATTTTATTTGTTAAATTAATTGAAATTTTGTGAAATTTTAAACAATAAAATTTGAAAATAAAAATTTATTATTTGGAATACGTCTATTTTAATATAGCAACTGGTAAATTTTCATCTGATAATATTGAAGTTTATTTTCTTGTGAAATTCTATTTCAATTTAAGTCAGTTAATTATTGATGAAAATAAAATGTTTTCCAAACTTGAATATTTTTATACAATAAATTTCTAAATCATCTTCTGAGTGAAACGTCATTCTTCGTTTCGTCAAATTTGGATTTCTATTGCTCTATTTATCTTAATTCTGGCAAAATAGCAGCATTTTCTGGTACTGAATATCGACTTTTAATCGGATGATCATACCACTGATATCTGTATACCGTTTTGATCGTCTCGTCGTGCTGATCTCTGTGGTATATTTATTTCTGTGTTTTGGGGACCGGTACGCGACGGAACAATAAACCGTTGGTTGTAACGGTACCATAAACTGTGACTTGACTTTTTCCTTTCCGTTTCAAAATTCAAACGTGATGTCCAATCAAGGCGTAAATTATTTTCAGCTAAATTACAATCGTTACTTTTATATTTTTCCAGAATTTAAGGGTCACAATTATTATTTCCTGACCTTTCCTTTCCTTCAGTCCACTGTTTCCTTTTCTTTTATTAAAACCACTCTTTTGCACTTTTGATTTTATACCAATAGCCGTTACTTTTATTTATTCTCTGAAGTCACGCGTAACATTCCTTTTCCTTTCCCATTTCTCTTCTGTCATTTTGTTTTCCTTATGTCTCCCTGTCCCTTCCCTTCATATTATAAGTTACCTTATTCTAATTCTAGCCTATTTTTATTCTTTCCTCTGTCCTCATTCTTCTCTAATCTTTTCCATTTTCTTTTCCTCTCCCCAGTCCTTCACGTGAGACCATCCTCTCTTCCCCCTTCCTGCAAGCAAAACCCATGCCATCACCGAAGCATTTTCCACCACTACCTTTTTTTTTTCTTCGACCGCATGTCTTCCTCTCCACGTCTTTAATCTGCCCAGATCTCCTCGACCACAAGAGCAGCAGCCGCCACCTTCCGCACCCCACTACCGAAGACACCCAAGCCTCGGCCGACCGTGCCTTCCCATCTCGTTCGCCGCTAACTCCGCCGAACCCACCAGACCTCACAGCTTCCACCACATCATGCCTTTCGCCTCCGGACTTCATCCCCTCTCCTCTCTAGTTCGTCGCCCTGTCTCCGCCCTGACTTCGTCATCCACCCTGACTTCGGTTGTCCTCTGCTGTTTCTAAAGGTATATATATAACGATTTATCAAGTTATTTATATATGGGTTAATGTTTGTTTGTATATAACTTAGAAATAATATAATACGTATAACAAAGCTTTTATATATGGTCTATGACCCGTGTGTGTGTATATATATATATATATATATTTAACAAAGTAAATTTACTAGAATTTGGTTTAGAGATATGTGTATTTTTTTTATAGTATTATATATATACACTCTGTTCTCATAAGTATATATGCTAGATTATATAAATTTGTTTTCATGTTAGTTAGTTCAGTCACAATCAGCAAATATACATATATATAGGTTATATAATCATATTGAGTTATATAGATGTTGACAGTATTGGTCTAAAATAGTTACTTTTTATGTATAGAATCTGATTTTTAAAACGTGTTTGAGTTTCATGTTATATACGTATGTTCATATTTTTGTATAGATTTCAATATACAAGTATAATATATGTACAAGCAGCTTGGTTTCCAGAAATTGTATGCAGATCTTAAATTTAATTCATTTTGACATCTGGAAGTAAAGATATATGTTCGTTGATAAACACAATGTTGTAAAGGACTATAGCATATATATAAAGCTTTATAGGTTATATTTATAAAGTATATAAAGTTGGTTACTGTTATATGTTTGTACGTCTTGGTATAAATAAGCCTATATTGGTATTATATCCTATCTGTTTGTATAAACTTTATATAGATGAAATAGAATTCTGTAAATATATCAGTTCATATATAGATTCTGTTGAGTATTAAATTTATAAGTTTATATATGATTTTGAAATATATATACACAGATTTTGATGTCAATGTATAGATAAATATATATAAGTTTAAAACTTAAGATTTATTTCAAAATGTATATGTTTTTTTTTGGGTTTGAGGAAAATAATATAATATCATCTTATTTAAAATTTTATCAAGTTAAATTGATTCGTTCTCATCGATCTTCCATTTATCATCTTGTCCATCGAACTCGAGTCCATCGTGCTTTGCTTTGAAATCCGTGCTTGGAATCGTAACTCACTCTATCGTCGAATCTGTCTAACCTCGGAAGGTGAGAAATCACTCACGATTAACGTTATTATATTTATTAAATTTGATTTCAATTGAAACGACAATTGAAATATGCTGATTTTTGTTATTTACATTGTTATATATGCTATTATCTGTATCTGTTCACCTATGACATTTGACACTATTATCTGTTATTTATATTGATGATATATGCATGTTATAATATTATATTATCTGTTATCACTCTGCAAGTTCCCGGTTAGTATAGAATTCACTATGGGTTGAAATGATACATACCAGAACGGACTTTAGAATAGGAGAAACCGTTATGGGTTGAAATGATAAACCCAAGCGATTTTCAATTGATTTGAATTTGGGATTACGGGTTGAAATGATATCTACCCGTATGTATTTAAATTTACGGATTGAAATGATAAATATCCGTATCACTTGACCATAAATACGAAATTATATATAGGCACCGTTGGTCCATATATAAATATTTAAAAAATAAATTCTATGGTTTTGGAAAGAAATATATGGTTTTAATAAAAGTTGATTCTTAAATTATTATATATAAATGGTAATGATATATGTAGATTTAATAATGATATTTAATTTAATTAAGATGGATTTAATACATATGATATGTTTAAGTATAAAAGTTATTTTTCAAAATAGATTTTGGTAATAATTTGAATAAGTTAAGGTTAGGAATATAATTTCATTTAATTAAACCGATTTGAAACTTATTGAAATTGAGATTTAAGATATGATTTATAACTTGGGTTTGATTTAAGTAATTTAATAAATATTTCTTGTTTAAATAAATTTAAGGAAATATTTAGTAAAAATGTAATTTAAGGCTAGTTAAATGATATTGAATTTATTAAGTGAATATTCCCTGATTAAATAATAAATGAAGTTAAATCAAGAGCTATATGAAACTGTTAAATTTAACTTTGAAATTGTTGAACATTAAAGCTTTGAAATATTTTGGAATTTAAATGGCTTATTTTGTGATTCAGATCTGTATTTGAAATCAATATAATTTGAATTTGTTATTTAGAAACTGAATTGAACTAAAATGGAAAATTTTAGATTGAATTAAATTGAAATTTGGAAATTGAGTTGATTTGAACCGATTTGTGAGACTTGAGGAAATTATAAATACTTTACTTTATAAATTATTTAACCTATATATATTATTTTGGAAAATAGATATATTTGAAATGAAATGATATTTGGGTTTGAAGTATAAATTAAATTGAAATGACCACGGTGTTATAGTGTATATTTCTACATTGTATATAGTTCCACGGATCCTTAGAGGATGGTTATCCCAAACATCCTTTAGGTTAATTGTATTTCAGTTGATATTTCACTTGAGTTAGATTTATTGATATAAGAATGTTAATCCTGACTCGAGTGTTTTGTGTTTTGCTTTACGCTCGGGTCAGACCGAGTGATACAACATTTGAGACTCACCCTTGGAGTTTGGAGCTTCATTTGGAGATCCAACTATCGATTCAGCTTTCAGCTTTTCCAGTTGATTTGTTCGGAGAGGTCATCTATTCGTACTGAAGACTTCACTGTACTTGAGATATTCTGTTGTATTTTATTTTTAACTCTGATGTTTATATAGTAGCTTCATGAACTACTATTTTATCTATTCCGCTGCGTATTATTGTATTACTCTGTGTCTGTGATTCTGTGATTGATTTATTTACTGTATATGATGAGTTTTTGCCAAATTTAAAGAACAATCTGATATTTTGAATTATTCAAGTCCGACATGTGTGGATTTATTGTCGATTTGAATGGTCCAAAATACTGGGTCGTTACAAATCGACTACCACCATCCACCAGTAACCACTCAGGCAAGGACTATCATTACCAGTTGTAAACCAGCTTTCTTACATCTGAAACAAATAATCTAAGGTATGGGGTTTTAACCCTAAATTATGTCATTCAAAAGCATTTAAAAATCAGTTTCAAATTTCCCAGATCTAAAAAATGCTTAAAGTTCCAAAAGTGATTACGAAATTGATTTAATTTTTTTTTTAAAAGCTTACAACTTGCTTATTAATATCAAAAATTGGTAAAAGATTTAGAATCTATTTTTGGGTAATAAACCTATGAATTTTAGATGTATCAACAGTGTATATTTAATTTTTACAAATTTGACATATACCGAATTCCAAAATTACTTATAATAAACCTTTGAATAAGTTCTTAGTTTGATATCATGCTTGATTAATTTAAGGTATGAGGATTTTCAACTTTAAGACTTTTGGGTTGTCATCAGTTTTGAACGTTAAATGATTGTATCCGTTATCAATTATAATTAGTAAGTTTCAAAAGCAATGAGTTCAAATATGTATAGGAAAAACATTTCAGAGATGTAAGATAATTTTATATATTTAAACTTTTAAAGGGTATATACAATTCCAGATTTCTATATCATTTTCCAAATCTGTTCCCAATTCTTTTCAACAAACTTTGAATAAGCATGAGAATTCATGTTCCAAAATGAGTGTGGAAAATATAAAAGCTTAGAACATATTGGAATTTAAAAATTATCTTGGTTTAAAATTTTTCATATATCAGGTTTGCAAAAGCATTTTGATATGTGTATTTGTTAGTGTTAAGTGTGAGTTGCACCATGCACCGATATGAAGTTCTATATGAATGCAAATTTTGAAAAGATTGATCAGATTGGGATGAAAGAGATTTATATTTATGGTTTTGAATGATTACGGCTTTATAATATATTTCTGGCCTATGAAAATTAAGGGACAGTTCCCAACATCTCAAGGTTTCGAAATATGAAGGTTTTAAGTGCATGTGAATTTAAAAGCTTTGTATATATAAGTTTTTCTTTTTAAGAGTGACAGTAATTTTGAGAGGAGAAATTTTTTGAATATGCACACTTTACTTTGTGAAGCTTATAGAGCATTTTCCCCATAAACAGAGGATACTGGGCATTTGAAATTTCAAACTAAATGCATTTTCGATGAAACAATTATTGAATGAACACATTTTTGAGGTATCTATATATATCAATTTCCGAATATATGGAATTTTCGGATAAGTATCAAGCTTAATCCAAAAGATTTTACATTTCCACCTAACCCCAAGTGTATTTAATAATTCCCATATGATTCTAAGTGTGTGAATTCCAACATAACAAATTATTTTCAGTGTATATTAGTTTTCTGAATGCATAAATTATTTTCATACTTTGAATATATATTTAGACCTATTTGATCTTGAGAATTAAAACACACAGTTTCAACCATAGGGATTCTTAAACAACTATCACTATTTGTGAGTTCTAAGTGTTAAAATTTCAAGGTGCACACAGGTGTTAGGCTAAAAGTGTGCAAGTCTTCATGTCTATGGACATACATATAACCAGCTATGATTTTAAATATATGACAATAGATTCATAAGTTTACTTATACTTGGTTTTGAGTTTTGCATAGGTCTTCAGTTTTATATATTGAATGCATCCTCAGTTCTACAAAACACAGAGTTCCATATACAGTCGGGTTCAGCTGTATATATGGCCATGCATGTGTTAACGACTTTCAGATATATTTAGTTCTGGTTTCATTTGTGGATTCAATTTAACTTCAAATACAAAAGTTTCAAATTATTTCTTATACAAACGATTTCTGAACATATCAAGTCCCTATGGCACTATAATTTTGAGTGTAAGCTTAAAGTATGTCTTGCTTCGTAATCACAGAAGGTTTTAAGTATATCCATGAATCCCTAATGCCTAGACTTACAAAAAATGCATACGTGTCAGTGTAGAAAATATGTATTTAAACCATACTGTTATAAGTATGAATCAGATTCACGAAAATTTGTGACTATCAGACTTTTGAATATGTGACAGATGGATATACAAACCTTTAAATACTTTTAGGTTACAAAGAATTATCAATTCTACAAACATTTTTAAAGGAAATTCAATTTGACAAATCATCTGTTTCATGCAACTGAATATTGATCTAATTATGATGAGTGGTTTTTGTTCATTATTGGGTTATAAACATATAAAATTTCTTGGGAGTTTTCAAATGTTTACAAATACATATGTGTGTGGTTGTTAGAATGTTAATATAAACATGTGCAGTTTCATACACAACTATTATGTATGTGGATGCTTTAAACATGAATGGCACTATAAATTGTTTCAGGAAGTATAATCCGTTCATTTGGTTTTCGAAATTATCAGATCTAATGTATATCATTCCTATATGAATATTTGACAGTATTAAACTGCTGATATAATTAACTTTTTGAAAAACATGGTTGAATCCTATATATAAGTTTGATTCCAAAGTATGCATATGGTTCCATATGTCAATTTCAAAATTATCCCCAGATTCACATACAATGGCTTTAAAAATTGAGTTTCCTATGCAAACAAACTTTGAAGGTGCAAGTTTCATTTTGGGACATTCGTGTCTTCAGGTAAGAAAGCCCTTAAAATTAATGATAGGATTTCAAATGTATATATTAGACCAAAGTGCATGCCATTTCCATATGTATCTCATCCAATAGCATGGAAGTAAGAGCCGTTAATATACATTTTATTGAATGAAGCTTCAGATGTATGTTAAAAGCTAGATTTATCAAAATCATGATGTATTTGACGACCAATATATGTTTAACAATGTTTATTAAGTCTCTGATATATAGGCTTTGAAGGAGTAATTGTATATTCAAAAGTCCAGACATGTTCCTACTTCCAATGCATGAAGAAGGATAGCAAATTCCAGTTTTAAAAGGAAAGGTGCATACAAAGCCTTAGGCGTGAGAAAGCATGGCTTAAAAATGACGCCTATATATATAAACATATGAGTTTTCCAAATTACTGCTATATTATGTATAAATTTCTAAATATATACTCCTTTTGTGTATCAAATTTGTAGTATGGGTAATCTTCAGTAAAATATACCTTATTGCTTATATCTAAAAAGTTTTGGTAATAGCATTAAAGTACATAGTTTATATATAACATGGGAAGCATAATGTGTATATGAGTACAAGATTTTGATGCACCTGTCTATTATTTTCAAAAAAGGAATATGGAAGATTCCACATTCATAGTACTATCTAATTTTGAAAGCTCGTGCCAATTAATTACAAATATGTATAATTTTGCACATACGAAGATTTTATTTGTAAGCATACACGAGCATAGTTTTAAATTACAAGCTTTATAGGTCAGATTGGTGACACTTTAATGGTTGATTGTATGCTTGGCCTCTATATTTGAAAATCGAAATTTGCCCACGAAAAAGTTCATATTTGTAAAATGTTATGGAAAACTTATATTTTACTATTTAAGTACTATATTGCTAAAAAAAATATTTATATATGTGAAAAAGTGCAACTCGAAGTTCATGAATAGATTTAATGACAATTGGATTTTCAACAAACCATATGTGGGTCAATGGTGTACTTTTGGATGCATCATCCATGAAATATTTAGATTTCATATTTCATTTGATATTTTTGGATATTTTTACTACTTTGTTTGTGATTTGCATCATCCATAAAATTTTCTCTCCTGGTTAGTACATTCTTCAAGTTTGTTTCAGTAAGAATGTGTTAGACAAATTGTATATGCATGATTAAAATGTCATCGTACTTTATTCCTTTTTACCATGTGTGGTATACAACATCGGTTTATTACCATGAAACTACTCATGTAATAATGCTCTATTATATATTTCATCATTTAAAAATTATTTTATCAGGTTTATTTGGGTATTTGCAAGGTTCTCCAAAATTACACTGCCTGAAGCAGCACCTCCTGAAGTAACAGGTTAGTTTTATTTTCTTTACATATTATTCATGCAAATAGCATTATAATTTTTCTTGATCTAAATATTTAAACACTCACTTTCTAGCTTTAAATAACGTTTATTTTTTTAATCTTCTTTTTATGTTTGGTTGATTACATGTAAATTTATTACTACATACACACACTATTGAATTTACTGTCATAAGCTACAATTGAATCAATTTAACTATTTCATCTCGAATTTTGATGAAGATTATATGATTTTGTAGTCGGTAGAGAATAAGATAAGAACCGAAATCATAATTCTCAATATTTATTTTCTGAAACTCAAATTTCAATTCTTATTAGTTGTTATGTTTATCTTTTTAGTGTCTTAAGATGGTTAAGAGATTTCAAGCACCTGCAATAGCAAAAACTCAACTGCAGAATCAAAAAGGTACAGGTTTGTTTGTGTTCTCTTTATTGTTGTTATTGTTTTTGTTTCCATTGATATACTTGCAACTTATAACAGTATAAATGCATTTTTTATATTTATTTTTCCATAATTTCTGCGGTGTTTTTCTTTGACCTATGTTACCTGGGAACAATACTCATTTGATTTCTTTTAATGTTTTGGATAATTTTATGTTAGTTTTTTCTTATGACCCAATGAGTTTTCTACTACTGTTGTGTATATACAGTGTATATGAATATAAATAGAACCTTTTAGAGGTATACGGTGTACTACTGTTAAATCCAAATTGATATGAATTCTTAACAAATGCATAAATAATAACTTTTACACGGGACTGAACGATGTCCATTTGTTGTTCCTACTGTCTATACATATGTGTGTAAATGTGCACACACATACTTCATATATGATTTTACACAAAATTGCTTAAAAGTTGTTGTTTTGGCTTAACCCAAAAGGGCTTTTACTTACACTCATAAAGTACTTCAGTTTTTTATTTATTTACAAGATATGAATTTGTTTTGATCTGTATATTTTTGGTTTTTGGAAAAAAATATAATAAGTATTATTTCTAAGCCGTCCCAAAGTTTAAGTGCATTAAAATAGTAGTTTTGTATACTCATTTTTTTATTACTTGGTATCAGAAATTACGAAGACTTTTCTACATTTAAAAAATTGTTTTCAGTTTACTTTTCTAATTAATATATAAGTGTATCAATTTAATTTGGATATAATTTAAGCACCATTGGTTGTATGGATATTTAATGGCATTTTTGTTAGTCTATTTATTTTTTAATTGATAAATTAATGAAATCAATTTTGTTTATAAGCTGTCTCACATTTTAAGTGCTTTTATACATTAGTTTTATTTTTATTTTTATTTTTATACCTACACCCAAATTTCATGAATGAAAATTAAAACCAGTGGTTTAATATTTAAATTTTAGTAGTTTAGTTGTGCTCTATTCAACGCAATAGTTGCAACTTTATACTAAATAATATCCTGCTTGCAATGAATGGTGGTAATATATCTACATATTTTAATTGCAAGCAAGAAGATTTAATTTAAGTTTTATTATTTATTTTCCTGATTCAATGAATCCATTTTACTCTGTCAACAAATTAAAATTTTGACTCAAGATTGCATCATCATTTTTTTATTACTTCCATTTCCCTTTTTAATATTTGGACATGCTTCATGTATACTACAACATTGTTTTTTTTCCTTCCATTTTTGTTGCTGATGTTTCCATTTGATTCGTTTTGAATCATTTATGTACATTATATAAATGCATTTCTTTTTAAATAAATAGGAACAAACATATACATTGATCAAAGATACTCATTTAAACTGCAAACTAGTGATATCCGTTTACTTGGGTGCTATCTTGCAAAATACTTCCATCCATGAACTGTTCGAAAAATCCCTTTTCTTTTTAGGTAAAAACCTGTTTTAATTTCTTATTCGCATTTCGCACCTATGCAAAATTATTTCTACATAGGCATCACTTTTGAATAGTTTGCAAATGTCATTACATGTTTATTTGATATTGCATTAAACCACCCTGTTCAGACATAACTGACCATTACTTCTTTTTTTTCCTTACATATTACAGGGTGGGCAAATGCATGTAGAGATGGGGCTATGTTTCATGCGACTCTTCTACGGAAAGCTTCGCGAAGGGTTGGTGTATGCCATTGGCGAATTCAATGACAAATATCTCACAGTACACTAATCCACCAAAATTGAATTCAGCGCTTTGACAACCTTCACGGAAGTTGAAAATCCTGATCACGACATACCGATGCATAAGTTCTCCTACACCGACTACCCAACAATAATTAAAAGAACTAACACAATCGAGTTTCTAAGGGGTTTGAATACCTCCATATTTATTTAATATTATGAATCATTATTAGCAATTCATTTTTATTAATTTTACCTCATCACTGTCAGATGTTATTGGAATTATGCATCGCCTTGATGAGGTCGTTAACCAGTCAACTAGCAACGACTCTGTCACACCTAAGCGCGAATTTATCTTATACCTACGCTGGTACTTTTTTACATAGCGTTTTCTACATACAATTTGACACTATACCTTAATTAATAATCTGCTCATGACTATACTAACTTTTGAACCATGTGAAGTGGTACACGAATTTCGGCTACTTTGTGGGGAAGAAAAACCTCCTTGCTCGGTCAATCAGCACTGGATGAGAACAATAAGACTGTAATCCTTACTTCAATGACTGTTAAAACCTACCTTTGTAAATTCTCCACCAATATGCCAATTACTACAACTAATTTGCATTTCAATAATCTCGTTTTGATTATTTGTGCACTGTGTTACAGGTAACCAAACCCTCGGGTCAACGTCAGCAACATGTGTGTACACTAATCTTGATATTAATGAGGGTACAGAGTTGCTGAAGTGGTGAGTTTATCCACTCGACCCTTTTACAATCAAGAATTG
Organism: Allium fistulosum; assembly: GCA_030737815.1. NCBI lineage: Eukaryota > Viridiplantae > Streptophyta > Magnoliopsida > Asparagales > Amaryllidaceae > Allium > Allium fistulosum. The sequence goes on from CM060902.1 coordinate 1,082,191,367, forward strand.
GACAACGAATTTGACATGGTATCTACTATCACTATTACCTAGCTTCTGAAAGAGGAAACCTCCAACAGTCAGCGATCATGAGAGCCGACCGGAAAAACGCGCTGATATAATCAATGGTAAAAGCTTGTCTGAAATAATTGGTTCGGATCTACCACTCAAGTCTAAGGTAACCGCATAACTATCATTTGAAATTATTTGATAAATTGCTGAATGTTTTGCCCTTTAATATTGATGTTTTAAAACTGCTAGGTATCTCCTTCTTATTTTTTTATAAAAAATAAAACTGACCATTAATACTGCTCTAACCGCTTAGTAATTAAATTTAATAGGAAACTTTAATATCGGCGTTTGATTTCTCACACACAATATAAAAGTAGCAATTAAAGAAGCTTTTGTTTCTTACTTTACTTCAACAGAAAGTTTGTCCATTATAACAATATCATAATTGCATAAAATGTAATAAATGATATTACCATTATTTGTCTTACCAAGCCTTTTATTCAAAAAAACATGCATGTACTTTCAAACTGTACTATTTTACACATTAAAAATGAGGATTTTAATTATAAATTGATGGATAATAATTTTTAAAAAGATTCTCAATTTTCATTAATAGTTTTACCCATTCTGAATAAAGCTTTAAAACTGGTAGGTTTCTCATTCAAAATCATATCATTAAAACATGAAACTGCCAATTAATGGTGCTCTAATTGCTTTATTTGAATACCAAGAAAGTAACGAAGTAGAATCGAATCAGTCATCTCAAATTCTTGCATCATACTTTTCTTAAATCTTCAATATTATGAACATTATTTCCCATAAAAATTAGATCATCCATGTAACAACCCGTGATTGCGGTTACCAAATAATAAATTAAAATTGGGATTTTAATTTAATTGGAGCTATTAATGAATTTTTAATGTGGCTAATTTGTTCAAAATTTAGTCATTTTGAATAAATTAATATTTTGGGCTTAAGTGTAAAATGGAGCATTTCAAGGAAATTAATTAGGGAAATTTGTAATTTATATTATTGCAAAATTTTATATGTGTAAAATAGTGCAATATTTGATTTGGGAAATTAATTTGCAATTTATTTGCAAAATGGTGATTTTGGCTAATATTAACTATAAACGGTGTTTTGGAAAAATTAGGGGTTAAAATGTAAAATATTGTTGATATAGGATTTTATGAAATGGCTAAAAGTAATTGTTAACATATTTTCATAATTTTCTATGGTTTGAAATGTATTTAGTAATTTGTATGTAGAGTGTACTTAGAGAAAATTGCCTATATATGTATGCACATGAATAATACAAAGTCCTAATGGGTATTAGATCCAATAACCCTAACCATTAGCCTATAAAGTATCTTTTACTCTCCCATTTCAGCCAACACTTCATTTCATAACCACTAAAACCTAATTAGAAAGCTCCAAAACCTAGTCATGGCCTCCTAAGCAAGACTCCAATCTACACCAAATCAAAGAGAGTTAATCCAAACTACTAAAAGAGGTAATAGCAATCACAAAACCCACCTCTAATTCATTCTTTAATTTCTGAAATTATTTTGTAATCCTCTTTTTTTTGTGCATTTAGATTGTGAAACTCTTTGATCTTCTTTTCATTGCTTGGAAAGAGGTAATATATGCTAGCTGAAATTATAATTAGTTTATTGCTGTTAGTAAATTAGGCATATCTCATTCATCTTAAATCGGAATTAAGATTTTCTTGAAGTTCTGGAAAGCTTATTCTGTAGCCTATAACTTTCATGTTTTGAGCTTTGCCTAATTTTGTGGTTTCAATGGTCGAAATCACGTTTGTTTGTCGCTGACCTGACAACAAACTACAAGGTTGATAAAATAAAACCCTGAAATTGATTTGGCCATAAGTTACTCGTTTTTGATCCGAATTAGATAATTTTGGATGTTCCGGAAAGCTTAAAACATATGCTATAATTTTTGTTCAGTGAGTTTTCTGTAATATTGCAATTTAGATGACCTGAAATGCGTTCAAAGACAGAAGACCAATTCTGTCTTTAACAAGTTATCTTGAGTTTCAATCTGATATTGTTTTGCATGTATCTCTCTCGTTTCTTATCCAAATCTAATAATTTTGGATTTTCTGGAAAGCTTAGATTTAGAGCTAAAACTTTCATGTTTTGAGTTTCATGAAATTTCGAAGTTATTTTGGTCAAAATTGTACATTCTTACCACTGTCCCGAGAAAAAAAAAAGAAAAAAAAATAATAAATAATTTTTTTTTTTAAACCCTGTTCCAGATTTTTTTTCTCCACTTCGCGATGCCACCACGATCGCATCCGAAGTCGGAATTCGACGTTTTTGGTCTCGTTGGAAAGGTGGAGTTTCGAACTCCATCTCTGTAAAATTTAGGCATCATCGGCAGTCTTTTGGTACTTCGAATTTCGTGTCGAAGTTGAACTCTTGTCGCTGTTTATAAACAGTGTGAATCTTGTTCTGGGTCCAACTTTGAGACGTCGCTGCTACTTCGTCTCAACTCGGATTCCAGAAATTCTTTTTGCATCTTATAGTAGGGATCTTGGACTATATTCCTACCAGTTTTCATGTCATTTGGATTCAGTTTGCTGGTCCAAATAAATTGCCGAACTTGGGTTCGCAGCAGTTTTTGAATGGTCAAACACTTAGAATGAAAATCAAATATCCCTTCTGTTTCCAGCTTTTGAGCGCCACTCCGCGATGCCTCCACGTTCGCATCGGAAGTCGGAATTCAACGTTTTTGGTCTCGTTAGAAAGGTGGAGTTCCGAACTCCATCTCAGGAAAATTTGGACAACATTGGAGTTCGTTTGGTACTTCGAATTTCGTGTCGAAGTTGAACTCTAGTCGCTGTTTGTAAACAGTGTAAATCTTGTTCTGGGTCCAACTTTGAGACGTCGCTGCCACTTCGTCTCAACTCGGAATCCAGAAATTCTTTTTGCATATTAAAGTAGGGAAGTTGGACTACATGCCTGCAAATTTTCATGACATTTGGACACAGTTTGCTGGTCCAAATAAATTATCAAACTTGAGTTCACAGCTGTTTTTGAATGTTTACAAACACTTAGAATATTTTTGATGATTTTCTGGTTTTCATTGATTTCTTTGAGATTTGTCTCTAGATTTCGTACACGGGTTTTATGAATCATTTTCAAAAGATTTTTCACTACTAAATGGCTTTTGAAAATTATTATATAATATTATTTTAATTATTAAATTAATTACTCCATAATAGGAGACCTTTCAAAAGACCGTTTTAAAAGTGATTCCGAAAATCAATTATAAATCCATTTTACACCATTATTTTCTATAATAAAAATCTCACACTCACTTTTAGCACGTCGAGCGAAGTGGAAAGGTGCTTAAACGGTTAGGAAATCTCCGGCCTATGGAAACCGTGTGTATTTTCTTTCCGGTTAATCCCCGACCTATTCGATTGATCGTTTTGACCTTTGGGTCTAGTTTACCGATGATATGAGGTAGACTTTTTATTGTTTGGAGTGTGAGCTTGCTATTGGTTAGGAAACCGTTTAGTGCGAACGTGGGGTATGGGACTCATTGTTAACACTTTGCGGGTTCCTCTCCAAGAAGTTAGTGACACATTAGCCTCTGGGCGGCCAGTACTGGACCTCTGGGTCACCACGCCTCTGGGCAACCGTCTCTGGACACCTGCTCTATGGAGCAGTTTATTTTTCGGCGTGTGCCTCTGGGCCTTTATCCTTCTGGGAAGGATCTCGCCGTCTCGCGCGTTTCGCATCGGTGCGAGTGATCGATCACAACTCTACAGTACTTGGCAACAACGACTCTGGTCGGTGCACGTGCAAAACTTGTATTATCTGATGATTTTTATATCCATTCGAGTACCGCCATTCGGTGTTGGTTCTATGGAACCATACGATGTAAGTGCGATTACCTTGTGGATTCACAGTGTCTCTGGGAACTGCTTTTCAGTGTTTGATTTCATTGACTTTTCAGTATATCCCCATTGCTCTTTGGAGCATTGATCTTTGCTTGGGCATTGATTACAGACTCTGGTCACTCTTGGGATTATTGCCTATGGGCATCTTTTTATAGCTTTGGCTACGCCGATGATATGAGGCGATTTTATTTATTCTACACTTTGGTGTTGATTTCTCTTTGGAGATTTTTATTGTTTATTGATGATTAGGGATCGTCATTATATTCATGTGGTTCATAATATACTTCTCTTTGGAAAAGTACTATTTTATTTATGTACCGCATTATTATATATCTCAGTTATTACTGATTGTTTAGCTAGCCTGACCCGAGTGTTTTCGCTCGGGTCAGACCGAGTTGTTTCAGGTTAGGTCTCTGGACTTAGCTTCTGTGCTTCCGCTTGGACATTATCTGCTATGCTGATAGATAGCGCTTTATTTGTCCACTATTCTGCTACTATATTATCATTCAGACTTTGATATGTACATATTTTTGACTCACATGTGTGAGCGGTGGCTTTGTACCCACTTATAGTATTTGGATCTGTATTGATGATGTATTGTTCTGGGATTTTATATCTGTTATGTGATTCTGTTCTGTGATGCTATTTCATTATGTTATTATGCTTTGTCCTGATAGATCTTTAGCCATTTGTAATTTCGTTATAAGTATTTACCGAATATGTCGAACCACCTGATTGAGAAAAATTTAAATAGATTCCACCTTTCGACGTATTCGGTAGATAGTTATAGCTTGATTATAGATGGTCGCTTTCACTATACTCTATTCTCCGCTTTAACAGACAGTATTACTCCCGTAATACTCTTTGTTACAGTGGGTCTCGGAGTGGGGCGTTACAATCCACATATAAACCAATGATTAGAATGTTATCTTTATTTTCTTTGATGTAAAGGATATGCTCAAATGGGTATCTCTTGAATCCTATCTTCACAAAATAACCATCTATATGGCTATACCATGCAAGCGAGGCTTGCTTAAGGCCATACAATGCTTTCTTCAATCGGTAGACATTATACTCTTCATCCATAACCCGAAGGTTAATCAATGTACACTTCTCGTAACACTCCATTCAAGAAAGTGGATTTAACATCCATTTGGTAAACTTGCCACCTATTTTGGGCAGTCAAAGGTACCAAACGGATCGTTTCAAGATGTGCCACGGGAGAAAAAACTTCTTTGTAATTGACATCATACCTTTGCTTGTAACCTTTTACATATAATCGTTCCTTGTGTTTTTCAATTTCACCTTGTGCATTCAATTTTGTCTTGTAAACCCATTTAACTCCAATGAGTTTCTTTCCCTTTGGTACTTCAACTAATTCTTATGTTTGGTTTCTTTCAATTGCATCGATCTCTTGATCCATGGCTTGCCTCCATTTATCTTATTTTGCGGCATTTTTAAAAACAACCGGATCCGTATTTGCATATAAAACAAATTCAACAAATTCATATTTCAAATTCTTCTTGTTTCATAGTAAATCTCAAAAAGAGGTATTATCCTTTTAAATGGATATTATGAGCTAGAAGATGATAAAGTTGATGTAGATATGAGCTTGGAGGAGAAATAGATGGTGGAGTAGGAGGAGTGGAGCTTTCTTCTTCAATTGGCTCAAATGCATCATCATTAAGAAAAATACTTGTATTTTCTTTCTCATTTTTCCATTTCCATGCTTCATCCTCATTGAAAATTACATCATGACTAATAATAGTCTCCTTGTGATAGGATTGTACAATTTGTGTGCCTTGGAGCTTTCACTATAGCCAACAAAGATGCATTTTTCAGATTTGTCATCAAATTTACTTCTCTTTTCATACGCTACAAGAGAGTAACAAATTCTTCCAAAAATTCAGAGGTGAGAAACACATGGCTTGTGACTACTCCAAGCTTCTTGTGGAGTCATTCCTTGAACACTTTGGTTGTGGCACAGTTAAGAATATAACATACACATGCTACAGCTTCCACCCAAAACATTTTAGGCAATCTCTTTGTCTTTAGCATGCTTCTAAAGCTCCAAGATAATTCTTTTTTTTCTTTTGGCCACCCCATTTTTTGTTGTGGGGTTGAGCACACCGTCAATTGATGATGAATGCCAAACTATTTCAAATAATCCCCAAATTCATTAGCCATGTATTCTCCACCATGGTCAATGCGTAAAGTCTTTAGATGATGACCACTTTGTTTCTCAACTAGTGCTTTAAAATTCTTGAAAACTCCAAATGTTTCAGATTTTTCTTTGAGAAAATAGATCCACATCGTACAACTATAATAATCAATAAAAGTGAGAAATAATGATTACCTCCAAGAGAGTTTGTACGCATAGGTCCACACAAATCAAAATGCACCAACTCCAAAGGATTTTTTGCTTGACATGCCCTTCCGCTTGGAAGTGGATGTCTATGGTGCTTGCCAAAAACACAACTTCCACATACTTGATCTTGCATGCTAATATTTGGAATATCTCTCACCATATGATCTTTACAAATCTTAGATGGAGTGCTAAAACTCAAATGATTATATCGGAGATGCCAAAGCCAAGACTTGTCATTAACAATACTGGCAAAACAAGGAAAAACCTTTCTTTGAAGTTGCGGCAGAAACATTTTATTTGTAGTCATCTCGACCTTTGCAATGAGAACACCATTTTTGTCCTTGATTTTACATAAATCTCCTTTGCAATTCACATTTTGTCCCTTCTTTATAGGCTGTCAACACTCAAAAGATTGTGTTTGAGATCTGGAACATAATAAACATTAGAAATACGTTTTGTACCTAGCTTTGTTCGAATTAAAATGTCACCAGATACTTTAACATTTAACCTGTTGTTGTCACTGGTCTTGACTTCATGCTGCATATGCTCATCAAAATTCACAAAACAACCTTTATTTTCGGTCATGTGGTTATTACAACTACTATCAATATACTATATATAATCAAGCCAAACTTCTTGAATATTACAAGCAAGAAGCACACTTTCTTCATCTTTCATCTCTATATATTCATGTAGAAAATTAGAATCATCTTTTTCATCATTGATTATCTTAAAACAATCTTTCTTTATATACCCATATTTATGACAATAGTGACATTGAACATTATGGGAATTGCCTTTTCCTCTTCCTCTTTCATTATATCATCCATGACCTCTTCCTCTTTGATATGTACTTAAATTTTCACTTTGAACTCTTCCTCTTCCTTGTCCTCTACTATGAGAAAATCCTCTTCCACCTTGTCCTTTAAAACTGTCACGGTTGGTATCTTGAATTTGAAAAGCTTACTCGGAAGGAGAGGAGTCAAACTGCTTGATGTGAAGCTCGTGAGATTGGAGTGAGCCAAACAATTCTTCAAAAGAAACATTGATCAAATATTTTGATTCTTCAATTGCCACAACAATATTTTCATATTTTCCTGTTATGCTTCGAAGAATTTTTAGCAACTCTTCTGTCTGAAATTTGTCACCATTAACACGAAGTTGATTGGTAATAGATATAGTTCTATTATAAAATACCTTTATCGATTCACTTTCTTTCATTTTGAGTAAATCAAACTCACCTCCTAGAGCTTGAAGTCTCACCATTTTTACCTTTTCTTCATCTTTTTTTGCCTTATTAAGGATGTCTCATGCCTCCTTTGATGTTCATGACGTAGATATCCTTTTAAAAATTGCTTCATCCACCACTCTGTGGATAAAGTAAAGGGCCTTCATGTCCTTCTTTCGATTCTTCTTCAATGTATTCAATTGTTGTGTTGATAGGGTTGCTAGATTCTCCAGTTCTACATATCCATTTTCAACAATCTTCTAAAGATCTTGAGAGCAATATAGTACCTTCATTTAGATGCTCCATTGGTTGTATTTTTTTCTGATCAAACGAGGAAGTTGAAGCTGCAACATGTTGTTATTGGAGGGCATCTTTAAACTTGGCTCCAATACCACTTTATAGGAATATATATATAATAAAAAATATTGAATATTAGAAAGAAGAAACTTGTTCTCAATAATCCACACAACTCACACACTCGGAGAGCCTTTTACAATAAAACTAAGAATTATATTAAGCACACAAGATGATTACAATCCTTAAAAGTGTGTCTTATTTATAAGACTGCATAGAGCTTGCACTTAATAGTAGATACATGAATCACCTAGATATGAAAAACCAAAGGACAAAATATGAAAAGCCAAAGGATAAAATACGAAAAGATAAAAGACATACATGCATATTCTAGAATAAGACCAAGAGGTGATGCATGAATTCCGTGGAGATGAAAGACCAAAGTTGGCTTATTATTTTCAACAATATGAACTACTTTGTTATATCGGCCCTCCAGATTCTAATATGTTACTGTAGACCATAAATGATTTTGTTGTTTGGCATGTTGTAGTTATAAATTGATATAGATGTCATAGCATATATATTTTTTAATTTGTATTTTCTGTTTGAAGGCAACAAGTATTTAATATGTTGTCATTTGTACAGTAAACTAAGTTTTAGTTGATGTCCGTAGGTGCGGCGCAGTGGAAAGGAGGCTTGGTTTCTGGTAAAAAGACCCAGGTTCGATTCCTACCATGCGCTTCCCTATCCTATATAAATTTACCCGGGGGTATGGGGGCTTGGATCAGCGGACGGCTTTACTATACCCTCCTCAGGAGTTTACCGGCTCGCCGGGTTCTCCTGGGTTTTCAAAAAAAAAGTTTTAGTTGATTAGCCTAAAGGCTAGACCATTTTGTTATTGAAAAGAAATAATATGTGTACTAGGGAATCATATATCTAGACACCAATAATGAACCAAAGATATGGGTAATAAACTTAAGTTTTGTGTTGGAGACATATTACAGTAAATAGTATTCAACTATCACTATGTGTTACTTTATCACAATTTGAAAATGTATGAATACATCAATCTTTTATTTCAGCAATTAGAAAAAGTGAATTCTGTTATAACATAGATTTAAAAGTATTATTACGCTATGTATAGTTTGTATTTCTTTGGATACACAACAAATATTTTTCCAATTGACAGTATAGTGTTCGATAATACTATTGTGCTTAACCTATTATGGTATTTTACATGATGTTACACCTATTTTTTCCTATAAATATATATTGTGCAGGTTCAGGAGTGCATAAAGCTAATAGACAGTGTGATTCAATGAATATGAGACGAGCCATGTCTTCATTAAAAGGGAATTGCACATGATACAACGTACGAAGCCTAATAAATTATATTTGACACAACTTAACTGTTTGTAGTTCATATAAAACTAGTGGTGCACCATTGATGTCGAATCATAGACTGTGAAGATCAATATGAATCAAAAGGGAAAACTGCATGCCCGTCCATAAGTCAAATTCGTTACAGAGTTGAAATAAACGCCACCTTCATAAACTAAACCCCATTGATCCAGCAAATGCAAACAGTAAGGAGAAAGCCAAAAAGCCATGATATCATAAAGCAGCAAATCCACATATTGCGTACACGCACATACAAATCCAAAGTAGGAAGATAACCCAATATAAAAGCAGCAAATTCCACAAACCTAGCTGAACAAAATGCGCAATTGAAACCGAAGCAAAAATTCTTGTGAATCATAACTGTACCAATCGTGGAAAGAATACCTCCACCAATGTGAAACTACGAAGCTAAAAAGATATAACAAGCTGCGTCACCACTGCCTCAGATCAAACTGTATTGCTGCCCCAAAATAGACTGGGCCATCACCTAAGTCGTACCGCGCTATGACCTTAAAGCATACTTTGCCAAATACATCAAAATAGATCGAACCACTACCTCTAATAGAAATTGCATCTTCACCTCATACCCATACTGTGACCTTATTTCAAAAGTCAGAACAACCCCACTACAACTGACCATGCTATGGTACACCCCACGAAAATACAATACTACATGCGATCCATGTCGAGGCAGCCAAACAAATGAAAGCTGAGCGGTCCACATGCCAAGCACAACTCACAAGTTCGATTCCAAAGTACCATATGTAAAAATTTAAATTTCTCGCCTGATGTCAAATACATATCTCTCGCTTACAATCAAAATTTCCCACCTAAGAATATGTTGCGGCCACATAAGCAATTTGTGCACAAATCAGCGAGATACTGTGTAAGTGACACATGGAAGGATTAGATGATAGAGAAGAAATGCTAGATTAGGGAATCAGTAATCCACGTGATGTTAAGGTACTATAAATAAAAGGATACTCTAGTAGAGAAAGGAACTTCTGATAAAATCTTTTAATTTTATTTTTAAAATACTTGTACCTTCTGCTATTAAAAGCTCGTACCAAAAGAAATAAAAGATAAAGCATTGCCCCATGGAGGATTCCTTAAAATCCAAACCACATAAATTCCCATGTCCTTTACTTTTTTCTGCACTTTTATTCTTTGTTTCCAGTACTAGATTCTATTTTGTTTTATCTAAATTGATTATAAGTTGAACTTGACGTTTTAACAAACGGTTAAAATGGAACAACTTAATTGTGCAAGTATTCAGCAACATAGTTACTACTCCGAAGGCAAATTCAATACAGTTAAGTTTGTTTGTTTCCAATTACGAAAGCAAACAACACCGTATTTGCTTCACAAGTAATTTAGTATTGTGCAATGAAAAATCTTACCAACATTTTGGTTCTAAAAGTAGGTCCTGGAACCTAGCAACTTTGCTCAAATTACCCACATCTTTGATTTTCAGAACTTCCCAAAATTTGAACAACGGAACCTAAGAACTCTTATACCCCTCACCAACAAGAATTTGACCACATGGCTGCAAATTGGCAGCGCTCGGACCAAATTAGGAGGGATCCCTGGTAGTTGTCGAAACACTTTTGAACGGCACATATCGCCTCTCTAAACCTGATGGAAACCTTGTCCTAAGGACATGTAATTTAGAATACCTTTGACCATACTTTGTTTAGTATTTTTCTTGTATAACAAAGTGCAATGTACATACTTATGACTAAAAAAGATCAATAAGAATAATAAACTGGATGTAGAAATATTAGACTGCCCGAACAAGTATAAAAATCTACTTGTCAATTTTATTTGCTTGCAAACCAAACAAGAGTTATAATAATATAACTTGGCTTTTTATCCAAAACCTCGCTAGACATAAGGGTATTAGACTGCCCGAACCAGTACAAAAAATCATGTGCATGAATAAGGGGTTGTAAACACATGACCTTACTTCATATTCAAAACATACTAATCTACAACCTAAGTGGGGCAGATCATGTCAAGTGCATTACAAAAAAGGGAAGTGCTAACACATAGCTCAAAAGTTGCACTTTTAGAGTTAAGAGTTGCTATGAAGAAAAGAAAAGGAGGATCATGTAGTATGAGTTAAGAAAAAGTTCAAGAGCCCACAAAAATTTCAAAGAAGTAAAGTGTTATTCGGCATTCTAGCCTGGCTATATCAAGTTGACTGCACGGGTTAGGTCCGACTGCCATCAAGGTCGATAATTCTGGAGTGATGATTGTGGGACCCAGAAGCCAAGTACAAACGATCGTATAAAGTCAGGATTGGATGGATTTGATGGATGTACAATGCAGAATGCTCAAAGTATGGAATATAGCTCAGTAAATGGAAGGGATCAGTATAGATTGGCTCATTGAGAGGCATCGGCATACTTTGGCTCATAAAAGAGGGATCAACATACTTAATTGAGAGGGATCGATAGGCTTCACTGAAGTGGGGTCGGCATGCATCAAAGTTCAAGTGCATTCTTACATGCAACAATCAATATCACGAGATCTACAAGTCAAATCCTTATGAAATTTGGAAAGCAAGGTATATGGACCCTAGGGAACCTACCCTAGGGATCGCACATCAAAAGGACATAATGTAAGGGATCGGCATACATCCCTTTAGAGGGTTTGGCAGCAAGCAGTGCACAAGTAATATTAAATCAAAGATCAAGTAATAACTCGAGTTCTATTGGTCTAAATGATATGAAAATTGGAGGCTAAACATTTTTTGCATGGGGAAGCCACCATAGGGATTGCTCCCTAAAATTCAACCAAAGAAGGGATTGGTACCGATCCCTCCACATTGGGAATTGGGCCTAGCGATCCCTCTAATGGGTCCATGTGGATTAGAAGGTCCTTCAGCCGAAATTTTGAAGGATCCATGGTTGTCTTCACCTATAAATACTGGCCCGATGGGTCATTCTAAGGAGCTTTACGCTGCTTGTTACTCTAGACTCTATTGTAATCAAGTGTTTGTTATTTTCTACTGTCGTAATCAGATTTATAAGTGATTAATAAAAGATAATCTTCAAAGTGCACATAGGCATACAACGCCGAACCACTATAAACCCTTGTGTCTTTGATTGTAATTGATTCTCTGTTACTTATTGATTTATCTACTCAGTTTAATTTTGTTTTTCATCACTTACTTCTCTTTAAAAAACTATTCTTGGGTGTTTATGACTAATTTAGTTGCAAATATTTTGGTGCTTTCACCGAGATGCTTGATTCTCAGCTTGCTAGGATCCCTTTGTTGCTACTGGATTGGATAAATCCTCCAAAGGAGATCTGCAGTTATCTTCAAGAAGTTGCTAATACTACTCAGATTTGTAGAAATCTAAGCAAGGCTATTAATAATGGTGAGGAACACTAGATCTAATTCTCAGAACGTGGAAGGAAATGATAATACTAGCATTCAGCAAGGAGACCCAAGCAATCAACCAACAAATGTGAATGCTGAGCCGGTTGAAGTTCAATATCCCACTGATCCTATTACAAGAGCTGAATTTCATAATTTAATGAGAGAGCTGATGGAGATCCGTTGACAGTTAAATCAACAAATTCTGACCAATAATAACTTGATGAACCAAATCAATCAGCAATAGTTGGGGAAAGCTAGGAGGGATCCCACTCCTTACTCGGCATCGGAAAGTTCTAGCTCATCGGACGAATATCATAAGCATAGGCGTTGCAAGATAGAAGAATATCGCGCAAAAACTTTGGAGCGTCACCTGGTAGACCATCGTGGTCTGCCAGGACCGATCGGTGTCGATCCCTCCTATAGAGTAGGGATTCCTCCCATACACCTTGGGAATCGAGGTGGAGCTGCTTCTGTTTGGTTGGATGATGGAGCTCGATTGAATGCTGACCAGGTACTTCCTTGGAATGATGACGAAATGAATGTACAAGCTGCGCATCGGGAAGATGGTCAACCAAGAAGGCATGAAAAGCCCGTTGACATCGACCGGACCATTCACGTGAGGTGGAGAAGGACCACCGCTTGGCATCAACCATCCAAACGTCGGACTTATCGGCAACGGTCAAACAGTTGGTGAGAGAAAGCCAGGGCTTGACTAACGATGACTGGGAATCTCGAGAAGCCATACCCCATTCACTGATAATGTTTTACATGCCGAATGTCCGAGGAGGTTCAACATGCCATCAATGCCCGCCTACGAGGGAAAAACCGACCTCAGGCAGCATATCATGAGATACGAATGGCTGATAGATTCTACGTGAGCAAATGACGTGACCAAGTGTAGATGCTTTCCTATAACTCTCCCTGGAATAGCAATAATGTGGTTCACAAGACTACCCCCACGATCAATTTCTAGATTCGATGATTTGGCCACCAAGTTTGTGGAGCAGTTCTGGATGCATGCAACTCGTCCCAAAGATGCGATGTCCCTGTCTAGCATGATTCAAGCTCCAGGAGAGTCGTTGAATGATTATTTGGAGAGATTCATACAGCTGTTACGGAGGTCAGTAATCCGAATGACCATGCTATACTCATGGCCGTGACGAGAGAGATTGATCCAAAGTCTAATTTTGGCGATTGGTTAGCCGGTAAGCCACCCGCAACGTTGGAGCACTACAACAAACAGACCTTTTTATAGCGTTTAAAAACCACTATCAAAGCCTTCTATAGCGTTTCTATAAATGCCATAGATTAACAAGTTGTAATAAGTCTGATAGATACAATAGTGTTTCAAAATTGTAATGGAAAACAGACTTTTAATTTTGTTGCCATCTTAGACTAGACGTATCGGTACAACTACTTTTCTATAGCGCTTTGAAGCTTGCTATAGAACTTTTACAATGAGTTGTGTTTTATGATACTAACAATTATGACATCATTTAATTGCTATAATATGTTGACATGCCATATTATTATAGCATCTAAAAATGCTGTGGAAATATTATGTCAATCTTTTATACGCATTGAAACGCTATAGAAAATTCATTACTATCCATTGTAGCATTGTTTTTTGCTATGAAAACTGTTTAATCCTTGTAGAATATTTTGTATAGCACTAGCATAATGCTATAGTATATGTAAGCTGTAACCATTTTTCTTTTCGTAGCATAGTTAAAACGCTGTAAAAAAAATTCCATTGCATTTTTTTATTGCTATATACGTTCAAGCATATAATTTTCAATTCTACTAAACTTATTTCAACTAATATACTATAACAATTCAAAACACCACACTTATCAGATTGTAATGTACGTAATCAAATGGAGTCAGAAGCCAAACCATAATGTACATATACATATATATATATATATATATATATATATATCCATAATATTTCATACACGGAGTATTAAGCATATAAATATTTGTGACCAAAGTAACAATACATAAAACTGTAGCTAACCAAAACGATACATACTAAAAACAAAGACATATGAACGTCGATAGACAATACATTAATGCAAGCATGACCGATTTGAAGGAGAGAGAGTGACATTGTAACAACCCGAAAATTTTAACGATTTAAATAATTTAATTAACTAAAAATTTTCGTAAAAATAAACAATAAAATTTTAGAAATGAAAATTTGATATTTGCTATGCGACTATTCAAGCATAGCAAGTGGTAGATTTTCGTCAGAAAATGTAAGTTTGTTTAGTTGTGAAATTTCAATTTTAAAATTTAAAATCAGTTAAAAATTTGATTGTAATAAAATATTTTTGAAACCTAAATACTTTTATATAATAAAATTGTAAAATGTCATATTTCGTTTTGCCAAATTTGGACTGCTCTAGCTTCGTTTATATTATTTTCGGCGTTCTAGCAGCATTTTCGGTAGCTAATAACGAGTTTTGATAGGAAGGTTATGTCACTCATATCTGTGTACCATCTTGTTCGTCTCATCGCGGTGATCTTTGCAGTATATTCATTTGTGTATTCGGCGTCCGGTACACGGCAAAATCTACGAAACGATTAGCCGTATTGGTACCCTTTTTGGGTCTTTTGGGCTTCCTGTGTCCTTTCGTTTGTCCATTAAGTAAAGCTAATAGCCACTAGCTATTAATATTCCTTGAATTCAGCTCTTGACTCTTGTTATTCCCCTTGGTTTGATATATGCTGGTTTGTTCGTTTCATTCTTCCTCTTCCTTTCATTTTTTTCGTTCTGTGCTTGTAAAAAAATCTCAAGTTTGCATTTGGAAAGAACTGCTCGTCTTCGTGCCCATATAAAACCTTTCCCCTCCAATCCTTCCCCACTCTCTTTCTCTTGACCGCCGTCCACTTCTTCCACCATCTGCCAGCCAAACCTCCACCGCCATCTTCCCGCAACCCCTAGCCTTCCACTTGCATCCCCTCTCCCTTGCTGACCAGACCCAACCCAGACCGCCAAGCCTCCCTCTCTCCCAGTCAAACGCCACGCAAACCAGCCCTCCACATCCGCCTGCACCCTCATCTCCCCTCTCCACCTTCCCTCTCTCTCAACCCTCTCCATTGCCGAACCCGCCACTTTACCACCTCACCTTCCCACCTTCACCTGACGACCCAGCCACCTCAAATGACCTTCCCCACCACTCGAACGCTGCCTCCACTTCCCGTAGGCGCAAAAATCCTCTACCTGAGCTTCATCACCCAACCTGCAGCCCACAACCGAGTCAGCCACAACCCAGCCTCCCTAACCTCCACGATGCCGCACTCTCTACTCCGTGTGCAGCAGCCACCCCGTGCCTCACTGCCAACCAAACTCGAGCAGAACTCCTAGGCTCCTCTATATAAAATATATATATGTCTGCATATATATATATATATATATTTGAGAAAGCTGCACCCTCTTCTTCATTGCTAGAAAATATTTCAGCTTTGCTATGTTTCGTCGCTGTCTAGAAATTACAGCAGTAGTTCTAGCTTTGTCGTTGTCCCGCTTGTCGATTCGCGTGCATTTTCATGTTCAGTGCTTCTTCTTCTCGTTGTTTTCTGTAGCCTCAAAAGGTGAGTAATCACTCACGATTAACATTCATATGTTTAGTAAATTGATTTCACATGAAATGACGATTTAAATATGTTATTAAACTTGAATTGGTTAGTAATTTAATTGTTAAATATGGTATGTTATTATTTAAATTTGTTAACCTATGTTAATTGACTTATTGACACCAATAACCTGTTAATATATATATTACATTTAAATTGTTAATTACGATCATATTTGCCATTGATATGCTATGTCATTTTATGCTATTATTTTATTGTTCTTACTCTGCAAGTCCCTTGATAGTTTAGGAAATCCCTATGGGTTGAAATGATACATACCCGAGTGATCTTATAGATTAGGGGAAAATCGTTCTGGGTTGAAATGATAAACCCAAGCACTTTTACTGAATTTTGAAAATTTGAGATTGCGGGTTGAAATGATATATACCCGTAAATATTAAATTATTGCGGATTGAATGATAAATATCTGTATCACTTGATCATAGGATAGAAAACTATATACGGACACCATTGGTTTATTTTTAAAATGATTTCCAAAATTTGCGAAAATATATATGTGTTTTAATGAATATTAATTTTTAAAATATAGTATAAAGATTTTATTTTATTTTAATATGTGCGTAAAACTTAGATTTTAAATTATATATTTTGGAAATTTTAAATTTATAAGTTAAGTTTTGAAAATTTAATTTTAAGATTTTACTTATAATTTTATTATTTTTCAATATATTAAATAAAATTTAATATAAAATAAATTTAATAATAAATTTTAATTTAATATAATAAAATTTAATTTAATATATATATAATAGGTTTAAAATATTTATTTAAAATTTATATTAATATTTTGAAATAGATTTTTGTAGTAACTTTAATAAATTAAGGTTGGAAAGATAAATTGAAATTGATTTGTAATTTAATTTGTTTAAGAATTGTATTTAAATAAGAATTGATTTGAACTTATTGATTTTGGGATTTTAAAGATATGATTTTATACCTTGATAACTTGATTTTGATTAAAGGTGATTAAATAAATATTTTCAAATTTAAATAAAATTGAAATTAAATATTTAATTTTGATTTAAATTTGTAATTTGGGATTTTATTTAAATGTTATAAAAAGGTGATTAAGTGAAAATAGTTTCAAATTAAATATAATTGAAGTTAGATATTTAATTTTTGATTTTGATTTAAATGTTTATAAATTGATTTTATAAAATGACCACGGTGTGAAATAAGCGTTTGGTTGTTAAAGAGACCGGGATCAGATATTGTCATACTCTCTGCCAATACTGAAAACCACTTTAACAACTATGCATGTGGTGGTGAATCCAGAATGAAGTAGGATGGTTTGGAGAACGATTCTGTATGAGGTATGAATGCAGCCCTAACCCCCTCGGGTCAGCTTGATATGACTAAAACAGGAGCCACGCCGGGCCAAGTGAGGTCGCATCTCCGATCGAGCATGCTTCTTTGAAACCATATCTATTACTTTGTGATTTGATTGGGTGCACCTTTGATTATGGGAGTGTGCCTCGAGGTGGGGGGTAGTAGCTGTTATGCGTTACCACCAGTCCGGATCTGCAAAACGATAGTATCCTACCCTGTTCATTGCCTCGTGTGCCTTGTCATATGCCTTATCGCGCCCACTACGAGTTTGGTTTGTATCGTACCTGTGGAGTGCTCACTGAGTATCCCACCTTGGTGGAGCTTACAGTATCTGTATAGACTACAATATTTATGTAAAAATGTGTTAAGGGGGATATGGGTAACGCCTTAACGCTATTTTAATATTTTACTTAACTAAAGACATTATCCATGTAGCGTATTGTACTATGTATGTAGATAGTTTCACGAATCCTTAAGGGATGGAATCCCAAACATCCTTTAAGTTATATTGCATTTCACTTGGACATTTGACTTGGGTTGATTTACTTGCATAAGAATGTTAATCCTGACTCGAGTGTTTTGTGTTTTGCTTTATGCTCGGGTCAGCCTGAGTGTCACAGCATTTGAGATTCCCCTTTGGAGCTTGGAGCTTTGCTTGGAGATCTATCTTTATATGTTCAGCTTTTCAGTTATTTCCAGTTTTATGTTCAAACTTGTCATTTGCTTTTGTATTTGAGACTTCTTTGTATTTGAGATTTATGTTGTATTGCTTTAGACTTTGATGTTTCTGTAGTAGCTTCATGAACTACTATTTATCTATTCCGCTGCGTATTGTTGTATTACTCTATGTCTGTGATTCTGTGATTGATTTATTTACTATATATGCTAAGTTTTACCAAATATATAATAACAGTATGTTATTTTGAGCAATTCAAGTCCGACAAGTATTGACTATCGTCGATTTGAATGGTTCGAAATAGCGGGTCGTTACCTTTGGTATCAGAGCTCTGGTTTAGGCAAAACTTAGCTTGTGGAGTAAAAACTCATTAGAGATAGGGTAGTAATACCCTAGAATGAGTAAAATTAATTACAGAATCATCTTCGTTCGAGCTTGAAATTCTTTGTTAGGATCCTCTTTGATTTGGATTTCTTTTGAATTCTGGAACTTTACCTTTGTTCTAAAATCAATTCTTGTCTTTTCCTGTTCGTGTTCTTTTTTATACTGGAGCATCTCATAGCTTTATTTCAATTGATCTCTGTAATAAATTTGAGCACATCTTGAAACCTCAATTGGCAACTTCATCCTATGTGCGACTGATCCCATCGGCAGTCCCGCCAACCTTAGTATGATTTGTAAAGGGGTGAAACTCCTTTACAACAGGCGTCGATTCACCGAAGATTTCTATGTCCTCGGTTTTGATGCATTTGATATCTTACTTGGAGGTGATTGGTTAAAGCATTGTGATGCTATTATTTCTTGCAAAGCCCGAACCGTTTCTTTAGTAGACGACTAGGGTGATTCTCTTTTGATTGAATGTTGAATGTCTCAGGATTATGCAGGCAGTTTTATCTTTTCACCTGATGCTCAGCCTAGTGATCTTGACTTCACCTCGATAGTCAGGGATTATCCTGATGTTTTTGGTGAAATCACTTCTGTACCTCCTCAGCGGGAAATTGAATTCCGCATCGATCTTATTCCTGGAACTCGACCTGTTGTTCTTCCTCCCAAACGGATGGCACCCAGAGAGAAAGTCGAGTTAAGGAAGCAGATTGAAGACTTGTTTTCTAAGGGTTTGATTAGGCAGAGTTTTTCAGAATGAGGAGCAGCAGTGGTCTTTGTCACCAAATCTGATGGTTCTTTGAGGATGTGTGTTGATTATAGAGAGATGAACAAGCTTACTTTTAAGAACAGATATCCTATGCCTCGTATCAGTGATATGTTAGATCAGCTCTATGGAGCTAAAGTATTCTCTCAGCTTGATCTTGCCACCGGTTTTCACCAGCTTCGTGTAGCCGAGGAGAGCATTCTCAAGATAGCTTTCCGAATAGAGAATGGTTTCTATGAATGGTAGTCATGCCCTTTGGATTAACCAATGCTCCTGCCTTCTTCGTCGATCTCATGAATCGCATTTTCCGCGATGTTCTCAACAAGTTTGTCGTGGTTTTCGTTGATGATATTCTCGTCTTTCTAAGTCTGAGAAGGAACATGAGTCACATTTGGGCTATGTGCTGGAAACTTTAGGAGTCATCAGTTGAAAGCCAAATTTTCTAAATGCCATTTCTGGAGGGATGAAGTCCGATTTCTTGAGCATATTGTTTTTGAAAATGGAGTCTCGGTTGACCCGGTTAAGGTCGTCGCGATTAATATAAGTCTATCCATCTTTCCTCTTTTGTAATTTAATTATCTTATCTTCCTTTCGAGCCTATCTTCTTAATTAGAATTCTCTTTGATTAGGGTCCCTCTAAATTTGAATCTATATCCTTGTTCTAAAATCCATTCTTGAATCATCCTATGAGGGAGTGAATTTTTAATTGATATAAAAATGTTTTATATTGTGTTGTTTGAGTTGTTAAGTTTGAATTTTGGGTTTCAATCGATTCATCTAGCTAACACTATCGATAGAAATTCCAAAACACTTGAACAGAGCAAACTGACACAATATAGTTTTCAAAATTGGTAAATGAAATAGTTTTATGTATGATTATATTTTATATATAAAAGTATAATTTTCTGAAATTGGATAGTTAAATGAATTGGTTGTTTGAAATGATAGTACTGGATTATCATTTATTGTTTTGTCAACATTCCTAAACCGTTAACTATTGTTGTATGTTATATGGAGATGAAATTTTTAAAACTTGGTTTGTATATCTGATTTGCAAATGAAATGAATTTAAATTAAGGATTTGAGAATTTAATTTTCGGTGCTTTTCAAAATTTGGTTTTCAAAGTTTTGAAAAATATATATTATTTGAAAGTATTTTCGAATGGAAATTGTTTCCAAAGAATTTTAAAAGAAGCAAGTCAGTACTCTCCTCTTATGTCGCTGGAAAATAATTTCGACGATGACTGCAGCATCATCGACATTCATTTTCGAGTCTCAAAGTGGGGAGACCACTTAGTAACTTTGCTACATTTTTGTTTTGGAAAATGGATTTGATTTGAATTTCTTGAGTATGATTTGAGGTACAAAATATATATATGTATATATTTATTTCAAAATGGTTTGAAGTGAAACTGGAAATTTAACTCTTAAGTTTTATGTTAAGTGATGGTCTTCAATTATTGAAATGAAGCAAATTTATTTGAATATTGAAGTGTCTAAAATGAGAAATGGAATTGAAACAACTTGAATCAGTTGAACTAGGATAAAATTTATTTGTATAATACTCAATTGCATTCTAAAACGTATATAACTTACCTGAAATATTCATAAAGTTAAAATGTAATGAGAACATGTAATTGAATAGTATACAATATAAAATGTAAGTAATAAGATGCCCAAAAATGAAATTTTGATAAGGGAATTTATAAATAAAAATTAAGTGGTTATAATAAATGTTTATACGTTTAATCTACGTTGCAATAAGTGAAATAAATTGAATAATAAAAAGAGAATGTTGTTTAAGTAAATAAATATGAACTTAAGAAACTAAACAGGTAATAAATAAATTCGTACCTTTGTAAACCGTTTGTGATACAAGAGTAAATTACAAAGAATAGTAGAAATTGAATTATGAAGTGGAATTAACTTAAGTGAAGTCAAATGGATTAAATAAATGTGTTAAATAAAATAAAATTTGTTTTGAAAAAAAATGAACTTAAGTTTTAAAGAAAAGGTGAATGTAAATAAATTATGAATGAAAGTTAATTAAGTAGAGATGTAAGAAATTTGGAATGTATAATTTATATAACTTGAAACTTGAGAAAATTGAAAGTAAAAAACCAAAATACGAATGGGGTTAAACATTTTGGATAAGCAAAAGAAAATATGGAATGTTAATATTAAACTTAAATAATTTTGTTGAAGGGTTAGTTAAGTGATATTGTCATTAAAGGAAATATACTATGTGAATGAAATAAAATAAATGAACATAAATAAAATTGAATGTGAAAGTGAATAACTAATATGATTGTAAACGAATATAAAGGAATAGGGTGAACATAATGAAAGTTAATAATAGAATGGAAATTAATGGAATGAGAATTCATTGAATATGAATAGGTAAGTATGAATTTTTTTTAACTAATGTTAATAAATTGAAAGTAAATCAATTGAATGTAAACCAATTAAATATGGATGAAACAAATGTAAATAATGGAAACAAATCAATTGAATGAAAATACATTGAATTGAAATCAACCAAATGTGAATACAATGAATATTTATTGATTGAATAAAAATGGATTGAAACCAAATTAGTTGAATATAATCAATTAAAAGCGAATGAATTGAATATAAATCCATTGAATGATTAACGAGATGAATAACAATAAGTAAATGTTAATCAATTAAGAAGTAAATAAGGTGAATGCAAATAAATTGGATATGAATGTAAATTAATTGAAAGCGAGTTAATTAGAATGATAATAATAAATGAATGTTAATAAGTAATGAGATGTTTAATGTTAACACTCGAAAATGAAATTTATATGGTTTTGAACTAATTGTTGTATCTGGTAGTATGTATTATGAATCTATCTTTCTTTTATGTTGCTTCTATTCTCCTGTCTCGTTCCTTTTCGGGGACGAAAAGTTTTGAGTGGGGGAGAGTGTAACGACCCGAAAATTTTAACGATTTAAATAACGTAATTAACTAAAAATCATAAAAATAAACAATAAAATTTAGAAATGGAAATTTGATATTTGGTATGCGTCTATTCAAGCATAGCAAGTGGCAGATTTTCGTCAGAAAATATGTATGTTTGTTTGGTTGTGAAATTTCACAATTAAAAATCAGTTAAAAATTTGATGGTAATAAAATATTTTTGAAACCTAAATACTTTTATCTAATAAAATTGTAAACCATTTTCTGAGTGAGACAACATATTTCGTTTTGCCAAATTTGGACTGCTCTAGCTCCGTTTATATTATTTTCGGCGTTTTAGCAGCATTTTCGACAACGAATATCGAGTTTTGATAGAAGGGTTGTGTCACTCATATCTGTACCATCTTGTTTGACTTATCGCGCTGATCTCCGCAGAATATTCATTTGTGTATTTCGATGTCCGGTACACAGCGAAATCTGCGAAAAGATTAGCCGTATCCGTTTTGGGTCTTTTGGGCTTTCTGTGTCCTTTCGTTTGTCCATCAGGTAAAACTAATAGCCACTAGCTATTAATATTCCTTGAATTCAGCTCTTGACTCTTGTTATTCCCCTTGGTTTGATATATGTTGGTTCATTCGTTTCATTCTTCCTCTTCCTTTCTTTTTTTCGTTCTGTGCTTTTAAAAAAAAATCTCAAGTATGCATTTGGAAAAAAATACACGTCTTCGTGCCCATATAAAACCTTTCCCCTCCGATCCTTCACCACCCTCTTTCTCTCGACCGCCGTCCACTTCTTCCACCATCTGCCAGCCAAACCTCCACCACCATCTCCCCGCAACCCCTAGCCTTCCACTTGCATCGCCTCTCCCCTGCTGACCAGACCCATCCCAAACCGTCGAGCCTCCCTCTCTTCCAGTCAAACACCACGCAAACCAGCCCTCCAAATCCGCCTGCACCCTCACCTCCCCTCTCCACCTTCCCTCTCTCTCTCGACCTTCTCCGTTGACAAACCCGCCGCTTCACAACCTCACCTTCCTACCTTCACCCGACGACCCAGCCACCTCCGGCGACCTTCCCCACCACCCGAAAGCTGCCTCCACTTCTCCTAGCCACAAAAATTGTCTACCCGAGCTTCATCACCCAACTTGCAGCCCACAACCGAGTCAGCCACACCCCAGCCTCTGCCATCTTCCACGGTGCCGCACTCTCCACTCCGTGTGCAGCAGCCACCCCGTGCCTCACTGCCAACCAAACTCGAGCAGAACTCCTAGGCTCCTCTATATAAAATATACATATATAAGTCTGCATATATATATATATATATATTTGAGAAAGTTGCACCCTCTTCTTCATTGCTAGATAATATTCCAGCTTTGCTATGTTTCATCGTTGTCCAGAAATTACAGCAGCAGTTCTAGCTTTGTCGCTGTCCCGCTTGTCGATTCGTGTGCGTATCCGTGTTCGTTGCATCTTATTCTCGTTGTTTTCTCTAGCCTCAAAAGGTGAGCGATACTCATGATTAATTTTTGATTTTGATTTAAATATTTATACATTGATTTTTTAAAATGACCACGGTGTGAAATAAGCGTTTGGTTGTTAAAGAAACCGGGGTCAGATATTGTCATACTCTCTGCCAATACCGAAAACCACTTTAACAACTGTGCACATTGTGGAGAATCCATAACGAAGTAGGATGGTTTGGCAAACGATTCTGTATGAGGTATGAACGCTGCCCTGACACCCTCGGGTCAGCTTTATATGACTAAAATAGGAGCCACGCCGGGCCAAGTGAGGTCGTACCTCCGATCGAGCATGCTTCATCGAAACCATATATACTACTTTATGATTTGATTGGGTGCACCTTTGATTATGGGAGTGTGCCTCGAGGTGGGCGGTAGTAGCTGTTATGCATTACCACAGTCCAGATCCGCAAAACGGTAGTATCCTACCCTGGGCATTGCCTCATGTGCCTTGTCATATGCCTTATCGCGCCCACTACGAGTTTGGTTTGTATCGTACCTATGGAGTGCTCACTGAGTATCCCACCGGTTTGGTGGAGCTTACAGTATCTATATAGACTACGATATTTGTATAAAAATGTGTTAAGGAGGATATGGGTAACGCCTGAACGCTATTTTAATATTTTACTTTACTATAGACATTATCTATGTAGCGTATTGTACTATGTATGTAGATAGTTTCACGGATCCTTAAGGGATGGAATCCCAAACATCCTTCAAATTATATTGCATTTCACTTGGGTTAATTTACTTGCATAAGAATGTTAATCCTGACTCGAGTGTTTTGTGTTTTGCTTTATGCTCGGGTCAGCCTGAGTGTCACAGCATTTGAGACTCACCTTTGGAGCTTGGAGTTTTGCTTGGAGATCTATCTTTATATGTTTAGCTTTTCATTTTTTTCCAGTTTTATGTTCAGACTTGTCATTTGCTTTTGTATTTGAGACTTCTTTGTATTTGAGATTTCTATTGTATTTGCTTTAGACTCTGATGTTTCTGTAGTAGCTTCATGAACTACTATTTATCTATTCCGTTGCGTATTGTTGTATTACTCTGTGTCTGTGATTCTGTGATTGGTTTATTTACTGTGTTTGCTAAGTTTTTCCAAATATGTAGTAACAATCTGTTGTTTTGAGCAATTCAAGTCCGACATGTGTGGATTATCGTCGATTTGAATGGTTCGAAATAGCGGGTCGTTACATACATCATGTAGCAACCTCAAAAGCATCATACAACACCTGTAAAAAAGAAGCACATACGTGCGTATGTTAGTCATAAATGTAGAAATGTATAAGTACTAAACATCATGGTTTCAAACAGAAACTTTATGAATTAATCACTCAAAATAACTAAGAAACATCCACAAAGGCTAACTCTAGCATGTGATATCAGTTGTTCAAATACGATCTAACAAGAGGATATGGAAAACATAGAGATAATATACAATCAAATCCCCATTTTCATTGAATGACTTCACCTTTTAATAAGATTGCTACAGAGTCAATAGTTGAAGGGCTATAAATAAATCCTATATGAGACTAAAAGCTCAACCATAAAGTTCATTCATAATTTAGTTAGGACAACAAAGACACAACTTTGCTAGTCTAGTTGGCTAAGGACAAAAACTAATAATTCATAGAATACAACAATTTGAGCTCGATCCAAATGGCTAAAATCGTTTACAGGATGAGGTTAGGGTATTCTTATGCACAATGACCTGGAAGGTCAATTAATCCGTAAAGATAATGGTTTATGACAATGTGTTAGGCTCAAACAACGAACCACTAACCAATATAAGATTGCAAGTAACTACCATGAAATACAATTTCATTCTTTTTTGCAAAAAAATGATACACTTTTGAATAAGTTATTGGAAGGAAAAAAATAGTTATTGTTATTATTATTTGTTAATAAGATCGGTAGCCAATTAAACTAGTCAACTAAGCGCTACAGGCCGGTGTAGCCTATCGCGGGTTGACAAAATGTAGTTTTACAACCAAAAATATGTGCTTAACATAGTAACAAAGTTTAACAGATACACTAATAAGATATGTTTTACTTTTTTATGACTGAAATATCAGGAAACTTCAGTTACGCTTAACTGTGCAAGAAATGGAAGAGAAAAGGAAATGCAAAACATAACAGTAGATCATAAAAGGAAATCAAGTGCAACAACTAGAAAAGAAAATGGAAAAACATAAATATATACCTCACACCTCCCATATTAGTACATGAACTTAAAATTGTATGGTCCTTGTGAAGCCATGCCACAGCTCTGGCTGAGCCAGGAATTAATCAATTTCCCTAGCTGGAGCATCAAACCGATTCAATTCATTTATGTGAAATCAAAGAATCAACTTACATGTGAAATTTAAAATTATGCAATTTATTCCCAACTTTAAATATTTGAATTTCACATAAATGATATATTTCTGCACTTCGCTGGTAAACTAAATAAGATTTTACTCATATTTTTTCCATGAATGCAAGTTAGGAGGAGGAAATTTTTTTGTTAGACTATTATCTATTTTATAATATGTGTGCGTGCGAGGGTGCATGCGTGCGCGCACACATGTGTATATACAATTTTTATAAAAGAAAATGCAGAGAATATGAGTGGAACATTAACATTCTGCTCGGAAATTCAAATATCTCAACATGCTGGATGCACAGGAAATAAACCCATGATTTTCTATGAATAGAGTAACACAAGGGACAATATAAGTTTAAGCTATATTTTAGTAGGTGGAAGGCAAGCTACAAAGCTGTCACCATGCTTCAGCATTGTTTAACCACAAAACAATAAACCACTGTATAAGTTTTCGTTTTATGTTGCAACGCTATTCTAATATGATTAAAAAGGATAATATCCATGCTTAAGTTTTGAAGGACGATTTTCATCAATAATTGCAAACAATAAGAATGTGATAAACATATCTGTCAGGCCAAACAAAAAATGAAAATCCCCAATGATGGGTCATATAATTATTTTTTAGATTTCTTTTGTTTCTTGTGATTTGTTTGCCTTTGATGTCATGGATATCTACCATACATTTGGTGGAAAAAATAGGTATTTTCCTCCCTTTCGCAGCTACCACGACTTAAGTTATGGTGAAAACAATGTTCAAGTGCTTTTCATCTAATGGGATAACAATCTTAATAAAAAGTAAGCGTCGAGTAGTACTTTTTGCTTAATGTGTTTTCACAACATAGACTCTGCATGCTAATCAGTTAGCATCAATGTTTACACATAATTTTCTGAAACTGAATAAACACGCACACATGCACGCACGATATGTGTGATAAAATACTTGGAATAACTCAATCTTTCACACGCACATATTATATCACACATATTTTATACACAGGTTTTTATACACGTGTGTGTAGAATAATTCATATGTACACAAATGGTTAACTTTGTCAAATATTTTTATAAACTTGGTTAATTTTAAGAACTTAATTAATTTTTACAAACTTAGTTATATTTATAATATAATTTAATTTTCATAAAACTTAGTTAACTCTGTTAAGTATTATATATTTAACTAATTTTTATAAAAAATTAGTTACTTAGGTAACTTTGTTAAATACTATATAATTAACTAACTTTTATAAAAACTTAGTTAATTTATTTAATTTTTGTAAAGTTAATAAATTTTTATAAACTTAATTAATATTTTAAAACTTAATTCGATTTTATAAATTTAGTTCTTATTAATTTTTATAAAAATAGTTAATTTAGTTTATTTATATAAAACTTAATCAACTTAGTTAATTTAGTTAATTTATATAAACTTAGTTAATTTCTATAAAAATTAAGAATTTTTCAAAAGTTCGTTTTTTATAAACTTATTTAGTTTTTATAATACTTATTTAACTCAGTTAATTTTGATAAATTTAGTTAATTTTATAAAACTTAGTAACTTAGTTAAACTTTATAATATTTAGTTAATTTATTAAATTGTCATAAAACTTAGTATCTTAGTTAATTTTATAAAATTCGTAATTTTTAAAAACTTATTTATTTTCTGTTAAATATAGTTAACTTAAGTTTTATAAATTCGGGCAAATGGTTTCAGATATTCTGTATGTATTTGAAACCACAATAACTGCATGGGTTAAAATAATTTGATTAGAAGAAATGAGACATATAAATACATGAAATAAAGAAGAAACCTTGCAACTTGAGTGAAGAACTAATCCTTTTTAGCCAATTGTCCCGATAGTGCAAACTACATCGCTGTGAGGATATAAATCCACATCTTTCCCATAAACCATACTGCCTGAATCTGCAATAAAAACAAGATTTTTATTGAACAATTTTATACATTAGGATTCAGTTGCAGTGGGAAGGCTGATATTTAGGCACATAATGGTTGGTTCTAGTTATATGAACAAAAAACCTTTAGCCTTAGTATTGCATTTTGTACGACATAATATGATTGAAACTCAAATAATAGTCTATGCTGGCATGTACAAATTTGGATGTCAGACTAGAGTTTTTATTTTAGTGGAACACTAATGACATTAAATTTCAAAAGAAATAAAAATGTATATGATAAAAAACTAGCCTTTTAGGATGATGCCGATATAGCTTGTTAACATAAATAGGGTTAATGCCACTGGCTCTTAATCATAACTTCACACCAAATCACTTTGAAAACCTGAGAAACTAGTGGCAGCATCACACCTTGTGGTTTCCTCTCCATGTTTAGTTCCCATCCTAAATTTGAAATTAAATCATATTGAAATTCATACATATGTCAGAAGTAAATCAGAAATGTTCGAAAGATAGAATATATGTTATACCAGTTTTCATATATATCCTTTGTTTTCAAGCTCTCTATGCTCCTGACAAAGCACACGATATTCACAGCAAAGATGAAGACAATCGTATTTGCATGGTCTTTACTCCGAGTTGTATTGGGCTCTCATCTTGAAACAATAAGCATAAGAGTATATCCATTGACACCCAGTAAAATACAACAGCAGGCCATCTAGTGCTCCTCTTGTGCCATATGCTTCATTAATTTAAATCCAATAATTGATTGCCATTGCCCAATCTTTTTCCAAATCTAAATTCAAATATATGATAAGTAGATCAGAGACTTACAAGTAGAACCTCTATCCACCATCTCTACAATACGGTCGAATATGACACGCGGACACTAGAAAGTCTTGCAGTCAACATATATATAAATAATATTGAATAATTCGTAGAATGTTTTGAAATTACAGACATCGTTTGATTTATGTGGCATATTAAGAAGAAATTTATGGAAGTTGTTATAGTATGAAAAACTACACCATTAATCTACGTGCAAACTAAACTTTAACTGACGAACTAAATTAAACTACACTACCAATCTATGTAAAATCAGTACACTGTAGTTGTCAGCAAGCAATGAACAAGAATCAATGTACAAACTAAACTTTAACTGGTGAACTTCAGTTCGACGATGATTCGACGAGCAGTAAGTTGTGCATAATACTAGCTATGGGACAACAAACCCAGTACATCAACCATTTAAACGCATAAAAACAGAGGCGTTTTGCCTTAGCTAAAACTAAACAGAGCTGTGTATTCCAAGTGCATTAAAGAATAGGCAACATGCCTAACTAAGACATATTTTCCTCAGTTCTAACCGAGGCATATTTGCCTCAGTTAAAACTGAACTATGAGGCATGTATGCCATTTTTCTTTTATAGGTGCAGTAAAGAATAGGCTAACTAATGAAAGAGACCAAGAAAAAGCATGTGGTAATTGCAAAAGTCAACACCATGGATCTCAAGTATCCATTATATATCTATTAGTGCACACACTTTTCCACGTAAGATTGGGGTAATAAACTAGGTTTTATATCATATATCTGCAACTTAAACATTTTTGAACTCATTTGAAATCATATTTTCAAGTATTATGGTAGCTACCGACGTAACATGAGGAACATTATTTCTTAAACTATTCTTACATTTAGTCTTGTCCTTAAAAATATTACTTACTATATGTATTGACGAATGTTTTCTCACAGCTAATTTTATATACCTTCTTTCATGCAAAGGAATCTACCTTTTCTTTATTAACTACAAGAAAATTAATCAATGATGCAAAATATGAGAAAACCTACAATTTATGGCCTCGTTCCAAATACAACTAATATATATGACACTTCAAACACTATTTAGCATTTACAAAAATATATTATGCACTATTCAGAAGATTTTAGGCATTATTACCATTTGATAAAGGTATTAGGTAGTATTTAGAGTATATGAAACTATATTGATCAAAATTCAATTTGTGTGCATAATTCAAATATTTGTCAAATTAATGGCAAATTCAAACAGTAAACAAAATTAAGTAGTGAAAAATAAAGAATCTAAGTAAAATTCAGCAGGAAAGAAAAATTGATCTAACATGTGCTCGATCGGGTTATTAAAAACAAATCAGCAAAATAACATGGAGTAAAGGTAACAAGTTATTCAGGCAAAAGAACAAAAATCAACATACAAACATAAAAAATGGGTATGTGATAATAATTATCACTTTTCAATAAGCTCAAATGTCTTATTACACCAGCAATAAGAGTCTAGTAATACATTCATTTGAGATCAATATAGTACATGATAGTAAAAATATCTTCGCACTGCATATATTTTTATTACATGTAACGATAATAATTATCTGATTGGATTTTTATTTTTAGTTAAATCAGTAGTGGAGCTAGCTTTCAAGGTTAGATAGAGCATCAATTTGCACCTTAATTTTTGTATGTCATGTAACTACAAATAACATATCATGCAGCATAAGGAAGGTAGTAATTTTAAACAGGGAAGTAGCATAATTTGATATAGTTTGACATAACAGAAAATTATCGTAAACCATGGGAATCTGGTTATGGCATTAGCTCCCTGCCATATATGTGACCTTGCTTCTTTTAAATTGTAAATTAGTTATGGATATTCAATATATGAATTTAATTTGCTTTAAATGTATGCAAAATAGAGTTATATATCTAATAAAAGGTGTAGACAAAAATATTTATTTTTGGAAATCAAAAGCTAAAAGGAAGAATTTCAATATGCACAAAAAAATGATGTATTAGAAGTCAGCAACCTATTTTGTTAAATGATTTGTAGGGATATTGATGCCAATATTAATATGTGTCTTTCCATTTCCACATTCAAATTTTCATGTTATTCATAATTGAGATCGTTTTCATATACTTATCCCTTGGAATATTTAATAGTTTCCCTAATATTATTATTAATAGATTAAACATAAATCATGCTTACCATTTCTTATTGTCAAAAATTTAAACTCAGGTCAATAAATAGGTGGCACATTTCATGCATTTGATTAGAAACATAATGCTGATAAACAAGACGTGAGAAACAATTATCACTATCTATGCTCATGAAATATAATAAATATATTTCTTTAATAAAATATTAACAAATGATGAGTGAAATGCAAACAATAGTTGTAAGTATTAAATTTTCTGTATTAACAATAGTAAAGATATTAAGCCCATCCTGATATCACTGCACTCATACAAAGGAGCTAAATAACATTCATCATTTTTTTATTTGAAAACAGAAATGAAGGTTTTATATTTGATTGTGATAAAAGCGAACACAATCCCTAATTAAGCATAGATACCTCATACAAGTTACAATGTGTTAGAGATAATAAATGTTTTGCAAACTCCAAATAATTCATCATATTTTGGAACGATGAAGAAAATTGGTTTATAAAGAGGAGATTAGGACTTTGGAAGTGAAGGATGAAAAGGAGGTTTAGACGGTGAACCTTTTTTAACTGTAATACATCTATGATAATAAAGATATATTTTGTAAACATACATATGCACTGGTTTACATATACAACAAATACTCTCTAATGGTGAACCTTTTTTAACTTTAATACATCCATACCATAACATTTTGAGTAAAATGGGTTCGATCTCATGAACTCATAAATAATTACTAACTAATCACTCTCGCGTAAATAATAAATAAAAAGGCAAAGTAACCATTGAATTTAAGTCATAAAATTAAAATTAAATGACCAGGCATGATAGGTGATCATCTTCTTTAATTTTTACTACAATGTAGGAAATTGTATTTTGTATCTAAACTACCTATACAATAATGGTTAAAGCCAAATAGTAATGGTAGAGTTTTTGAAGTTAACTGCTATTTTACCAGTAACAAAGTTCATAAAAAAAATACCCATTCGACTAAGCTCCACTTCTCATGAGGTCTGTGTATATTAAACGGTTCTCTACCAGTTATAATTTCTAGAAGCACAACCCTAAAGCTAAATACATCACATTTTGCTGAGAGTTAGTGATTTGAGTAGTACCTGGAATCAAACAAAATTTCACTTCAAAAGCGTACATGAAATTGTAAACATTATAACAGTTTTATCCGTATTTAAATACATTTTATGGAAAGAATGATAATATGGTCCTCTGTTCTTTACAATTCAATTTTAGTATTGTTTATGGAAGTTGAAACAGTCTAGAATAAGGTTAACCTGCAAATACATTGTCTGTGTGTTTGATTGTTGTTTTCCCCCTTTATTATGTAGTGAAACTTAACACAAATTTGGGTGTTGCGCTTTGATTCAAGATATTATATTGAAATAAAGGGAGGGATTTGCTTTTGAACATTAGTTTTCAACTAGTTTAATGTACGCTCCTGTAAATTTTACTTAAACATATTTTTCATTTTGTTTTCATAAGGCAAATGGTTGATATATTATGAACTGCAAGATAAGTTATAGATATTTTATGAACAGTGTGTGTGTATTAATTTTAAGAATCAAAATTACTAACTTTGCAACTTAATCAATGTCCAAATACCAAAACGGATATACATGCAACTAGTCGAACATGAGGGTTTCATTACTTCTATCATTATCTGCTGTTGGATATCTACATTCAAATATTCTAAGCCATAAATTTAATTAACCTACAAGAAAATCCAACTTTCAATTATGATGTTGTCTAATTTGAGCAAACTATCCATGCCTATTTTTCTTATAATTTCCATACCAACCTCATAGATATACACAGTTAGCATGTAGACCATTATAAAACTGTCCAACAATACAGTATAGGGTAAAGAGGTATTAGTGGAAAATACTTCAATAATGAGTAGAAATATATTCAATTTGAGGATTTCAAAACTGATAAAGTACATGGGAAGATAGTACATGCAGAAAATCAACTTAGAATACTGATACATATAGTTTTCAGACTATCATAAGATGGGTATCCACAATGGTAAATCAGAGACTTTGATTTTATAATTCGTTACTTATAGTAGGGAATAATCCAGTGAAGAATCAAATAGACAATTGCTTCACCGACTTAAAATCGCTTCGAATTTTACAAATATGAGTAGAGAAGAAAGTCTTACCTTAATGGAGACTGCAACTATGGTATAAGCTAGGGTTTCCCATAACTGGCAACTAGAACTGAAGTATCAAATCGAAGAATGAGATAGGGTTTTTTGGTTATTTAAATCAAATTTAAAAAAGGAAATAAAACAAGTGAGTCCATGCAACCATGTTAGTTTACACATGAGTCAGGGCCTGGAGGCAATCCAACGAGAAAAATGGCAAAGGAAAAAAGTTGGATGATTAGTGTAGAGATGAATGATTTTAGGGTTTCTTTTGATTTGATAAGAAAAATGGGGATGGAAACGTGAACAGTAGTTTTTATTATAAAAGAAGCGGCCGATAAAATATTTCTCGCTTGTAAAATTGCATACTTAGTTACTTACGGCGCGGATACACGCTATTCTTACTTTATTTTCATTTGGATAATAGTACCAATAGCAACTAGCATCAAAATGCTATCTTACAATGATTCTTCATGCAATAAATAACAAAATTTCTTGTAGTGGAGCACTTTGACGCAATGGTGGCTCGGTATTTGAAAAAGGAGGAAGTCAGGTCCTCTAGAAAAAAGAATGTTGTGAGACCAAGTGGAGAGGGAGTACAAAGTAACATTGCAATAAAGCAGTCTGATGATAGTTCTGGAAAGTTCAAGTGAATGTCCAAAATAAACCAAATCAACAAAAGAGAGGCGGAGATAGGAACCGAGAACGGAAGAGGGATTCTGGAAGAGGTAAGCCTAGAATTCCGATGTATGATACTTACACGCCATTGAATACGTCCTTGGAGAATATCTATCTGTCTACTTGCAATATCATGTAGTATAGGAAGCCACCTCACAAAAGAATCAATAGGGAAGCAGAAAAAGACTAGGAAATATTGTTGGTTTCACGAGTGCTATGGGTATAATACAAATGAATGCAGGCATCCCCATGATGTTATAGAAAAACTAATTCGAGAAAGGAAATTACAACAGTTTGTGAAAGCCACGCAAGATGGAGGGCAGGGGACATCTAACTCTAACCGA
Source organism: Allium fistulosum (assembly GCA_030737815.1). NCBI lineage: Eukaryota > Viridiplantae > Streptophyta > Magnoliopsida > Asparagales > Amaryllidaceae > Allium > Allium fistulosum. The sequence continues at coordinate 1,082,225,694 of CM060902.1, forward strand.
GGACAAGCGCCGCGTCGGGTCGAGGAGCCTGCACAGACTGGTGGGAGATTGGTGATAAATACGCACCCAGCAGATAAGAGTTTGCAAGAGATGGATCGCTATGCTAGCGTGATTAGGCATGTGGATTTTGAATGCTATTCGAATACAGAAGATGGAGCTCCGAAAAAACAGCAACGTACGATGGCGGATGATATTGTGTTTAGGAACAGAGATGCAGATAAGGTAGAGGCTCGGACGATCGATCCAATGGTCATTTCGACCATGATTGGCCCCGCTTTGGTGAGAAGGATATTGATTGATTATGGAAGTTCAGTAAATATAATTTTCAAAAAACTTATGATCAGATGAGGATGGAAGCCAAAGATTTAAAACCGTCTGAAGCCCGTATACACGGTTTTAACGGCGTTACAACTGAAGCCATTGGTTATGTCGAACTACCCATGGAGTTGGGAGAAGGTGAACAAAGGAGAGTGAGGATCTTGCCGTTTGTTGTTTTGGATGTTGACTCTCCATACAACATTTTTCTACCTCGATCGACCCCCTAGCCGAATTTCGGGCAGCTCTTGCCCTATGTTTTTTGACTTTGAAGTTTCCGATAGATAATGGTGTTGGGGTTGTTCATGACGATCAAGAGACCGGAAGTTCCTATTGTGTAGTTGAATTGAGGAATGCTCAACGCAAAGAAAAGGGTAAAGGTGTGGACAAGTCAATCTGCATCCAAGCTGCTAAAGATCGACAATTATCACCCAAGCCATGGCTTGGGCACCACAGCAGGTTCTATAGAGATATAGATCCGAGGGATAACAAGGAGGAGCCCAAAGAGACCACGGCTGCACCGGCTGAGCTGACGATTGATATCATGGTTAGCGACGATCCATCATGAGTCCTAAAGATTGGATCACAGCTCAGCCCCTCGATGATGAAAGAACTTGCTGGTGTTCTCTGAGAAAATCTAGTCATGTTCGCTTGGACTCACTCTGACATGTGTGGAATCTCGTTTGCCATTGCGAGCCATGCATTGAATACCCGAGGCATGTCCTGTGAAGCAAAAAAAGATGCGGTATGGATTCTGAGAGATCTACCACTCTCAAAGAGGAGGTGGATAAACCCAAGGACAACAGGTTTATCCGCGACACCCTCTACTCTAAATGGGTATCTAATCCTGTACTTGTGAAAATAGCAAATGGGAAATGGAGAACATGCATTGATTATTCAGATTTGAACAAGGCATGTCAAAAAGACAGTTTTCTCGTTCTGAGGATCGACCCGCTGGTGGATTCAACTGTGGGACACAAATTGCTATCTTTCATGGATGCGTACTCGAGATATAACCAAATCCCGATACATATTCCCGATCAGGAGCACACCAGTTTCATTACCGATGTTGGATTATACTGTTATGTAGTAATGTTGTTTGGATTAAAGAATGCAGGAGCGACTTATCAGCGCTTACTGAATCATTTGGAGAGACCCCCTATCTTGTCAAAGCCAGTGGATTATGAAGATTTGTACATTTATTTAGCTGTATCGACACATGCTATAAGTGCCGCATTGCTTCGCAAGGAGGATTAGATCCAGAGGCTGGTGTATTAGGTCAGCAAACGATTGACAGGAGCTGAAAGGAACTATCCAAAAATAGAGAAACTAACAAACTGCTTGCTGATTGCATCACGAAAACTTCGTCCATGCTTCCAGGCACACCGATCAATATTTACACCGATCAGCTGTTACGATAGGTCCTACAGTGACCTGAGATGTCTGGAAGGTTACTCAAGTGGAATATCGAGCTCAATCAATTCGATATTACTTATCTCCCTCGGAGGGCTATCCAGGGTCAGGCACTGGCAGATTTTATAGCAGAGTTCACTACGTAGGATGATTCCTCGGATGGCAGCGAAATCCCTACCATACGGTGTAAATTGTATTTTGATGGAGTGTCCAATGATCATTGTTCTAGAGCTAGAATTGTGCTTGTAACTCCCGAAGGTCGATCAATCTGTTATGCTTTAAAGCTTGATTTCCTAGCGACAAACAACGAAGCTGAGTATGAAGCTCTGATTGCTGGACTTAAACTCGCTAGAGAACTCGGAATAAGGTCTCTTGAAATCTTTTGCAATTCGCAGTTGGTAGTGTACCAAGTCAGGGGTGATTATCAAGCTAAAGGACAACGGTGCCCATACCTTACCCAAGTCCAAGAGTTGTTGGTAGAATTTGAGTACTATGACATTTTGCATATTCCACAGGATCGAAATAGAGAGGTTGATTCATTAGCAAAGTTTGCTAGCACCGGCGACGCACAGTAGATGGGCTTGCTTCTAGTAGAAGTATTAAATGCCCTAAGCATAAACATGATAGAAATCGATCGGACAGTGGAAGCAGAGCCTGGGAGGGAATCATGGATGACTACGATCAAAGACTATTTGCTACAAAGAGTCCTACTAGATCAAAGAAGTGAAAATCGACAAGTCCTTCGTATATCTTCGTGATATGTCATGCAATGAGGAATTATGTACACAAAAGGCTTTTCAGTTCCCCTACTCTGGTGTGTCGCTCATCATGAGATAAAACGTGTCCTAAAAGAAGTTTATGAAGGGGAATGTAGCGGACACACTAGGGGCAAACTCTGGCAAAGAAAATACTCCATTTCGAGTATTATTGGCCAACTGTCAATCGAGACGCCGCTGACTATGTAAGACGATGCAATAAGTGCCAGATATATGCAAAAGTTCCAAGAACTCCGTCGACGAAAATCACACAAATGGTCAGCCCATGGCCATTTGCCATGTGGGGTATAGACATTATCAGTTCCTTACCGATCTCTAAAGGTGGCGCAAAGTACGCTATCATCGTAGTTGATTACTTCACCAAATGGGCTGAAGCAGAACCTTTAGCCACGATCACAACCAAGAAAGTAATCAACTTTATTGTCTGAAACATCATATGTCGTTTCGGTCTTTCATGAACTATTGTAACATATAATGGGACTCAATTCGACAGTGTTGAATTTAAAGACTTCTGTCGGAGATACCATATTGAAAAGAAATTTGCGGCGGTCACTCATCCTCAAGAAAATGGATAGGTTGAAGCTGTAAACAAAGTTATAAAGTCCATTTTGAAGAAACGTTTGGAAAAGGCTAGAGGCGAGTGGGTGGATGAACTCCCAACAGCATTGTGGGCTTACAGGACCACCCATAAATCTACGACTGGCCATACTCCATTCGACCTTGCGTACGGTTCCGAAGCTGTCATTCTTGTTGATCTCGAGGTTCCGTCTCATCGAGTGACTTGCTACGATCCCAAAATGAACAAAGATCTCCTTTTGGAATCTCTTGACTTTATAGATGAGAAGCGCGAGGAGGCCAATCTGAGGGCAGCTGCGCATCGACATCGAGTCGCCCAGTGTTACAACATTAAAGGCCGGCCTAAAACCTTTGAAATCAACGATCTTGTCCTGAAATGGGTTTTTCCTACCCCAACGCACATGAATCCAGTCTGGGAAGGACCGTATGTCATTGAATAGAGGCATGGAGAGGGAACTTTCAAGCTAGCGACTGTGGATGGCATCGCACTTCCAATGGCGTGGAATAGCGAGCATTTATGATGCTATTTCACTTAGTTTGTTTCTTTTTCATTTCAATTGTATTTGCTTTCATAATTTGCTTTAGCATTTGATTTTGCAAATATGTAATAAAACATATTATGTTATTTCTTTCCATTTAGCGAATAAAATTTTGGACTTCCATTATATTTATGTTTGTTGTGGCATTATGTATTAGTTACATGATGAAACTGATCGATGTCGATATGTCCGAATAGGTTCTTAGAGTTTGAAATTAATCAATTATGCTAATTCCTAATAGGACTAAACAAGATGGGATTGGTCCGGTTGTTCATTTGATAACTCTCGTTCATAATCCAATAGATGGGATGCGCAATGAAGGATGGATGCGACTCGAACATATGACAATCGAATAAATCCTGCCAAATAATGGGACTGAAATAAAATAAGAGCGATCGTGACACGATTGATCGCTCGCTAAATTAAACCCCAAACCCCCAGGAGGCAAATCAATCAATTATGGATAGTATGGTCTGACTGCTCTCCGTAATAACTCTAAGTCCCCAGAGTGCGGACTGGAGTATAAACATAAATCGGCTGTGATTCAACCACCCGCAAAATAACTCTAAGTCCCCGGAGTGTAGGCTAGGGTATGACATGAATTGGGTGTGAATCGACCACCCGCAAAATAACTCTAAGTCCTCGGAGTGCGGACTAGAGTATATACATAAATTGGGTGCGATTCGACCACCCATCAACTAACTCTTATCCCCAGAGTGCGGATATATGAGCATAAACAGATAGACGAGTGAGGTTCGTCCATTCACTATTCCATGAACTCCGGCCTGAAATCAATAGGAAGAGTATAAACCCGCTAAGGATGGAGTTCGACCATCCAACGTCTAACCTCGCTAACCTAAGACTGGGGGTAGGAGTATATTTACTCATAACCGCTGAATTCGACGGCGTAACACTAAGGCTCAATCCAAGCATTTGATACGACTCAAGGCCATGACCACATGGAGGCCTTGGGATAGAGCTAGTGGATTGTTACCAGAACTAATGAACAACGAATTACAAGTATATTTAATGGAAAGTAATAGTTCAACTACTTAAATAACAGTTCACACGAGAGCTCAACAGAAAACAGAAACTTTTGCTCACATGATAAGTTTCAAAATTGTGGTATGAGTTATTTCAAAAAATCGGGAGTCATACCCCTACAACCACAACTAATAAAAGAAAACGACAAACAAATGGCTATGCAAACTATGTACACAACGAGCCGAAGTGACGGCTATTTCTTTGATCTTTTCTCCTTTTTGGATTTTTTGGGAGTGGTGCCACTTGATCCCCCGATGTTTCTCTTCCTGGATCCTTTGCCATCTTTTTCAAGAGAGCTTTCAAAGGTAGGAGCAACTTCACTGGGAATGGACCGTCAAGTGGAATAACTTGTGGTAGGGTAATGTATGGACCGTCGATGTCCACCTCGGTGGGCTCAACTTTAGCCTTTTTCTTCAACAACTCCTCCTTCTCAATACACTCCTTTAGGCTAATCTCATCAATGCGTTCGGAGGTGCCGGTAATCACAACATCGTCGGATTTATCCATCGGGAGCAGATCTTCAACCTTATCATCGTCGAGAGCTCCGATGACTTGAGCACCGGGCCTTAGTACATCAGTGGCCGTCGGAATCTCTATTAGTTTCTCTTATTGCTCCACAGCAGCATCACTTTTAGGAGTTTGACCGGGACTCGGAAGACCTGCGAATATGTTAAAACAGGAAGATAAGCCTAAAACAATTGGGCGCGAGTCTCATAAATTGGAGACTGAAGTGGAATACCCATATCCGGCTGGCTCTCGGTTGTTGCTGGAGTGCCCCTTCCAAAATAGGGGTCAGCACTTTGGATTGATAACCGAGCTTATCTAGATTATAGCTCAAGTCCTACACCAGGCCAAAGGAAACCTATGCTCCAGCCGTTTGGAAAGAAGAGAGGCCTTTAGGATCAGCCTTCGAGGATTCAGCAACATGTTTCCCTTTGTCAAAAGGAGTTGAAACGTCAAAATATAGGAGTCTCGTGGCGGCAAGATTTAGAGGGTTCATTTCCGTGGAGTATCTCCCGCACTAATTTTTCTTCATTTAACTCAACTCTGCCCAGCTCCCTCTTTTTCATCTCAATGATGTGTTCCCAGGCTTCAGCAAGTGATTCGAGATAACCTTCGCCAAGAAAGCTCAAGTTTCAGTGGATGAGGACTTTGGCGTTGCATTCGATGATCAGTGGATTTCAATTTGTTCCATCATCTCCTTGCGGCCTTCCTCTCGTTCCTCCTCTTTAAGGGCTTTTATTTTGTCAAATTGCTCATCAAGTTTAATTTTCAGGCTCCTGGCTTCAACAGCCTCTTTGCAGTACCTTTGTGATTCTACCTAAGTCTCAATCTTCTCTTCCCTTTCTTTCTTGAGAAGCTCCTCAAGTTCCTCGATGCGGCGGGCCAAGATATCTTTTCCCTTTTGCAAGGAATCCTCTTCCAAAGTGAGTGCCCTGCTGCGATTGAAGGCAACGTCGAGTTCTTTCTTATGGGAAGCTTCGAAACAACTCACTGCCTCCGACGTTTCCTTGGCACACTTTTCTGCCTCGGCAAGTTTTTTTGTCAACTCCGATAGTTCATCATCTTGGTGTTTGATTATGTCTTTATCGTGTATCGCCTCTGGCTTGAGACGATCTATTTCTTAATGTCGCTCGATTGACACTTCAGATATTTTTTCCGCTAAGTATTGAAATGATTCATGCTGCACGAACACGTCATTAACACATGTGAGAGAACTTACTTCGGCGTGCTCCGGGATTATATGTACCGTGGGAAGGAATTTAAGCCCATCGAAATAGATTTTCGGGAAAGTGGTCTTAAGCTCGACCAATTTCTCTGCTGTAGAAGTATCAGGAGCAACGGCCGGCAAGGATGGATCGAAAGTGGCAGTTGGATGCTTGCTCGATCCATGGTCGCGAGATTGCTTTGAGCTAAAAGAACCAGAGTGCTGCTCTTGTGATGTGGCAATTTGAGGACCGTGGAAGGGAGGCTGGTCTCCACTATAAACAGGAATATTGGGCTGATCTCCCTGGCGAGATGTCTGAGACTGGAACTCGCACTTGGAAGAGGAGGATTCCCTTGAATGATAGCTTTTTTCCCGTCCGTCGTCTTTTTCCCTACGTTTGCTAGACTCTGAGTCGCGGCTAGATCTATAATGCGTCAAAGAGCCCCTTAGGCGATCGAAGGCCCGAGACTGAGTCATTGCACCTGCAAAGACCAAATGAGAACATGTGAGTAACTATCGTGTAAAGGATTGATGAAGAGCATGTAGTGAAGTGCATGTGGTCCTGAGTGTCCTAGTGTTCCCCTCTGACAGACCGGTGGTTGTGGCCATGCTTATAGGTGTTCTATCTCCTTTATCGGTAGGAAGAATGCCTCTATCGCTCCTAGTAGGAGAATTGAGCCCTTCGATATTGATATTTGGAAAGTCGTACGTCATAATATCATCGGGAATTTGGAGATTTGAAAATCCCTTCAGTGATCTTTCCAAGTGTTGGGAAGATGATTCTTCTTCAATAGAAGTGATGACGAATTCTGGATCTGCGGTAGTTTTTCTTCTACAAAGTTTATATGCCAGCTACTTCTTTCTCTTAGTTGGTATTTGAGATTGCGCACCATGTTGTGGTTCGATCGCAGGTGCCTTGCTTGGGCCCGCGTCAACGTCACCGGGTTTATTGGCCTGGGAATCCCTAATCTCACCTTCTTCAATGTCATTTCGAGTCCCCTCGGCTGTGGGCACGACAGGATTGATGGCATCCCTTTCTTGCTCTATGATGTTTCTCGGCAATGCTGCACTTCCGGGAAGCCCAATGCTACGACCCTCTTTCAGCAGCCCAAATAAAGATATTAACTCATCGGTTACAAGAAGTTTGATATCCCTGTCTTTGATAGGGGTAGCGCGGATAGCAGAGACTATTCTTTAAAAAATAAAGCCTTCAGGATGTGGACGGATGCCTATAGGAATCCCAGATGTTAGTAGATTCAAAAATATAACTTGGATTAACGGACTTAAGAATGAAATGAAAATAACACTTATGTCCTTCCAACCATCGTCTTGCGAAGCCAGGTGGACACCGAATATAGAACCACTCGTGTTTGAACAGAGGCAGTTTATTCCAAGCGCCTGTTAAGACTTGGCAGTTAGGTGAAGATTCAAGAAAAAAGTAGGAAGGACTTCCTAACTGCCGTTTAAAGTTGTAAATGAATCTTATGTCCTCGGGAGTTGGCGGAAAAAATAGAATGCTCATGAATAGCAGAAAGATTCCATGTAGGAAGGCGTAGCTATTTGGATGGAGTTGAGTGGGAGCTATCCCAAAATATCTCAACATCTCTCGAGTAAACAAATTAAAGGGCGGTACGCATCCCGCCCAGCACATAAATTTGTTACACGCCGTGTACCCCTCAGGGGGCAAGTGAGGCCTGTCGTTTATCGAAGGAACCAAGACGTCTATGAATGGAATTCCATGTATGGAACACAGCCTACAAAGGGCAGCTTTGCCAACTCGAAAAGCTTGAGAATCTATTAGGTTATCTAGGAGAATGACACCTTCTACTGCATCGAAAGCAGAGCTTATATCCTCTGTCGAGAGGACCGGAACATCTTAAAAGAGGTTAACCGACGGACCAGTGACTTCCGTCTATTCAGCTTGATGATTAGGAGAAAGCCTATCCGATATAGTCGCAGAGCTCGATTTTTCTTCAGGATCGATATGCTGCATGGCCGGTTCGGAAGACATAGCAGCTAAATGCTCTGAGCATCTAGAGTCCATATTAGCTATACTTTGTAGATAATCGAGGTTAGAAAATTTTACCTGTTCCCCCCATGTTAAGTGTGAGCTAGTGATGTGTAGTGAAGTGTATAGCAGAAATAAACAGCTTAAAATCAGAAAATTAAGTAAAATGACGAGGCCTTGGATTCCGACCAGAATAACCGTCATCGCTGACCGTCTCAACTGACAAGGAGATCGATCGGTTGTGAAAGCTTTGGGATTGACTGTCGGCATATCAAAGCGCAAAATCAGTCATTTAAGTCCATATGCAAGTTTTTAGTCTATGTTGAAATTTCTAAGGATTTGATTGTTCAATCTCAAGTTCGGTAATGAATATGCAAGTTTTATTGTTCATTGTCATCATATGTCCAAGTTCATTGAGGTGAATTAGTGGTAATTGTTAAAACAAGTAATGTTAGATTAGGTTTTAAGTTCAAAGAACCTCTTAGGTCGATCCCTATATACCGAACCCTCCATGCCGATCCCTATCCCAAAGCCTCACGACCGATCCCTCTCTTCAACGTAAAACCATTGATCCCTTTCTTTCTACAAATCCTACCGATCCCTCTCTTCTTAAACCATCGATCCCTTAATTTGAACATAGGTTTTCCGATCCCTACTTACACCAACGCCTCTACTAGAACGAAGTTAGCTGATTCCCTCTACATTGTCGTCCTTTCGTCAAGCCATTATACCGACCCCTTATCATCAAATGAGGGATTAGTCTATATCCAAACCTCCAACATCGATCCCTCCTCCACTTCTTCCTTTTCTTCCTTCTTCGCCATTCTGCTGAACCCTATTTCCTTCCACACCTCATATTTCCCAAGAAACCTGAGCAATCTGCCATCCACCGTGCTACATGCCATACCATCGTTAATGGAGTAGGATCCATTGCCTCGCCTTAAAATTAAAAGCAAGATACAAAACTTACCTAGAAAAATCGAAGATGAATCGTGGAGAAAAAGGGAAAAGATTGGGTTATTGATCAATTGGAAGGCGGAGCGACGATCTAAAACTAATAAGGGAGATGGATTTTCTTATTAGAGCGATGGTCAAGTGGAAAAGTAGGGGTCGGATTTTCCTTTTTAAGCAAAGAAAGGGTCCAGAGATAGGAGAGTAAATGAAATGCAAAAGAGTGAGAAAAAGGAGAAGGATGGAATGAGCTTATATAAAGAAGTGGGGGGATCGATTGTGCGCTTGGCAAAGGATGGGAGGGATCGGTTAAAGTCATGTTGATGCCTATTAGCATGCACCCAAAAAAGGGCTCAACACAATATATGCCGAACCCTACAAATGTTTTGTTAAAAAAAAAGAGAGAGAAAGAGAGAGAGGGATCGGTTAAATGCATGCTGATCCCTACAAATATAAAAAAATGAAAACGAACGAATAAAAAAAATTTGATTGTGAGGGTTCAGCTATAAACATGTACGTACAAAATGCAGGGAAGTTGGAAACAACCCGTAAATGTGCGAGCACGTCCAGGAGCCAACAACATTAACGTATATATGAATGTGCACGTGAATGATCTGAAAGTTTAATTTTTTGAAATCGACAGAAATTAAAGTTAAAACCTAAAATCTTCTAGTTCAAGGTTGGAACAAGCAACCAAAACTTGTTATCCTTGTGTTATCAAACTTATGAATATTAACTAATAGAGTATAGCCTTGGATTTATACTATTGGAAATCGACCAAGTGTCATGGTGATCAATGAGAAAAATAACGCCTTAGAGAAATAGTTCAACATATGGATAGCGACTATTCAGAGAGCTTGATGGATTTCTTGTCGACGACTCTAATTTGCTTCGATTCAAAGCACGTCATGTTAATTACAAGACGTACTTTGGGGGGCAAGTGTTATCCGGGATTCTAGCCCGGCTATATTAAGCTGACTACACCGGTTAGATCTGACTGCCATCAAAGCCAATGATTCTAGAGTAATGATTTTGGGACCCAGAAGCCAAGTACAAATGATAGTATAAACTCTAGATTGGATGGATTTGAAGGACGTACAATATAGAATGCTCAAAGTATGGAATATAGCTCATTAAATAGAAGGGATCGGTATAGATTGTCTCATTGAGAGGGATCAACGTACTTCGGCTCATAAAAGAGGGATCGACATACTTAATTGAGAGGGATCGGTAGGTTTCACCAAAGAGGGGTCGGCATGCATCAAAGTTCAAGTGCATTCTTGCATATAACGATCAATATCATGAGATCTACAAGTCAAATCCCCATGAAATGTGGAGAGCAAGGTATATGGACCCTAAAGAACCTACCCTAGGGATCGCACATCAAAAGGACATAATGGGAGGGATCGGCATACATCCTTTTAGAGGGTTCGACAGTAAGCAGTGCACATGTAATATTAAATCAAAGATTAAGCAATAACTCGAGTTCCATTGGTCTAAATGACATGAAAATTGGAGGCAAAACATATTTTTGCATGCTGAAGCCGCCATAGGGATTGCTCCCCAAAATTCAATCAAAGAAGGGATCAGTACCAATCCCTCCACATTAGAATTAGGCCTAGTGATCTCTCTAGTGGGCCCATGTGGATTAGAAGGTCCTTCAACCGAAATTTCAGAGAGATCCATGGTTGTTTTCATCTATAAATACTAGCCTGATGAGTCATTCCGAGGAGCTTTATACTGCTTGTTACTCTAGACTCTATTGTAATCAAGTGTTTGCTAATTTCTACCGCTGTAATCAGATTTATAACTTATTAATAAAGGATAATCTTCAAAGTGGACGTAGGCATACAATGCCGAACCACTATAAACTCTTATGTCCTTGATTGTAATTGATTCTATGTTACTTGTTGATTTATCCACTCAATTTAATTTTTTTTCATCACTTACTTCTCTACAAGAAACTATTCTTGGGTGATTGTGACCAATTTAATTGCAAACATAAACAAACAACTTTACAGTTTCTTTCCAAGACATAATAAAATGTTCAACATATATAAGGAATACACACACACATATTTATATATTGTAAGACTAAGACCCATCAATTCACTAAATTACATCCAAGCTAAACTCTGAACATTCCATCGATAGCCACCTCATTTTCTGCAAGGACCTTGAGCGGTAGGAGACGGAGGTATCTTAGTTAAAATAACCGAGAAATGCCAAGGTGCATTAACAACAGGGAGACTCGGGTCATAGTTAGCACTAGCCTAAGGATTCTTTATGTCTTTCCTCTTAACATATAATTAGTCTGATTATAAAGGAAGCTTAAGTCTAGTTTTGACAAGAAATATCTAAACACGTCAATCGAGCGTTGTACAGCTTTATCAGCCATAACATACCTAACATTATCTTATCACAGCTTTTCAGCCAAATTGGACTGCGTGGACTCATGAACCACATGCATTAAAGGATGTAAATGCAAAGAAGACAAAGCTAAGGATTGCGTAGTAGGAACCGACCTAGATATCTGCTATTCAAGTTCGTTAATACGTTTAATAGCAATGCACCGCACACGTTCTAGGTCCTCCAATTTTTTTGCCTTTGTCTCCTTAGTCTTTTTTGAGAATGCACCAAACAATTTATAAGGAGATGAGCACCCCTACATTCGTTTCATTCTTAGAGCCTTCCAACCTCTTTTCATAGACAACCTTCAACTCCTTAATTTTGTTTTAGTAATAAGCCATCGCTTTTCTTTTCCATTGTGAGGCCGCTTCGATGTCCGTACCAAGAGGAAGAGATGGAACCAAGAGGAGGAGCCGGAACTGCCCCAGAGGAAGATGCCTTGGGAGGAGCCAAATCAGTGGATGGATTATCTTCTTTAGCCAGTTGATGAGTGTAACACCCCGTAAAATAAACATTTCATTAATTAAAAAAAAAAAATATCTACTAAAGCTCAAAAATGGAATTTGAGCAAACTTCGAAATTTGGCTATGAGACTTGTATCATTATGTTCATGGCGATTTTTTGAGCAACTTTTATCCATAAAGCTTCGCAATCGGAGTTTAAATGAAGAAGTTATCGATGTTTGAAGATTTTGGATCGAAAATAATTCAAGGCGAAACAAGGTAATAAATATTAAATAACTTAACAATTAAGGCTAACTTAAAATATGGCAATGATAACTTTAAGGAAATAAATCACTGACCCTGTTGGTCGACCAATAAAGTTAGGGCCAGCGTAGAATGAACCTCGACCTAATGACCTGGATTTAATATATTTTAATCTAATGGATAGAGTTGATTCATGCGCTTATAAATAGAGGCGTAGCCCCCACTTTTCTTCTCATATTTTATAAACTGACCAGAGGAGCTCTGCCATTTCTCCTTCTCCACTATCCCATAAATTATAAAAATATTATATATATACACACACACGTTAGAGAAGGATAGAAAATAAAAGAGAAGGAAGGAATGAGTGAATCAATTCTGTGAAAGAGGTAAATTTAGAAATTTTAAATTTAAACTCCACTAAACTCAAATCTTCGATCAGATCTGTAATTCTAATGGTGTATATATACACACATATTTTTGATTGAGAAGATAAAAGAGGCAAGTAAGAAGATGGGATTTGGATATAGAGATTTTAAGGCCATAAGGTGGGTGGGAAATTATACAATTTACATAATACTACATTTATACCACTGAAATTCTATTTTGTTATTATGCCTATATGGAAACCATTGAATTATAAACTTAAATAAGTAAATCTTTGTTGAAATCCTTGCCTACATATTCAGTAAATTATTTAACTTTGATGAAATAGTATATGCATCCTAGATTTGGAATTTCAGGAGAATAATCCCTAATTTTTTTTGTGAAATATGATATTTATAGAATTATGTAGTTATTTCCATATATTCATTATTTGGGTTGTAATTGTTAATCGTTTATTTAGAATATTCTACTTTGATTTGAGATTTTTATTTTCTATATTTTAATTCATTAGGATTGTAGAATGTACAATTTGGTTGTATTGATTGCCATATGAATTTCCATAAATTGTCCAATCTCAATATGAAAAGTGCATTGTTTGGAATAATAAGGAATATTCTTATGGCCAAATGAAAGAAATGTGCAAAGTAGGGATTTCTTTGTAGTTTGCACTGTCTATTTCAATAAAAATAAAGAGAGATAATTCCTTGTAATTGCAAATGCAGCACAATCCCACTTTTTGGTTGTTTATGGAAAGTTGCAATGGTAACATTTCCCTCTTGGAAAAGATACGATTTCAATGCATTAAAGTGTGGAAATAAATATTTTTGTGAAATCCTAAAATGTAGAAACTAAAAAGTTATAAATAGAAATATAAATAATCCTATTTACCAATTATATATATCTAAAGTAGAAGTTTAAGAATTAAATAAATAAACGTTTGTTACAACATTAATACATATGGTACCGTGTATTTAATTATACGTTATCATATTATTCATAATTAAAATGCTAAATACGAATAATGTAATAAATTAAGGGGTAAAAGAGAAGTTACTGCAATCAAGTCAATGACTCAATATGGATAGTAGACCATTTAATGAATTTAATTACACAGACCAAATATGGAAATGGTAAAGGAAATTGAATAGGATGATAGATAAATGTCACTAATAACATTAATGGAAAGGAGAAATAAAGGCAGTACACTTATGAAATAAGAAGAAGTCATAACAAGTAAATAAATGAATATAAATAAATAATGAACTTAAGAGGCATAATAATTTTTATAATTGAAAATACAGGAAAATAGGCACAAGGACAAACTTAGAAATTTTTTTAGTCTGAAGGACAACAAGTTTATTTTTTTGGCTGAAGGACAATGCTAGTTATAACTAGCATTTTGTATAGTGTAAAACTAAATATAATGCTAGTTATAACTAGCATTTTGTATAGTGTAAATGTTTAATATAATGCTAAATATAACTAGCATTTATCCTTCAGTCTAAAAATAAAACTTCATGTCCTTTAGCTTAATTTTTTTCTTTCAAAGTTTGTCCTTTTCCCTAATTCCCTCTTGAAAATATATGGCCTCAATAATAAGTTTATGACGTGTATGAATTATGGGCCTAACCCAATATTTAGATTAATTATAAATAACTTGGTTTAGTTTGGGTTGGGATGCGAGGTCAGTAGAGTTACACAATGAAAGTCTGCTCTCTGCAAGGGGCTACCAATAGTTGCATATACGCACTACTGATATGGGACATCTCTAACCATATGAGCCATGGGGATATACGTTTGCATATGGATTTGGGGTAATTCTAGGAAGGGCCTGCTTCGGGGTTGAGGTATTAAATAACTGTTGTAGGGTCTGCCTCTTTTCCATTCGAGAAGTATTAAGTGGCCTTATGAGATTTCTTACGATGTCAGATAGGAAGTACTAGGGATGGGTTTGCCTTGGGTCTAGTACTAAATGGAGGGGGTCTGCCTAGGTCAGGCATTAAGTGGTCGAAGTCTACCTATTTCCCATTTAAAAGGTCTTAAGTGACTCAGGTACTTACTCTTGCGTTGTTAGGATATGATTGGAAGATGGGCTGTTGAACACAATCTACTCCATATTTATACGGGGCCAACTTCGAGACTGAGGTATTAAATGGTCGTTGGGTCTGCCTCTTCCCTATTTATGAAGTATTAAGTGACCAGGGTTTTCTTTTAGGAAGTACAGTGACGCATATATATATATATAAATACTTATATTTCAGAGTAGGTTACACATATAGATAGTCATATCTTATAGTAAGTTGGACATATCATACATGCATATGGAATTAAATGACTAATCCATGAATAGTAAACATAACAGTTAAATGGAAATCAATCGGAATAAACTAGTGTTATGGACAAAGTATGTAATATACCAGTCACTTGAACATTGTCCAGATACCTTCCTTATTACAACCCATAAGATAGACATGATTCTAGTACAAGACGGGAACGATAAGTGGACAGGTCTTCTCATTTGTGCTCTGCACTGACAAGGCGACTAGATATCCAAGGTGGTAGCCTTAGTAAGTATATATGTTTTATTATATTTTACTATTCTGCTGTGAGTTCATATAGATAGCTCTTTGATATACTTACGTTCATTACAGGTAACCAACACCAACGAACCGTACCCTAATTGACTTGGGTTTTTTGATTTAGTCAAAAAATCAAGCCCATTAAGGTGCGGATTGTTAAAATGAGCAACTTGTTGGGATAGTTCTTCATTCTTTTTGTTTGAGTTTCTTAATCTCATTTTCATAAGGAACAATGCACAACCCCTCAGCATCTTCTAACAGCTTCTCCAAATCCGCCACCTTCTCCTATGAGGGTTTTAATTTAGTCTCAAGACTTTCTATCTTTCAATTTGCAGCATTCAGATAGGTTCGCTTCTTAGTAATACAATTACATTGCCTATGCAAAGTATATTTTGCCTTACCTAGCTCATTTGTTAAATTTCGGACATCATTTTCCATCCTCTCCCTTTCCATAACGAGTTTGAGAGGATCATCATCCATAAGCTTTAAGTCCCCGCCAACATCTCCATACTCCTTGAAAATGCTAACTGTAACACCCCAAAATTTTAATGATTAAATATTTAAATGATTAATTTAAATATTTAATCATTAATTGATGAAAAGCCCATTATATTTGATTTTTCAACGGATGAATTGGGGATCGAAACATCCGCAATTGAGACCGCAATTTCATTATTAGAAAAATGAGTATAAATGTAACAATTTGTATTTTTAATGATAGGATATTTAAATAATTAATTTAACTATCGAATCGTTATTGAATTAAAGGCCTAAAATATGACTTTTCACATACGGTCGATTTAGGACTCGAGACCAATTTCGTTGAGTCCGGATCGCCGAATCAAAATGAGTATAAATATTGCTATATTTGGAATCAAGCGATCTGATGGAAAAAAGATCTCAAAAAACATCAAATTATCATCTTAGAGTGCTATCTCGAATAGCGATGAAATTTATACCATTGGGACTGGAAAAATTAGGCAATGTGTGCCGACGAGTTTCGTAGCGATCTGATGTGCTGTGTGATCATACAGGCTAAAAATGTATGGGGATTTAATTGAGAAATCAAATATGTGTGTGTGTGTATAATCCCACAAAAAAGACTTTTCCCACATTATTTTCTTCCCTCTTTCACTTTTTCATTTTTCCTCTCCTTAGTAAACAAAATATATCCTCCACCTTCAAAAATCAAATTAGATTGCTTTGGTCAATGATAAATCATGAGATCGGATCTGTTGGACTCGGGGTGAGATAGGATTCAAATCCATATAGACTTTGGGATGTGCGTCAAGGTTTATAGGAGATTGACTTTTTTAGCGCCAACTAGGTTAGGCGCAAAAAAGATGGAGAGAGAATTAGGTGAAATGGACTGCAATAATGTGTTTCTCTTGGTGAAGCACACCCCATAACACCAATCGTCGGAGCTCCGACAAACCCAGGAAAAACGCGACATGACGAAAAGGGGATTAAGGGCTACAAGTCACAAATCGATTTGGGGGTGTGAGACTTAGGTGGTTGATGGGAGTGAAGCTCGTGCAAAGGGTAATGAGTTGGAAGCGAAAGTGAGTGATTCCATAGAATGAAGAGCGAGAAAGGGACGAGAGAAGTATGCATCTTGGTGGGTTCTTGTGTACATGATTTGTGCACGTCTGTGCATTTCAATTTGGGGAAGAAGAGAAGATGAATTAAGGAGGGAAAGCTAATTAGAGGATTAATTAGTAAATAAATTATTTTAATCAATCCATTTCTTATAAAATCCATATCTCTTGCATGAAGGTCCAATTGATGTGCGGTCTTCACTATTGCACTCGTAATAAGATTATCTATGACATGGTATGGGTTTGGACTAGATTCGAACATTTGAGAATCTACGGTTTAGGTGAGCGGAATTATAACTCTGAATTTATATTTTAATATAAATTTCCATAATTTTATGTATTGAAAATTATTACCTGGAAGAAGTAGAAAAATATATACATATGAAATTATTTCCCCATTTGATTGGATTTGTTTGGGCAAATTTTTGGGATAGTTCATTAAAATCCCGTATATTTATATTGTGGTCTATTCGTATCGAATAGAGCTAGATAGCGATGATATTAATTTATAACATGATTATAAATTATTTAAACTCTAATTTATCATTATATTAGTGATAGAAATGTTGTTATTTATTTTATTAACTAATGAAAAGTTAAGAGTATGACTTTTAAAAATAAGCTAGAAGGCTTAAAAATGATTTATAAGCTAATGGTGTATTTCATAAAATAATGGAGTGATTTTATAAAGTAATAGAAAAGAGACCGGACTTCTATTGAAAATATTTAGTAAATTAAAGTACGACTTGATTTATGTAATAATTTAATTACTTGAATATACGTGTATGTATATGTGCACGAGCGGGGATGCGTATATGTGTATTTTAGGTTATATAACAATCAATACAATTCTTATGTTGAAATTAGAATTGTTGAATGTGGTTGTGTGCATATTCATATGTATACGTAAATGGAAATATCCATATCTGTATACTAGCAAGTTACAGGAAATCTTAAATAACCATAGCGATCATCGGGTGCGCTAAGTTGTGTGAGAAAATACCAGATCGAGTAATCACTCCGGTAAAGCCTGAAACGTGATTCATATAAAAATGGTGTTTTGTGGATACGTGTGTGCATATGTGTACACGAAAAGGTGCATCGACACATGTGTGACAAAACACAAGGTAAGAAGGCATCCACTGGTCGACCGATGGTAGACCACCGGTGGTGCACTGAGCTAAGCAGTAAAGTCCATGTCAGGTTCCATTTAAGCGGGGGTTCTTCCCCTGTATCGGGTGCGGGTTCGTGCGGAGCTTTGGTGCAACTTCGAGGATGACTGTAGGCTACTAGGGGAGGCAGAATGTAAGATGAAGCTAGATATTCGAATGTGAATGTTAAGTGATTTCTATAGGAACAACAACGATCTGGCACGGGATTGGTATGGCGATTGGTCACACGATCACATCCGACGAGAATGTACAATCGAATAGAGTAAATCCATACCTTTGGGATTTGTCCTTGGGGTACTATACTCTGCTAATTGTATCGATCTTATATTAGTGATCATACACTGTATTGGCTTTATATTAGTGATCATGCCTATTATTGGTCTTATAGTAGAGGTCGTCCGTATTGATAGATATTAATAAGATAACAGTCTTCATTTGTGATAGACGTATGTGACTATTTTATATTTGACATATATATATATATATATATTCTTGGCATCAGTGTTCCTTTGTGGTCTTGATGGCATATTATACGGGGTACGCCAGTCATTCTCTTTCATAGAGACGTTATGCGAATTTATTAAGAAATCCATGATGGCCGAGGTGAAGATGATGACGATAATCTGCGAGTGGACCATATATCACTTATGCTCACTGAGAGGTATAGTGAGATCCCCATAGGTTTCGAGTAAGTATAGTAGATAATATATCACTTATACTTACTGAAAGGTACGATGAGATCTACATGAGACCCATCACTGAGGATGTGGCTCAGGGTCTATGGTACACTGAGGTACCGATTCTATTTATTTGGACCCTCAATAGGAATCAATGGATGGCGATCGATGTCTAACAAAGACTCTAGTTACAAGTATATATAGTATATCATTTATCTCCTATACTCACTGAGGGGTACAGTGAGACATACATGAGTTCAACCACACTGGATGTGAATCAGAATTTATGGTTCACCGAGGTACCGATTCTATTTGTCTTAGGCACGAATCTACCGTGGACTCCATTCATCAGCAATGATGAGTATCAATTTATATTCTTTGTTTATCACTTATATTGTTTGCTATATTAGTTGTTTTATAATATTGTCATGTATTCTAGGATGTGCTTGTATCAAGATATCTACATTGTCTTTGTCTTTGTATATTGGGTAATTTTATCAAGATATACCATTACGTTTCAGTCACATTATATTTGTTGTGCTAAATCGTTGATTACAGGAGAATAACATGTTACGATATGATTCCCTATCTCTTGGATATGTTTACTTTACTTGTTTATGGACAGTCCAGATTACCCCTGAGCCACGATTGTGGAGAGGACCGGCTGTGCCTTTGCAATTCCTGTTTATTTGTATATAGTTTTCATATATAGTATTTTGAGATAGTTCCTCTCACATCAGGCTGTATATCTGACCCACATTTTGTCTTTGTCTATTCATATCAAGGCAACTCTTGGGTACTCGATTAAGTAGTTTGGGAGTCAGGTGCTTTTAGGGATACGCTATTAGAGTGGTGCAGTTGGAGCTTTGGAGGTGAAGATGATACTTGGTTATTTATCTACTTGATATCGTAGTAATACATGACGGATGTTATTTGTACGTAAGACTTATTGTATTAGATATTTTATTCTTATTCTCTGTATTGATATTTATTTATTAGTTACTTCCGCTAGTATAGTCTCTTATATATTATTCATTATGTTATGTTCATGTATATTCGGTATATTATATATTATCATTCCTCTGTGAGATTCTGTCGATATGCCTTAGTAAAATGTTTGATTTAAATTTTCTTTCTCGAAAATCTGTCTTTTATGGTATTCGAAATTCAGACTTTTTCATTCGGTGCTGATTTCAGGATATTACGAAGGGCGGGTTATTATAGTAGAGGGAGCGATAAGCAAGCCGTGCCTTGGATTGATTTCGAGAATTTCCTTAAGCTTCGGTTTATTTTTGAGAACAAGAGGGGTGCATGGTTTGAGAGTTGTTTTGTTAGAAGCAGGGCAGCTTGTCAGTGAAGGGGTATGTTGACCAATTCAATCTTTTGTATTTAGGGATTGAGATGGTCGGTACTCCATTGGTATGAGCAAAAGAGTTTGCTTTGGGTATTAAAGAATCAGTTGGGGATTCATCACTTAGTTATATTCCTATCAAGGGCCACCCTACAAAGTCTCTTTGGGATGGTTTGTTGGATCATAGGTTTTGATTACTGACAAGACACAACAATTCACGAATCTACGACTACGACAACATCCGGACTCATCGACTCAATATATGGTTCGTATAAATATAAATTTTAAACAAGAGTCAATAAGTATATATAGAGAGTCTAGTTAGTGCTTTGTTAAAAATCTTTCCTCAAGATTCATCACTCACAAATTCAATTAAAACTTACATTCTTTTTTAAATTCAAATACACACATAAATTTCATTGCACTGAAAAACATTACTCAGTCGACTAACCAAGTGGTACCGGTCGACTAAGTCCGTGTAAAAAATTGATATATTACACGAACCAGTCGACTAAACACACCCGGTCAGTCGACTGAGTCTGTGCATGAATTTTGTGCATCTTTTGAATTCAGTCGACTGACCAAGCAAGTTTAGTCGACTGAATCCTGCAACAGTCACATTTTTGAATGGACACTTCCATTGATCCAAAAGTTGTCTTCTTTCTGAAGTGTTGCATCCATTTCCAGAGATTGTAACTCATCATATACTATAAAAGCACTCTAGTTTCAATGTTCAAATTACCTAATTTTCTATTCTCTCTTGATCTAACGAGCATTGCATTCTTGATTCTATTATTTACAAATCTCTATACAATCATTGCTTACGATTCCATTTCCATATTCTTCAAGAAATTCTAATCTTCTATTCTTCATACTCACACAATTATACATATCATTCTTGAGGAAAAGATTATAGGAAGGGTGTACTACAAGTGACAAATCTGTGTTATTATGAACACACAAAGTCAAGTTAATCCAGTTTGTAAGAAAGTCCTGTTTGGTTGCTCAGGCGATCAAGTCCTGTTCTGTTGCTTAGGCGGTCAAGTCCTGTTTGGTTGCTCAGGCGGTATAATACATGTTCCTCCGGGTTAAGTGAGGGTTGCTAGCTTTAATTCCAGAAGGAGTTTGGGACTGGACGTAGAACGGGAGTTCGAACCAATATAAAAATTCCTGGTGTCATTTTACTTTACTGTTATTATTTTGTGCGCTAGTTATTTATTATATTCCATATTACTTGATCCTATAGCACAGTCACTTTCATTTGGTATCAGATCAAGGCCATCATATAACCATAACATAGTTATCTGATATATTTTTTTAATATGGAAAACAACACCAGCACTGTAACTAACACTACCTTTCTAGAAGGTCGATCTACTGCACGACCACCTCTATTTAATGGAATGAACTATAACTATTGGGCTACTAGAATGAGAATCTATATACAAGCAAGTAGTTATGAAACCTGGAACATTATGCAATCTGAATATACTATGCTCACTACTGAATATTCAGCATGGTCTAACACACAAAAATCAGACGCTACTGCAAATGCTAAAGCTATGAATATGTTATATTGTGCATTAGACAAAAATGTGTTTAATAGAATAAGCATGTGTAAAACTGCTCATGAAATTTGGCGTACACTTAAAATTACCATGAAGGTACTAACAAATTAAACAGAGTAAAATTTCTATGCTCAAAAATCAGTTCCAGAATTTTAAAATGAAGCAAGATGAGACTATAAATGAAATGTACTCTAGATTTCAAGATATATATCATTCTTTGATAGCATTAGGAGAAACTTATACAGATTTTGATATTGTTTCAAAAATACTCAACTCACTAACAAATGAGTGGGAATGAAAAGTCTTAGCAATCGAAGAAGCTAACGACATTTCGACCATACAACTGGAGGAGTTGATAGGAAATCTAATGTCCTATGAAGTTAATCTCCAAGAAAAACGAGTACATGCTCAAGATAAGAAGAATATAGTATTCCAGGCAGAAAAAGATGAATCAGATTCAGATGAAGAAGATATGGCGTTCATTTCTAAAAATTTCAAAAAGTTTTGGAAATTTAGAAAGAGCAACAAATTTAGAAATAACAAGAATAGGTCCAGCAACAATAACAATACAAACAAACCATCATCGTCTGCTCTAGAATGTTATGAATGTCATAAGAAAGGCCAAATCAAGAAAGACCGTCCTGAGAAAAAGAAAGACAAACATAAGCACAAGAAAGACAGATTCAAGAAGAAAGCTTTCTCTATCACTTGGGACGATTCAAAATCATTTTCACCATCAGACAGTGACTCAGACAGTGATGCAGAACGAGCAAACGTATGTTTTATGGCCACAAAAGATGAGGTGAGTGATCTAACTTTTGATGATCTATTAGAAATAAACTCAGAATTATTTGATAAGCTAAAAGACATCAAAAGAAAATACAAAGAATCTCTTAAAAAACTGAATAGAACTAAAATCGAAGTAGATATGCTAAGAGATGAGAAACAAATCTTAGAAGAAGAACTTGAAGTTACTCAAGAATCTTGTTCTGATATGACATCTCAACTCTCTATGTTAAGTTAAGAGATAGAAACACAGAAAGAAATGAATGATGCTTTACTAATTGAAAATCATGATCTTAAAGCTAATGTCAAGATTTTAGAATTAGATAACTCTAGCCTTAAAACAAAGTTAGATGATATTACTAAATCTCTAATTTTAATAAAGGCAGGGAAAATCTTTCCAAATTTATAGAAATTCTCAAAATGCTTCAAATAAAAGAGGACTAGGATATAAGCAATCTTCTAAAGTTATTCCAAAGAAAAATAAATTTTCATATAAAAGAAATAATAATAAAGTTGAAAAACCTAGTTCAAAAGTTTCAAAATTTTATAAATCAATTAAAATTTGGGTTCCTAAAACAAATAATTCTTTGATTAGAGATAAGTAACATAAAATATTTTATAAAAAATGTTCATAAAAACAAGATTTTATTTTCAAAAGGAATTCTGAACCCTCTTGGGTTTGGCTTCCTAAGATCTAACTCTTAGGACCCAAAATAAAATGGTGGGTACCAATGTTAATTCTGTATTTTGCAGGTACCACCTAAAAAGAGAGGAAAATGGATACTAGATAGTGGTTGCTCAAAACACATGACAGAAATCAAAGGGATGCTAACGAATATTATCTACTCAGATGGAGGTTCTGTCACATTTGGAGATAATTCCAAAGGATATGTCATCGGCAAAGGCGATGTGAGCAATAACGGTATATCTAATTTACCTCTTATTACAGATGTTTTATTAGTTAAAAATTTAAAGCATAATTCACTTAGTATTAACCAATTATGTGACAAAGGATTCAATATATCTTTTTCTAAAAATAAGTGTAGCACTTTTGATTAAAATAAAAATCTTATTTTTGAAGGTTTTAGAGATAAAAATATTTATGTTTTGAATTTGAATATAAATTACAATACAAATATGTGTTTAATAGCCAAATAAAATGATCCTTGGTTATGGCACAAAAGATTTTGTCATATTAATTTCAAAGCTATAAATAAATTATCTAAAAATGATTTAGTAAAAGGTTTACCAAAAATGAATTTTAAAGTAAACAATATTTGTGATGCTTGTCAATTAGGAAAATTATCAAAATCATCCTTTAAATCAAAGAAGAATATTTCTACTGGACAACCACTAGAACTATTGCATTTGGATCTCTTTGGTCCAACTCAAGTTCAGTCTATAAACCATAACAAATATTTGTTTGTTATAGTAGATGATTTCTCAAGATATACTTGGACTATTTTTCTGAAAAATAAAAGTGATACTTTTGAAAAATTCAAGATTTTTGCAAAGAGAATTCAAAATCTCAAAAATTTAAAAATTTAAAATATTAGAAGTGATCATAGAGGTGAATTTGAAAATGAAGCTTTTGAACATTTTTGTAATAAAAAGGGAATTTATCATAATTTTTTCTTTTCCTAGAACACCACAACAAAATGGAGTAGTAGAAAGGAAAAATAGAACGTTACAAGAATGTGCAAGAACTTTATTAAATGGAAGCACATTACCAAAACATTTCTGGGTAAAAGCTGTAGCAACTGCTTGCTACGTTCTGAATCGTGTTTCCATCCGACCTTTAACAAAACACACTCCATATGAACTTTTTCATCAAAGAAAACTGAACATTTCTTATTTTAAAACTTTTGGTTCAAAATGTTTTATTTTAAACAAAAAGATCAGCTTGGAAAATTCGATCCAAAATCCGATAAAGGAATCTTCGTAGGATATTCGAAACAAAGCAAAGCTTATCAAATTTTCAATAAAAGAACAAAAACAATCGAAGAAACACTTCGTGTTTCATTCGACGAAAATTTCAAATTTAATAAATTTTTTGAGGATGATGAAGTTATATAAGATAGTCACAAATACGGTTACTCAAAATAATTTTGAAGAAGATGAAAACATTATTCATAATTTTGAAGAGATGAAAAAATTGTCCATAATGAAAATGAATTAAGATCTCCTCCTAGGATTTTACGAGATCACCCGGTAGAAAATGTTATGTGAGAAATTGGTTCACATGTTAGAACTAGAAATTAATTTAATAAAATGGGCCATGTAGCATTTCTTTCTAATATTGAACCTAAAAATGCAAAAGAAGCCTCTACTGATGACTATTGGATTATAGCTATGCAAGAAGAGATAAACCAATTCGAACGAAATGAAGTTTGGGAACTAGTTCCTAGACCGAGTGATCAAATAGTCATTGGTACTAAATGAGTCTTCAAAAATAAAGTAGATGAACAAGGTAATATAACTAGGAATAAAGCTAGATTAGTTGCACAAGGATATAATCAAGAAGAAGGAATTGACTACGAATAAATGTTTGCTCCAGTTGCACGACTTGAAGAAATACGTATCTTGCTGGCCTTTGCATGTTTTCATAATTTCAAACTTTATCAAATGGATGTTAAAAATGCTTTTTTAAATGGTTGTATAAAAAAAAATGTTTTGTTGAACAACCTCCTTTATTCACACATGAAAAATCTTCAGACCATGTCTATAAACTTAAGAAAGCCTTATACGGTCTAAAACAAGCACCCCGTGCTTGGTACGAATGTCATAAAAGCTATCTAATAGATTCTGGTTTTCAAATTGGAAAGGTTGATCAAACTCTTTTTATTGAAAGAACTAAAAAGGATATTTTAATTATTCAAATTTATGTAGATGATATTATTTTTGGTTCTACAAATGAAAAATTATGTCAGGAATTCTCAAAAATAATGACCAAAGAATTTGAAATGTGACATATGGGAGAATTATCTTATTTTCTTGGTTTACAGATTAAACAATTAGAAAATGGAATTTTTATTAATCAAGAAAAATATTGTAATAATCTAATTAAACGCTTTGGTATGGAAAATACTTCTGCCAAACCAACTCCAATGAGTACAACGATACATCTCGATAGAGATGAAGATGGCAAAAGTGTCGACTAAAAATTATATCGAAGTATAATTGGATCATTACTTTATCTAACTTCTAGTAGACCTGACATAATGATGAGTGTTTGTTTATGTGCTCGATTTCAAGCAAATCCTAAAGAATCACATATGCGAGCAGTGAAACGTATGTTGCATTATCTAAGCAAAACCAAAGATTTTGGACTTTTCTATTCGAAAGAATGTCCTT
Source organism: Allium fistulosum (assembly GCA_030737815.1). Taxonomy (NCBI): domain Eukaryota; kingdom Viridiplantae; phylum Streptophyta; class Magnoliopsida; order Asparagales; family Amaryllidaceae; genus Allium; species Allium fistulosum. Next base: position 1,082,251,609 of record CM060902.1, read on the forward strand.
TCGAGTTAAATTCATATAGTGACGCTGATTTTGGAGGATGTCGGACGGATCAAAAAAGTACTAGTGGGACATGTCACTTCATTGGACAATCCTTAGTCTCTTGGTTTAGCAAGAAATAAAATTGTGTTTCACTTTCGACTTATGAGGCAGAATACATTTCTGCTGCTTTAGCATGTGCTCAAGTCATTTACATGTAACAAACACTTCAAGATTTTGATATAAATTTATCTAAATCTATTATTTTCTATGATAATACAAGTGCTATAAACTTATCTAAAAATCCTGTCAATCACTCACGAACTAAACATATTGGCATACGTCATCATTTTCTTCGTGATAATATTGAAAAGGATTTAGTTAGGTTGGAATTTGTATCCTTTGAAAATCAACCGGCTGATATATTTACAAAACCTTTGAATGAATATATTTTTATAAAACTTTGAAGAGAATTGGGAATTTTGTCTTCAAAAGATCTATAGTTATTTTCTTTCAAAAAGTTTTTAAATAAAAAAAAATTTCAATAAATTTTTTTTAGATTGCCAGAATTTAACTTCGAACCTCTAACCTAGCAATATAGTATTCTACCACTTTACTATATGGTGTTTCTTATCTCTATTTTTTTTAGTTCATATTATTTATGATTTTTTTTATAACCACTCTTTTTTACATGTTTTTTTACAACCATTCCTGTTTCTGGTTGTTGGTTATTTTTCTTGGCTTTCACTTTTTTAATCATTATCACTCTTTCCCATCTATTTTTAAGGCTTTTGTTCATTATAAATTCAGGAGTGTTTTATTTATTTTTCTTTCACAAAAACTCCTTGAATTCAAAAATAAAGATTCAACCTATTTAAATTTTTTTAATCATGTATTCTCAACACAACTCAGAATCCTCTTTCCTCTCCTATACCTCTATTAGCTCAGATTCTGTCAACCTACCTACTCCAACCCCCATTTACGAGCCTGTTCCGTTAGTTCCACCATCCACTCACACCGGATATACTCCTCCCGGTAAAAGAGCTAAACGCTCTTTATTTTTCGGATCGCCGTCTACCAAAGAAAAGATAGACGACATTCATCATTATCAACGGGAGACAATGCAATTACAGCGAGAGCTATATTACGAGCAGAAGGTAAATGCGAAGCGATTAAGCTTCCTTGAACAAGTGGCTCTAAAATTCCATGGATCGTCATCTAACAATACGGTTCACCAACCAAGTTCACCTTCATGTCATAACCCGTGGGAACCATCACCTCAACGTCCCCATGTCTCTCCAAATTCATGGGAACGCAGATTTGGATGGTCACCACAGTGACCTCTCCATCCTCTTCATCCAAGTCTTCGTAAATTTTATATATGTATATGAATATATCATATCTTATGTTTTTCTTGTTTGATTGATTAAATATTTATATGTTAATCTTTTAGTAGTTCTTATAATCATATGTTATTGTTTCTAAAAATTATTTCAAAAGCATGTATCTTCATCTTGCAGTTTTTAATACTTCCAGTCGATTAACATAGAATAAACAGTCGACTGAACCTGTTGTTATACACTGTTTTTTACCCTATAGTCAGTCGACTGACCCTTCAATTCAGTCATCTGAATTTAGCAAAATTGAACTAAAAAGTCTCGGGATGAATTCAGTCGACCGAACCCCTGAAGTCAGTTGACTGACCCATATAAATTCTTTTTTAAAATACCCAGTCAGTCGACTGGTTTTGAATACTCAGTCGAATGAAAATGGTAACCGAGGTTTTCTGGCCAAAAGTCACTTAAAAACAACTATTCGAACTCTTACCTTTTCACTTTTTAACTTCATTACTTTCGAATTTCTACCATTATTCCTCACTCCGGCTTCAAATTCGTTCAAAAATCTCTCAACTTTTTCAACTTTATAATCCTCTTCCTCCATTTCAAACCCTAGCTCAATCAATGGCACCCAAACGAGCTTGACAATCCCAATCTTCAGCGGGTTCTTCCGATTCTCAGATTCAAGGGTGGTTGCACAATGAAAAATCAGCTCAAAGATTTGATAAGATGAAAAAATCTCGCTTCTTCGAAGGATAGTTTGTGAAATTTCTCGATTTCGCTCCTTATGCAATCCAAGATTGGCTCGACGCAGCAGACTAGAGTCTCTAATCGATTTTGCTGCAAATAACAACAATGTCAACCATCTACTCGTAAAGCTCTTCTATGCCAACCTAAATCTCGACCACCATATCATCTCAAACTCGGACAATGCCGTTTGGACTATGGTATGTGGTGTGAAAATTTTCCTTCCTCTTTAACGTCTTGCTAGAATTCTAATTTGCCTAGATGAAGGAGAAGAGTTGGGAGAAATAGCCGTTAACATGGAAACTCGAGATCGTGTAAGTCATTTGTTCCTATCCGACGACTTAACGGAACTAAAGGCGTTTGCGTTACGACCTAAGGCTCGCATCTTGCATCGTGCGTTAACCCATACCATCAACCCTAGGACCGGAAGTTACGAGAAAGTTTACAGGAGGGACTCTCAATCTTTGTATGCTATTTGGGGTGGTTGTCCAGTGAATTAGGCTAAAGTCATTTTGGACGAATTTCAAACATTCAACCAAAGTCGCATGAGAACGATTCACTATGGCGCATATATTATGCGTATTCTCAAGCACTTTGACATTCCTTCTACCGACTCGGAATGCTCAACCATTGGCTCATTAAACACCAAGACACTTAGCTTAATGAATCTTCCGAAATAATATCTTGACCACACCATCATTACATATGAGCATTGGCTTGAAAACCAATCCTCCGGTCAAGCTCAACCATCCTCTCGCCAACAAACAACTCATGTTCAAGCTTCCACTTCATCTCAACCTCCTCCACCTAAAAGAGAAGTCACCGAGATTCAAGAAGTTGATCGTCAAGCTCGGCTTCAAGAAGCCGTATCTATCATTTCCTGAAACCAACGACTTCTCGATCAACGACTTTCTCGAGTGGAATCAAATGTATCTCGAGTTGAAAAATCAGTCACCAAAGTCAACAAGAAGCTCAACCATATAAAGAGTTTTCTCAACAATATTTGGGAAGCGATAACTTGCTCTCAACCTTCTTTAACTTCCGTTCATGTGCTTACTTCACATGGGAAACGACCTGCTGAGCACTTCACATGGTCGACTTCAAATAAGGAACAAGAAGAAGAATAAGGAGAAGAAGAAGTTGGTGGTGAATCTGGCAATAAGGAGACGGAAGGTGATGAAGAAGGAGAAAGCTCAAGTGAAGGAAGCAACGGTGATGAGTAAGGTTATTTCTTTTCTTCCAATCCAAGTCATTTTTTCTCAAACGAACTTATGTGTTATTTTATTTCAAAACATCGTCTATGTGTTTTTTGTTTAAGTGGTAGTTTCTCTAGACTAACTATGTCATTTTTTTAAACTCTATGTTTCTGTGGTTATGTGATTAACTGTTTCTATGGTTATGTAGTTTTCTGTGGTTATGTATTCTTGTTTTTGAGTTATGTGTTTCATATGTATCTTTGTACTATGATTATGTGTTACTATCATTGTTCATATTCTCTACTTTGAGACCTCTCCTTTTTGTCGGTGACAAAGGGGGAGAAAAGATTAATTATTTCCAGAAATATATAGCATAGATTCATGGGGAGAAAACTATAGTACAGTTGCAGGAATATATTCAGGGGGAGAGATCAACAAGCTTGTCAAAGATTCGTTCGTAGAAAATGAAGTTTTCATCATCAAAAAAGGGGAGAATGTTGGATCATAGGTTTTGATTACTGACAAGAAATAATAATTCACAAATCTACGACTACGACAACATCCGGACTCATCGACTCAATATATAGTTCGTATAGTTATAAATTTTAAACAAGAGTCAATAAGTATATATATAGAGTCTAGTTGTGCTTTGTTAAAATCTTTCCTCAAGATTCATCACTCACAAATTCAATTAAAACTTACATTCTTTTTTAAATTCAAATACACACACATATATTTCATTGCACTGAAAAACAGTACTCGGTCGACTGACCAAGTGGTACCAGTCGACCGAGTCAGTGTAAAATTTTTATATATTACACGGACCAGTTGACTGAACACACTTGGTCAGTCGACTGAGTCTGTGCATGAATTTTGTGCATCTTTTAAATTTAGTCGACTGACTAAGAAATTTTAGTCGACTGAATCCTGCAACAGTCACATTTTTGAATGGACACTTTCATTGATCCAAAAGTTGTCCTCTTTCTGAAATGTTGCATCCATTTCCACAAATTTACAACTCATTGTATACTATAAAAGCACTCTAATTTCAATGTTCAAATTACCTACTTTTCTATTCTCTCTTGATCTAACGAGCATTGCATTCTTGATTCTATTATTTACAAATCTCTATACAATCATTGCTTACGATTCCATTTCCATATTCTTCAAGCAATACTAATCCTCCTATTCTTATACACACACAATTATACACATCATTCTTGAGGAAAAGATTATCTAAAGAGTGTGCTACAAGTGACAAATCCGTGTTATTCAGAACACACAAAGTCAAGTTAATCCAGTTTGCAAGAAAGTCCCGTTCGGTTGCTAAGGCGGTCAAGTCCTATTCTGTTGCTCAGGCGGTCAAGTCATGTTCAGTTGCTCAGGCGGTGTAATACATGTTCCTCCGGGTTAAGTGATGGTTTCTAGCTTTAATTCCAGAAGGAGTCTGGGACTAGACGTAGAACGGGAGTTCGAACCAGTATAAAAATTCCTGGTGTCATTTTACTTTACTGCTATTATTTTCCGCACTAGTTTTAGATTAGGTATCGTATATTATTTTGGATGGTCTTCATTTATTGTAAAATTATTTGTAGTATAGTATAGTTTGGAATGCTTGTGATAGCATGGGGAAAGACTTCTTGACTAGATTTGTGGTGATTCAGATAATCTTCTGATATGATACTTGCCTAGGCGAGCGTCCTAGTACACTTAGCATATTATCCTTATCAACATTGTGCGGGTGAGATAAGTTTGAATCTGTGCGAACTGAAGAATTTATAGATCGTTATTAAATAATGATTTAAGTAGTAGAACATTCTCTTTTATAAAATGAGTTCTGTTCAGAAGAAAAGGAAAGATTAAGCCTTAGTTCATTGGATTTATTCGAGATTTTTGAGATTCAATGATCCTGCATCTCATGTAAGTTTTCCTTTTCATGGCAGGAGGTGTAATAGTCTTTCCTGTATTGTACTCGTGAAAGGAGTTAAACCACTTAAACATTTTATCCATCTTGGATGTCAGACAGACTCATTGGAGTTTATAGTTTGCCGTAAGAGTTTTGACTATTGTTGGTCACCGTGCATGTTGATATAGACTCTTTGGTATGTTTCATTGTTTTGTATACTTGATGTTTGTTGTTGCTTGCTATTATTTGATTGCTGCTTGTTTTGGCTTGCTATTGTTTGCTGTTGTTTATGTTGGTTGATTTTAATGTTTGTTAATTTATTGTTGTTGCTTGTTTTGTATGCTTGGTAGTTTATATGTTATTTATTGTTGCTTGTTGATTATTGTTTATTATTAATTTGTATTTCTAGTTTTTGCATGCTTTGTATGTTTGGTAGTATGTAAATTATTGTTGTCTGTTGCTACTTGTTGTGGGTTTGGTTGCTTGTATCTTAATTTAAATTTCCTATTAAAGTATTTTGGAGAGAGAGATAGTGATAACTATCTAAAATAGATCATATATCATCCATGCCCACTGTGGGGTCGAGATGGGATCTATACGAGTTTATTGCTTTTTGATGTGACTCAGAGTCGATAGTATATATTGACTTATTTGAGCTTACTCTCCAATTGATAGTCATGTATGGTTGTGATAGTATCAGTTACTATACTAAGACTATACAAGTTAAAATTTTATTCTTTTCACACTAGAAATGCAAGTTAGAGCATGTGTTTAGTTGCATGTTTGGTTGTTATTCATGGTTATGTTGCCACGTTGATATGTATGCATTTCTTGTTTTAGCATGCATGTTGCTATGTTTTGTTTCCCATGCTTATGTATGTTGCATATCTAGTAGTCATTGCTTCTCTTTTATGTTCATAACTCTCTTTGGCTTGTGTAAGTGCAAGATAGGTACATGGAAGCAAAAGATTATCAATTGATTGCTTTTGCGTCCGCATTCACATCTAAATCGTAAGTTGCTTGCTAAAAAAGTTGCAAAAGAGGTACGAAGTAGTTAGAGATGATATATTGTTGTTGTGTTGTCCCCAGATATAGGAGGTCTCAGATATGGGCTTATATTGTTGTTTTGGGATTTTTTGAATCTAGCCGCGCAAAGGAGGTGCTATCAAATTTTTCCAAAACAAGAGGGCCTTTAAAAGCCTAAGGGTTGGGAGATATTTTCTTGCTTTGGGAATCTCAAGGACGAAATCCATTTTAGTAGGGGAGAATGTAACAACCCATATTTTTAAGGATCAGATTTTTTAAAATTAATTTAAATATTGAATCGTTATTGAATTAAAGGTCCACAATATGACTTTTTGCAAATGGTTGAATTAGGACTCGAGACCACCTCCGTTGAGTTCGGATCGACGTTGCAAATCAAAATAAGTATAAATATTGCTATATTTGTAATCGGGCGATCCGACGGCCAAAATGACCTCGAAAGGTGTGAAATTATCATCCTGGAGCGTTGTCTCGGATGATAGAGTTAGGGGTATACCCTAGAGGCAATTATGTAATTTGTTACATATATCTAACTTGATACCAGTCTTGTTCAAACTAAAAAGTGTTTTCTTTCTATTATATACTTGATATAATATATTATATTAATTAATTAATTTAATTAAAAGTATATTTAATAGAAAATCCATAAATGGTATATTTTGTGATAGTAGTTGCAAAGTGTTGCAACCATGGGTAATTTATCACAATGAACATAAATATACCACTTTAAATATTCCTAGTCAAGATGTATTGAGTGGATATCGATACATTTGTTGAGACGAGAGTACGTAACACTCTCTAAATGTTGGGCAATGTATTACTCATGACTGCTGGGGCCACCAATGGGTTATGTACTGATAGTTATTGGATAACCATGGAATGACTCACTCAATAGTTTTCTGTTGGTTAATATAACTAAGGTCAAACAGAGAATATCGATGTGCTAATTTACACAGTTCTCTCGACTTGAGAATACTATGGATCTTCAATATAAAAGTTCCACTTTGATTGTAGTCAAATCATGGCATGGCATCCATCGAATGACTATAGTTGGGTTAAGTGGAAGTATTGGAAGTGAAGCACTATTCAAGAGAGGATTCGTCTCCTCAATTAGGGGTTAGTATCACGGTCAATTCAAATCAACTCAAAGTCAAAGTCTCCAGCCATAGCATTTTGGTTAATAATAGTTGTTATTATGGAACCAAGGATTTTGTGTTTGGATTATAGAGTTGAATGTGGAAAATATTGGAATTTTGACCATTACCAAATTCCATTAGTCCTAAGTGATATAGTTTTGACGAAGAGAATTGATGTAAATAAATGTCACAATCAGGTAACGCTTATTAAAATAAAATTGGATATTACCAAAACTGAGTAAGTGATAAATTTGGCCATAATGTCACACCACCTGCTAAGTGACATATGAACGTTAACGTTTGAATAGTTCGATGTTAATCGCTGACCGAATTTACACCCAAGAATCACATAACTGAAATGATGAATTCTCTTTAGACCAAATGATTTAACTAGTTTATAATTGTTATAAATTAATTAAATTAATTAATATTTATGAAATACTAATTATGAAATTTGAATATGATTTGAGAAACAAATATTTTGTATATATATTTATAATAGTTATAAATATGTCAATCAATATGAGATATTGATAAGAAATTAAATTAGATTTAATTACCATATTTTTTTGGGCTTAAATGGAGTATTAATCCATAGATTTGGAAGAGATTTTCGATTGCAATTATATGATAAGGATGGCCAAAAATGGAGGCAATTAGGGTTTAAAATGGATAGTGGAGATTGGGTAAGAAAAGGAAAGATACGATCCTATTTTCTCTTTCGCAACCATTATAAAAGCATCTCTAACCCTAATTATAATGTGATTTTGGAACCTCCTCTTCCTTCCTTCTAATGGCCGAACCAAACCCCTCTTAACTCCATTAATTCTCAAATCAAATCAGATACAAATAATTAGCTATTTGATAGTAAAGGTTTGCGTTTTTGGACTACCAATCCGTCAAATCGAGAGGAAGCGAATTCACCATTCAACTGGACTTGAGGGCATTAATTTCAGATAACCTTTTAGTTTACATAAGATGTATAATTTTGTATAATTGTATTCAACTGGAAAGTAATTATTTATTAAAAATAATATTTTAACTCTGAAAATTTTGGAAAAATTTCATAAGCTATAAATATCATTTTAGTTTTTTTCAAAAATTATAAAATTTGAAATAATTTATAAATAATTATTTATATTTATTACTCATGATAGTTTGATTATTTAATTAAAAACATATATATTAATAATTTTTTTTAAAAATTTTGGATTTGTAATGTATTTTGATATAGTATGTTTAAAAATATTACTACATATATTTATTTTAATTATACATGTATACATGTGTACATATAATCATGTGACTTTAATATATATATATATATATATATATATATTAATAATAATAATTTCATAATATATAAATATATGTATCATTATTTGGTTATTATATATATATATATATATTAGTTTTCATAATATATATGAATCGATTTAAGGGACATAAATTAAGATATAAATAATGGTTGATCAATTTATCAATTGATTGATTGATTGTTTTGTTGATTGGTTGATTAATTGATTAAAGAAAGATCTAAATAAATAATTATAAGAATATGCACATATTTGGACAGTATACAATGCATATAGGATGGGCTAATATGTCCATTGCGATGTAAATCCCAACATTTATATACGGGAATGTTATACCTTGCATGGAATATCATGTTACACATGCACACACATATGCATATGCATACGATGCATATATATGCTTATATATAAAGTAAAACAATTTCAATAAATTTTAATAAACAATTCACAAATTTAAACGAAATATATGATTTTATTTAAAATAAAATTAGAAATGTTCTAAATAAATTAGGCTTCATAAGCCCTATAAAGATCCAATAGAATTTTTTTTCAAATTCACCTATAACTTCCGCTGCGGGTTGACCTAGTTCCAGCAATGGTATAAGAGTCCAATAGCCTATGCGGTTTAAATTAGTCATGTTAGGTCTAACTAATTAAGCTTGCGCACTTAGCTTAGTGTCTAGAAACATGATGTTTAGGATTGGAATTGGGTAATAAAGTACCCTGTCCTACCTGGTTATCTACCTGGCTTGAAAGGTGAACTGAGCCCAAAGGTTGCCCCTAATAGAAAGGCCCAATTTGAATTGGGCCTTGGGCTATTTTTTAAAATTATTTTGAAAATTAAGACAAGATTTAAAATTTAAAATAAAAACGTGTTTATTATAAAAGGTTATAATATAACATAAATTTTCAAAATGTTTGAAAATGTAATGAAAAGTTCAAAATGTTTGAAACTATTTAAATACTAATTTCGAAATTTAAAATTTATTAATAATATTAATAAAAAAATTAATTAAATGTGTTAATTAATTAATACTTACATGCATATATTATATATGTTGATATATGTTATGTTATTTTAAAGTGTTTAAGATAACATAAGTATACATGTATGTATATAAGATAAATTTTCGAAATTAATATAACTTAATTAAATAATAAACACATTTATATGATATATATGTTGTACTATAAAGGTTATAATATGTAATAAATTTTAGTATAAATGTTATATTAAGATAATATAAAATTAATTAAAATGTTAATTAATTAAAATTAATCAAGTAATATTTATTAATATAATATTATTCATAACTCTATTATATATGTAATATGAAATATAAAAGTTATATAATAATAAAACTTATATAATATAAATGTATAATCAAAGATGGAACAATAAAGAAACCCTAAATAGACTTAAGGAATAAATACATACGTATTGTACGTATACAGATGTATCTGACACTTCAATCATGAAGGTATTTCATAAGTAATACATAATTCCATAAGTCGATATCACTCAATATAATATATTGAAGATTGTGAATCTTAAATATTATGTTGTCCTCTACCATATATATATATTAATAAATTACTTGCATACTCTTTGGTTGTTGAGCAAACTCAAGCTAGGGATGTTATGTGTAGTATTATTGATATATTAAATAGACGGGGTAAAATAACTATATGTATTTGTTGAGCAAACTCAAGGTATGTATTGTACTTAAGCCGTCGCAATATGGTAAGTACGAGTGAATAATCTCTTTCAGTTTGTTGAGAAAACTCAAGGTCAAATTGAGATTTGGACAAGGAAATGTAGGCTAGGAGTTGTATGTGACACAATGGATAAGGAGTTATCAATCATTTATGGGGCTATGATTTGTTGAGCAAACTCAATGTCATAATACTAAGACAGACAAGTCCTAATAGCCACTAGTGAAGTCGGAAGACTTCTATGTTTCATCTTATGGTTTGGAGAAACATAAAAGACTAGTGGGAGCCTTATTTGAAAAATAAAACGGTAATATTTAACCTTTCTAATATTTTAAAGACATATGATAAGTAATGTTATAATTATCTACAATGATGAATTTGTGCATTTAATATGATTGATAAAACGTTTATCAATTAATATACACAAATGAACTGTGAAAACTGACAAATGGAAATATAACATATACTCACTATTAAATGCATATTGCATGTCAATGTTTTCTATACCCATGCAAGTGCCTAGTTTTACAACTACTTAATACGTTCGTAATAAGGTCACTTTCGTGTTTATTTTTTCAAGACCATTTATTGCATTCTATGAGTTTTGAACTCAAGGTCAGAATACAAGACTATGGATATTTGATCTATATACTTTGTATATAAGTGTTATATGCGGAACAGGTACAGTTCGTAATGTATGATACTTGATGAAATTAGCTCATTCGAAATAAACCAATACATGGTACTATGACACCGAGTATTCAATTTGATTTGTTACATAAAAGATCATATTGTGTTAAATGTAACATAAGGCCAAAACTACATTATAAGTCTGAGAACTTGATCACTGAAATGTCATTTTGATTGGTTTACGTAAAGTGCAACACATTTGATGTCCTTAAATGTTAAGGATAATTTAATGCTCTTTTGTAAAGAGTTCTATGATATTGTAGTAAGGGTTTTCTTTTTAAATGGTTTAATCATTTACAAAAGAAGACGAATTGTAACACCCCCCTACTTGGAGGCCCAAAACTAACGGCTACGGATGCTGCAGTCATCCATAGTTATTAATCTTCAGTGACCAAATATGGCGGTGCTAGATACATTGATACACGGATCACAGAAATATGGAAAAATTTAGCAATTCAAAAACACATTTCCATATTCAAATCAAAACATTTCATGTTCATTACATAATCCCAAATTACGTTAACCACATTCAGCAAAATATAATTATTACAAATATGCCAAGAGCGACATATGAAGATGCCCCCTTGGTTGATCAGAGTATATAGTAAGGCTAATAAATCTGCCTTTACAAACAAAACACACAGCGGAATGAAAACTCTAAATATCTATCTGCCTCCTGCACGCCTCTGGAAGCTTTATTCGTTAGAGAAGAAAACCTTACAACCTTAAATCTCAAACTACTCAAAATCAATTGAGTACCCGAGAGTTTAAGGGGAAAACAAAAACTTCGAGTTAGACATAAAGCTCGGTATGAATAATAATCTAACATCTCAATCCTTTTTAGATATCTAGTGAGACCACGCCGCTTAGCGGAACGAGTTTTCCCCTCACTAGTATCCTAAAACCTTTATAAAGTCATATACTGTGCTCCTGCATCCACAATAGTTAAAACATACATTTTCAAAATATTATGAAGATATGCATACTAGAAAATAATTAGGATTTCCCATTCCCAGTTTAGTCTGACACCCCATCATAATTATAATTTCTAGGGTCACTATTAACCTTTTTAGTTCTCATGGGTTTATTATTAACCTTGTTATAACTAATAGACATTCTGTCCTATTCAAAGTTTTCATGGGATCACTAAGAAGCTATGGGCTCATGCCAGTTAACTTAATCAATTCATGTGTCCTCCTGAACCTATTAGTCCATCCAATAACTAATCACCTTATCCTAGTTTTCATGGGTTTACTAGGAACCTATGGATTTCTCCAATAACTCACTTCACATCCTAGTTTTCATGGGTTGACTAGGAACCTACTGATACTTCCATTAGCCACATTCTTACCCTAGTTTTATGGGTTTACTAGGAACCTATTGACTGATGTCAATTATTGATCCGGATATAGTTTTCATGGGTTCACTACAAACCAATTAGCCCCTGCTAACTATCCTTAATGCATAGTTTTCGTGGGTTAACTATGAACCTTTTGGTATGCACCAATAACTACCTTATCATAGTTTTCATGGGTTTACTATGAGCTTTTTGGTCACCTCCAATAACTACAAAGTTTAGGCATACTATATTTTTGGTCATCCTGACTCCATGGATGCAATTCTACTCATTCAGAAGTTTAAGTAATTTATATTCACTATTGAGTCAACCTAGCTGGTACTTCTATCCCTTTTCCCCAAAATACAGTTATGGGTTATCACGTGAATATACTCATATTTGAAGAAGCAAAACAACAATTTAACAAGACCACCCATGTGGGTTTAAAGTCCTTGAAATACATATCATAACATAGTTAACACCTTTAACTTATATTTTTATCAAGGCAATACTTCTTCAAAATTTCATACTTAAAGCCATTACAAAGCTCCTTTATACAAGCCATGGGTTTTCCCTTTGAAAATTAAAGAATGGGTTTTTCAAACCTTTCGACAATGTCGAAGGGTTAATCTTACAACCTCTTCGAAAGGTTTAATCATCTGCTTTAAAAACAATGGGTTCAAGCCCTTTTAATACTTTAAACATTTCCTTCGAAGCCTTTCGACTTTGATAAAGCATTACTATTATAGATATAAGGGTAAAGCCTTTCGAAACCATTGGAAAGCATACCTTTCGAAATCATTGAAATTCAAACCATTCGAAAGCATTGTGTTTATACTTAAAAATATTACTTTGGGTCATAGGTGAATGTTTTCAAAACCACTCACTTCTTTATAAAACATTGGGGAAAACATTTAAACCTTTCGACTGTGTCGAAAGCTCTTGCTTTCGACCCCTTCGGAAGGTTGGGAAGCGACTTATATTTATAAAACCAGTAAACCTTTCGACTAAGTCGAAAGCTCCTGCTTTCGACCCCTTCGGAAGGTTGAATAAAAATAAAGGCAGCGGTTCTTTTCAAAATCTCTTTGAAACAACCTTTCAAAACTAAACCTTTCGACCTTGTCGAAAGGTCTCTTAAATCCTTTCAAAACCTAACCTTTTGACCTTATCGAAAGGTCTTATAAAAACAACTTATAAAAACCATACCTTTCTACCTTGTCGAAAGGTCTTTTAAAACAACCTTCTGAAAACCAAACCTTTTGACTGTGTCGAAAGGTCTTTAGAAAACAGGCAAGTGATTCCACTTTTCAAATCAAAATAAACTAAGGATCCATCTCCTTCGGAAGCAACCCTTCGACACCATACCTTTCGACTTGGTTCAATTCACTACATACCACCTGAATGATATCATGTGCATTGCTTTCAATGTGTTGGTCATTGAAGCTGAAAGGTCTTGGTCGAGAGGTCTGAGTCGAAAGGTTTGCCAAAGAAGGCGGAACCATCTTTTTCTAGGTAAAAGCTGATTTTTCCAAAGTAAGTAAACTTTTTGCAACTAACTTGCTTACTTGTAAACCTTTGATTGGCTTTCACAACTTTTTAAATATTTTGGATAATATTTGCTGCAGTTTTCTCAGATCTAAACGAATTTAACATTTAACAAATAAGCCCTTCCTCTTTTAAAACGATTAAATCATTTAGGTCCTCCTTTCAAAATAATTTAATTTCCATACTAAATCACTTAGTAAAAATCCCCGAAAATTCCATAAATTCACTTTAATTATGTTATCTAACATATTAAAATTATAGACTCAAATTCTTAATATATTTTCAAAAAGAAATTTATAAACCCAAACAACCTTATTTTCCTTTAAAAATTCATAATAAATTCTCCACGGCTTGGAAGATTATAAAAATTAAAACTCAAATCCAAAATCATGTTTTCTATAACATATAATTTTTCCATAGCATTAAAAATCATTTTCATCTCAGTTTTTCCCTAAACCGTGTATATCCCTTAGTAAACAACCTTGTTAAAACATATATAATTCAAAATCAAACATATCATCATTCAACATATCATAAAAACAGATTCATCATTAAATCCGAAACCATTTGATGTAAAAATCAAAATAGAGATGTAGAAATTATTATTCACCTTAGATTGGATAAGGAAATTGAAGTTTGGTTGAGATTATTTGATTCCTTCTAACTTGAATCATAAGCTTTAAGTTGATCTTCTCTTCTTCCTAATGTCTGGCCTTGCTTCTCACAGTTATAAAATTTGGTTTTAAGTAAAATGAACATGTATGACCTAATGAGAATAGTATAAGGGTGGGAAGTATGGTTATTTACCCTAATGCCCTTATGTTTAATTTCCTAACCATTTATACAAGTTCATTAGATATTAAATCAGCACGACCACTTAATTTATTAATCAACCTCAATATCTTTATCTACGTTATTCTATTTAATTTATTATAATTAAATCTCCTGAATAACGTCAATAAAATTAGGGGTGTTACACGAATGTATAAGAGTAAATGTGATTTAAGGTACAGTTGGGATGGAGAGAGTGAATGGTCACTTCTACTTCATAAAGAAACATCGGCAACGAGAATTGTGATAATTATGATTGATACTTAACATTGGAGTAAGAAATATGATTTCTATTCCGAAATTTATTTTCATATAGAAAATTGTTTTCTATGTGATTTATTTCTTTGAGTTCAAGATATTTAATCAAAGAAATCTTTCACTGTAAACTAGCTACGGTATATGAAATAATCTATATTAAGTGAACAGTGGACCTTCGAATTCAGTACGCTATTATAGGAATGGCGGAAATAGTGGGAGCATCCCATATAACACTTATTGATTGCGGCAAATTACGAAACTTCTTTCGTAAAACATACCGAACATTATTATGAAATAATGACTATTTTTGGTGCCGATAGAAAAATAGACAAGTTATATTTCATTGTGAATATTATGAATATTCATTATGAAATAAAACTGTAATATGGTATTTGTTTTCATAACAGAATGATGCATTGGAAAATAATAAAGTATCTAAAATTATTTACAATTATTTTGGAATTATAGACTAAGCCGTAGTTTTGAGAAATAATTTTTATCATATGATTATGAATATTATGATGCTAACTAATTATATCTCAAACAATTAAAGGCTATGCACCCATTTGGTGGGAGCATTGCAAGAGTTGATGAACTTTTCGAATTGATACATACTGATGTATGCAATCACAAGTCTATTTATGTCAAATCGGTTCTATGTACTTGGTTATATTCATTGATAATTTATTACTAAGATGGACATATGTATTTGATACATATATGCTATGTCTATGATAAGATCATAAAGTATAAAATGAAAATAAATAAAATAACATGCAGTAAAATAGAATGATTCGATTTGATCGAACAGGTGAGTATATTGGAAAGAGTTTCAAACGTACCTAAAAATGAATAAAGATTCAATCTCAAATGTCACTCCTCCCTATGATACATAATGATATATCGATAAGGAACATTGAACTTTGTTGGACAAAGCACGATTAATGATGAGTGTAGTTGAGTTAATTTCTTTCTATAAGGTTATGTACTTAAGAGTAGTACACAGGATTAATATTATTTCATCTAAATAATAGTTTACAAAATCATACAAGATAAGGGTTTATAAGAAACCCCAACATATCCTAGGCCAAGGCGTTGGCAGGTTGTGTGAATAGAAAGTCTACACATAATAATTGTTTATGAGGGCCTGTATGAATCTCCTCAAAAGAATTTTGGGAAAAACTGTCATTAGATGACATATTTATGTTTTGAACGTAAGTTTTGTAAACTAGAAACAAATCAGTATTACAATTAAAGAAATTCATAAAAGTTTATGAATACCTATTCCATTGCAATACGGAATAATTATTGTTTCCAACTTCACAGCGAGGGAATTTTTTTGAGAAATTATTGGTAGTAAAAAGGAATTGCATACAATCCAAAGATAAATATGATTACATGAGATGAAATTAGCTAACCTAAATGAACACATCGCATTAGAGTGTCTAACGAGTATTCTCGCATATTGAAGAGAAACTATGAGTTTCTTATCAATGTTGAAAATATATATAATCCTTGGTTGTTTAATTAAACCGTTAAGAGAACTGACTCTATGATACGTTATTGTAACGATCCGTAAATTAATCGCTTTGTATTTAAATATTTAAACCATTTTTAAATATTTAAATAATGGATTTTAATAACCAAATAAACATATTTTAAATATTAGTTAATGATATTAAAACCATTTTCAAATTTTGTTTACCAAAATAATTAGTTCAAATAAAAATAGAAAATGCGACCGAATTTTTTCTCTCGAAATTTCGACTTTTTGGCAGTGAAAAGTCGTCAAAAACATTGTGCACATTTTGTATAAGTCATGTACGCATGCACACACATGGACATATGTCGTGTGAGAAGAAAATCAATGTGTTAAAGAAAATAGTCAAGCTTAGTTTAAATCTAAAACTTGATTTGACATAAAGTGACAAAAATATATTAAATAATCTTAGGAAATTAATTAAGTGCCTAACCATAACCTAAACGAGTACCTAAGGCATGTTGGAGGGTGGACCTCGGGGGTGCATGTGCTTCTAGGTGAGGTGGGAGTTATGGCAAGCATGAACACATGACAACTTTATATTATTTAAATGTTTAATTATTTTAATCACCTGTTCATTTCCTTTACCTATAAATACCCACCATCTCCACACTTTTTCCACTCTACATATTCATTTCTATCTTCATTTCTTTTTTCTTTATATACATGAATACTTCCATGGCTTCCAAGAGAAATTCCCAAGCCAAAAATTAGTGAATAAACTTCCAAAAACCAATTTAAACTCCATATATTCATCTACAAACACTCATCTACCAAAACAAAAGCCATTTCCACCTCAAAACCCCAAGACCAACCCATATTGACCAGTCCAAACCCAAACCTAGCCCGTTAAGGGCCCCAAAGTCCAAGTTAAGGTGCAGTGAAGATAGTTCGTGAGTGCGGCAACTTGTTGTAGTGATCCGGTTAACTTAGAAGTGTTCTTGGGAGTAAAGCTTCCACTTTTGAATAATAAAGTTTAAACTACATTCATTCTCATATTTGTAGCTATTGAACGCTTATTGTATCGTTGTAATAACGGTTTGGTTGTTAGATTGGTTTGTTGCTTTGAAAATTAGTCACTTTGGAAAGTTAGTAAGTGAATCATAAGTTATATGAAAATCTAGTAGTTAAATTAATTCCGTTGTTATTAAATGCTTGTTACATGTTGAATTATTGTAAACTACCATGTATGTATGTTCATCCCCTTGCTTTTTGATGGTTGGTTGTATTGAAAATGTCATATACTTGAATTTCGAACTGCCCGTACAGCGATAGTCACTATATCGGCAGTTTCAAAAGATCACCTTTTATCGAAACCGTTTGGTTTCATTATCATGCTTGGAATTATTTTAAAAGTTAAGCAAGTTTTTGACTAATGATGTTTTCAAAAATAATTAATTATTTTAATAACGATTATTTAATTTAATTAATTATTTAATTAATAAGGATTAAAGTTAACTGCTTAACTTATTAACGATGTGTTTAAAATTTAGTAATCACTTAGTTAACGATGTTTTGAAATTAATTAATCATTTTTTTCCAATGATGTTTAAGGTTAATCAATCTTTTAAAAATGATGGACTATAGTTAAATAATCAATTTACTAATGATGTTTTTAAATTAATTAATCTTTTTAATTAATGACTTTTAAAGGTTAATAAATCTGTTTAGCTTTAAATAAATCTTTTCTTAAATAAATTTTAAATTAATTACTCACTTTTAATAATGATATTTAATTAATTATTAATTAATTAAATTAATTATATTTAAATATTATTAATCAATTTAATTAATGATATTTTAAAAGGTAATTTGCCCCTTTTTAATTAACAGTTATTGATGTTAATTAATTAACTTAGTTAACAAAGTTTTAAAGTTAATTAATCAATGTAATAAGGATGTTTAAAGTTGTTAAATCCTTTTTGTAACAATGTTTCAAAGTTAGTAAACTCTTTTAACAAAAGTGTTTTAAAGGTAATACTTGTAATGTGAAGCCAAGTACGAATTTGGGTTTTTAAAAAGAAAAAGTTTGATTCATTTATGGAAATGAATTAATTTTCGTAAAGTGATTCACTTATATGGAAACGATTTATTTGTATAATTAGCACTAAACATCGAAGAAGTAGACTTGTCGCTATTCCGAAAGTTAAGAACAATCGTGAGACACGACTTTGAGGTAACACTATCTTGACTTCTCCGGTATTATTGTTAACCTAGAAATAGTTCAAGTTTGAATTTGATGAGTGGTGGTAAGTATAAAAGACTTAATTTCCATATATGATCATTTTTATACCCTCGATAGTTAGTTTCTCGACTATCGGTTACTTCAGCTTCTTTATTATCGTCATTCTAAGACAATTTATTGCTCCGTTGAGCATTGATATCCTTTGTCCGAAATGACTAAAACCAAAGTGCGAGAGGAGGCTAAGATATATGGGGTTGCTCCCATTAGGATACTTTCACATCTCATCTAGATTGGATTCGGTAGCGCTATTAGATGTGAAATATTCGGATACTCGGTAAGGTTTGGCGGGGCTCAGCTTGAAGGGTTCTGAGAAGTTTCATAAAGTAAATGAGCTTCTCAGAAGTATATTACTAGAGATATACTTCAAGGGGGGTGCACCTTCCTAGTCATTTGTTAGAGATTTTCCTTTTCTTATTTGATTCGAACCTTCAAATTTATTCCCTTATTTGCATCGGGAAGAGTTAACCACTCTTCGTGGTTTTTAATTATTTATCCATTCTTTACGTTTGGATGTTGATTTATGTGGGAGCAAACCCGTTCCGTGTTCAGTGGCATGGTCTTATATGTTTGTGTTTAATTTCACACCTATTGTTTAATAAGTTTTACTTATACCAGACATATCCTCTTACCCAAGTTGTTTGTTTTCCCTAAACTCTCGAGTACTCATTTTATATGAGTAGTCCGAGAGTAGCGGGCCTTTTATGGGCTCTTTTAAAGACGGCGTCCAAGCAAGAGGCTTTCATCTTCTTAGTTATCTATTCCGCTGTATTATCTTATTTGTGTAAGTGTATTTTGTTTCAGTATATGTAAAGGCATGATGTTATAACCGCCTAAGCTGATTTGTGGTACTTTTGTGTAACTTTAATAAATAACTCCCTGTTAAGGAGTAACCTGATGTATTATTGCTTTTTATGGTTTATTTTGCAGTTTCATTGTGAGGTTTTCTATTCTGTTCTTTATTTTACCCCACGATGATTCGTCTTTTCGATGTTTGGGCAACAACACATGAACACCGGGGATGTGTTAAGTGTCATTCCTAAGGGTCAGAAAGGTGGGTCGTTACAGGTATGATCTGCAAATCCAAAATGATTCCAAGTATCAAAATATGATTTTAGTAGTCTAATTCGAAGAAATGTGATCCATCGGCCGTAATTATATCTTTAAGAGATTAATGCGGTTGGAATTTAATGAGCAACGTTGATAAGAATAACCTTGCAAATTTCAATTGTTGAAATTAGCGTAATAGATTCGTTATTCAACGTACTCAAGTTGATTCTGATTTACTCACAAAATTATCACCTAGTATGACTTTGGATTTTGGTATATACGCGTTAAAACAGAAAGTTTTAAATATAGATTTAGACTATACTATTTGCACATAAACAAGCAAGGTGTCACGAAGTCAGTAGGAGCGATATTGAGTTTGTGGGATTTTGGATATGATCCAAGAAATGATAGAAAGTATCATTTTATAAGCATCAAAATTGAATAAATTTTTTGATCAGAATATCAAATAGTTTGGTTATCGATCAAAATGTAGAGGAAGCATGTGTTCATAAGAAAGAGCGTTAAAGAGGTACATAGATATTTCTAAATCATAAGTAAACAACACACTACTGACTGTTAACAATGTACTTTTGTTAAAATCAGTTTTTATTGTTTTAATACTCAACGTAGGATTTGTAATTGATGTCTTTTATAGAAAGTATAAAAGATAATGAAAATGTCCCAAACAATATGTGAGGATTCCTTATTAAAATGTTTAATAAGGAACATGTAATGTATTGGCAATATGAATTATCATACATGTTATGTTATCTACGGTATCATGATTTATTTATGTATTTGATACATGAAGCAAATATCAAATCCAAATTTGATATCACTACATGGTTGCTTGAGGTTTTCACGTGTATTTATGAAATACTAGAGAATTGTTTACAGAAACAACGAACTCCTTATGAAAGAGTGTTCGAACTCAAAATTTATAAGTGATATTGAGTATAATATGTCAATAATAAATTCAAGCTATGAATCTTTAAGTTGGAAATGTTCCAAATGAAAGACTATTGTTGATTCAATGAAAAAAGGGCTAAGTACATCGCCTTAAATAACGCCGCAATAAAAGTAAAGTATATAAATATATAAGTGCACAAATTTATAACTGAGTCGAGGGTGATTCCAAATGTTGAGAATCTCATAACATTGCTATATGATAACAATGTCGCGGTATAGTTCGTAATAGAACTTAGAGCTCGCTTGAAGTCAAGAGACATACTCCAAATTGTTCCACATGATAAAATAGCTTATCACCATCAGAGAAAGTTGATTGACAGAATAGATAATTGAAACATAATAGCATACTTATTCACTAAGGGACTAACCAAATTGGTTTTGAGGAAACTGATTGGAGAAGTTAGAATAAGATAATTGACCCCAAGTGCAAGTGGGAGATTGATAGAGTTAGGGGTATGCCGTAGGGGCAATTGTGTAATTTGTTACATATATCTAACTTGATAACCAATCTTGTTCAAACTAAAAGGTGTTTTCTTTCTTATATACTTGATATAAAGTGTCATATTAATTAATTAATTTAATTAAAAGTATATTTAATAGAAAATCCATAAATGGTATGTTTTGTGATAGTAGTTGCGAAGTGCTATAATAGTGAGTAATATTTCATAATGAAAATAAATATACCATTTCAAATATTCCTAGTAAAGATGTATCAAGACTGGATATCGATACATCCGTTGAGACTAGAGTACGTAACACTCCCCAAATGTTGGGCAGTGTATTACTCATGACTACTGGAGGCACCAATGGGTTATGTATTGATAGTTATTGGATAACTATAGAATGACTCACTCGATAGTTTTCTATTGGTTAATATAACTAAGGTCAAGCAGAGAATATCGATGCGACTAATTTACACAGTTCTCTCAACTTGAGAATACTGTGAATCTTCAATATGAAAGCTCCACTTTGATTGTAGTCAAATCATGGCATGGCGCCCATCGAGACTATAGTTGGGTTGAGCGGAAGTATTGGAAGTGAAGCACTATTCAAAAGAGGATTCATCTACTCAGTTATATGGGATTACTATCATGGTCAACTCAAAGTCAAAGTCTCTGGTCAAAGCATTTCGGTTAATAATAATTGTTATTATTAAACCAAGGACTTTGTGTTTGGACTATAGAGTTGAATGTGGACGATATTGGAATTTTGACCACTACCAAATTCCATTAGTCCTATGTGATATAGTTTTGACAAAGAGAATTAGTGTAAATAAATGTCATAACCGGGTAATACTTATTAAACTAAAATTGGATTTTACCAAAACCGAGTAAGTGATAAATTTGGCCATAATGTCACACCACCTGCTAAGTGACGTGTGAACGTTAACATTTGAATAGTTTGATGTTAATCGCCGACCGAATTTATACCCAAGAGTCACACAACCGAAATGATGAATTCTCTTTAGAACGAATGATTTAATTAGTTTATAATTGTTATAAATTAATTAAATTAATTAATATTTATGAAATTTGAATATGATTTGAGAGACAAATATTGTGTATATATATTTATAATAGTTATAAATATGTCAATCAATATGAGATATTAATAAGAAATTAAATAGACTGAATTACCACATTTGTTTGGGCTTAAATGGGGTATTAATCCGTAGATTTGGAGAGATTTTTGGCTACAATTATATGATAAGGACGGCCAAAAATGGAGGCAATTAGGGTTTAAAATGGATAGTGGAGATTGGGTAAGAAAAGGAAAGATATGATCCTCTTTTTCTCTTTCTCAACCATTATAAAACCATCTCTAACCCTAACCTATAATGTGATTTTGGAGCCGCCTCCTCCTTCCTTCTAATGGTCAAAACAAAGCCCTCTTAACCCCATTAATGCTTGAATCAAATAAAATACAAATTAATAGCTATTTAGTAGTAAAGGTCTGCGGTTCTAGGACTAGCAATCCATCAAATCAAGAGGAAGAGAATTCACCATTCAACGTGGACTTGAGGGCATTAACTTAAAGTAACCTTTTAGTTTATATAAAATGTAAAATTTTGCATAATTGTATGTTGACCTAATATACATGTTTATATATTTTTCTGTATTGTTAGTTATGTAAGATTTGTATAAGTAATGATGTTGTCACAATATTGATTGGTTATGTGCATAAGCTTATCAAATTAAAAATAATTTTTTATTAAGAATCTGAAATGCATTGTCAAATTATTGTGATTTTAATTATTAATATTATTTATCCATATGTGTGTATGTGTGTGTGCGTGTTGGAATATGTAAACTAATTGACTTGTATGAATTGTATCAATGTATGTATGTCCCTATTGCATAATTTTTTGATCTAATAATTTTCAAACGTATATTTGCACCAATTATGAATATTAGCATCTGAAAATAAATTTTGAAAATTATTAGATGTTTATTATTATTATTATTATTTAATCATTGTATGAACTAATAAATTCATATAAAATAAATTATATTTTGAAAATTCAATTTTGAATTTTCTAAAATTAAATAATGATCATAGAAGCTTTCAAAAAAAAATCATATTATTTAATCATCTTTTTATATTTTTAAAAATTATTTTATTTTTCATTGAAAAGTAATTATTTATTAAAAATATAACTTTTACTCGGAAAATTCTAAAAAAATTCACAAGCTATAAAATGTCATTCTAGTTTTTGAAAAAAATATAAATTTTGAAATATTTTATAAACAACTATTTTATATTAATTACTTATGATGGTTTGATTAATTAATTACTAACATATATATATTAATAAAATAAAATTATAATAATTTTTAGATCTGTAATGTATTTTGATATAATTTGTTTAAAAATATTACTGTATATATTTATTTTAATTTATACATGTATACATGTGTACATATAATCATGTTACTTTAATATATATAAAATTTCATAATATATAAATATATGTATAATTATTTGGTTATTAGATATATATATATATATAATAGTTTTCATAATATATATGAATCAATTTAAGGGACATAATTTAATATATAAATTAATGGTTGATTGATTGATCAATCAATCAATCGATTGATTGGTTGGTTGGTTGGTTGGTTGGTTGATTGATTAAAGGAAGATCTAAATAAATAACTATAAGAATATGCACATATTTGGACAACATATGGGACGCCCCACCCCGAGACCCACATTAACAAAGAGTATTACTAGGTAATACCGTCTGCTAATGCGAAGAATAGGACTGATTAAGAGCGACCATCTATAGCCTTGTCTTAAATATCTGTTGAATACGTCTATAAATGCTCTATATATTTTTTTCTTTCTAATTCAAGTGGATCGACATATCCAATAAATACTTAATACGAAGCCATAGGTGGCTATATGATCTATCAAAACAAAATACAACAACTCAAATGCAAAACGCATCACAGAACAACAGATAATCAGATATATACACATATACAGATACATCACGGAGTATACAAAATGATACATCACATATGTGGTATGACACCCTGGTTTTAGTGATTACCTGTAAGTATCAAATTATAACGATAGTTATAATTTGATACTTACAGGTAATCACTAAAACCAGGGTTGTTACAACATACAATGCATATAGGATTAGCTAATGTGTCCGTTGCGATGTAAATCCCAATACACACACACACGAGCATGTTATACCTTGCATGGAATATCATGTTACACATGCATACACATATACATATGCATATGATGCATATATATATATGCTTATATATAAAGTAAAACAAATCAAATAAATTTTAACTTATAATTCACAAATTTAAATGAAATGTATGATTTTATTTAAATTAAATTTAGAAATGTTCTAAATAAATTAGGTTTCATAGGCCCAATAAAGATCCAATAGGATAAAAAAATTTCCAAAATCACCTATAACTTCCACTGCGGACTGGTCCAGTTCCAACATCGAATAGCGACGAAAATTATACCAATGAGACTGGAAAAATGAGGAGTTGTGCACCGACGAGTTTCATAGCGATCTAATGTGCTCTATGATTGTACGAGCTCAAAACATGTGGGGATTTATTTAAGAAATCAAATAAAGAGTGTGTGTGTGTGTATAACTCCACAAATTTTCCCATATCATTTTCTTTCCTCTTTCACTTTTTCAATTTTCCTCCCCTCGATAAACAAAATATATCCTCCACCTTCAAAAATCAAATTAGAGGGCTTCGGTCGACGATAAATCATGAGATCAGATCCGTTGGACTTGGGGCGAGATGGGCTTCAAATCCATATAGACTTTGGCATGTGTGGCGAGGTTTGTGGGTGATCGACTTTTTCAGCACCGACTAGGGTTGAGGCACGAGGAAGGTGGAGAGGAATTTAGGCAAAATGAAATGCACCAATCTGTTTCTCTTGGTGAAGCACACCCCATAGCACCAACCACGGAAGCTCCGACATACCCAAGAAAAACTACAACATAATGATGGGGGATTGGGGCTATAGGTTGTAAATCGATTTGGAGGTGTGGGCCTGTGGTGGTTGGGTCAGGAGTGAAGCTCGTGTAAAGGGTAACACGTTGGAAGGGATGGTGAGTGATTCCGTCGTGTAAAGTGCGAAAAAGGGAGGGGAGAAGTGTGCATCTTGGGGGTTCTTGTATACATGATTTGTGCACATCTGTGCATTTCAATTAGGGGAAGAAGAGAGGATGGATTAAAAGAGGTAAAGGTAAATAGAGTATTAATTAGTAGATTAATTATTTTAATTAATTCTGTTTCTTATAAATTGCATACGAGGTCCAACCGAGACGCAGTCTTCGTCATTGCACTCGTAGTAAGATTATCTACGACATGGTATGGGCTTGGACTAGATTCAGACACTTGAGAATTTATGGTTTAGGTGAGCTGTAACGACCCGTAAATTTTTAATAAATTTTATTTTTTTTATTTATATATTTAATTGAAATTTTGTGAAATTTTAAACAATTAAATTTTGAAATAAAAATTTAATATTCGGAATGCGTCTGTTTTAACATAGCAACTTGTAAATTTTCATCAGAAAATATGGAAGTTTATTTTCTTGTGTAATTTTATTTTTATTCAAATCAGTTAAAAATTGATGGTAATAAAATGTTTTCCAAACCTGAATATTTTTCTATAGAAAATTTGTAAATCATCTTCTGAGTGAGACATCATATTTTGTTTCGTCAAATTTGGACTGTTGTTACTCCGTTTATCTTATTTTCGGAAAATTTGCAGCATTTTTTTTGTACCGATATCGACTTTCAATAGGATGATCGTACCACTAATATCTATATACCATTTTGATCATCTCGTTGTGCTGATCTTCGCAGTATTTTTATTTCTGCGATTTGAATTCCGGTTCGCTTCGGAATCGATGAAACAATTTGCAGTATCGGTACAGTTTCAACCTTTTGAATTCCTTGTTGATTCGTATACCTACGGTGTTATCCCAAGGGTCATTTTCCTTTTTACATCCCTGAATATCAGCTTTTGACTCTTGTTATCCCACTAGTTCATTTTAATTTTGGTTAGTCCATTAACATTTCTTTTCTCTCTGTGCTCTTTCACTTCTCTTCTCCCCTCTCTGTTGTTCGGCTGCCTTTGCTTGTTGAAAGAAAGAAATGTGGGTATAGTATATAATAGATTATGATGCTCCCTGTAGAATCGCTCTTGCCAAACATCCGCATCTCCCCTCACCGCCATATGCTTAAGCCAAGCCCACAACCACTGAACCCAAGCCCGGCCTGTAGCCTCGCCCATCCCTCTACATGCAACCCCGAGCCTCGGCCGAACAACTCTGGTGGTCACACGACAACGTCAGCCTTCCTTCACCTTGCAGCCTCTCTTCTATCTCCGCCACTCACCATCACCTTCTTCCTCCGTTCACCATGCAACTGCACAACTGTGCCTTCTTCCCTGGTGACTCCTGCAACCTTCTTATTTTAAATATATAGTATGGTAATTTATATATTTTAGGTTAGAAATCTATATTTATATGATATATGAAGGTTATGGATTTGATTAGGTATATTATATAAGTATGTATAAAGAAGCATTTGATAAGTTGCAGCAGCTTTCTTCTCCCCATATATATAGATATATTATATATTATATATATGTGTTGTTTGTCTAAATATAATATATATATATATATATATATATATATAAATGCCGCGTATATAGATATACAATTCATTCATGGTGCGGTATGTTTTGCCCATCAAAGCCGAGCGTATGTGTTATATATATGTTTTAAAGTACAGTTTTAAGAATTTTTTTAAACTCAGAATATATATATCTATATATATATAGATATATTATGTTTTGTTATAAAGAAAGTATACCTTTACCTATTTACATATAAAGTTTGTTTCTCCTGCTCTTCTAAGCTTGACAGAAGCTTATAAAGATTGTTGAATATATATATTTTGTTTATTAAATCTTAGCTTTATATTTGTTGTATATATATGCTTATACATGTGTTTATATGTACTGTATGTCTTAGTGTCTGATATGTGTAAGTTTATAATAGTATTAAATATTTTATCTGTTTGTATAGATTTTATTAGTAATATATATACTCTGTTAGTTTTATGTATAAGTTTAATTATATATATGTCCATGTACATATTAGTTTATTTGTTACAGTATGTGTATATAAGTTTATAAAAGCTACTGTGTATACATATAGATATATATACTTTGTCACTTTGTATACATTTGTGAGTTTAAGGTGTTTGTGTAATTTCTGCTAAGATGTATATATTCTGTACCTATATAATCTGTTGATTTTAATTTAAAACCCATATAAATTTTGATATATATAATTGATATGTATAAGCTTATATGTATATTTGCTGGGTTCACATATATTGAGTTATATTGATTTTTATAAAATTTTGTTTTCAAATATAGTAAGGATCGTATATTAGTCTATATGTTTGTCTGTTTATATGAGTATATTGGTTTTATTTGTATTATTTTATTAATATAAATTTGTAAACATATTATAGTAATCTAAATTAGTATTATATTAATATAAGTTTTATAGATTGAACAAGCTGCTGTTTAATTAGTAAGCATTTGGAAGTTGTTTGTATATATATTTTATATTTGTTTTGTATAGGATCTGGTTGTTTATGTATATGAAAGTTACTATAGGTCTATAAATGGGTTTATTAAAGTTACACTATATATATAGGTGTATATAAGTTTATATTAGTACTACGTAACATGTTGTTGTATATAAAAGTTTATATATACATGCTTAATTAAAAACAATGATTTTAATTATATATGTTATTTTAATATTTGTTTTAAAATTTAATATAGATTTCACGGTAATAATATATATTTATATATATTGCTATTTCTACCAAACTGATTCAATTTGTTACATCGATTCCTGTTATCAGCTTTGATCGTCGAATTCATGCCCATCTTGTTTCGCTTTAGAATTCGTGCTTGGATTCGTGACCTCTCTCAGTCTCGTTCATCTCTAGCCTCGAAAGGTGAGCAATCACTCACGATTAACATTCTTATATTTATTAAATTTGATTTCAATTGGAACGACAATTGAAATATGTTGCTGTTAGTTTATTTACATTGCTATATATATACTGTTATTTGTATTTGTTCACCTGTGACATCTGACACCCTTATCTGTTATTCATATTGATGATATATGCTTGTTACAGATTGTTATATTATTATCATATTTGTTATCACTCTACAAGTTCCCTGTTAGTATAGAATTCACTATGGGTTGAAATGATACATACCCGAATGATCTGTAGAATAAGAGAAAATCGTTATGGGTTGAAATGATAAACCCAAGCGATTTTCATTTGAACTAAATTTGGGATTGCGGGTTGAAATGATATATACCCATATACATTTTAAATTGCGGATTGAAATGATAAATATCTGTATCACTTGACCATAGGATAGAAAATTATATACAGACACCGTTGGTCTATATATAAATATATTTTGAAAATGATTTATATGGTTTTGAAAAGAAGTATATGGTTTTGACAAATATTGATTTTAAAGATTTATTAAAGTTGATTTAATAAAGTTGATAAATAATATGTTGAAGTATTTATTTAATATCTATATTTTCAAATATAGAGTTTATAATGATTTGAAGTTGATTTGAAATTATATTTATTTAAGAATTTTACTTAAATAAGTTTGATTTGAAATTTATTAAATCTGAAATTTTAAAGATATGTTTTATAACTTGAATTTGATTAAAAGTGACTTAAATGAATATTTCAAATTTATATAAATTTAAATGGGATATTTTGTTTATTTAAATTTGTAAATTGAAGTTGTATTTAGATGTTATTGAAATGATTAAGTAAATATTTCAAAACTAAATAATAGTAAAGAGAATCTGATATATATATATATATATATGAAATTATCGAATTTAGTTTTGAAATGTTGAATATTTAAAGCTTTGAAATATATTGAAATTGAAATGGCTTATTTTATGGTTCAAATATGTATTTGAAAATCGATAATTTGAAATGGTTTATTTAGAAACTGAATCGAGTTGAAATTGATGATTTGCGATTTGATTAAATCTGAATTTCTTGAAATTGAGTTGATTTGAATCGATTTGTGAAATTGAGGAAGCTATTTTATTTTATAAAGTATTTTTAAACTATATCTAAAACTATTTGTATTTTACTTTATAAATTATTTTAATATAAACTATTTTATATAAATCATTTTCAATATAAATTATTTTATAATAACTATTTTAACTTATAACTATTTTATATAAACTATTTTTATTTTATAAACTATTTTAAATATACTAATTATTTTAATATAATTTTTTTGAGAGAAATGTGTGAACCTCTATAAATAGAGGAGAGCACACATGTAACTATATATATAACACAATGAAAAAAGGCGCTGCCAACATGCCTGGCAGGTAGCAAAAACAATTAACGAGTTATCGAAGAAAAAACAAAAAAACAGGTACCCCTAAGACGAGTTCCGGCAAGGCCACCACCCATCTCACCCCAATATCGAGTTCCGGCATGGCCACCACCCGATATTGAGATGTTAGAAGTACCAAAAACTAAAAATAATCCCAAAGATGCTGAATGCATCACAAAACTAGAAAAGTAAATTCCATGCAACTGAATCTCCGAGAAGAAAACCGCAAGAGACTCTGAGAGGAAGACTCAGCTCTGATGACCTCGCAATAATCCAAAAACCAGCTATCTGAAGACATGAGAACCTACAAGATGAATCTGACACCCTATAACCCATACCTGTATCTGAAATGTTACTAAGAAAAAATTAGAATAATAAATATATATGTATATTTAAATTAATTATATACATATATATGTATTATAAGATAAATAGACCAATATTAAAGGATTGAATTACATGTATACTAGAACCAATAATGACAAATAATGACAAATATCATAGGTATAGCTAAGCTACAAAAAATTCTTATAAACCTTTAATCATAAGTAAGTTATGATTAACGGTGAAATCTTCATTTAAGTTTGAAATAATATTGGTACTAATAATGTGGGTATTAAATATATTATTTTTTTGTTTGAAAGAATTTATATTATAACTAACCTTGTTAAGATACTCTTTAAAAAGATTATTATTAGCTAATTTATATTTGGGATTAGAAATCCAATTAAAACAAAATGAAGACGTTATAAAAATCAATTTATTAACATTACTACTACTATTATTAAAAATTCTTTGATTTCTTTCAAACCAAATATACCAACAAATAATAATGAATAAAGTGTCAAGTAAGAATCTATTATTCTTATTGAACCGAAATCTAAAATTGTTCCAATAAAAATCACAATCCGAAATTTTGGAAGTTATATTAAAGTAAAAAATATTAAGAGTGTTATTAAGAATATAATACGAATACATACAATCATAGTAAATGTGTTTAATCTCTTCAAGATGCAAATTACAAAAATAACATTTGTTATCATTTTGAATGTTTTTTCTCTTTAAAAATTCTATTGTATTAAGTTTACCATGCAAAATAAGCCACATATGTATTTTAGATTTAGGAGGAGCATTAGATTTCCAAATAAATTTAAAAGAGTTATTAATTGTACCCGAAAAATTAATAAATCTGTAAAAAGAATTAGAAGTATATTTTTTACACTTATACCATTCCCAACTAATGATATCATTATCATTATCTATATTATAAAGATTTAATATAGCATAAAGCAAGGAAAGTTGCCTAAGGGTAGATCCTTCTAAAATACTATTAAAACTAAAATTCCAAGGAGGATCAATGTCAGATGAGTAACTTCATTTATTAGAGAAAACTTAAAATTACAGATATCGTAAAGCTCTTTAAATTCCAACTT
Organism: Allium fistulosum; assembly: GCA_030737815.1. Classification (NCBI taxonomy): domain Eukaryota; kingdom Viridiplantae; phylum Streptophyta; class Magnoliopsida; order Asparagales; family Amaryllidaceae; genus Allium; species Allium fistulosum. The sequence continues at coordinate 1,082,282,873 of CM060902.1, forward strand.
AAGAGGTAAGACCGAAATCCAGCGGTCATGCCAGAAAGAAGTACAATTACCAGAGTGTACTAACGTATTAATACCTAAGTTAAAAATCTCATTACATTTCAAAATGTTTTTCCAAAAACTAGAAATATTATGAGTAACAAGAGAAACCATTTGATATAAATTACTATTACCATTATAGTAATAATTAGAAATGATCTCTTTCCAAATAGCGTTATCGTTTTTATCCTTAAATTTCCATAACCATTTACCTAATAATGATAAATTCATATTATGCAAATTAATAACTCCTAGGCCACCTTCCTTTTTAGCTTTACAAATAGTTTCCCAATTAACTAAACATTTTATACTATTATTATGATTTTCCCCACTCCATAAAAAATCTCTTCTAATTTTATCAATTTTGTCAATAACCCAATCTGGGAATAGATGCATTGACATCCAATAAATTGGAAGGGCTGATAAAACAGAATTTATTAAGATAAGTCTACCTGCTCTAGATAAAAATCTACCATTCCAGTTAGAGATCTTGTTTTTAATTTTATCAATAATTATGAGCCAATCATCATGTTTGAATTTGGTAGGTCTAATTACAAAACCTAAATAATCAAAAGGAAAGTCCATTGTTTTGCAATTTAAAGTATTAGCAACTAAATTTTCAACTTTTTCAAAATCATTTAAAACTTAAACAGAACTTTTGTCGAAATTAATTTTTAAACCTGATAGAAGTTCGAAACTATATAAGATAAACTTGAGAGTGATAATGTGTCTAGGTAAATGGGAAGAGAAAAGCAAAGTATCATCAGCAAATTGGATTATCGAAATACCATTACGCGAAATGTCATTGCCTACTTGTCCTAGAACGCCCTTACCCACAGCTCTTTTAATAATCCTAGCAAAAACATCAGCAGCCAAGTTGAATAATAAAGGAGATAAAGGATCCCCTTGCCTTAACCCTCTCTTAGATTGAATTTTATTGCCTAATATACCGTTAACCATAATACTAGAGTTACCTGTTTTAAGCAAATTCTTAATCCAACTGATCCACTTAGGACCAAAACCTCTAGCATAAAAGATGTCTACTAGAAAATCCCAATCTACCGAATCAAAAGCTTTAGAAAAATCCAATTTTAAAATAGCACAAGTTATGTTATTCTTACAACAGTGATTGATATATTCTTGGACAACGGCTACTCCATCTGTAATATTTCTCCCTCTAATAAAGGCCGATTGTGAACAGTCAATAAGGTCATTTATTCTAAAACTAAGCCTATTCGCGAGAACTTTGGAAATGATTTTGACTGAACAGTTAATCAAGGATATAGGTCTGAAATCTTTTAAGTTTTTAGCTCCTACTTTTTATGTAGCAAAATAACATTAGCATAATTAAATCTCCCTAATTGCATCTTACAATTATAAAAGTCATTAAACATATTGACTAAATCCAATTTTAAAACGTCCCAAAACGTTTTATAAAATAAAATTGGAAACCCGTCAGGACCCGGGGATTTATCACAAGGCAAATCATTAATAGCTTTTTTGATTTCCTCAACCGTAAAAGCACTACGCCATAGATGACATTCTGCAATATTTTTGCAAGGTGTTGCCAGCTAAAATGTTGCGATAGATATAAAATTTTGGTCCTACTGCAACGTTGTATTTTTGGTGTTACCTTAGCCATAAAAATGTGTTGCTCTAGCTAAACAAGTGTAACACAATGCAACAATTTTATAAAGTGTTGCTATAGATGTATTCAAATTAAAAAAGTAATAAAATTAGCAATCCGCGTGAATACGATCCAACGATCTACATTTAATCTGATTGTTAAAATGGATCACCACTACAATTTGTCCCAAATTTTCGTTTTCCCGCTTTACTTTTCATATCATTTCGTTCTCACCCCCAATTTCCAAATCCCTAATTTCGTTTTCCCTAATCTGTATGGAAGATGTTCCCTTTTAACCCAATCGGATCTGATGCTATTACATTTCTATTCAATCTTCCACTCCAGTATTCAGAGGACACAACTTCGTTTTCTATTCAATTGGCAGTTGAAGTAGTTCGTTTAGCTCCACACCCGAAGTACAAGAGAAGAGTTCGAATCAAGAAGAGGTACCAAACACGATCCTGATAATAAATTTAAAGTCGGAGATTACGTGAGGCTTGAAAAGATTAGGCCGATAAGCAAGACCAAGACTTTTCTTGCTGTTCCTGTTGCTGCCAGGAACACACCTAAGAGCGTCGAGACTGTGCCTCTTGAGTTGCTTGAGATACCACTGCAGTCCAATGAAGAGCAGGCTGTCTAATTTCCGGTTTGTTTTGACCTTTTTTTTCATTTTGTGATATTTGATACTGTGGATTTATGCATTTTCTGTATCTGAATGGTAAGTTTCAAAATTTCATCTTGCTTCATGTATTTTGAGGTCTATTGTTGAATTTGGATTGGAGTGGTCTTCCATATTGCACCTTGAAGATAGAATAGAGAATGACTGGAAGAGCTATTTTGTAATGCACTAAAAGTGTTCGATACTTTGTGTGAATGGTATTGTTATCAAAATGTCCGGTTTCCTGTAGTTTCACATTGATATACTTCAAATTTTTCACTGCATTTTGTTCTTTCATGTTCGAAAAATGACATATCACGTATATATAAGCTTTCCACTGTTGTAAAACCACTTATCTACACCACAAACATTTGGCGTAGTGTCTGGATGCGGTCGGTGAAGTGATGTAGCGGGCTATGGTTGTTCCAGTTTGGATGCGGTCGATGAAATGATGATGGGTATGAATTGTAATTGAATTGAATTTGTATGAATTGTAATGCTTGAGTAAACGAGTTTGGTTTTTCTTTTGTAGGCTAATGATGGTCCAAATCTGAAGATATATAGCTTGGTGCTTTGAACTAATGTACATGTATGAACTGACCTTTGATTCTCTTGTTGATGAAAGGCGAAGCAGTCTGCTTAGAGTTGATGGTCCAAATCTGTAGATATATACCTTGCAGTGAGAAGCAATGTTGTTTGCTATCAACCAAGGGTGGTGCTTGGTTTTGTTGCGAATTTGCAGTGTGAAAGTTTGATGATGTTTGGGTTGTCAGAATGGGTAATCAGCGATTGTGATTAGGTGATTAGGCGATTTGGCAACCTGAAGTCGAATTTGGCAACTGAAATAGTTTGTTGGTGAGGCAATTAGAGGATGGAGGCTGGTGGTTTAGAAGTATGTGTGGTGCATCATTTTACGTCATTTCAAAGAAGGCTCGATCTTTCGAAATCGGATGAATGGGGACTGCGGGGCCCCGGACCCCCGCCGGCGCTGCGCTCGGACCCGCTACTCGACTCGCCTTCGGCTCGGCACTCGGCTCGTCATATATTTGTCAGTGTCGGTGTCTGTATAAATTGAAAATGCATATGTAATGAGTGAACTGGGTGATGTAGTGAGGAATATCTGTATATGTGAATATCAGTGTTATATATCATTGAATTGTAAAATAGTGGAGTCAGGAATTTGTACTATTTTAAATGTTGAAATAAAATATTTATTTAAATAAATTACTGTTTGAATATCAAATTCTATGCAATAGCATTTTATTAAATAAATATTTATTTCTATTAAAAAATCAAATATGCTCTACATTGTGGGCCCCACAAATTCAGAAAGTTAATATCTATAGCAACATTTTGGAATGTTGGTACAGACACCTATGGATGTTGCTATAGACCCAAATATGGTTCTATTGCAACAATATTTCTTATGTTGCCTTAGATAGTCAAAATGTTGCCTTTGAGGTCTGCGGCAACGCGGCAAAATGCATCACCGAGAAAGTGTTGCCTTTGCCCTTTTTTAGCCTACAGCAACATTTTTTGGCACTTCCTGCATCACTTCTTTGGTGTTGCAGTATGCAATCTATGGCGTAGTGAAGGATTATCTAGCTCAGATAAATCAACAATAGAATCGGAAGGATATAGATCTTTCCATCTAACATTGATTCTACGTTTGATTTTAGTACCAAAAATATCCTTATAATAATCTGTAAAAGCCTTATTTAGATCACTTTGGTCAACTAACTCTTCATTATTAATAAAAATTGAGTTAATTGAATTACTACATTTTCTACCATTATCTATGTTGTGAATAAATTTAGTATTATTGTCTCCTTCATTAATCCATTGGATTTTGGATCTTTGCTTCCACATAACCTCCTTTTTTTCTAAAATAGAATTTAATTCATCTAGTAAATTGGCAAGTACATTACGTTCACTTAAATTTAATTGTCTAGATTCTTCTATCTTATTAATTTTGAGCATTTCATTGAGAATATTATCTTTTTTTATTTTTATATTACCAAAAACATTTATGTTCCAATTTTTAAGAAAAATCCTAAGATCCCTAAGTTTTGAAACAAAAGATTTTGCAGAATTTTCCTTATTTCTAATATTATGGAAGCTCAAAGAAAGCCATTTACCATTAATTAAATTCATAAAGTTAGATTCCAAAAGCCACATTTTTTCAAATTAAAATTATTAATAATAACTCTATGATAATCACAGGTGAGGATGATAGGACAATGATCAGAGTATGCGAATGGTAAACCGGAAACTCTACAGATTGGAAACTTATCTTCAATCTCATCACTAACGAAGAATCTATCAAGAAGAGCCATAGAAGGAGACTCGCTTGCATTGCTCCAAGTAAATTTTCTATTTGAAAGAGGAACCTCGATCAAATTGGAATTAATAATGAATTGGTCGAATTCCTCCATAGCAGAGTAATCTCCTATCCTAGGAAAACGCTCTCCTATGAAACGCGTAACATTAAAGTCGCCCCCCAAAATCCAAGAACCCGGAGCCAAGGATCTAAATTCTAGGCATTCTTTCCATAAAAATATTCGATTAATTTTTGAATTAGTCCCATAGATATTGGAAATATTTAAAAAAGAATTATCAGATAGATTAATAAGAATAATGTAAAGAGAATGCTGCATATTAATACATTGAAGCAACTTAAAGTAATTATCACGCCACCCTATCATCAAACCCACTGAAGTACCATTAGAAGGAAGAAAAACCCATTTTCTAAGGTGGTAACCACCTAATCTTCTAAAGAAACGATTATCTGGACAATTAATTTTAGTTTCCTGAAGTAAAGCTATATCAATAGAAAAGTCTTTAAGAAAAACTCAAACCTTATCACATTTATTCAAGTCATTTAAACCTCTGATGTTCCAACTAATGATCCTCATGAACTAACGGTACTAGCCCTCTCTAATTCCTTACCTCTAATATATTCCCGATCCAACTCGACATCAAAAAAGACAAAAGATGTATCACTAGCTAACTTACTAAACTCAGCAGATGATAAACTGCCTAGTGCATAAGAAGAGTATATACTACCCAAAAAAGAACTCATACTTGAGCCTGGAAGCGTAGCACCCCTCATGGCACTAGATCCAGGTAACTCACCTATAGAAGGAGTCTGACAGATATGAATTCTAGCACTACGCCGAACTGATCCACTAGATGCTACAGATTTCTTACGCTTTCCTCTCTTCGACGATGTGGAAATAGGAGCCGAGCTGTTACCACACTCCAACCTATCTGATTCTAAAAAATTTACCGATTCATTCCCCACACCGAAATTCAAAGAAGCAGAACTATCTCCTATAACAGAGCCCGAAGCAGTATCTACTAGCCCTTCAAGTGAAGCCTCATGATCTGGATACCTCACAACTAAAGAGCCACACAAAAACACATTATCAACATCACTAAAACTTCCATTAACTGATTCAGGTGCAAAAGATTCAGCCTCTACTACATTTAAAATATGTAAAGAAATCAGTTTCTCCTCTTTAATAGAATCCTCATCTTCCAAACAACCCATCCCCACCAAAGACAACACATCAATAACTACTACATAATCAGAGCAGGCATTGAAGTATGAACTATCTTCAACTGGTAAACAAGGAATAACACCATTTTGAGTGACTATCTGATCGTAAAGAACACCATCAGTAACAGAAGAACACTGTGCACCATGCACAACTGCTACGGCATGCACATCAACAAAAGAATCAAGGGAAGAAAAAGAAGACCCTCCAACAATTCGAGACTCTGAATCGTCGACTAGAACAACCTCACACTGCTGATCATAGAATGCATTCCAGTCACAAAAAGAATCCATCTCCAAAAGATTACCATCACCTGGGAAAGTCTCTACATCGGAAACGACTGCATCGAGTTCGATACAGTGCCATGAAACATGAATGTCACAATCATCATGGATCTCTTCCTCACAAAAATCTTCCACATCTTCTGATAGGTTAGTCCAATCCAATAAATTTACAATATTTGAATCACTCACTAAGCTGTTGCAACTAACAATGTCCAAATCTGACGAATTAACAAAATATAAATCCCCGTCAATTGACTCTGATTCATATATCAGGCTTGAAGACTGAATCTCACACAAACTTATTGATTCCAACACTAATTCAAAACAGCTGCTCACATCATATCTCGGATAGGCTACAAAACTCAAAATATTGAAAATCATAGGATCACCAGAACTGTGACTGCCTAGCACCAAAGGATCCTGCTTCTTAAGATCAATATCCAAATGTTTCAAATCATCGGAAGAATCAGACTTACCCATATACAAAAATGAATAGTCATTGACCTAGGTTTCAGATTGAGAAAGCCTAACACTTGAATCAAGCAATGGATCATCAACAAGATGAAAAGAGTTGATCATCTATCCCCCTTCTTCATCTAGCCCATCACTATCTGTCTTCGAGGAGAGACAGTCGAATTTGTTATAAGTGGATATCTCAAAGCTGACTTGATCACAGAATTTTGTTTTGCAGTATTTACTACGAGGAGGAATAAAGTCATCACTCTGTTCAACGGATTCAAACCGTTCTTCAACAATATCATAAACATCAGAGATAAATGAGGACGAATCGAAGCATGAGGAAACATCAGGATCTAATAGAATGGGGTCAAAACCCAGTTTTTCATTTACAGCAAAAAACTTCGAGAATTTAGAAACAGGACCCTCGATGAAGTCAGTGATTATCGAATCAACAGTGTTGCCATCTGACTCAATAGAATTACCTAATTTTTCCAAATAAGCCCTGCCAATATTAGGCGCATTTATGATGCCAAAGTGGTGAAACAGATCATCAAGAAGGTTAATTCCTTCGACTTTCTTATACCAGAGATGATCAATCAATATTCCCCTTAGAGTCAAGAATTTCAAAGTGAATTGAAATCCATGATTAACCATACTTGGGATAGAGATTTGTTCTTTAACCAAACCAATTTCTGTTTTGCCAAAAAAAGCTTCGGGATTACTAAATTTTTCTTCGTATCCTTTACCTATGTTTGGTTCGTTAATAATATCGAAGTGATACAATAGCTATTCGAGATACTTGATTCCTACGTCTCTCATTTTCCAGTGAAAATCAAGAAATAAACCCTTCAATCTAAAGAATTTCAGAGCAAACTAAAAACCATGATTGATCGAATTAGAAGAAGAATCAGAAGAATCCGAAGAACAATCCTTCCTCTTATGCCCGAATACGCCGCAATCAAAACATCTGATTGGGTCCCGACATAGTTTTGCGATGTGATTAGGATCTCCACATCTGAAACAAAAGTTTAATCCCTTTCTAGAGTCAATCCACTTCGCTTTCGATTTGCAAGAAAACTGCCCTTGAGTTTGGGGAGGAAAGTAATTCTTGACCGCTTGAGCATACGTATAGGGAGTAGAAGAACGATTGAACAGATTAAGTTGCCGTTGAATTGAAGAATTTCCAAGAGGCAGTGAGAATTTGAAACGAGATTCTTGAGAAGACGCCATTTTTCTTGAACGAGAGGAGTTATCGATGTTGTTTATTTTATTTTAATATAAATTGTTTTAACTTATAACTATTTTATATAAATTATTTTATTTTATAAATTATTTTATTTTATATATTATTATTAATATCTAAACTGTTTGAAGGGAAGTGTTACGATTTCAAAATGTTATGATTTCCAAAGTTATGAATTTCAAAGTATTATGATTTCCAAAGTATTATTATTTCAAATTGTTTTGGTTTCGAAAGTATTATATCTTTGAAAGTACTATGATTTTGGAAGTGAATATTTTTGAAATGGAAATGATATCGTATTGATATGTTTTTGAAATGGAAATGATATCGTATTAATATGTTTTTGAAATGGAAATGATATTTTGGTTTTGAAGTATAAACTATTTTTGAAATGACCACGGTGTTATAATAACGATTGGTTGTTAAAGAGACCGGGATCAGATATGGGCATACTCTCTGTCGATACCGAAAACCACTTTAACAACTATGTACGTGGTGGAGATTCCAGAATGAAGTAGGATGGTGGCGACGATCCTATATGAGGTATATACGTGGACCCGACTCCCGTGAGTTGGCATAAGGTGGCTAAAACAGGAGCAATTGACAGGCTAATGAGGTAGCACCTCTGATCGGACACACTCCATCGTATGCCATTCTGTTACTTTGTGATTGATTTGGTGCGCACCCTTGATTCGGGAGTGTGGCTCGAGGTGGACGATTGCTGCGGCTTTGCGTTACCACCGGCCCGGAAGTGTAATTGGTATATCTACCCTAGCATTGCCTAGTTGTGCCGTGTCACCTACCCTAGCGTGCTTTACTACGAGTTTGATTTGTGTCGTACCTATGGAGTATCCTCTGGTAGCCCAGTTTACGGGGTATTACGGTACTGTATAGGCTATTGGCACTATAAAATGTGTTAAGGGGGATATGGGTAACGCCTTAACGCTATTTTAATAGTTTACTTTACTTTAGACCTATTATAATAGCGTATATTTCTACATAGTAGATAGTTTAACGGATCCTTAAAGGATGGTTATGCCAAACATCCTTTGAGTTACTTGTATTTTAGTTGATATTTCACTTGAGTTGGATTTATTGATATAAGAATGTTAATCCTGACTCGAGTGTTTTGTGTTTTGCTTTACGCTCGGGTCAGACTGAGTGGCTCAGTGTTCGAGACTCACCTTTGGAGTTGGAGCTTCGCTTGGAGATCCAACTATCTATCCAGCTTTCAGTTATTCAGTTGATTCCAGTGATGTATTCAGATTTTGTATTTGACTATTGTATTGAGACATCTATGTATTCGTGACTTCTGTTGTATCTTGTTTAACTCTGTTATATATATAGTAGCTTCATGAACTACTATTCTTTTGTTTCCGCTGCATTATTTTATATTACTCTGTGTCTGTGATTCTGTGATTATTTATTTACTGTATATGCCGAGTTTTGCCAAATTTAAATTAACAATCTGATATTTTGAGCAATTCAAATCCGACATTTGTGGATGCGAATGGTTGAAAATTTCAGGTCGTTACATGAGAGGAATTATAACTTTGAATTTATATTTTATTATAAATCCCCATAATTTTATATATTGAAAATTATTACCTAGAAGAGGTAGAAATATATATATATATATATATATATATGAAATTATTTCACTATTTGATTGGATTTGTTTAGGTAGATATTCGAGATAGTTGTTCTATTCATATTGAATAGAGCTTGATAGCGATGATATTAATTTATAGCATGATTATAATTAATTATAATCCAATTTGTCGTTATATTAGCGATAAAAATATTATTATACATTTATTAACTAATTGAAAGTTAAGAGTATGACTTTTTAAAAAATAAACTAGAAGGCTTAAAAATGATTAATAAGATAACGGTGTATTTTATAAAATAATGATATGATTTTATGAAGTAATAGAAAAAAGATTGGACTTTTATTGAAAATATTTAGTAAATAACAGTAATACTTGATTTAAGCAATAATTTAATTTCTTACTTGAATATACTTGTACGTATATGTGCACGAGTGGGTATGCGTAAATTTTAGGTTATATAACGATCAATACAATTCTTGTATTGAAATTAGAATTGTTGAATGTAGTTGTATGTATATTCATATATATATATATATATACATATATAAGTGTGTATGGAAATATCTGTATGTATATACCAGCAAGTTACGGGCAATCTTAGATGCCCATAGCGACCATGGGTGTTGCGTGTGAAAATACCGGGTCGAGAAACCGCTCTGGTGAAGCCCAAAACCTGATTTATTTAATAGTGGTGTCACTACACCAAACAGTCCATTTTGTAACACATTTCCGCTTTCAATTTGTAACGGTTATAACCGTTAACAATTTCTAACAGTTATTTCCGTTAGTAGCATTTATCACGGTTATTACCATTACCAAATCTGGTAATTTCGTAAATAATTAAATGCAATACGGATGGAATTGTAATTTTATCTTCTATTACTACTTAACCTATTTCTAACGAATACCATTTCATTCTTTCAACGTTTTCCCTCTTTCGTTCGTTTAAGGGTTACCCCAAATTTGTTCTGCCACCTCTTCCGCCGTCTACCACCTCTTCGGTCGTCTTCCACCTTCTCCGCCATCTTCCACTTCCTCCGCCTTCTACCACCGCCTTTGCCCTTTGTTCTACCAATTTGATGAAGACGAAGTAGGATTAGGGTTGCGTTCCATTACGGCAATCGACTGCAAACAAATTTTCAAATTTAAATCAGGTAATCACTTCAGTTTTAATTTATTTTTTGAAATCTGGTAATCACTTCAATTTTAACACTACGCCATAAATGGCCTACTGCAACACAAAAAAAATGTTGGCTCAGGCCCGAAAAATGTTGCCATAGGTCTATGGCAACACTTTTAGGGTGATGCAATTTTTGCCGTTGCCTTAGACCTCAAAGGCAACATTTTGACTATCTAAGGCAACATAAGTAATATTGTTGCAATAGAACCCTATTTGGGTCTATGGCAACACCCATAGGTGCCTGTAGCAACATTCAAAAATGTTGCTATAGATATTGATTTTCTAAATTTGTGAGGCCCACAATATAGAGCATATTTGATTTTTTAATAGAAATAAATATTTATTTAATAAAATGCTATTTGCATAGAATTTGATATTCAAACAGTAATTTATTTAAATAAATATTTTATTTCAACATTTGAAATAGTACAAATTCCTGACTCCACTATTTTACAATTCAATGATATATAACACTGATATTCACATATACAGATATTTCTCACTACATCACTCAGTTCACTCATTACATATGCAGTTTCAATTTATATAGACACCGACACTAACAAATATATGACGAGCCGAAGGCGAGCCGAGTGCCGAGCCGAAGGCGAGCCGAGAAGCGGGTCCGGGGCACCGCAGTCCCGGCCTCCATCCTCTAATTGCCTCACCAACAAACTATTTCAGTTGCCAAATCGTCTAATCACCTAATCACAATCGCTGATTACCCATTCCGACAACCCAAACATCTTCAAACTTTCACACTGCAAATTCGTAACAAAACCAAGCACCACCCTTGGCTGATAGCAAACAACATTGCTTCTCACTGCAAGCTATATATCTACAGATTTGGACCATCAACTCTAAGCAGACTGCTTCGCCTTTCATCATATTGGGACCATCATTAGCCTACAAAAGAAAAACCAAACTCGTTTACTCAAGCATTACAATTCATATAAATTCAATTCAATTCAATTACAATTCATACCCATCATACAACGGTGATTTCAAGCTTCAGATCTACTTCATTCACCCAATGATAGCATCGACTCTGCATCATACCATTAACTGGAACAACCATAGCCCGCTACATCACTTCACCGACCGCATCCAGACACATCGCCACTGCCTATCTTCTCACCGCATCCAAATACCCTAACACAGCATTGACCCTATCCTCAAATGCTACAGACTTATTGTACGCAGGGCAAAACAGATCTGGACAAGTCCAGTTGCCATTTTTCGACTTCGCCACCTGCCCAAAAGTAGACGGCCGCAGGAAGTCCGTGGTTCGCGACGGTCTCCCAGATGGGTTCGCCGAGCCATCCTTTGGGGTCGTGGTCGCTTTTGTCAAAGGTTTTGGACGTATCGGGATCAGTGAACTTATTGTTGATGATGCCGTGGTGAGGGGGGTAGAGGCCGGTGGCGATGGAATAGTGATTGGGGAAGGTGAGGGAAGGGAAGACGGGAATCAGGCCGGGAAAGGCTTCGGTGCCATTAGAGATTGAATAGAAATGTAATGGAAAACGAAATTAGGGATTTGGAAATGGGGGGAGAACGAAAATGGTATGAAAAGTAAAGCGGGAAAACAAAAATTTGGGGCAAATTATAGCGGTGATCCAGTTTAACAATCGGATTAAATGTAAACCGTTGGATCGTATTCACGCGGATTGCTAATTTTATTAATTTTTTAATCTGAATACATCTATAGCAACACTGTGTAAAAATGTTGCATCGTGTTACACTTTTTTAGCTAGAGCAACACATTTTATGGCTAAGGTAACACCATAAATACAACGTTGCAGTAGGACCAAAATTTTATATCTATCGCAACATTTTAGCTGGCAACACCTTGCAAAAATGTTGCAGAAGGTCATTTATGGCGTAGTGTAATCTTCATATATCTTAAACTGGAATATTGATACCAACAAACGACGAAACTTAATTCATTGCTACTATTACTACTTTTTTTAATAAATTTGAGGGCGACAGTAATTTTTTCTAGTTATTTTGATGTTCCATACTAGGATAAAGTTAAAATGGTTAGCTATAAGGGTAGATATACTTTTCATAGTATCAGTACACTTATAGGTTGCTGGACATGAATATGGTTGTTTTCAATTGTTTGCGCATAAGACATTTGAGTAATTTACTTTGTGAAATTTCTATGTGAAATGTATGAAGATTTCAACTACTGGCTATATTGTTGTAAATATATCATTTATATTCAAGCAAATAGGTACTCCACATCGCCTGCCTGTTTCATAAATCCTATATAGAAATAGCTAGTTTTTATCCTTTTGGAAAAAGCTTAGGCCACATATATGGAGAAATTAGTGTGTTGGTTATAACTTATAAAAATATAATAACCTATAAACAGCTGCGCTTGCAACTATTTTTATAGTATCAGGTTTGGTATAAGAAGGAGAAAGGAATATATATACATACGTTTCGAAGTTTTTCATGTTCTAATTTGAAAGTCAGGTTGAAAATTCCTAGCACATATATATATTGTGTGAATTTTTTAGTGTAGTACATGTCCCACCTTTCCCTAAATCCTTAAAAGAAGAGCGTTGTCCATGTTTTCCTATGTGTTCTATAGCCTAGCCTATATGGTTAGGTAGGTAATAATAGCCTGACATCTACTGTTTTTACATAAGGAAGAACCGCATTTTTTTAGCACTTTGTAAATGAACGTAAGTTAGTGCCTGAAGTAGTAGCAGTTCGAAACTTATATGGATATACTTGTATTTTATAAACTTAGGTTATATAAATAAAGGTGCTTGATTCTTTTAAAAAATAATAATAATTTGGTTCTACCTTGCTAGTATGGTCCTGTGCCTATTTTATTAGTGTCCTATGCTGCCAAGCCTAAGCTGTCCATACTCTTGTATTCATAAATAACCTGTCACAAATTGCTTTTGAAAGCATGGCTTCATTTTGTACCTGTTCATGCTTTCGTATTGTACCTGTTCTACCAGTTGGGTTTAAAAAAAACGACGAGACTTGAGTTTTTTTATTGAGTAGTTTACTGGTTGGTTGCAGGCAGTGATGCAATTCTATTAGGTGCTGAAACTCTTCGAGGGCTATACCCTGTTAAAACAATCTCGACTGTGGGTAAAATTTGTGCTGAGGTAAGCTTTTGCTCTCAAAAATAGCCTCGAGATAATTCTGTCATTTTGTGTGGGCATTTCTGAAGCGCAAACCTCCACATTCTTTCAGTGTTAACGTTCACAAATGATTTGGGAACATGATGTATTACATTATCATCTGTTAACATTAGCACTCAAAGAATGTGAAGGTTTTACAAATCCGTTGATTTATGAGTAATATTTTACAATACAAGGCTACTATCTATTCTGGTTATAATACACATACTAACTAGGCAGTACGGTATTTGTCTTTAATATTCCTTTGGTTTTTATTGAATGCTGCATGTTAGACAGTTTTATTTGCTTACAGCTCTTTCTCAAAACATACATTGTAGGCTGAAAAGGTTTTCAACCAAGAGATATACTTTAAGAAGACCGTAAAATATGGTGTAGAGCCAATGACTCACTTGGAGTCAATTACTTCATCGAATGTATGAGCTTTTCCTTGTTTACTCTTGTTTTAAGCTTTCATGTTGTACTGTCATTTCAGAAAGTTTGACATCTGATGTTTCTTTTGACTTAATTGCAGTATTATGCTTATAATTATCTGTAGGTGCGTGCTGCACCTAAGGTTAAAGCTTCTGTTATTATTGTCTTTACTTCATCTAGAAGAGCAGCAAGGTAGTATGTTACTATTTCGCACATAAAAATAGAGTTCATTTTATTTGAAATAATTTCGTTACCAGAATAATGGGTCTAATAAGTCTTTTAATCTATATGAATACTAATTGCCAAGTATAGACCTACAATGCCTATTTTATCAGTAGTCATTCCTCGTCTCAAAACAAATCAACTGCGATGGAGTTTCACTGGAGCTTTTGAAGTAAATACTTTTTTCTTCCTTTTTTTTGTGAATGCATGTACTACATATGTTTTTTTACAATAACATTATATAGACTCCTTGTTTGTAAAATAAAAATTGGCAGGCAAGACAATCGCTAATTGCTAGAGGACTTTTTCCAATGCTTGTGGACCCTCGACATCCTGTAAGCTAGAAATTTTTTTTGTTTTTTAGTTTGTTACCAAGACTTTGCATATAGTTGGTCATTTTAATGTGCATGCTTGAGATCGTCTTGATTTAAACCTGATAGACGAGATTACAGTTCGAGTTCATATGCATGATTGTACTTTAAATAATGTCAACATCTTGCTGTATTCAGTTCATTTTGAAGGAAAAAAGATCAATTTTGAAAAGATATCTTCTATATATTAACAACGAATATCATTTGTAATCTTTCAAAATTATTTGGATTTGAAAATGAAAACGTAGTCAAAATTCGACCTTTTTAGATGCCATTTCAAAGATTGAAATGAAAGGATTTTTGAATATAAACAAGTGAGAGTAACGAAACAAGAACCGTCCATGGAACCTATATCTTGATAACCTAACGAAATATCGGCTGAATATTGAAGATACAGTAATTTTTTTTCTTTATCTATGGTTGTCTCGATACTAATGCTGGAAATGTTGTAGATGATATTAGTCTTGGGTGTCTTATACGTTCTCATATAAAAAACACCGTGCTGTACCATGGCAGATTCTTAGAAAAAGGTAATTAGGTAAAGACTAAAGTCAATCTTATTGGCTAAAATTAGTAGGAAGGAATATCTAACAAAATTGTGAAGTACGTGAAAATAATAGTATACGTAAATGCTTAACAAAACATAAGTTTTACTAGTTGAAAAGAAAAGGTTATCTTTTATTATTCTAATTCTTAGAGAACTATAAGTTTTATTAGTTGAAAAGAAAATGCTATATATTAGTTTTTTACTTGATTACTTATTAAACTTTCATGTTTTGACTATATATATATATATCCACCTTGTGCTGATGTATAATCAGCGGATAGTTTTTTACAGCGTGTTCTTTGCTTGGAACTTGGAAAAACCTGTGGCTATTGGACAGGCCCAACAGGCAGTACAAAAACAGGGAGCTGCGATATTTGGTTTTGTTTTTACAAATACATTTTCTCAAAATCAATAGTTATCAGCAGGCCTTAAATAGTAGAAATTGATTGCAATGCATCTCAACACAACGTAGTGTAGCTTGCGAGCAGTCCGCTGATGATATGATAATGTTAGGCTAACTGCCACATGATGGGTTACAAATATGATGCAACTCCCTTTTACATTAGGTCCATCTGTTTGTTCGAAATAGTTTTTTACTGCTGCATTTCATTCTCATATTTATTTAGCTGCACCAGTCTAGCTTTATCTACCACAACACTAAGTAATTTCTTCCGCAGAGAAAAATATTAATAACTTCGGTAAGGCACCCTTAAATTTGTATTTTAACGTAAATGCTCTACCAGATTTAAATTTCATCTCGTGTGGTCCATACGTGGTAGGTTTTCTCATTCTGCTCTTCCTTCTACGTGGAATCTTGACTTTTCAATAATAAATGAATGTGTGAATAGGACGAATCATTTGTTTATTTCAAACATTCTTGATTGACAAAGTAACAAACAATAAAAATAAAATATGGATAATTTTGACCCACATCTCTATTACTAAAATAATAAAGCTCAAGTGACTTTCGTTTATGATTCATCTTTTTATATGATTTAACAATTTACCAAAATAACACTTTAAGTGCCTACATGATCACTGCCTTACATAAAACCTGTTCATCATCTTCAAAATTTATAACATTCTCCGAAAACTCGGTTGAATTCACTTTCAATTTGTCTCCGACCAACCTCCAACTCATCGTCAATGCCAACTTGTTCAAGTAATCACTAGTAACTCTCTCTAAACCAAAAACACAACATAAAATAAAAAAAATATTTGCAAATTAATAGAAGGAGAAGTTCAGTATTGCAGAAATGCAACGATAGACGGCGAAGAATACTCAAGTATTTAAAAGGAAAAAAAAATTGAGAATATAGAAGGAAGGACAAATAAATCGAAAGTTCTGATTATTCACTACTATTTTTGTTAAGTTCATGTTAAAATATTTGTCATACATAATTATGCAAAATGATAAGTTGAAATTAGTACATGCGTTTACATAGAAAATTGAGAATGGTAAATATTTTCTATTGGGAATGCTGAAAACATCAAATATTTGCAATATATGGTTTTTGTTGATGATAGATTGAAATTGTAGTGAACAATTACATGATAAACCATGAATAACAAATATTTTCCATAAATAATTTTTGTCGGACTTACATATGCTTGTCATACAAGTATATAATGCATCTTCATCAAAAAGTTTACACTGCTGCAATAACAGACTTTCATAAATTATGCTATCAGGGAATGATTCCGGAAATTGTGACTAGTATAGAAGACATGCTTAAGAACTACGCAGTATACGATGAAAGCAAAGAGGTGGATGTATTCAAAGAATATACAGTTTTAGCAGCTGATTTCATTTCAAGAACAGCTTTCACCAGTAGTTATTTACAAGGAAAGAAGTTTTTCCAAAAGCTGGACGAGCTAACCAAAATCGTTGCTAGAAACGCTGAAACCGTACATTTCAGATTCCTCAGGTACTATGTTTAACCCATATGACAAGCTTTCTACTTCCTATATGTATCTAAAAGTTAATCAAAATTTGCAGATTTTTACCCCAAGATAAGGACGAAAAGGAAGCAAACAGAATAGAACAAGAAATAAGAAATATTATTCTAGGACTAATTAAAACAAGAGAGGAAAGCAATGAAATAGGGAAGTTAGATGGTTATGGAAACGACTTATTTGGACTGCTTCTGAAAGCAAATCACGAACATGAAGATGATAAAAGGATCAGTGTTGATGACATAATCGATGAATGCAAAACATTCTATTTTGCAGGACATAAATTGTAGTTTGGCCGGAGTGTCGTATTCGTTGTTTGTAAGCTTCTAGATATGTTGTAGTAGTGAAATTTGAAGTTGTCACAATGAACTTTATAGAATTTGGTATGTACTATTTCGTACCTTTGATGCTTTTTAACAATTTGATGATATGTTAGTTTTGAATTTTAGTTTTGTGTTTTCTATTGTTATATATTCGTATGGATATAGCTGAATGAAATACTATTAGATGCTGAATAAGATATGGTTCTGCTATATCAAATTTGTAACACTTATAAGTGTTGGTAATTTTGCTATTTACTTATATAAGGAATTCCTAACGTTTATAACCGTTGGAAACTAAAATATTCCCAACGGTTATAACCATTGGGAATGTGAAGCAATTCCCAACGGTTATAAACGTTGGGAATTTTGGTCGTTTCCAACGGTTATAACCGTTGGGAAGTTCCAAAATTCCCAACGGTTATAACCGTTGGGAATGACCAAAATTCCCAACGGTTATAACCGTTACAAAATATGTTAAAAAAATTGTAACATACCTGCTACCAACGGTTATAACCATTGGGAATTAGATTACCAACGGTTATAACCGTTACAAAATGACAGTTCTGGTGTTGTGTGTGTTTGCGGGTACATGTGTGCATAGGCCTGTGTGAATAGGTGCATCAACACACGTGCAAACAATACACAAGGTAAGAAGGCAGCCACCGATCGATTGGTGGTAGACCACCAGTGGATAGATGGTGCACTGACCTGGCAGTAAAGCCCATGTCAGGTGCCATTTAAACGGGGGTTCTTCCTCGGTATCGGGTGCAGTTTCGTATGGATCTTTGGTGCAACTTCAAGGAAGACTATGGGCTGCTCATGGAGGCAGAATGCAAGGCAAAGCTCAAGATCCGGACACGAATGTTAAATGATTCCTATGGGATAAGCAATTATCGGGCACGGGATCGGTATGGTAATTGGTCACATGATCACGTCTTATTAGCATGTATGGTCAAATGGAGGAAATCCATACCTTTAGGCTTTGTCCTTGGGGTATGTATTCTCTGCTAATTGTATAAATCTTATATTAGTGATCATACACTGTATTAGCCTTATATTAGTGGCCATGCCTATTATTAGTCTTATAGTAGAGGTTGTCCATATTGATAGACGATGATAAGATATCAGTCTTCGTTTTTTTATAGATGTATGTGATTACATGACATTATATTATATATATATATATCTTCAAGGCATCGGTGTTTCCTTGTGGTCCCAATGGCATATTATATAGGGTACACCTGTCATTCTCTTTCATAGAGATGTTATGCAAATTTACTAAGAAATCCATGATAGCAGATGGGGAGATGATGACGATCATCTACAAGTGGATCATATATCACTTATGATCACTGAGGGTACGGTGAGATCCATATAGGTTTCAAGTAAATATAGTAGATCATATATCACTTATGCTCACTGAGTACACGAGACCCATCACCGAGGATATGGCTTAAGGTCTATGGTACACTAACGTACTGACTCTATTTATTATGGACCCTCAAAGGAAATCACTGGATTGTGATCAATGTATAATGCAAACTCAAGTTTGAGGTATATAGAGTAGGTCATATATCACCTATGCTCACTGAGGGGTATGGTGAGACCTACACAAGTTTAACCATACTGGATGCGACTTGGGGTTTATGCTACACTGAGGTACTGATTCTATTTATCTTGGGCATGAGTCTACCGTGGACTCCATTCATCAGTAATGATTAGTA
Source organism: Allium fistulosum (assembly GCA_030737815.1). Classification (NCBI taxonomy): domain Eukaryota; kingdom Viridiplantae; phylum Streptophyta; class Magnoliopsida; order Asparagales; family Amaryllidaceae; genus Allium; species Allium fistulosum. The sequence continues at coordinate 1,082,302,254 of CM060902.1, forward strand.
TATATTTATATTCTTTGTTTATCACTTATAGTTATATTGTGTGTTATATTACATATTGTCATGTATTCTATTGTATGCTTGTATCGTGATATCTACTTTGTCTTTGCCTTTGTATATTGGGTAATTTTATCAAGATATATCATTACGTTTATTCATAATATATTAGTTGTGCCGACTTGTTGATTACAGGAGAAGAGCAGGTTCTGGTATGATTCCTTATCTTTTGGGTATGTTTACTTTTCTTGTTTATGAACAATCTGGAATACCCCTGAGCCACGATTGCGGAGAGGACCGGATGTACCTTAGTAATTCATGTTTAATTGTATATAGTTTTCATACACAGTATATTGAGATAGTTCTCTCACATCAGGTTTAATGTCTAACCCGCATTTTTTCTTTGTCTATTTATGTCATGATAACTCTCAGATACTCGATTGAATAGTTTGGAAGCCAGGTGATTTTTAGAGATATGCTATTAGAGTAGTGTAGTTGGAGCTTTTGAGGCAAAGACGATACTTGGTTATTTATCTACTTGATATACTAGTAATACACGATAGATGTTATTTGTATATGAGACTTATTGTATTAGATATTTTATTCTGACTCTCTGTATTGATATTTATTTATCAGTTACTTACGCCAGTTTAGTCTATTAAATATTGTTCATCATGTTCTGTTCATGTATATTCAGTATATTATATATTATTATTCCATTGTGAGATGCTATTGATATGCCTTAGTATAATGTTTGATTTAAATTTTCTTTCTCGACAATCTGTCTTTTGAGGTATTCGAAAGTCAGACATTTTCATTCGGTGCTGATTTCAGGATATTACGAAGGGCGGGTTATTACAATAAACCTAGCTATGTTTGGAATCGATTAATTTTTAGACTGAATAGTGTTTTCATTTGGATAAAATGAATATGGGCTAAGCCCGTTAGCTTGCCCATAAGTTAGCTTATATGTAGCTAACTCCTCATTCATTTTCATTTCAACGTTGTATTTCCTCTTCTTCTCTAATTACTTCTCTAATCTCATCTTAATCTCATAACCCTAAATCAATTAATCCAAGCTTAAATAAAATTCCTAAATTCAAACTAAAATCACCATAATTCCTGTCATTAAATTCCTCACATAACCGATCAAGGAATTAGTATAAAGTAGAGTTTGGTGCTAGATCATAATTTTAAAGAGAGCATGGATTTGAGTTATTTTAGTTAGAGCTTGATTTGGAGAAGAAGAAGGCGAGTGGGATGATTCTCTACTCATATTTACTTGCTTACCTCGATGATTTGTTATTTATGATTTTGAAGTATTATGAAGTAATTTAGAGAATACTAATGCTGTAATTAGGCTTATGTTTATGCCTTAAACATGCTCATATCATCACATTATTTGTTAGAGACCTTTAAGACCATGATATGAAAAATAAGTAAACTTTGGATGTGGTTTTGGGATGATTAAGTGATTGTGAATGATAGCTTAGGTTTAATTATATGTTATAGATATGATTTAGTAATTATATAATTGTGTTGAAATTATATATGAACATTTTGAGAAAGTTAGTAAGCTAATTAAGTGGTTTATGAGCCACTAGTACACAATCTGTCTGTTGCGTCACCTTATTTGCGACGGTTTAGGTAAAAGCAGTAGCAAATAGTATAATATGCGACGGTTCTTCTTAAAAACCGTAGCAGTTGGTCTATGAGAAGCAGAAGAAAATTTAGTAAAAGCAATTTGCGACGATTTTTGTCTATAACCGTAGAAAGTACGTTGTTATTTGCGACTGCTATTTTCATAACCTAGCAAATATCTATTGCAAATGCAACTAAAAAATTGAAAAATAATTTTCGATGGTTGTATAATACAGTAGTAGCAAATACATAAGAAAATTGCGACCGTTATGCTTCAATCGTAGCAAACGAACGTAGATTTTCCCAAGTCCACCCAAATTTAAATTGCGTATAATCTAATTTCATTTCCCTCGTAAAAAAAAACTAAATCTGTGGCTCCTTTATCTCAAATCGAACTGACGTTTCAAAGCAAGGAAGATCAAATATCATGTATTAACATCTAAAATCAAACTGCCGCTCCTTCTTCTCAGATCCACTTATATTTTAACGCTTTCTTCCAACTCCGCCGACCTCTTCCTTTACATCCTCCGACGGCTCTTTCCCGTTTCCGATGACCAAGAATCGCAAGGAAAAACCTCTTTTAGCGGTGTCGATTGAGAATCGCCCCAATTCACAAACTAGATCTGGTCGCTTCTTCTCGGCGCCCCCTCTACAAATTTTGAGCGATGTTTCTCTTGATGTTGAAATAGCTAATTCTCTTATGGTCAGTGTTTCTGACATCGATATGCCTGGTTCATCTTCGCCTGCTACTCTTGTCTCTACTGACAATGATGGTGACGACATTTTCAACTCCTTTTTTGCCAAAATCGTCTCATCTCCATCTGATGTTGGCCCTATTTCAGGTATTGTTAAAATTAGCTCAACTTCGGTTATCTCCTCTGTTCGAGTCTACTACCCTTAGTAAATAATCGTAGGTAATTAAAGACCCTGTTTTTGATGAATGTGAATCAGGAAAGAAAATGCTCGAAATAGTAGCTGAAATGGCCACTAAAAATATAGATTCATTCATGACTATCTCTCCTCTTGGCATTGATAAGATTGTCATTGGTGCTTCGAATTCTGGATGTAATGTTACTAGGCAAGAATTTGTTTCAAATGGCTAATGTACACAGGTACGCAACTGTAATCATTGTTTATGGCTATGTACGTTGAGAAGATATGTGCCATGGGTATAGTAGGCTGATTGTGTCAGCTTGGCCTTAGCCTCTAATTATAAATAAATAAATAAAAGCTTGAACGGAATATGGAATATTAATCTTGGCTGCAATTGACTGTGCGTGGTGAATTGATTCCCCGGCTGCTAGTCATATTTTATAACAACCCTATAATACTTGATTTTATCGTTTTACATCGTGAAGTAGAGTTCGCTTAAAATAATTGAGGGTATACTTAAACAAGAACAGAACATATTTTTGGCATATTATTTTTTCTTTATGAATAAGGTGGAAATCAATGGTTAAGATCCAAAACTACCAGCACATTTGCAGTTTTTTATTTGAAAGAAGTTGTCAAAAAAACTGTTATTTCAAATTAAGAATACTGAGTACCATCTTCTGAATAATTTTGTTAATTTTGGAGGTTTTAACCTCCAAATCCTGAATGGAATAGAATGTTCTATGGAAGCAAGTGTTCCAACCATCATAACAACTATGGTGGAATAATATTTTGATATCTTTATTTATATAAAGAAGTGAAGTTATGGGTGGTAAATATATAACAGATGGAATAATGTGTGAGATATAGAAATTTACGAAATCACATAACTTAGAAGAAGTTTTATTAGCTTCATAAATGTACCTGCTCGTGAAAAGATACAACTCATAAACTTTTCCACTGTTTGAAGCATATAATTCCAATTTCTTCTTTTGGAAAGATACTGGTAATACATAATCTGAAAAAATGTTTACGGTTTTTCACTGGATTTAGAAGTGTAACGATGCATGTTTCCTTGTAAATCTTTAGTTCAAGGCTCACTACGTAATTCTAATAATCAGTCATTTATATTTCATCACTAATCGCTGTTGCTAAATTTGGAAGGATCTCCGCCATGCAGAACCAAAGTTGCTGACCTACCTTTGGACCCTTTTTTTTTCTTGACACCGATGTCTTATTGCCTAGGTGCACACATTTTCTATTAAGATTTCGTTTGTAATGTATTTTTGTCCTGTGCTTCCAAAATATTTTTGTTACACAAGAAATATTAAGCGACCACAATGACTTGTTTGCTTTTTGATCTTGTAACGATGGTAACTTCCGTTTTCACTTCTCTTCCTTAATCTGTGTATATTTATGATGCATTGGAAAAAATGAATTGCTACCAGAACTTTTTTTTGCACTTGATACCCAGTGATAAATTTCAACTGTAATACCATAGTGTTATCAAATCCTGTACTCTAGCATCCGAAGATGCTGTCAAACATATAAAATATCGATTGGGTTTATTAGTTTCTTTGAGTTGATACCTATCTAGTAATCAGTGTTTGACCTTTAGACTCCTTACCATCCTTTCCTTGTAATTTAATTTAAATGTTTACTAAAATGCTACTATAAGCTTTAGTAGCATTTTTAGGACACTACGAAATCCATTTTCTAGTGTAGTGACATGGTGCAAAAGGATTCATCATAATGAAAGAGTTACGTAATGTCAACAATATTTAGATTACTTTTGTTATTAAAATGCTTCGTTTTTGTTAGGGATTGGATTTCAAATGGTTATCTGAAGTAGACACAATCGTTGTAGACATTCTCGTTCCATCAACAAAATCATGCTTACGGACTCTACACCATCCATACACCAGGTTATTTTGCTAAAGTATTTTTTTCTTATATGGTTATTGAAAATTTGTTCTTTCTTCTATCTACATAACACAAAAATTTGGGTTAATTTTAAAAAAACAATACTTCTTATAGGTGACTTGTTTATTTGGTAATTGAATAAGCCTCTTTCTCAGTCATGTAGAAGAGAATGTTGTCTGCGTCATATATATGGAACTTGTGTAGTCTGCGTTATAAAGGTCTGTTTGTACCAAAATTGGGAACGACACTCTTCGGAAGTTTTTGAAGAGATAAAGTGAAGAAATTAAATGGAAAAAGAGGATTATCTAACAAAAACTCCAAATTTCAGATATAAAAGTAATTAAAATGCACGGAGACACAAGAATTTAGAGTGATTCGGCGTATTGCCTACGTCCACTATGAAGTTGATAGCTTTATTGATCTTTCTTTGATGATTACAAGTGAATTTAGTGGGTTTCAGAAGATAATTATGATTTACAGCAGTGAAATTCGTTGGCAGCAGCAACAATGGTGTTTAGATCTGGATCCCGTAGAGTCTGGGCGTTGGAGAATTCAAAGAAGAAGGAGAACCTCTTTTCTGTTGGCTTTGGGGGTCTATTTATAGGTGTAGGAGGCTGATATTTCGCTCAGATCTCGGGAGACCCCCTCTGGCACGTGACTAGGCCCGCGCGCCCAAGCCCACGAAGTTTTGGTCCGATCCGTGATCGATACGAACGGATTTCGTATCGATCAAGATTGCGTCCGATGGAGTCGAAATTTGGCGTGGACATTGCTTAGCATGCGCGTAAGTTTCTGTGAAAATTTCATAGCATTTGGACTTGTAGATTAGGAGATATGATCGATACGAATTAGGATCTTCGGGTGGCTGTTTCGTTCGACTCCCTCATTTCGACTCGATGACGTGGCGCTTGAATCTCTGGATTGCTCTGCCTTTGATGTCGAGTTGGCTGAGCCATTCTTGGATATTGCCTTGTTTGTATCGACGTCCGTTGCCCAGTTCGAATCGATCAACAACTTGTTCCTTCGCATCGATCTGTAGCATGCCTTGTTCGAATCGATGGAGGTGGCTCGTTCGTATCAATGATGGTGACTCTGTTTGCATTGATGAAAGGTGCACCGCTCGCATCGATGGTTATGCTCTGATATGTGGATACGAAGTGGACATTGGATGATCGAGTCGAACTGTGGCTCTCTGGTGGATGTGAAGCGAGTCGAACATATGCTCTCTGATGGATGCAAAGCGGATCGAGTCGAACAGATGCTCTCTGATGGATGCGAAGCGGATCGAGTCGAACAGATGCTCTCTGATGGATGCGAAGCGAGTCGAACAGAAGCTCTCTGATGGATGCGAAGTGGATCGAGTCGAACAGAAGCTCTATGATGGATGCGAAGTGGATCGAGTCGAACAGAGGCTTTTCAATGGATTCGAACGCGAGGCTGTTTTTATCCAATTTTGCATCGATCGTAACTTGAGCATACGAACTCGGATTGACTTGAAATTTGGAACGTTGGCTCTCATAGCTTCGCTTGTCGTGTCATATCAATTTTAGCTCGATCCGGACTAGGAAAAATTCGTCGATATCCATAGTGAGCCTGTGTATAACCGATCTCTAGGACAGACCTTCATTGGTTACTAGTCAATTCCTTGGTGTCACGGCCTTGCCAAAAGGCGGGATAACATTTGCCCCCCAAAGTACGTCTTGTGGAAACATGATGTGCTTTGAAATGCTGCAATCTTCATCCTGAATAGCTATCGTCTTTTCGATGAAATTTGTAATCTTCGACTGATTTTCTCGATCATGTAAACTGTTGACTGTCAACTGTTGTATCCTGTGTTGTTGCAGCTGATTGCTGTATGTTAGTGATTAGCCGTTTGTTGTTGTAATTGTCATCAAATGAGTTCCCAATTCCTGTAAATCTGGAATATTGAATATTAGTCCGACGTATATGCATATATGTTAATCTGACTCTCGTTGACGTTTGCGAGCCGTTGTCAGTTTTATTTTATATCGAATTCCATATCGATCCTCTCCTGAATCGACGTGAAATTCGTTGTAACAACGCTCGATGGTTGTTTTTGAATGCTCCTTCGTAACGATCCTCTCCTGAATCGATGTGAAGGGTTGAAACATTGTCTTTGCATCGATTTTTATTGCATTTATGGATGCGAAATGAGCATTTCGAATCGATGGATGTGGGGTTCGATGGATTCGAACTACACACTTCATGTCGCTAAACTGGCGATGGAGTCGAAGATGATCGATACGAACAGTGGTTTCATATCGATGGGTTTGGGCGACTCAGCAAAACTTTTGTTGGCAACTTCGCTTCGATAAATTCCATGTAGATGGATTCGAACAGCGCAATGCTCAATGGATTCGAATAGAAGTCCCATGATCGATACGAAATAGTAGTCATCTGAAGGTTGATGGATTCGAAGAGCCTATTCGAATCGATCTCGGGGTGTTGCTTTGCAACCGGTCGAACCTACGGGGATGCGAATCGTTTTTTGCCTTCAACTTCGAGTCCATATAAATACCATGGACTTAGCCACTTTTCACTTTTTTCACTTTACTCCTCTGCCTTGTCTTCGTATCGATAAAGAACTTGAGAAAGAAACATTGCCTTCGATCTAAACAATCCATCGATCCTTCGAATCGATCCAATTCACTCCTTAATCTAGCGTGACAACATCTGACTTTAGGTAAACAAACAACGAATCCATTTTGAAAATGACGAGACTCGAATCCCAGTGCCAGTTCGTTCGACGTCGTCGCCGATTCCGTCACTGTTGATGCCGGGACTTGGTCGTCGTTGAATCGAGAAGGAGTAATGGCACGTTAATTGTTTGGGGAAGAAGGAGTAAGGAGGGATGCGAAGGAAATGGTCGTTCCGGATTTCGTATCGATCTGTTGGGGAAGAAGGTGTTCTGCCTCGTATCGATTTGGAAGGGAGATCTCGTATCATTGTATTGCTTTGGGCTTCGTATCGGTCACGGAACAGTTGTCGAGTGTTGGTTGTTTCGAGTCGATGTCAATCGATACGAAATAGATGTTTTTTGATCGATACGAAGTAGGTGCTTTTTTGATCGATACGAAGTAGTAGGCCTCGATCGATTCGATCTGCGCAGCCATGGGATCGATACGATAGTGTCTCTGAACGATCGATACGAAATTGAACCTGATCGATACGAACTTGAACCTGAGCAATCGACTCGAATTTGAACTTTTGATGATTGGCTATGAACCTAACTTCAATGATATCGAAAACTCTTTTGCCTTTGAACATCTAACTCCGACGAGCTTCATTTTGGCATAATTAGACTTGACCTTTGGACTGCATATTTGATTTCCCTTTGAAGCTCGTCGATGGAACTGCAACTTTAACAAAACTTTAACAAACTTTAACTTGGATTGATTGCTAATTTCTGGATGGCACGGTTGTGACGGTCAGTGATGACGGTCACTCCGACTGAATTTCGAAGTCTCGTTGTTTACATGTTTTCTCCAATTCTGTAGAACTTCTCGAGTGATATTCAGTACTACACTATACAACACACTCACACACTTTTCACTGGGGGATGCACGAGCGTTATTGTCTGTTTAACAATGATTTTTCATAAGCTAGTTAGTCATGGAACCCTCAAGTTCACAGCAACAGGAGCTCCCGAGTTCAATTCCTTCAACCATCGAGATACCGGTCATTGAAGCCGACCCAGCTCCGGATGAGCGTCCAGGTGCCCGGTTCATTTGTCGTCCACAAGATTCTGTGCCGTCTGGTATCTCCGAAGATATGCTGGGATGGATTTGTTTAAGGCACGTCTTGTCGCTTGATGACGTGTTACTGCCTGGGCCAAATGACAGGCCACATGATCCCCCGGAGGGGTTTACTGCTTTCAACCGTCACGCTTGCACAGCGGGGACACTTCCTCCTTTCAATCAATATATAAGGGAGATGTTATCATTCCTCGGAATAGCTCCATCCCAGCTACACCCCAACAGGTATGCTTTGTTGAATAACACCTTCATTCTGTTTATGGAGATTCTCTTTCGACCGCCAAAGCCGATCGAAATCAGATATCTATTTAATGTTAAGAGTCGTGGAGACAGCCCTTCTTTCACCTTCTAGGAAGCGGTCAGGAACTGCCACATTGTAATGGGCTCCTGGGGAAGGCTAAGTTACTTTAAAACTGAATGGTTCTACGTTCGGTGCCCCCTGGATTTGCCAGGCGATGGTTGGATAGACGTAAGCGTTGCCATCTTTCTCTTGAACTAGCGAGATAATAATAACCAACTTCAAAACTGACATACTTCTCTTCTTTTACAGCCGCAATTTCTCGACCCGATGGTGGATATTTTAGGAAGCTAGTTCGGATCCTCCAAGCGGTTTTGGGCGAAGAGAGGCATATCGACTTGGTTCTGACCGACAGAAACTTGAGGACTGTCGGGCTAATTGAACGGAGGCAAAGTATACGGCTGGAAGGGACACTTAGAGTGGTCTCGAAGAAACGGGTGAAGCGCAAAGCGCCCGTAGTCGTAATAGCCGAAGAAGTTGATCCGGAGAGAACGCCTACCGATAACGAGCTCCCAGCTGAGCCTTCTTCCGATGTCCAGGATTCAGGAGGAAGGAGAAAAGGCAAGGCTGTTGCTCACAAGTGTTCTAAATCCGAGAGATTAAAATCCGTGGTTGTGTCCTTGCTCGTCCCGGGGATTAGAATTTCGGAGGCTCCTCCCCCGCCAGTAGAGAGTCCTTTTGAAGGGCTTGCTGATATTCCGATTCCGGATTATGTGTCGTCTCAACACGACACCGGGATGAAGGAGCTTGACAATGCTCTTGAGCTGAGCGGGTCGCTTACTACGAATGCGGCCGACATTTCCGGTTGGTCGGGGGGTTGCACATGCATACACTTCACTGCACTACATGATTCCTAATCGTAAATCGTCCAACTTAAGAAACCACTAACTTTTCCTTCATCTCTCATTTTCAGGCACGATGTATGGAAGAGGATCAATGCTCGGGAATCTTCGCTCGGCCCGAAAGTCTTCTACCTATTATGATTCCCGCAGGTGGGACTCAAATAGAGACCGCGATCGCGAGTACTCTAACCAAGATAGGTACAGACGTGACAGGGACAGAGAATACAGACATCGGTCTAAACCACGGCCTCCATAATTGCAGAGCAGGTCCCCACTGAGCCCACAGGAGAAGGGGCCCTTAAATTGGCTCAGATGAGGAAGGATTTTCCGAACATATGCTTCGATGGTTACGTCTTTCCACCTCACTTAAAGAGAATCCCATCTGGAGTGGAAAGCACGATGCATGATTACGTTCATGACATCTACACCCAGTATAGAGAGTGGGTAAAGGCTGCAAAGAAAGCTTCTAAGGTGGCCTTTGAGCAAGCCGAAGCGCTTGAGAAAATGGAGACTGAACTTGCTCAAAGGGATCGGATCATTCAAGTGCTCACTGCTGAGGCCGAGTCTTCTCGGAAATCTGAAATTGAGGCCACCAAAAAAGCTGACGAAACGAATGTGGTAATGGAGAGGTTGAGGCAGACACATGTTGCCTTGGTGGAGGAGATGGGCCATCGGAATACTACAGTTACCGCCGAACGGGATGCGGCGGTCAAGAAACTTAATGAGCTTAAGGCTAAATTCTCCGATATGGCCAAGGAAAAGGATGATGCGAATAACGCAGCCCAGGAGGCGTGCGAGCATGCTGTTTTGCTTAGGGTTGAACGGGATGCGGCCGTGGCCAAAGTCCGTAAGGTGGAGACTGAGGTCGAGGAGAAAGTGAAGTCGGTCGATTCCAGGCTAGAGGCTGATATCGAAGATCTTCTCGTTGTTTACAACGCTAATGTGCTGAGGCACAGGGGTCTAGCCTGGCTCGTTGATTATCCGGTGCATCTGTACAATGCCTGTGGCAGACTAGTTGAAGAAGAGAAAGAGACGTATCTGGGCGAGTCTGTAGATGAATTTGAACTCGAGAATCACATTCTGACTGAAGATGAAAGGAAGATTCTTCACGAGTCAATGATTCTACATGAAAAGGAAAGGCACGGCACCCAACACTTCGAAGTAGGAGATCCCAATCTGCGGTTGATCCCCAAGCTGTTCCTGCCTATAATCTGGATCAGCCGCAGATGTCTCCGGCTGCAGCGCAGGTTACTGAAGCCGTTCTGTCGCCCACAACTCAAACTGAGGAAGGTATTCTGAACATTCCACATATCTTTCTTAAGTCAAAATCTTCGCTCGAGTTAAGTTCTAACAGTTCTCTTATTTTTTATTCAGTGATCGACGCTGCACCGATCATGCCTCCTGCTACTCAAGAATCATATCAGACGCAGGAGGCTATCGTGACCGAAGCGATCACCGTAACTACAACTGCCCCACTTGACGATATGCAGGGAAGCACGCTTGTGTTCGATGAGCAGTTGATGGAAGAACTCTTTCGCCGTTATGGAGATCCTTTAGCTGACTTGCCATTTGTCATGGGTGGAGGCGCTCCTGCTACAAGTTTTTCAATGCCGACTACTGATGCCCCCAGCGGGGCTCGAGCAGTTACTGAAAAGGAGATGTTCGCCCAAATCGACGTTGAAATGGCAGCAGCAGCTCATGGTGGCAGTTTTGGAGGTGAGATGGCAGCACCGGGACCAGCTCCGCTTATAATGATATCTCATGGTGGCACTGTTTTCATCACCAGCAAGCCCATTCCACCTTTACTTGGTCCTGTTCCTCCGACTCCGCCCGTAGGAAGCATCCTTATCCACTCGAGCTCGGAGGAGGATGTCGAGATTATGCCATTGCCTGAGGACCGACCACCAAAAGGCAGAGGCTCAAAGAGGAAGGATAGTGGCGGCTCCAGTGGGCCTGCACCGAAAAGGAAGCCACGGAAGAAGAAAGATTAGACATGCTTCCTTGGTGTAATTCTGACTTTCATTTTGCTGGCCGTGTATAGATGCGGGTTCGGCCCCTACTAGTAGGAATTTTTTGGGAACAAACTTGTACATGAATTTCTGAATTTCTTTCATAAATGGTGGAAATGAAACTTTTTCTTTTTTTGGCTTCTTGCGTATTCGTTCAAGTGTTTCAATGTTTGAAATGCACTTATAAAATTTCAGCTTTAGAGTCAAGTTTGTCTTTTTGCACCAAGTCTGGAAACTGTGGACATGGTTCGCGACTGGGAAGCGAGTTGAATTTTGACGTCGCATCGCTTCAGTCAATGGTTGATGCTTACGTCCTGCCCCCCAGTCTCGGGGATGAGTTGTGGAACATCAGTCATCAATTGATTCTCGCTTATAACATGTTGAGTCTAGTGCCACTGAATGAATGTTTGAGACAAGCAGAGATTGAGCGGTTTATTCACGCGTGTCTGATTGTCGATGGCCATATCCGCACTCCGGGGATCCTCGTTTGTTCACTGGCCGTTGATCACGCCGGCTCAAGTTTAAATCATACGTCCGCGCTCTGGGGACTTGGAATCGACATTTGTACTCCGACTCACACTCTGGGAGTTTAGAGTTGATATTTATACTTCGATTCACGCTTTGGGAACTAGAAGTTGATGTTTATACTCCGAATCGCATTCTGGGAGTTCAGAGTTGTTGTTTATACTCCGTTTTGCACTCTGGGAATCCGGAGTTGTTGTTTATACTCCGTTTCGCACTCTGGGAATCCAGAGTTGATGTTTATACTCCGACTCGCACTCTGGGAGTTCGGAGTTTGTTGTTTATACTCCGTTTCGCACTCTGGGAATCCGGAGTTGATGTTTATACTCCGACTCGCGCTCTGGGAGTTCGGAGTTGATGTTTATACTCCGACTCACACTCTGGGAGTTCGGAGTTTGTTGTTTATACTCCGTTTCGCACTCTGGGAATCCGGAGTTGATGTTTATACTCCGACTCGCCCTCTGGGAGTTCGGAGTTTGTTGTTTATGCTCCGTTTCGACTCTGGGAATCCGGAGTTGATGTTTATACTCCGACTCGCGCTCTGGGAGTTCGGAGTTGTATCAGGATCATGGATGGTCGGATCACATCCACCCTGAGTTAACAAGTGAGGTCGTTAGATGGACGGGTCCACCCTCCTCAAACTTGGTTCAGATACGAACGAAGTCGTTAGGCGGACGGATCCACCCTCTTCGTAGACGTATTTTTAATACTCCAGTTCGCACTCTGGGAACCGGGAGTTAAGTGAGGGATTGTCGTGTATCAATCCGTTTTTGACTTTGATGTGATGGCTTGTCCCCGAGCTCGGGTTTCACTTAGCGAGTGACCGGTTGCATCACAGTCACTCTCTATTTGAATAAATTCCACCGTATGGTGAAACTTAGCTCTCCGTGCATAGTGATGATCATATGAAGCATTTCAAGTAAATCACAGCTCTGGCTCGAAGAGATTGCATTTTATTGATGAAATAAGAAAATATGGCAAAGTCAGTTGCCTTATTACAAATTCTAATTTCGAAATGCAGAAACAAATTGCGAAATGGAAAATAAACTAAATGGATAAACATAGCCTGTCATGTGTAGTAGCGGCGAAGACTCTCGCTATTCCAGGCTCTTGGCAAAGTAAGACCGTCAACGGTCGATAATTTGAATGTGCCATCTCCGAGCCTTCGTTCAATAACATACGGTCCTTCCCATGTCGGCTTCATATGCGAAGGAACCAGATAAATTCCTTTTAGGATGAGATCGCCTAGTTCAAAGGTTCGCGGGCGGACCTTGGCGTTGTACAATCGGGCGACTCGACTTCGATGCGCAGCTGCCCATCAAATCAGAATCGTGCGCCAAATCAGGAAAGACAGGAGGAACCCGCTCGTACAGGCGGGAGGTTGGTTATCAATATAATAAGTGGTGGTCCTCACCCAGCAGAACGAAGCTGGAAGGAAATGGAGTCGTATGCCAGTTCTATCAGACATGCGGACTTCGAGTGTTGTAGTAGTTTTGATGAAGGTATTTTACCATAATATTTAATCTAATTAAATTAAATAAATGATCATATCATGTATTAACATGTTTAAACCAATATTCATATTATTCTCAAATCGTCATATATTCATCTTCATATTGGGGCAAAATGGTCATTTTTGTGCATATATTAATTTATGAAAATTTCTACATTATTTTGTAGGAAATTGGCTTCAAATGAAAGAGGGTTTCATGGAAAATATGCATGCACAAATGAATACAAAGGAATGAAGATGGAAACAAATCAAACTCATGATAATGGAGGACCCCACCTACCCACCTATCTTAATGTACAAATTAGAGGCAAATGCACATGCAAATGGCCATTAAATCTTCATGCACATTTAAATGAAGGATTATCTCATGCTAATGATAACTTGATGGCCACACTTCCTAAGGGGTAGTTTGGGTAGTTTCCAAAAAATGGATTAGGGTTTTAAAACATGTATAAATACCCTATATGTTCATGTAACCCTCCTCTCATACTTTAGGCTCTCTCTTCTTTAACCTCTTAGTTTAGGAAAATAAAAGAAAGCTCTCTTTCTCTTTTCATGGCTACTTAGCCATTTTCTTCTTATGTAATTTTTTTATGCAATTTAATTCATGTTCTCTTCTATTACATTCTCTTTTCTTTTCATGTTAGTAGTGTAGATTTACATTTGTGCAATTAGATTAGTTTTTCCTTTACTTTGCTCTCTTTTTCCTTTTCTTTTTATTTCATGTTGCATGCTACATTTGTTGAAATGATAACAAAAATGAGAGGCTAAAACCCTTTAATTTATGGGTAATAAAGCTCTCTAATCATGTAGTTTCAACATAATTTGATGTTTATGCTCTATTTTTGTACTTAATAAAAACGCATGAAGTGTTTAACTTGTTGTTTTTGCTTTGAATTTGATAACTTATATTGTTGACACCAGATAGGCTATGCTTAAACAATCACTAACATAAATTACCTTTTCATCTACATATGATTATGGTAATGAAGTGAATGTTGAAATTAAAATTTGATGGTCCATATTTCTAAACAATAGTTAATAGACCATGCTTAAAATATATTTAACTTTCAACTTTGTTGTCATATTTCATGAGAGTTAAATGTGTATTAGTGGTTGTGTTATAGTTTGATGGTTTATATTGGGCTAATTAATAGCACAAATATACCATACATATGATAAGCACATCAATTAATTACACTAATGATAAGAAAAGAAATATCATAACTTCATTTTGTTGATTTATGTGATCTAGAGAGTGGAAATCGCCTCTAACTTGCCTTCACACTCTCATATTTTTATCACTTTCTTTTTGTTAGTTTCTTACATTTTTAGCTTAACGCTCTCTCTACTTTGGTATAATTTGATTGAATAGATTTTTAAAATCAACAATTCCCTACGGATCGACCCGTACTCGCCACGTACTAACAATTGTACACCGTGCGCTTACGGTTAATTTTATTATAAATTCGTTCGATGGTTTTCTAAACCGATAGAATTTCCGTCGACGAACAGTCTACCTCAAACCAAGGCATTGCTACAAACAAAGGTCTTAATGAATAAATGCATAATTTGTGATACTTGCATAATTTGTGTAATGAGATAGCATGTACATTGACTAGATTAAATGCATAATTTTTGCTACTGTTTGAGCCAGATGCATATAGGTATCAAATCAAGTGGTCTTAATGAATATCACAAACGCATACTTCATAAATTCTTCTTTGTATAAACTAACCATCGTTAATGCTACCAATGTAGTAGAAGCTGCATAGCACTTGAACTTGATTAGTAATTTTTTAATTTTCAGCCCATGCTACAACTCAGAAAATTAAACGACCGTCCTAAATGCTAAAATTGAAATGAACAAACCTTTTATTGAGGGATCGGGTTTTTTTTACCTTAGGTTTTCTATGTATAATATGCTTATCAGTACATGTTCTTCATATTTTGTTCTAACGTCAGTTCATTAACCGTGGTACATTTGATGATTAGCTGAGTTGTTTGTGTAATAAATTCACATCTTCAGCTTTTGATTTACTCATCATCTGCATATTTGCAGCACTGAGAAATGTTGTCCATATGGTAAAATTACCTTTCCACATTTTCCTGAATGCAGTTCTACCATTTCATTATATAAGATTTTAATTTTCAATTTGTAACAGGGATATGTCTAATTATGGTTATACTACATAGCTGTGTGTGAATTGTTGATAACGGTCTCAACTTTTTAACGTACTTTGACTAATGTACACAGGTTTGACCTAAAGGGTAATTTGCTAATCCATATGACAGGGCAACAAGGATAAGGGTAAGGGAAGCAAAATAATAATAATAATAATAAAAATCTTGATGGGTTTGCTGATCCATGCTTCGATTAATGTACATAGGTTGTACCAATAAACTTGGTTGGGAAGTTAAAATACATTACATAGGCGAGAGATCATTGACCACCAGACTAAATCTAATCGCTGTTGGCATATTTTAGTTTTCTAGCTATATTGTTGCTTAATATAGTTTCCAAAGTGTATAATCAATATTGCTAGTAGAACTGCAAGGGTTTCCAAGCAGAATCCATAAAATTTCTAATTTTGAATCAGTTATGCATGGACAGTGTTTTCACGTTGAGCTGATGTAAAAAAAGAAGAAGATTGATTTGGATGTTTTGCAAACAATACCAAAACAATTGGGAAAGGCAAGTCTTGAGAAAAAGAAAGCCAAAGTAGTATCATGCACAGCATGACGCAGTGTTGTGATTACAGATGAAGGCGAAGAATTCTGCTAGGGAAGGAACAAGCATGATCAAGTAAATCCTATTTTTTCATCTTCATGTTTGTCAAAAACACACACATGTATATGTTCACGTAGTATAAATATAAAATATAAAATTATACAACTTGGTTTAGGTAATGCCGTAGACAGGAGCACACCTACACAAGTTCCTCTTGAGTCACATAGTCTAAAAAAATTTCATGTGGCTGGTCTACCTCAAACCAAGGCATTGCTACAAACAAAGGCATTGCCTCTAAACTGAGCATTCATTTCCTCAATTTATAACTGAGGCGTCCATTGACTCAGTTTGTACATCGAAAAAAACTGAGGCATTGCCACACTTTATATTTATATCAAACTGAGGTATTCTTTAGTTTGTGCCTGAGGCATTGCACACTGCCTCGCTTTGTATCCCTAAAAAAAAGAACAAAGGCATGCTTTAGTCAGGTGAGATAAAATACACAAATTTCATTCCATTGATTATGTTTGTCACAAAGTTCATATATTTTCAAGTTTATTTGATGAATTCTAAGAGTATCTTGAATGGCACTCTGATAAAATGTTCCATCTTACCATCAGGATCTGATTTTATTTCCACTACAACAGCCATGGTAATTTAATTATTATATAATAATTGGAATTAATTTGTTGTCCTTTTGTTAAAACCTTTGGTCATTTAATTTGTTGTAGGGAATGATTTCTTGCTTCAAAGAACACCGTGTTCGTCTCCTTGAAACATACAGAAATTATCAATTGGTTCAGTGGAAAGTCGAAAATTCATCTAGAGGGTAATATTTCCAATAAGTTAATATCACAATGTGTATAAATAACCATTCATAATGAAGAAAAGTGAGAAAAAATTGTAATAGAAGCTTTTCTGAATGCTAATATTAACAGCTAGCTCTAATGAATATGCAGGTCAAGGTGGCATAGACATAAACTGGGAGTAATAGCCAGTTCAACATCAATGATGCTTATTTGTTCGGCTCTTACTGTATGGTTTTTCTAGAGATACAAAACCAGAGAGCGAGGCTCATACATACATGTAGATTCTGCACATCCTGAGCAAGAGCTTCAACTTCGGCCATTGTAACATAAACCTGTAAATATGTCCTCACATTTAATCCAATATTACAGCGATGCTGAGTTAAATAGAAGATCTGTAATCTAGTTTAGAAATTAGAATTTTGACACTGGATGCTTATCAAGCAACATAGTAATCATTTATCATAAAAGTTATATATATCAGCAGTTAATGTGTCGGGGCCGTGGTTATATAAGTGTTAGGTTGAGTCGAGTCACTGACAGCAGTGTGTTCATAATCGTGTGGTAGAAGAAGTTCGTTTACTGGATTAGTATTAAACAAGTTTAATTTCTTTCCGGTCTTCATCAAGTTTTGTTGATCCTCCTAGATAATATATGTTATCAAATTATGTGAACTGCTTATATATTTCTCGTATTCATTGCCTTTTATTAGATAACTGTTTATATATTTTTCTATTACTATTATTTTGTAAATGTGACTGAGCTAGTTTATATAAACAACTGCAGCAAAAAAAATTCCCTCTTTTTTGTGACGGTTGCAAGAAAAAACCGTAGCAAAAAGTCACGTTTTTGAAACTACCCAAAAGTCTGTTACTATAGTTATTACGAAGAACCGTAGCATAAAATAAAGTTATTGTGTCGATTGTTTGCGACAACCTACGCAAAAGGCAACACTTTTGAACTCAAATGGCGATTTTTTTGCTACTGTTGTTGTAAAGAACCGTTGCAAAATAACCAACATATTGCGTCAGTTATTTAGGAAAACCGTAGCAAAAAAGAGTTTTTTGTGACGGTTAAACAACCATAGCAACAGATTTATGCCTGTTGTGACGTCTGCATTTGCTACGGTTGCTAAACCGTCGCAACAGGGGTAAAACAACCAACGCAAATGACCTGTTTTGTACTAGTGAGCTCTACACTTATTATTAAAGTGATTAGAGGCTGAAGCTTAATTAGTACTTATAAATATTACTTAAAGTAAAGAAATAATTTTAATAAGTGAATGGTTTATGTAACGACCCGGAATTTTATCACCTTGATTTGTGAATATTTATAAATTTTAAATATTCAAACAGTAGGTTTTATGATTAAAATATAACTCTTTTAAATAATAACAAATGATGGTAAAATAGATTTGTAATGACCTAGGATTTTTCCACTTTGAAGTAGGCTATTTAAATATATTTTATATAATCAATAAATGAATTTTTATTAGCAAATAAACCTATTTTAATTATTTAATAATGATGCTAAAATAATTTTCAAAATTTGTTTACCAATATACATAGTTCAAATAAAAATAGAAAATATGACCGAAGAACGTTTTCCGAAATTTTGACTTTTCGACACCCGAAAGTCGTCGGGAACGTTGTGCACACTTGGTGCAACATGCACACATTTATATATGTTAGGATTAGTATTAATTAAGCATACTTCTGTATATTAACTTAAATATATTTATACATAAGCTTGGATGTGACAAATTATGTTATAAAAAGCATATATATACATATAAACACACTTATATATATACAAATCATATGCTATACCTTAAGTACCGTACAACATGGCCTAGGGGGAGGGGGTAACGTATACAAGAGAGAGAGAGAGAGAGAGAGAGAGAGAGAGAGAGAGAGAAGGGAGGTACGGAGTGCATTCATGTGTATATATTTAATTATAAGCACTTTATATTTTAAAAATATTTTCCTAAGCCTATAAATACTCCTTTCATTTCATAATTTTCATTTTACATATATATCCTCTTCTCCACTTTCAGATTCCTAAAAGCTTGAAAATATATATCCATGGCTTCTCTTCATAAATTTTAGAGTAATAAAAATCGCTTCTTTTTACTCAAAATCTCCTCTTTAGTCCACCAAACCACTTTTACATACACCACAACACCTTTCTTCCAAAGTACAAGTCCACACCCTCCATAAACATCCATGGTCGAGCCCAAACACATGCATGGCCGAGCTCATATAGCCTTCCAAGGGTCCACTTCTTCACTTTGTTGAGCTAGGAGCAAGTGAGCTAGGTTGAGAGCAAGTTTAGTTTGATTTAGTGAAAGTTTGGTGAGTAAAGTTCATGTTTTAAAACTCAAGTTACTAACTTTTTTAAAGTTGTGAAATTTATGAGTTAAAATGTTGTTTAAGTATGTGGTAATATTATATATTGTGTATGCATGCATATATGTTGATTTGGTGTTGCTTGCTTATGCTAAAGTTTGAGTAGGTGATAAAGATTATACCTTGAATACTAGAAAAGTTGGTTAGTATTTGTAAAGTAATATTCTTGCTAATGATTGTGCCATAATGTTATGATGTGGTACTGTGATTGAATGTTGTATGTGGGTTCATGACACAAAGGTAGCGATTCGCAAACCAAAAGCGACGTAGAAATCCGCTTTTGTCGAAAGGTTGAATTTTGTTTCAAAATGAAAAGTTTTCAAGTTTAAAACTTTGATTTTGGTTTCAAAAGTTTATTTTCATGTTTTAGAGAAAATAAGAGTTCGAAGTTAAAGTTTTAGAAGTTAGAAAATTAAAATTTCAAGTTTTGAAAATTACGGGTCCGTATAGCGACGCGCAGTTCATTAAAAACGAACTAATTTTTTTCTAGATCTTAAATATTTACACTTATAAATCTTTTAGAAAATATTTTCTAACTTTAATTTAGTAATTAGAGAACAATTATTTAATTAATTATTTATTTAATGATTAATTAATTAATTAAGGTAATTAGTACATAAGCATTTGTTAATAATGGTATTTATACTTAAATGTTAATCAATGAAGTTAATCATGATTTGCTACTTAATTAAAATTAATTATTATTTAATTTTTAATTAAGGATTAATTAATTATTGCTTAATTATTTATTTAAGATGATTATTAATTAATATTATTTTAAAAGGGGTTTTATTTAATTATCTATGATTAAAGTTAATTATGTTTTAATAAGGTTTAATTAAGGATTAATTACCTCTAATTAGATTTTAATTACTAATTAACAAGGATTTGATTCTCATTTATAAGGGTTTTAATTTATTTTAAAATCACTTTGAGTTTAAGTAATCAGTTTTGTTTTAAACTATTTTCTTTTCAAATTTGTTTTAAATCAAGGGATTTCTGTATGTTTACCTTTATGTAACCCCATATGATTAGGAAAACTAAATGACATGCATTAGCAGAATAAAACACCATTCTGCTTAACTTGAACATTTACATAAGTTGATTGATTGTTACATGTTGATCCCTTATATACCTGTTGATATGTGATTCCATGTTAAACTGGATAAGTAAAATCAAATTAAAAGCACAATTATGGTCATTAAGCCTTCGTTTGATTTTATAAGGATAAATATTTCATTTTGTTTTTGTAATGATTTCAAAGTTATTTTTAACAAGATATTTAAAGGATGAGTTGGCAAAGGTTTTATTAAAGATGTTTTAACTAAGGGAAATGGTTTTCAATGTTATAAAAAGTAGTTTACAAAGAGTTTTCTAAATGATTTGTATGTTTAAAAAAAGAAGCTTTTTATAAAGAATTTTATAAAGGAATTTGGAATTTATAAGGTGTTTTGGGTAAATGGATTTGAGTTTTTAAGCAAGAAGATTTCATAAATAAGGGAGATTTATAAAATGGATTAGTTATTAAAGGAAGCTAATTTGATTAAGGTTAGTTAGGAAGTTGTTTAAACAAGAAAAGATTATAACAAAGTTTTATAAATGATTTTTGGGTATTTATAAAAGAAGTTTTAGAAAATGATTTGGATATTTATAAAGGGAGTTTATAAAAAGGTTTGGGTATTTATAAGAATTTATATTAAAAGTTTAGATATTTATAAAAGCAATTATTATAAATGATTTTGAATATTTATAAAAGGGTTTTATAAATGAATTTAGAAGTTTGGAAAGTACTCTGAAATGGATTTGGATTTCAAGTAAAAGAGATTTCATGAATGAAATAGATTTGATTAAAAAGGATTTATCGAAAGAAGTATAAAAAGAATTTGAGATCTAGTTTTCTCTAAACTGGCCTTTTAAAAATGGGGTATGGAACATCCGCTCCACACTTAATATCGAGGGAATAGTGTTTAGGGTTGTCCTTACCTCCAATTTAAACAACATTTTTTTAATCCTTTTTAACATGATTTGGAAGTAAGAAGTTAGTCGCGAATGTTTTGTGAGTATACTTATGTCAGAGAGATAAGTATATGAATGTTTTAAACAAACATTTTGAAAAGAGATTTATTAAATAAAGATTTATTTTGAGGCTTAGTGGTTGCTATGGATAAATAAATCTCAAATGGAATTGGTTGTTGCTTATTTATTTGATAGTTAAATAACCGACTATCAAATATGGACCCAAAACGTAACTCTGGAAATATCTAGGAGAAACACATGAGTTATATGGCGTCGTCATCTCCGATGATGTTGTACTGTATGTATAAATCTCGTTTCATTCTCCTAGGACAAATTATAAGGAAATCCATCCACTAACGGTTAGGTGGTGATCTCTGCTCTTATCTTTGACTGTTTATTTCCTAAAGAACTGTGGTTGAGTTTACTGGAAACTGTCGAATGTTGTTTCGAAGAGACTGGGATCGGATATGTTACTCGAAAACCACTTTGATCCAACTCTACCATTTCAAAGTAAAGACATATCAAAGATGATGAAATTAAAGATGGAGCTCTTTGAAGTGCAAGGGCTGCTTGCTACTAATCTCGAGGATGATTCCAAAATAGATGTAGTAGAAGTAATGCCTTCGGTTTATCCATCTTTTGGACAACTTGTATGGATGAATGCTGGCATTGCATTATTGCCTAGAGGGCAGTGTAAGCATTCCAAGTGGGAAGTGCTATATAAAGGTAAAACGTAGCCTCAAGCCTCATCAACCGGGAAATGACACAAATTGGGCATGCAGCAGGGCCAAGTTGGTCGCTTCCATCAGGGTATGGTCATTCCCAAATCTTGATCGAATACCATATACTCATGTATGCTTTGGGGCCAAGTAGGGTGATCGTATTCAGTACTGCTAGTCAAGTGGTAAGCCAGTCCTATATGGCAGGGGTACAAGATGTTCTTGTCAAACCTCGGTGCATTTTATCTAGAGATGTACCATCAGAATGTAGTTCCTTATCTTGTCATAGTATGGAATCCAATCTTCAATATGTACCTTTACGACTTTGATTGTATAACCTAGTATGCTGGAATTTAATTAATGTAACAATTTTAGCTATGATTACTAAGTTATTGTACTCTAGACACTATTATAATATCAATGAATTTTCTATAGAAAGTGTTTTGGTTATCGTAAGGTAAAAATCCGTCCGTGTTTACGTGCAGCATAGTCTTACGAGATACCATTGATCTTAAAAGGGTTTTAAACATAATAATTCAGTTGTTAGTCTACTTACACCAGACCCATGTCTGAACCAGAGTTTTATTTTCTTTTCCTAAAACTCTTGGGTGCTCAAATTTTTATTGGCAGCCAAATAGTTCAGGTTTCCACGGATGCATTTTTGAGGAGCTTGGAGTAGGAGGCTTCATCGATAGCTTGTTATTACCTTGTTTTACCGTTGTATTATATGTATATGGTATTCCTTAGGTAGGGACAGGCTGTTATAACTATCCTAGGGTATAATTTGTATTAGTATGACTTTGATGTAACATTTTGAAATGATTTTGTAATATATTATGTTGAGTAATATATGTTTTTCCGTTGCTTTCTGATATTCTATGCTGTTTAGTTTCTTCTGTTCTATCTTTCTTTCTTTCACCCCTACTGACCTGTCTTTCGGATGACTAAATGATCGGAACACGAATACCAATAATGTATTAAGTGTCATCTTTGGTAGTAGAAAGGCGGATCATTACATTTGGTATCAGAGCTTAGATTGAGCGAACACCTAGGCTCTAGTGGGGTAAACTCATTATAGATAGGGTTAGTAGTGCCCTAGAATGAGGCTAAGTGTAATATATATATGAGTGCATATTTGTTAGTGAATAAAAATGTTTTATATTATGTTGTTTGACCTGTTGAGTGGTTTAAGAATTCTAGTCGATGCGCCTGATCAACGTTATCGATAAGGATTTCCTAAGCACTTGAACAAGTTAAATCGACATAATATTGTTTTAAATTAGGTAAATGAAATAATTTTACGTTGGAATATATTTTCTATATATAAAAAGGGATGATTGTCAAAATCTATGTAGTTATCTATGAGGAGAGTGGGTTAGGAGTTAATAATATTTAAATTATTAACATTTAGGGTTTAACTAGTCATGCTCATCCAGTTTTAAACATTGACTATCGTCAGATTTAATGGTAGATTTCCTTTTCAATCATGAGTTGGGTAGATAGAATTTGTAGGAACATTGAATCGAACACCTTGTGAATTAAGTTTCACGATTTGACTATAAGGCATTCGACGATATGTAGGGTTAAAAATTAAATTTTAATAAAGGTGTTTATTAAAATAAAATCTTCAGGTAGTTTTATAAGATGAATTATGATAGATGATTTTACAAATTAGAACTATTAAATGTGTTTCAAAAATGAAAAGGATTTTGAGAATGTTAGATCCCGGTGGCTTTGATAAATTCTAATTAATTTTGGAAAATAGTAGTAATCTTTCTTAAAGATATTTTAACACATAGATATTTTAAAATAAACTCTGAGATCAAGATTTTCTTTGGACGGTTCGGGAATAAGTCTTGATCTATTTTGTGATGATTAAAGTAATATTTTAAGTGACTATCGAATGTTTTCTTAGGCAGATAAGATAGTGCACTTGGTAAATTATTCTCTTTGTCATTGTACAAATCGAAACAAGTTCAAATCCGAATGAATCCAAAGCAAGTGGATGATTTTTTTTAAAACTATTTGTCTATAAATAGTATTGTTTCGAGAAGAAATTTGGAAAAGAAGAAATATTTTTTTATTAACTACTCCGAGTGTCTTGAAAATGACTAAAAATTGGTAAGAGATGTGTTCGGATGGCATAAACTTCTCTTGAGTATTGCCCTTCTTAGTAAAGGGGTATATGATACTATTTGGTAGCACCCAGTTCATTGGCATCATTTTGGAGTTACTCGGGCTATGTATGTTTTCAAAAGGTTTTTGAGATAAAACGGTGTATTGTGTTCTTGGATCCCTTAAAGGAAGAGTTTTCAAAATAAAAAGATATTTTTTGTAAAAAGGTGGATAAATAAATGAAGTTTTAATTAGGTTAAATTTAATAAGGAGATTTAATAAACTTTATTTATTTAAACTGTGTCTTTTGATTTTAACATCTAGGATGTGAAGAATTATTTGATGATATTAGGCCCGCTAATAGACATTTTTACCTTAGTAGTGTCTAAGAAAAAGTAGAATATAGGATGGAGTTTGGATACCAGCATCTTACTCCTCTTAGCTACTTGCCAGACCAATTAGAGTAAAGAGGTTGATTTGGTCAACTTAGTTTCAAGACTCAAATTATTTTTGTCCTGCATCTAATAGTTAAAATTAAATAGAATTAAAAATCAGATGTTTGTATATACTCCTAGGAGGTAGAAAAGTATTATATAAGTTAATAATTTAAAATTTGATTCTTATGAAGCATAATGGGAGGGTAGAAAGTAGTTAGATAGTAAGAGTCGTTAGATTAGTACGTAGATTGTATGAAGATCATTTCTCCTTTTACATAGTTCTCGATCCCAGATTTGAGTATATGACTAGAGGTGTTTTACACCATTCCAAATAAGGATTTATCACTCGATTTTTGATGGCTAACGTAGGTAAGGGTTCTTACGTGGAAACAAAAATTATCTATCATAGTTTTTGCCTATGCAAGGAGAATAGAGGTTTTAATTAAGAGGCCTGATCAAAGTCCACGCTAGGAAGTTAGGTGAGCGATACTAGTTCGAAAGTTAAGTTATGTGTTCGAGTGAATGATCAAATCAGATTTTACACAGGAATGATCTATGTACATCATACGTACTGATGAATAGTTTAAGTGTTTCTGGGAATTAGGGTTTTGTACAATTTCGGGGACGAAATTCTTTTAAAGGGGAAAGAGTGTAATGATACGGAATTTTACCGCCTTGATTTGCGAACATTTATAAATTTTAAATATTCAAATAATAGGTTTTATAATTAAAATATAACTCTTTTAAATAATAACAAATAAAGGTAAAATAGTTTTGTAATGATCCAGGATTTTGCCACTTTGAAATAGGCTATTTCAATATATTTTATATAATCAATAAATGGATTTTTATTAGAAAATAAACCTATTTTAATTATTTAATAATGATGATAAAATATTTTTCAATTTTTTTTAACAATATAGATA
This sequence comes from Allium fistulosum, assembly GCA_030737815.1. Classification (NCBI taxonomy): domain Eukaryota; kingdom Viridiplantae; phylum Streptophyta; class Magnoliopsida; order Asparagales; family Amaryllidaceae; genus Allium; species Allium fistulosum. Next base: position 1,082,327,803 of record CM060902.1, read on the forward strand.
GTTCAAATGAAAATAGAAAATATGAACGAAGTGTGTTTTCCGAAATTTCGGCTTTTCGACACCCGAAAGTTGTCGAGAACATTGTGCACACTTGGTGCAACATGCACACATTTATATATGTTAGGATTAGTATTAATTAAGCATACTTCTGTATATTAACTTATATGTATATACCTAAGCTTGGATGTGACAAATTATGTTGTAAAAGGCATATATATACATATAAACACACACACACATATATATACACATATATATACACACACATACACAAATCCTATGCCATACCTTAAGTACCCTACCACATAGCCTAGGGGGAGGGGGTAACGTGTACAAGAGAGAGGGGAGGTATGGAGTGCATGCATGTGTATATATTTAATTATAAGCACTTTATATTTTAAAAATATTTTCCTAAGCCTATAAATACTCCTTCCATTTCATAATTTTCATTTTACAATCCTCTTCTCCACTTTCAAATTCCTAAAAGCATGAAAATATATATCCATGGCTTCTCTTCATAAATTTTAAAGTAAGAAAAATCACTTCTTTTTACTCAAAATCCGCTCTTTAGTCCACTAAACTACTTTTACATACACTACAACACATTTCTCCCAAAATACCAGTCCATACCCTCCAAAAACATCCATGGCCGAGCCCATTTAGCCTTCCAAGGGTCCATGTCTTCACTTTGTTGAGTTAGGAGCAAGTGAGATAGGTCGAGAGTAAAGTTCATGTTTTAAAACTCAAGTTACAAACTTTTTTGAAGTTGTAAATTTACGAGTTAAAATGTTGTTTAAGAATGTGGTAATGTTATGTTGTGTATGCATGCATATATGTTGATTTGGTGTTGCTTGCTTATGCCAAAGTTTGAGTAGGCAATAAAGATTATACCTTGGATGTTGGAAAAGTTGGTTAGTATTTCTGAAGTAGTATTCTTGCTTATGATTGTGCTACAATGTTATGATGTGGTATTATGATTGAATGTTGTATGTGGGTTTATGACACAAAGGTAGTGATTCGCAAACCAAAAGCGACGTAGAAATCCGCTTTTGTCAAAAAGTTGATTTTTGTTTCAAAATGAAAAGTTTTCAAGTTTAAAAGTTTGATTTTGGTTTCAAAAGTTTATTTTCATGTTTTAAAGAAGGCAGGAGTTCGAAGTTGAAGTTTTAAAAGTTAGAAAATCAAAATCTCAAGTTTTGAAAATTAGGGGTCTATATAGCGATAGTCTTTATACGCGCAGTTTGTGAAAAACGAACTAATTTTTCTAAACCTTAAGTGTTTACAGTTAGAAATATTTTAGAAAATGTTTTCTAACTTTAATTTAGTAATTAGAGTTATTTAATTATTTAATTATTTAATGATTAATTAATTAATTAATAAAGGTAATTAATGCTTAATCAATGTTAATAATGATATGTATACTTAAAATTTAACCAATTAAGTTAATCATGATTTGCAACTTAATTAAAATTAATTATTACTTAATTTTTAATTAAGGATTAATTAATTATTAGGGGAAATTAATTTAAAGGACAAAAATTTGTATATTTTTAGCCTCAAGGACATGACCTCAATATTTTAACCATAAGGACAAACATTCTCCTAAAAATTATTCATAAGGACAAACATTCTTCCAAAATTATTCATAAGGACAAACATTCTTTCAAAACTGCTACTAAACTAAAAACCGACACCTAAAAACTGCTACTGATAACTACAAACTGATACTTAAAAATTGCTATCAATAACTAAAAACTGATACCTAAAGAAAGTTGTCATTTAGGCTAAAATACTGAAGGTCTGTCCTTGAGGCTAAAACGCTGATAAATTTTGTCCTTGACAATAATTTCCTGTTAATTATTACTTAATTATTTATTTAAGATGATTATTAATTAATTATTCTTTTAAAAAGGGGTTTTATTTAATTAATCTTTATTTAAATTTAATTATGTTTTATTAAGGTTTAATTAAGGATTAATTACCTTTAATTTATTTTAAAATCGCTTTATTTTAATTAGAGTTTAATTAATATTTAACAAGGATTTGATTCTCATTTACAAGGGTTTTAATTTATTTTAAAATCGCTTTGAGTTTAAGTAATCAGTTTTGTTTTAAATTGTTTTCTTTTCAAATTTATTTTAATTCAAGGGATTTCTGTGTCACTTACCTTTAAGTAACCCAATATGATTAGGAAAACTAAATAACATCTATTAGCAGAACAAAACACCATTCTGCTTAACTTGGACATTTACATAAGTTGATTGATTGTTGCGCGTTGATCTCTTATATACCTGTTGATATGTGATGCCATGTTAAACTGGATAAGAAAAATCAAATTAAAAGCACCATTATGGTTATTATGCCTCCGTTTGATTTTTTAAGGATAAATATTACATTTTCTTTTTGAAATGGTTTCAATGTTATTTTCAGCAAGATATTTAAAGGATGAGTTGGCAAATGGTTTTATTAAAGATGTTTTAACTAATGGAAATGGTTTCCAATATTATAAAAAGAAGTTTACAAAGGGTTTTCTAAATGATTTGTATGTTTATAAAAAGAAGTTTTTTATAAAGAATTTTATAATGGAATTTGGAATTTATAAGGTGTTTTGGGTAAATGGATTTGAGTTTTTAAGCAAAGAAGATTTCATAAATAAGGGAGATTTATAAAATGGATTGCTTATTAAATAAAGCTAATTTGATTAAGGTTATTTAGGAAGTTGTTTAAAAAAGAAAAGTTTATAAAGAAGTTTTATAAATGATTTTGGGGTATTTATAAAGAAGTTTTGGAAAATGATTTGGATATTCATAAAGGGAGATTATAAACTGCTTTGGATATTTATAAGAATTTATATAAAAAGTTTGGATATTTATAAAAGCAATGTTATAAATGATTTTGAATATTTATAAAAGGATCTATAAATGAATTTGAACATTTATAAAGTATTCTGAAATGGATTTGGATTTCAAGTAAAAGAGATTTCATAAATGAAATAGATTTGATTAAAAAGGTTTATTGAAAGAAGTTTAAAAAGAATTTGAGATCTAGGTTTCTCTAAACTGACCTTTTAAAAATCGAGTATGGAACATTCGTTCCACACTTAACACCGAGGGAATAGTGTTTAGGGTTGTCCTTACCTATAATTTAAACAACATTTGTTTAATCCTTTTTAATATTATTTTGAAGTAAGAAGTTATTCACAAATGTTTTGTGAGTATACTTATGTTAGGGATATAAGTATATGAATGTTTTAGACAAACGTTTTGAAAAGAGATTTATTAAATAAAGATTTGTTTTGAGGCTTAGTGGTTGCTATGGATAAATAAATCTCAGATGGAATTGGATGTTGTTTGTTTATTTTATAGTTAAATAATCGACTACCACATATGGACCCACATGTAACTCTGGAAATATCTAGGAGAAACACGTGAGTTATATGGCACAATCATCTCTAATGATGTTGTGCTATGTGTATAAATCTTGTTTCATTCTCCTAGGACAAATGATAAGGAAATCCGTCCACTAACGGTTAGAAGGTGAGCTCCGCTATTATCTTCGACTGTTTATTTCCTAAAGAACCGGGGTTGAGTTTATCAAAAACTATCAAATGTTTTTTCGAAGAGACCGGGATCAGATATGTTATCCGAAAACTACTTCGATCCAACTCAAGCGTTTCGAAGTAAAGACATCTCAAAGATGATGAAATTAAAGGTGGAGCTCTTTGAATTGCAAGGGCTGCTTGCTACTAATCCTAAGGATGATTACAAAATGGATGTAGTAGAAGTAGTGCCTTCGGTTGTCCATCTCCTGGACAACTTGTATGGATGAATGCTGGCATTACATTATTGCCTGGAGGGCAGTGTTAGCATTCCAGTATGGAATCCAATCTCCAATACGTGTTTTTACGGTTTTGATTGTAGAACCTAGTATGCTGGAATTTAATTAATGTAACAATTTCGACAATAATTAATAAGTATTTGTACTTTAGACACTATTATAATATCAGTGGATTTTCTATCGAAAGTGTTTTGGTTATCATAAGGTAAAAACCTGTCCGTGTTTATATGCGGCATGGTCTTATGAGATACCATTGATTTTAAAAGGGTTTTGGACATAATAATTCAATTGTTTGAGTTTACTCACACCAGACCCATATCTGACCCAGAGTTTTATTTATTTTTCCTAAAACTCTTGGGTGCTCAAATATTTATGGGAAGCCATGTAGTTCAGGTTTCACGGATGCATTTTGGAGGAGCTTGGAGCAGGAGGCTTCATCGATAGCTAGTTATTACCTTGTTTTTCCACTATATTATATGTATATGGTATCCATTATGTAGGGACAGATGGTTATAACTGTTCTAGGGTAGAATTTGTATTAGTATGGCTCTGATGTAACATTTTAAAATGATTTTGTAATATATTATGTTGAGTAATATATATTATTCCATTGCGCTGTGAGATTCTGTGTTGTTTAGTTTCTTTTATTCTATCTTTCTTTCTTTCACCCTTAATGATCTGTCTTTCGGATGACTAAATGATCAGCACGTGAATACCGAGAATGTATTAAGTGTCATCTTTGGTAGTAAGAAAGGCGGATCGTTATAGTTTGTTTATAAATATTATTATTTAAAGGAAATTTTTTATAAATAAGTGGGATATTTTATAAAATAGTATGAGATTTTATATAAAATAGTGTACATGAGATATTTTATAAAAGAGTATGATATTTTATAAAATAATATGGAGAAGATATTTTAGAAAAATGGTTATAAGGTTTTATAAAATATTTATGAAATGAATATTTAATTTTAAATAAATAAATTAAGTGTTATAAAGGCTTAAATTGATTTACAAGTTTGTAATGTATTTTGTAAAATACTATGAGATTTTATAAAATAGTATGAAAAGATATTTACTTTATTGAAAAGATTTAGTAAACAAAAGTAAGACTTGATTTAGTAATAATTGAATTACTTGCTCGAATATACGTGTACGTATATGTGCATGAGCGGATATACGTATACGTGTAATTGAAGAAGTATAATAATCAAGGTAATTCTTGTTTTGCAATCAGAACTATTGAATATAGTTGTCTGTATATTCATATATATGTATGTATGTATGTATGTATGTATGTCTGTGCATGTATGTGAATATCCATATTTGTATATAACCACGTGGCGAACATTTCATATAGCCATAGCGACAATCATGTGCGCTAAGCTGCATGAGAAGTTACCAGGTCGAGCAAGCGCTCTGGTGGAGCCCAAACACGATTTGTACAGTTTTGTTGTGTTTATGTGTATATGTGTGCATTGGTGTGCACAAATAGGTGCATTGACACACATGTGAGCAACATATAAGGCAAGAATGTCAGCTATGTATGTTTTGGCATAGTAGAGGAAGCCGCATCACTAGATTCGTCGTTGAACTCTACACGTTCAAAGAGTGGAATTTATGTCGAAATCGATTTTCATATATGTAAGAGACCACTTCCAAAGCATCAACTAATAGGCTTCGAGAGAAGTCCGATGTGGTGAAGGCAGGCTGAATGAGCTAGGCGGCTCATTAGTCAAAGCGTCGAATGAAACGGATTTCGAATCGGTGATCGGGTAGTGTGGTTTATACATGCCCTAAGCTTTGGTTTATACATACCCCAGGCTTTACTGCCCAGGCTACCATTGATCCACCGATGGCTTACCACCGGTGCAGTGGTTGTGTACAGATCTAGGCAGTAAGAGGAAGGTTCAATTTAACGGGGGCTCCTCCCTGGTTCTAGACTCGAGTCGATGCAAGGCTTCTGCATGACTTCGGAGGAGACTTTGGGCTACTTGGGAAGTTGGGCGTATGGCGACACTCTAGATTCGGATACTTATATAAGTTATGTTTATATGATCAATATAGATCCACAACAATTGGACATGGAATTGGTATAATGGTTGGTTGAACGAAGTAAGTTCGTACCCCTTAGCCTGAACCTTGAGGTATATATATCTTGATGAATGGTGTTGGTCTTATATTAGTAACCGTACTGGCCTTATATTAGTGTATGTACCTTGTATTGACCTTATATTAATGACCGTACCAAGTATTGGCCTTATATTAGTGAACACACATTGTATTGGCCTTATATTTGTAGCCATGCATATTATTGGCCTTATAGTAGATGCCAGATGTATAGATAGACAATGATGAGATATCGGTCTTCGTTTTTGATAGGAATATTTGATTACGTGACATTACATTATATATATATCTGTGTGTGTGTACGTCATCAATGTTCCTTTGTGGTCCCAATGGTATAGCCTGTCGATCTCTATGAAAGAGATATTATGCGAATTTGTTAAGAAATCCATGATGACTAGGAGCGGTAGATGATGACAATCATCTACAAGTGAATCGTATATCCCCAAAACTCGACGCAGAGGGTACGGTGAGATCGATGTATGTTTTAAGTGTATAGAATAGGTCATATATCACTAAATCTTAATGTAGAGTGTACGGTGAGATCTATATGGGATCCATCACTGAGGATGTGGCTCGGGGCCTAAGGTACATTTAGGCACTTTCTTTACTTATTTTCGACCCTCAACAAGAATTATTGGATCACGATAATTTGAATCATAGATAAATGTCCAATGTGGACTCAGGTTTCAGATATCTAGAGTAGGTCATATATCACTGAAGCTCAATATATGGTACGATGAGATCTATACAAGACCCATCACTGAGGATGTGGCTCAATGTCTAAGGTACATTTGGTTATCGACTCTATTTATCATTAAGCACAAGTCTACCATAGACTCCAGTCATCAGCAATGTTGAGTATCAATTTGTTCTCTGTCTATTGCTTATCATTATATTATGTCATATTAGTTGGTTGATAATATTGTTATGTATTCTAAGATATGCTTGTATTGTGATATTTATATTGTCCCTACATTGGTATATTGGGTTACCTTATCATGGTATAGTGTTATGTGTTAGTCACGTTATATTAGTTGTGTTGATTAGTTGATTACCGAAGAAGAGCGGGTTATGGTATGATTCCTTACTTTTGTGATGAGTTTACTTTACTTGTTTATGGGCAGTCCGGATTATCCTTAAGCCATGTTTGTGGAGAGGATCGGATGTACCTTAGTAGTTCCAGCTCCATTTGTATAGTTTTTATATAGTACTTTGAGATAGTTCCCCTTACACCAGACTTTATGTTTGACCCGCATTTTGTCTTTGTCTGTTTGTGTCATGACAACTCTCGGGTACTCGATTGAGTAGTTTGGGAGTTAAGTGCTTTTGGAGATACGCTATCGGAGTAGTGCAATTGAAGCTTTGGAGGCGAAGATGACATTTGAATACACACACACACACACACACATATATATATATATATATATATATGTGTGTGTGTGTGTGTGTGTGTGTGTGTTTGTGTGCACACGCGCGCTTAACATTATAGTAGTACATGGCAGATATGTTATTTGTGTATGAGACTTGTTGTATCAGATATTCTATTTTGACTTTCTATATTGATATTTATGTATCAGTTACTTCCACCCATTAAGTCTCTTATATATTGTTCATTATTCATATTCATTTATATTCAGTATATTATATGTTATCATTCCGCTATGAGATTATATCGTTATGCCGTATAATATCTGCTTTTAATTTTACCTTGATAACCTATCTTTTGTGGTATTCGGAAGTCAAGCATTGATGTGAGACCTTGGTTTTGGGTATTATGAAGGATGGGTTGTTACACTAACTAGAGTTAGGTCAGTTGTTTGTGGAATGCCAAGCTGCGCATCACACATAAGATATAGTAATTAAACAAAAAAGAGTGCATGAGCAAACAAAGATGGTATTATTGAACAATATAACATTATACAATACACATACACACTATCATAATTACCTATGGCTATATTTTTAAATCATAATAAATGAGGATGCCCCAAAGGAAGTAGTTCATCCCCAAAAGAAGGCCCTCACTTCTGTTGTACAAAATCATAAAGCCCTTCCCTTTCATGGATAACTTGTGTAATTTTTAACAAGAGCCCTTAAGATTCGCTCTTTAGTTGTGCATTGGTCTTTTCCAGTTCAGTTTCCCTCCTATGTATGAAAGCACTTCTTCTTGATAATCTCTCTGCAACTTGTTTCTCTAACTTTTGAAATATCCCTTTAAATATTGAAGTAGACTATCTCCTTTGAATGGTTCTAATAAAAGAGATTTATCAACATTAACCATTCCTACCAAAAGTAAAAGAGTATTTTTTCAAACACAATGTTTCACCCAATAAAAACATCAATAACTAGTAATTATAATAAAGGGCAATAGCAAAACTAAGGTCAAACATATAATATCCAATTTCATTCATTAATTATAAGGGTATTCAAAAAAAGCAACCACGACAACGGGAAAAGATTTGATAATATCCAAAATATTTTTACAAGCTTCATGAAACCTAGGAAACAACTAAAAAATAGAGCTAAGCTTCCAAGAGTTACTTTATTAAAATGAAGGGCCTCCATGATCGGATCATGATCAAAAAGAGAGGTATCCTCAGAAGTTGAACTATTTGATAACTCCTATATAGAGGCTGAAGGTGAAGCAACAGATCCACTGCGTGACTTAACCTACGAGGCGCGGCGATGTCTTTGAGCAGATTTAAAAAGTGTGGGATAGTGTAAGAACTCTATACTCACTTCTGCATCAGGATTGTCGAGGCGTTCTATGAAAAATTATCTCTTGACCTACGCATAAATTTGATAAATAACATTAAAAGTAGTGGATTCAGCATCTTCCATTATTTTAGATAGTTTCTTTTCCAGCCTTTTCACTCCCCGAGTCACCTCTAAATTTTTCTCTTTTATTTTCATAAGTGCATTTTCTGCCTTCGTAGTATGTGACTCCATTTCTTTGAATTTCTCGTTGAGCTCCTATAACTGTTTCTTATAGTCAACCTCTCTTTGGCTTCTAATCTCAATGTCAAGTGCAAAAGTGTTCAAATTTCCCTTCATCTTCTAAACTTTAGCCTGTGCACTAATCAATGCAAGCTCTAAAGTTTCCTCTCGACGATGTAACTGCATGGCCAAAGCGTATCCCTGTAAAGATTTTAACAAAAAATGTACGTAAAACACATATACAAAACTTCATAATAATTTCAATAATTCTAATCAAAGTAGTACATAGGACAGCTTTTGTGGACACACTGGAAAACCTCTACAGTAGGTGGTCCTAAAGCTAGGAGAAGCATTGGAGTCAGAGAAGCAAAAGTGAGAACTAACACATTATCAATCATGAGATGACCCATTTGCTCAACTAAGGTGAAAACAACACCATCTTCTAAGAGAGGTAGAAAGCGATGGGAAGTTGGAAGCATAGTGAGAGGAGGCATATATATTACAGTAGCAGTGGAAGAAGACACGAGAGGAGGGGAGGAGGAAGATTAAATCTAGGTAATCCACTCCCACTATCCAATACAATAAGATCATCCCTTTTCCTCTTATGTTTGTCGCCGGTCTTCTTTAGCTAAAAAGCTTCAAGTACTTAGACATCATACCTATACAGTTTAAATACCAACGCATATAAGGACTCAAATGACAACAAATGATAAACAATTAAATAAGATCGACCATCATTCGAACATATATGAAAATATGCATGTCTCACAACATATGCGCAATAATATGCTCACATAACAAATAAGTATACCGTATTAAAAGTTTATATGGATCGATAATATAGTTAAACTACGACTAGCAAGTGCGGAATTATAAATAATAGTAAATGGCAGTAATAAAAATGACACCAGGGATTTTTATACTGGTTCGAACTTCTCGTTCTACGTCCAGTCCCAGACTCCTTCTGGAATTTCTCTAACAACCCTCACTTAACCCGGAGGAACAGGTATTACACCGCCTGAGCAACCGAACAGGACTTTTCCGCCTAAGCAACCGAATAGGACTTCAAATACAATTTGGTAAATTGTTTCTTGACTTGTGTGTTCTTTGAATAACACGAATATAGTCAATGTAGTACACCCTTCCTATAATCTTCTTGATATGATGATTTGAATGTGCAAAAGATAGGAAGTAGAGATTGAAAATCGCTTGTGATTATGATAATACAAAGCAAGTATAGATAGAAAGAATTGGTGTTTTAAAATAGTGGATTTTCATCTCTATTTATAGTATTGAATAGTCTTAATTTAATAGTTGCAACTATTAGAAGAAGTGCAACTCTTGGTGAAGAAGACAACTCTTCAGAATTTGATATTTCATGAAGAGATGCTTCAGTTCGTCAAGTTCAGATGTTTGAGAGAAAAGTGACAGATGTCTGAATAAATTTTGAAATTCAAAAAATAGAAGAAAGAAAAAAACAGTCATTTCAGACGTCTGTCTTTTAATTCAGACGTCTGTCTAGGATGACAGACGTCTGTTATTAAATTGACAGACGTCTATTTCATATAAAAATAGAAGTACTTTATACAGAGGATTCAGACGTCTGTTATTTTTTTTCTTTAGACGTCTGACATTGATGTCAGACGTCTGAATTAAGATACAGACGTCTAAATCTGTACTGTTTTGTTCCTTCCTTTGTTTTAGCACTTTTGAACTTGAGATATTATATAATTTTGAAAATACCTTTTTATATCTTTAAATAATTAAAGATATTTATTTATTTTAAAACATGATTTTCAAAAATATATTTGTGTGTGTGTGTTTTATCATCATGTCAGAGATTTTACAAAAATATCTACCTCAGAAATAATAAAATTTGAGAACTTAATCTTGTTGATGATATGATAATAGCTTCTCTTGTAGATTCCTGCAAGAATACTTGACATTATAGTATATAGGTTGAAATATATAGTTGTCGCATTAAAATCGAAGAAGGCAGGTTCCAACATTCTCCCCCTTTTTGATGATGACAATTATATAATTCAACGGTTAGTATAACCATACCTTTTGCTCCCCCTGTCAATATGACCAATTTATATAGCAGAAATGTGATTATTTCTCTCCCTTTGTCATTAACAAAAAGAGTTGTAGGAGGTGTTAGATATAAGAGATGACAAAACTGTGAAAAAATAGATAAGATGTGTAGACAAACCAAGCATGAACCAAGATGATAATAACAAATCAATTTTTAAGACAGAGCATTTGTTTAACCAACACAATGGACTAAGAGAAATGTAGAAAATTATACAAATAACAACTTATAAGTTTTAAACATCACAAAAAAAACAGAATTTTGATGAAAGTGAAGTTTTTGGACAAAAAGGCAAACCAAAAGAAAAACATCTTCTTTCACCATTCTCCCCAAGTTGGAGAGGAAGGAGGAGAAGATCCATGAGACTTTTTCCACAATTGACGAAGAATTGTCTTGACATTTTTCAATTCTCGTGCATTTTCTTCGACTTTGGCATCTAAATCATCGAATCTAGAATTGATGGAAGAAAAGCCTTGTGCAATTTGTTGAGAGATTTTCTTTTGATTTTTAGAGATGGTGATGTCAGACTTGAGCTTTTCATTTTTTGTATAAGTGCGTGAAGTTCCAGAAATTAGCTCAATCTCGTAATTTTCCGGGATTGAACTTTGAATAAAAGCTTGCTCAAAAGCTTCGTCTTCTCCTTCTTCATCTTCCCTTTCATCTTCATCATCCCTTTCTTTTTCAGTATCTCCTTCATCTCCATCGTGTCCGGAACTGCCTACTTTTGTTTTTCCTTTTTCTTTTTGTAAAGCTAGTTGTTCCGTTTTATAATCAGTATATGTTGGAAATGTTGGAGGAGATTCCGGTAATCCCATCAAACTAAAGAAGCGAATGTTGGATACCTTAATCTTTTCAAATTCAATTGATGGACTTTGAATAGACAGGTCAGTTAGAATTCGAGTAATATAAGGGGCATAGACAATTGAACGCTTCTTCGAGTCGTGATAAGTACGAAATGCATCGTAAAAATATTGTGCCCAATTGATTTGTGAATTTGATAATATTGATTGAAGCGCCTTATCTTCATCATCATAAATGATCTCATGGCTTCCTTGCCGGGGAAATATTGTTTTTATTAGCATTCTAAGCAATAATCGAGGTCGGGGACGAAGATGATTTGATCTATCTGTGGACTTTCCTGGTTCAAAAAGATAATATTCTATTTGTTTGAGATCCTCTCCTTCTAACTTAAAATCATCTAAATCGACCCCATCCGAGCTACATTTTAAAATTCGTCCAATGTCAGCAGGAGTTATTTGTAGAATGTTTCCAAATACGCTTGTCCAAAGCATTCCTTTATCTCTATGAAGCCTAATTTTTGGATTGTTGACATTTGCAAGAAATAATAGGACACTAAGTCTACAAATGTTGACTTGATTGTCTTTGAAATCAATAAGACTAGTGATCTGAGATCTATCAGTATAGAGCCTAAGTTTGTACGTAGGAAAATGATCAAGGTCATGAAAAATACCATGAAATGATGGCAGAGAAGATAGATGTTTGTAACGAGCCATACTTCGGGGTTCATGGTAGAGCCAAGCGGCAATTTGATCTTTTGAAGGGAGAATATGAGGAGTTTGTTGAGAAGAATCCCCTTTTTGTTTCTTGTGTTTTGATTTGGGCACCATTGTTTATTTTGAAGAAGGCTAGGGTTTTGAATTTTGATTTTGAGAAAAAAAAATAGACGTGTTGAAGAAGAGAAACCGTTGGTATGATTTATATTGTTTTCTTTCTAACAGGGTTTCAGACTTCTAAAAAATATACAGACGTCTGAAGTTCTGTAGATAAGAAACAATTAAGAGAAGTTTAGACGTCTAAATTTTTAGAACAGATGGCTAAGAAGAATGACAGACGTCTAAAAATAGTGACAGACGGCTCAATAGGTTCAAATTGAAACAGAGAGTAAAAAACATGTTGAACTAAAATCAGACATCTGAAAATTTTATGTTAGACGTCTATATTGGAGAACAGACGTCTGTTATTTTCATACAGATGGCTAATTTTATAACAGAAAATTTGAAAACTTTTTATACTTAATTTAGACGTCTGTGATAAATACTTCAGACGTCTATGTGGCTGAAAACAGTAAAAGAAGGTGTTTTACAGACGTCTGTTGTAAAAGTATAGACTGAGGTTGAATGTTTTTGCTTAGTTTAAAGATCAAAGAAAAAATATTCAAATATTTATTTATATTTAAAATACAAAGCAAACATGAATAACCAAATCAACATACAATCATATATATATTATCTACTTAGAAGTCTTTGGAGTTTTTGGAGACTTCGGAGACTTCCCTTTGGATGATTCGTGTTGATTGTGTTCATCAGACTGTTTAATGGGAGACCATTGAGGCTGACGATCCCACGAATTTGGGGAAACATGAGGACGTTGAGGTGAATGAATATGTGCATTTGTGTTGATCGGAGATGAACCACATATTTTTGCAGCATAACAATCAATAAAACTGAGTCGTCTACCATGACTCTTTTGCTCAAAATACATTTCACGCTGAAGATTAAGTGTTTCCCTCTGATAGTGATGTAAGTCATCTATCTTTTCCTTAGTAGTTGGAGATGGAAATAAATTTCTTCGCGTGCGTTTATTTTCTGGCGTATACCCCGTATGATGACTTTGTGGTGGACATATCGGAATATAAGCTGGAGTTGGAGTTGGAAGTTCGGAAGACCCAGAACTAGGTGTTTCAAAATCAATTGACGAATATTCAGATGAATAGGAAGGCTCATCTGAAGATGAACCAGCCATGGTATATATGAATAATGCAAAGTTAAAAACATAATTGAATTTTTGCTTTCACCTTTGAAAAAAAAAGCTGAATGACAATTTTCTTCGGAAAGAAAGAATTTATAAAAAAACTGAAGGCTAAATAATGAATGGTTAAGATTAAAAGAAGAATAATTTAATTTTAACCAGAAAAAATATGTATGGATAAAAACAAGTTTTTTTTAACCTTTAAATAAAAACAGAATTGAGTTGAAGTAAACTTCATAAATTTTTGAAAGAGATAATTCCAAGCTCTCGTCTCAATTTTACAAAAGTGTTTTCATTTAATGGTTTGGTAAAAATATATGCTAATTGATTTTCCGAAGATACGAATTCTAGATTGATTATATCTTTTTCAATATTATCACGAAGAAAATGATGACGAATATCAATATGTTTTGTCCGTGAATGATTTACTGGATTTTTAGATAAATTAATAGCACTAGAATTATCACAGAAGATTGTAGATTTAGATAGTTTAAAACCAAAATCTTGAAGAGTTTGTTGCATATAAATTACTTGAGCACATGCCAAGGCTGCAGATATATATTCTGCTTCACAAGTAGAAAGTGATACGCAATTTTGTTTCTTACTGAACCAAGATACTAGAGACCGTCCAATGAAGTGACAAGTCCCACTTGTACTTTTTCTATCCGTCCGACTTCCTCCAAAATCAGCATCACTATATGACACTAATTCAAAAGGACATTCTTTCGGATAAAATAGTCCAAAATCTTTGGTTTTGTTGAGATAACGTAAAATACGTTTCACTGCTCTAATGTGTGATTCTTTAGGATCGGCTTGAAATCGTGCACACAAACAAACGCTCATCATTATATCGGGTCTACTAGCGGTTAAATATAATAATGATCCAATCATACTTCGATATAATTTTTGGTCTACACTCTTGCCATTTTCATATTTTTCAAGATGTACAGTTGTACTCATAGGAGTTGGTTTGGCAGAAGTATTTTCCATACCAAAGCGTTTGATTAAATTATTACAATATTTTTCTTGATTTATAAAAATGCCATTATTAACTTGTTTAATTTGAAGTCCAAGGAAATATGTTAATTCTCCCATGTGAGACATCTCAAATTCATTTGTCATTATTTTAGAAAATTCTTGACATAATTTATCATTAGTTGATCCAAAAATAATATCATCTACATAAATTTGAACAATTAAAATATCATGTTTCTTTTTCTTAATAAAAAGTGTTTGATCAACCTTTCCAATTTCAAAACCAGAGTTGATTAAATAACTTTTTAAACGATCATACCAAGCACGAGGTGCTTGCTTTAGACCGTATAAAGCCTTTTTAAGTTTATAAACATGGTCTGGAAATTGTTCGTGTATAAACAAAGGAGGTTGTTCAACATAAACATTTTCTTTAATAAATCCATTTAAAAATGCACTTTTAACATCCATCTGATATAATTTGAAATCATGAAAGCAAGCATAGGCTAATAGGATTCGTATTGCTTCTAATCTTGCGACAGGAGCAAACGTTTCTTCATAGTCAATTCCTTCTTCCTGATTATATCCTTGTGCAACTAATCTAGCTTTATTTCTAGTGATATTACCATTTTCATCAGCTTTATTTTTAAAAACCCATTTGATTTAGTTGATTCCTTGTTTTAACTCTTTCATCAATTTCTCCTGTTATATTTTGAATTGGATGATCTTTTAAAATTCTTGGTGGGGATTTTAATTCAGTTTCAATTTGATTTATAGAAGAAGTATTGTCAGGTGCATTGTTGTCAAAAGTAGAGTTTGAATTTATTACAATGTCTTCATCATCATTTGTTTTAATTTTGAAATTTTCATCAAATGATACATGAAGTGTTTCTTCAATAGATTTAGTTCTTATATTATAGATTCTATATGCTTTGCTTCGTTCTGAATATCCGATGAATATACATTCATCCGATTTAGGATCAAATTTTCCTAATTGATCTTTCGTATTTAAGGCAAAACATTTAGAACCAAAAACTTTAAAGTAAGATATATTAGGTTTTCTACCGTTGAAGAGTTCATATGGAGTATGTTTAGTTAAAGGTCGAATAGAGACACGATTTAGGACATAACAAGCAGTTGCAACGGCTTCTGCCCAAAATTGTTTTGGAAGAGTGGTTCCATTCAATAAAGTCCTAGCACATTCTTGAAGTGTTCTATTTTTACGTTCAACAACTCCATTTTGTTGAGGCGTTCTTGGAAATGAAAAGTTATGAAATATTCCTTTCTTATTACAAAACTTCTCAAACATTTCATTTTCAAATTCACCTCCATGATCACTTCTAATGTTTTTAATTTTTAGATTTTTAATATTTTGAATACATTTAGCAAAGATTTTGAAATTTTCAAATGTATCACTTTTGTTTTTCATAAATAAAGTCCAAGTATATCTAGAGAAGTCACCAACTATTACAAAAACATATCTATTGTGATTAATAGATTGAGTCTGAGTTGGTCCAAATAAGTCTAGAGGTAACAACTCAAGAGGTTGTAATGTTGAGATGATCTTCTTAGATTTAAAAGAAGATTTAGTTAGCTTTCCTAGTTGACAAGCATCACAAATGCTATTTACCTTAAAATTCATTTTAGGTAAACCTTTTACTAAATTGTTTTTGGATAATTTATTAATAGCTTTGAAATTTATATGACAAAATCTTTTATGCCATAGCCAAGGATCATTTTCTTTGACTAATAAGCACATATTTGTATTATGATTTATTTTCATATTCAAAATATAAATATTACGATCTCTCACTCCTTCGAAAATAAGATTTTTGTTATGATAAAAAATATTGCATTTATTTTCAGAAAATACTATGTTAAAACCTTTATCACATAATTGACTAATACTTAGTAAGTTATGTTTTAAATTTTTAACTAATAAGACATTTGTAATAAGAGGTAAATTAGATGTACCGTCATTGCTCACATCGCCTTTGCCGATGATGTAACCTTTGGAATTATCTCCAAAAGTGACAGATCCTCCATCTGAGTAGATAATGTTAGTTAACATATTTTTGTCGCCTGTCATGTGTTTTGAGCAACCACTGTCTAGAATCCATTTTCCTCTTTTCTTAATCGGTACATCATCATTTGTTGCCATAAAACAAACGTTGGCTTGTTCTGAATCACTGTCATTATCACTGTCTGACGAAGAAGATTCTGTATCATCCCATGTAACTGAGAAGGCTTGTTTCTTTTTATATTTGTCCTTTTTGAGATTATTTTCTTTCTTCCGATCAGGACAATCTTTCTTTATGTGGCCCTTCTTGTGACATTCGTAGCATTCAAGAGATGAGCTTGATGGCTTATTGAAACCCTTGTTATTTCCAAATTTATTACCCTTTTTGAATTTTAAAAACTTTTTGAAATTCTTAGCTATAAATGCCATATCATCTTCTGATTCAGAATCTTCTTTTTCTGCTTGAAAAGCGATAGTTTTCTTGTTCTGTGCTTGTGCTCGTCTTGCCTGTAAATTTACTTCATAGGACATTAGATTTCCTATTAACTCTTCTGTTTTTATGGTTGAAATATCATTAGCTTCCTCGATAGCTAAGACTTTTCGTTCCCATTCATCAGTTAAAGAGTTAAGGATTTTTGATACAACATCAGATTCAGTAAAAGTAACTTCCAAAGCTAAAAGTGAGTGATAAATATCCTGGAATCTAGAGTACATTTCACTAATACTTTCCCCTTGTTTCATCCTAAAATTTTGAAATTGGTTTTTAAGCATAGA
This sequence comes from Allium fistulosum, assembly GCA_030737815.1. Classification (NCBI taxonomy): domain Eukaryota; kingdom Viridiplantae; phylum Streptophyta; class Magnoliopsida; order Asparagales; family Amaryllidaceae; genus Allium; species Allium fistulosum. The sequence continues at coordinate 1,082,345,334 of CM060902.1, forward strand.
AATCTTGCTTTGTTTTACTTTATTTGTTCCTTCGTGTGTAACCTTAAGAGTATTCCAAATTTCATATCCAGTTTTACAGATACTGACTCGATTGAATTCATTTTTGTCTAATGCGCAAAATAACATGTTCATTGCTTTTGCATTTGCAGTAGCATCTAGTTTTTGGGTATTAGACCATGTAGCATACTCTGTAGTAGGAATATGATATTCAGTTTGAATGATATTCCAGGTATCAAATCCACTTGCTTGCATAAAAATTCTCATTCTAGTTGACCAATAACTATAATTTAATCCGTTAAACAATGGTGGTCGTGTAGTGGCTTGTCCCTCAGTAAAACTGTTGCTAGTGTTATTGTCCATATTATTAAAAATAATCAGATAACTGTGTTATAGTTATGTGATAACCTTGCTCTGATACCAAATGAAAGTTTATATGGATCGATAATATAGTTAAAATACGACTAGCAAGTGCGGAATTATAAATAATAGTAAATGGCAGTAATAAAAATGACACCAGGGATTTTTATACTGGTTCGAACTTCTCGTTCTACGTCCAGTCCCAGACTCCTTCTGGAATTTCTCTAACAACCCTCACTTAACCCGGAGGAACAGGTATTACACCGCCTGAGAAACCGAACAGGACTTTTCCACCTAAGCAACCGAATAGGACTTCAAATACAATTTGGTAAATTGTTTCTTGATTTGTGTGTTCTTTGAATAACACGAATATAGTCAATGTAGTACACCCTTCCTATAATCTTCTTGATATGATGATTTGAATGTGCAAAAGATAGGAAGTAGAGATTGAAAATCGCTTGTGATTATGATAATACAAAGCAAGTATAGATAGAAAGAATTGGTGTTTTAAAATAGTGGATTTTCATCTCTATTTATAGTATTGAATAGTCTTAATTTAATAGTTGCAACTATTAGAAGAAGTGCAACTCTTGGTGAAGAAGACAACTCTTTAGAATTTGATATTTCATGAAGAGATGCTTCAGTTCGTCAAGTTCATATGTCTGAGAGAAAAGTGACAATGTCTGAATAAAGTTTGAAATTCAAAAAATAGAAGAAAGAAAAAAACAGTCATTTCAGACGTATGTCTTTTAATTCAGACGTCTGTCTAGGATGACAGACGTCTGTTATTAAATTGACAGACGTCTATTTCATATAAAAATAGAAGTACTTTATACAGAGGATTCAGACGTCTGTTATTTTTTTTCTTTAGACGTCTGACATTGATGTCAGACGTCTGAATTAAGATACAGATGTCTAAATCTGTACTGTTTTGTTCCTTCCTTTGTTTTAGCACTTTTGAACTTGAGATATTATATAATTTTGAAAATACCTTTTTATATCTTTAAATAATTAAAGATATTTATTTATTTTAAAGCATGATTTTCAAAAATATATTTGTGTGTGTGTGTTTTATCATCATATCAGAGATTGTACAAAAATATCTAACTCAGAAATAATAAAATTTGAGAACTTAATCTTGTTGATGATATGATAATAGCTTCTCTTGTAGATTCCTGCAGGAATACTTAACATTATAGTATATAGGTTGAAATATATAGTTGCCGCATTAAAATCGAAGAAGGCAGGTTCCAACACGTATGGCGCAGAAGTAACAAAAACATAAACGAACACCGAATGTGAAGAATGATAATGTTGGCGTAAGAAGCCATGCTTGCACAACAAAAGTTTGGTAAAAATATTAGAGCACTTGCAAATATCTTTGTCAAGCTTAAGTGCATTCGCTTTACGCACCGAAAATAATTCATGATCCACACTAGAGAAGTCAGGGCGTGTAACTAAAAAAACAAACACACAGGTCAGCATAAAAAAGGAGAATGGAGATGATACCAGGAAATTGATAGGAAGGAGTAAAACCATCTCAATTAGAGACATAAAGAATTGGTCCACCCACTTTTGGGTTTTTCGACGAGAAACATAGAAGATAGATTTCATAGCTTGAACATAATAAAACCTATCAATAGCCGTGGTAGTACTTTTGCAAACTGAATATGAGAAAAGTAACACTCGATAACTGGGCATAGTTAAGTGCTCGGCATATATAATATAAGTAAATGTTAACAGAAAGTAGGAAATATGAGTCGATTGGATAGGAGACAAATTCACAGCGGCTAACCACTCCTTGATGATAGAGTAAAGAGGAAGACAGTTTATTTCTGACGTGTAAAGATGTTAAAAAAAGTGAACCCTTCTAAAGGTTGATGACTGCGCCTAAAAGGGGCGGGAACCTTCCTAATCCCGAAGTGGTTCAAAATCAATCCAGCTTGGCTTTCTTCACAAATTATCAAAGTCAATTCAATGAAAGGGACCGAATCCTAACCAGAAGCACTGGGAAGATCACCAGTAGTCATGGATAACTAAAAGAGAAAATGAAGTACAATGGAAAGACGTTTTAAGGATTAATAACCAAAGGGATTTTTTTTTCAAAATTAAATCTGCAATGAAATCAATCCAATTCAAGAATAGATTGAAAAATGTAATCATCCTATTTGAAAATTGATCGAACAACTCATATAAACATTTTACTAAATAAATTGGAGGTATCAATATGAATTTAAATATATAAAAAGAAAAAAAGAGAAAGTATAAATAAAAAATAGAGGAGAATCCAACTTATAGTTTAAGATGATTCGTAATTTGAAAGAAATAAGAAGATACAAAAAGGAAATCCCATGACATCTAGAAATATAATATTTGAATGAGTAAAAGAAGAATGAGAAGAAGAAGAGAAAACATATATAGTTTTATTAAAAGAATCTCAACCCTAGAATTAAAACGGCACGAAAATAAATAATCGTTGGAACAAATGATGACAACTAAAGTACATTAAAAACAAAGCAAATTTATTGGAATACAAAATGATTCATCTAAAAGAGGTCAGAGAAAGCGACCATTCATAATAAGACACATATCAGGAGCATTACTTAGAACATAATTGATTAGACAACTCGAAAAACTTGGTACAAATACGACAAGCCCGCCCCAATATACATTAGCGCAGAGTTAGGGGGAAAATGTTACACCCATTTTACTTCTACAAATATATGTTGTGTAGATTCAAATTCAGGTGCATAAAGCTAATAGACTATGTAAGTCAATATGAAGATGAGACTAGCCACGTCTTCATTAAAAAGGAACTACACAAGATATAACGTACGAAGCTAGTAAACTATATTCGACACAACTGAACAGTTTGTAGTTCATATGCAACTAGCAGTGCAGCATCGATGTCAAATTATACACAACAAATGAATAAAAAGGGAAAACTGCACACCCGTCCATAAGCCAAATTCATTACCAAAGTTAAAATAAACTACGTCGCCTTCATAAACTAGACTCCATCGATCTAGCAAATGCGAACAACAAGGAGAAAGCCTAAAAACAATGCTATCATAAAGAAGCAAATCCACAGATCGTGCACATGCGTAGACAAACACAAAGTAAGAAGTTAACCCAACATATAGCAGTAATTCCACCAACCCAGCAGAACAGGATGCGCAAGCGAAACTGAAGCAAAACCATGCATGAATCATAATTGTACCGATCGTGGAAAGAATACCTTAGCCAATAGAAAAATGTAATGCAAAAAGGATATAACAGTGTACGCCGCCACTCCAAAGCAGGCTGCACCGCTACCTTGGATCAGATTGTGCCGTCGCCCCCTAAAATAGATGGCGCCATCAGTCTAAGTCGAATTGTGTTACCATCTTAAAGCATACTTCTCCAAACATCAAAATAGATCGAACCTCTACCTCAAATAGGAAATTCATGCACCTACCGCGACCCCATTTTGGAAGTCAGAACAACCACACTACAACTAACCAAGCTATGGTACACTCAGCGTAACTACAATACTGTTATCCCGCCTTTTGGCAAGGCCGTGACACCAAGGAATTGACTAGTAACCAATGACGGTCCGTCCTAGAGATCAGTTATACACATGCTCACTATGGATATCGATGAATTTTGTCCGAGTCCGGATCGAGCCAAAATTGGCATGACATGACAACCTAAGCTATGAGAGTCAACGTTCCAAATCTCAAGTCAATCCGAGTTCGTATGCTCAAGTTGTGAACGATACAAAATTGGTTAAGAACAACATTCTTCGACTCGCTCCAGTTCGAATCCATAGGAAGTGCACATTTCGACTCGCTCCTCTTCGGGCCATTCTTCGACTCGCTTCGTTCACAACCATCAGAAGCCAACTTCGACTCGCTCCCTTTGACTCGCTTCGCGACCATCAAAAGTGACTCCTTCGACTCGCTTCGCAACCATCAGAAGCCAACTTCGACTCGCTTCGCGACCATCAAAAGTGACTCCTTCGACTCACTTCGCAACCACCAGAAGCCAACTTTGACTCGCTCCCTTTGACTCGCTTCGCGACCATCAGAAGTGACTCCTTCGACTCGCTCTGTTCGAACCACTGTTCGACTCCATCAACTTCGACTCCATTGGCGAAGCCACTGTTCGAATCTCTCAGGAAGCTCCACTTCGACTCGCTCTATCGATGCACACTTCGACTCGCTCAATCGATGCACAGTTCTACTCGATCGAAACAACATTAAAAGCAGAATGACCCAAAGACTCGAGCGCCACGTCACCGAGTCGAACGGAAGCGAGTCGAACGGAGCGAGTCAAACCAAACAGCCTACCGAGAATCCCAATTCGTATCAATCATATCTCCTAATCTACAAGTCCAAATGCTATGAAATTTTCACAGAAGACTACGTGCATGCTAAAGAATGTCCACGCCAAATTTCGACTCCATTGGATGAAATCTTGATCGATACGAAATCTGTTCGTATCGATCACGGATCGGACCGAAACTTCATGGGCTTGGGAGTGCGGGCCTGGTCACGTGCCAAAGAGGGTCTCCCGAGATCTGAGTGAAATATCAGCCTCCTACACCTATAAATAGACCCCCAAAGCTAATAGAAAAGGGGTTCTTCTTCCTCTTTGAGATCTCCAACGCCCGTACTCCGCCAAATCCAGATCTGAACTCCATTGCTGCTGCTACCAACGAATTTCACTGCTGCAAATCATTGTTATTCGCTGTAATTTGCTGAAATCACTTGTAAACATCAAAGAAAGATCAATAAAGCAAACTACTTCATAGTGGATGTAGGCAATACGCCGAACCACTCTAAATTCTTGTGTCTCCCTGTATTTTAATTATTCTCATTTCTAAAATTTGGAGTTTTTGTTAGATAATTCCTCTTTTTCCATTTAACTTCTTCACTTTATCTCTTCAAAAACTTCCAAAGAGTGTTGTGCCCAATTTTGGTACAAACAAATACTACATGCGATCCATGCAGAGGCAACCAAATAAACGAAAGTTGAGCAGTCCACATGCCAAGCACAGCTCACAAGTCCGATTTCAAAGTACCATATGTTAAAATTTAAATTTCTCGCCCGTTGTCAAATTTAGATTTCCAACCAATAATCAAATTTTCCGCCTAAGATAGTTGCATATTCTTGTGGACTCGTAAGCAATTCATGCACAAATCAACAAGATATAGGGTGGGTGACATGTGGAAGGATCAGACGATGGAGAAGAAATGATGGATTAAGAAATAAGTAATCTGCATGATGTCATGGTACTATAAATAAAAAGACAGTAAACCAAAGAAAGGGTTTTTGGTAGTTTCTCCGAATTTTATACTAAAAATACTTGTACTCACGGCCATTAAAAGCTTGTACCAAAAAGAAATAAAAGATAAAGCATAGACCAGTGGACGTAAGATTCCTTAAAATTCGAACCACTTAAATTCTCATGTCCTTTACTTTTTTCCACTTTGATTTCTTATTTCAGTATTGGATTCTATTTAATTTATCTGAATTGATTATAAGTTGAACTTGATATTTGAACAAATAGTTAAAGTGTAACTACTTGATTGTGTAAGCATTCAGCAACATAGTTACTAATGTTGAGGTAAATTTAATATAACTTAAGTTCGTTGGTTCCTAATTTAAGAAGCATACATTATCGTATTTACTTCACAATTAATTTGGTGTTGAGATGAAAAATCTCACCAACACTTGACATAGTCAAAAATGATTAAACAGTTGATAATATTTTAATTTGGAACAACTAAGAAATGAGATTAAATTGTAGATTGTTATTTTAATTTCTAATATGAAAACTAGTATAGTTTTAGATGCTTTGTATTATATGTTTTCATATCACAATTATTACTTTATTTTTCCATGCAACTTCACCTGAAATGTGTCATGTAATTTTGGTTCTTTAGCTATTTTTGGTTGTCAGTTCACATATTGCAATTTAGGAGTTGCATTGCAATTGAAAGTTCCAAGTAAGTATTAAATAGATGGTTTAACTTATTTTATCTTTTAATAGAGACGCAAACTACTACTGTATTTATAAATTGTATACAAAGCATGCTATTTTATTTTATATCATGTCCACTGACTATGGTTAATATGATATTTGTTTACTTTTGGGATCGATTACTAAGGTGTTACTAAGGTCTTACGGCCAAATCATTTTCATCTAATAACATGTCAATCATAACAATATAATTTATCCATATTAATAATAAAATGAATGGTTATTACACGAAAACTTTTTATTAGTTCAAGCGAATTATGTTTCAAAATTATAGGAATCATTAGAATATTTCATCATTTTATACCTTTTGTCTCATGTATAACATATATCAGAACTCTAAAGCAACTTACAAAACTATAGATGAAGATTGGATTATAATTATTTGCACTGACACTTGAGTTAGAGAAGTTGGCAATGTAGATGTAGGCATCTCTAGATACAAGTTTGAATTCGTAGAACACACTGTTCTACCCACTAGAATGAACAAGAAGGGGAAGCTAACAGGTAGCTACTTATTTCTTTTCATTGTTTGCTTTACATATTTTAACATGAAGTTGTCTTCTACTATTTTCCTATACTGCTACTTTGGCACCCATGTCTTACTAATTTCAACACATAAAATATCAATCATACGCTACTGTAAGACAGTCTACTTCTATGTTGGTTTATATTAAGGAAAGTGTTTTGAAATAGGCGTATGAAAACAACTTATCACATAAGTAGGCTTGCTTTCAAACTTATTATGAAAACATGTCTCTTTTTATTTCAAGCAATTTGAACATGCATATTCTGTAAATGCACATGTGTTAATTATTATATGTTCATTTACAAAATTTGCATGTTACAATATTTTTTTTAAAATAATTTCCTACTTGTGCTTTCTAAAAATGTGCAAGTAGGAATTGCGGTTTTATCAATGCAGACAATCGTTTTCTTCCTCATTTCCCCCTTCTCACTACTTTTTTTTAAAACCAACTCCAAATCCCTAAATCCCAAACCATAACCACTCAAACATCAAATTTGTATATTTTGTAATCTCTTAATGCTAAATAGGTGGAACTCTCATATACATCTTCTCAAATAAGAGGTAAAAACCTAAAATTTTAACTTTTATGTGCATAATTATTTTTTGCTTTGTTATGTGTTATTGTAGATGTATCATATTGATTGGAATATTTGATACTGCAATTAAGATTACAATTAAGATTAGTGTATGTATTGATTGGAATTTTGTATAATTATTGATTGAAATCAATTTTATGATTAGAGTTGGAACCCAGACAATCGATAGAAGTGTTCTTTATCTCTAACATGAGCATAGTAATGTAAACCAATCACTTATGGATGTATATTATTACACAACCTTAATTCATTACTAATTAATATTGAAAATCAAATTTATATAACTTTGTTCTATATTGAATTTTATAGAATGAGAAACTTCCACAATTTCTTCCATCGATTATTCAAGCAAGATTAAACTAAAAGATTGTAAAGATCCTTGACTCGAAGATGACTTAAGAATGGCTCATTTTTGGTAATTATTTCAAATCGAGTACCTTATATTAGATCATCATATTATTACCATGTTGTGTAATAGGTGGAGGCCAAGGAAAAATATATTTTATTTTTGAGTTGGGGAGATGACTATAACTTAAGTTGATTAGACAAACTAATAGGTCTTACCGTCTTAGTGCTAACCATTTTCCGATATATTTTAATGACTTCAGAACTGACTATTTGCAGTTATGTCATGATTTATTAGGTGTATTTCCTTCTCCATAGGAAATTAAATCAAAATAATATGTTACCATGAGTTGGTTTAGACACGAATTCGAAGATCCCCTTTATAACGACCCAAAATTTGATCATTTTAACCGGGAATATTTAATTTATTTTAAATATCGAAATATGGATTATTTTCAACAAATAATCGAGTTTTGTGAAATGAATGATAATAATGAACCTATTTTAGAGAAATATTTGCAAAAATATTTCCTTTTGAAATATATTGATAAAATGGTCGAAAATCGTTTATCGACGAACAGCTCTATAATTGTAAAACGTCACGCACGGAGCTTGATACATACGCTTATTTTTATAATTGAATAAGAATACGAAATAAAATTAATTATTTTATTTTTGGGAAAATAAAATTTGTTTATGACATCATCAGTGATGCCTTTATATTTAAATATAGATTTATGAATTTAAATTAAGATTTAATGATTTAATAATTATTATGATTATTCAAATAATTGCTTTTAAATGATAATTCATTTTAAATGGTTATATAGTGATAATAAACCATTTGTAATAGTTTGATGAAGATAGATACTTGATTTGAAAATATTAGAAAATTCGTATCGCTTTATCGGTATAATAGCGATTTTTGTAAATAATTGTTAATATTAATTTATATGGTTTTATAATTCAAATGAGATCATTTTAATTAATTTATAATGATTAGAAATTTATTTCAAAGTTTGTTTACAAATATATGTATGTTAACTTATAAGTGAAAATGTGACATTGAATCGATTTCCCGATTTTCAACAGTTTAACGAACGGAAGTTATTCAAAGTTGTTGCTACCTTGTTTATATGTCATGTGCACATATATAACATACATATGCACAACTTAACATACACATGAACATATATATATATACACACAAATATACATATACACTTAAACATATATACATTACAAAATATTAAGATATTTTCCTAAAACTTAATACTTAAGCAACTAAAAAGAAACCATCAACTCATCTTACACCACCATCATCACCACCACATGGGAAAGAGGGGGCTAACATGGATGGCACATGGGGGGATGATGCATGCATGATGTTGGGGGAAGGTGGATGTGGAGAAGGCTTTACTTAATGAAAATCCTATAAATACCCATGCATACCTTCTCATTTCCACACACCTTTTACTTCTTTTTCTTCATTCTTGAGCTTTCTAAATGCTCTTTAATGGCTTCTATGGAAGTCTTTTTTTTCCAAAAGTTGAGAAAAAGTAGGAGGGTTAAAAATAGTGGAAGTGCTTAAGCACTAATCCAATGATTACTCTCTAACTTTTTTAAAAGTTAACCAAATCTTCTCTAATCTCTTCTAAACTCTAATATTGAGCCTAAGACATCATGGGAAGCATGATTAGCAAAGGAGAGAAGGTTGGGCCGAGAGCAAAGGTATGGTGGAGGGGCATGGTCGTGAGTTTTGGGTGTTTAAAAGATGTTTAGTGAAATGTTGATTTGAATGAATGTTAGTAGGTAGTATCGGTTTGGATTATGGTGAGAAACTCTTACATATATTATATTATTGGATGATGATATGACATTTGCAATAGATGTTTACTAGGTTTTGATCATCATGTTTGGTTGTTTAATATTGTTGTTTAATTGTATTAACAAGTCACGTTTAATACACGTCGAAAATCACAAAGGAAATCACTTTTCTTCTATTAATGAAATGGTGTATACGGAATGTTTAAACCTCTTAAAAATGGTTTAATATGGTTTAGAAATGTTTTATAAATATTTAAAAGTGTTTAGGCAAAGTTTAAACAAATATTGAAAATTTACTCAAAAGTAGGCGCGTCGTATAACGGTAGTTCTCGATTTCGCGTCTTAAAAGTTAAATCCATTTATAGAATAGATTCAGAATCGGGTTGCTTTGAGATAAGAATTTTTTGAACCTTATAATCATGGTTTTCGAACAAAAGAAAAGGATTGAGATTTCGTTTAGTAGATTTTAAAATATGAGCAAATCGGGTTTTAAATAAAATCGCGCTTTGGCGGTTCGGAGGCTAAAGTAGTAAATATTTTAAAATGGATATTTTTAATTCTTTAAAAATATAAAATAAATCCTAGAATCTCTTAAAATGTTTTAAAAGGGATTTGAGTTATAAAAATGGATTTCTAAATAATCAAAAAGTTGTTTTAATCAATAAGCTTTTAAAACACTATTTGCAGCACTTTTTAATAACTTTTGCACACAATGGTTTTAACTTAATTATTCTTTCTCGAATCTTTTGTGAATCTTTTCAAATGAATAATTAAGTATTTTTGAAAATGATTTGAAAATTCTTTTAAAGGAGTTTAAATTAAATTGGTGAAAGGAAAATTATTTTAAAACAAAATTTGGAATAGTGTTAAGTAAATAAAATCATCTTTAAAAGATAATAAAAGGATTTAGAGTCGATCAAATAGTTTGACCACCTTATGGGTGACAGAGAGATATTCTCTAGGCCTGGGTTTGGGAAACCAATTGCCTACCCTCCCTAGCTACCTGGACTGGCCCGACGGAGGGGATAGTAAATTTGATTTACTCGAATCAAATTTCAACGTATAAAAGATATAATTTTCCAAATTCATACAACTTTGATTGTATAGAGAAGATCTTCTTATACTTGGTATTAAATTCCAAGGAGGGAACCCGTACTACCCGTGTGAATTTAAAAGGTGATTTCACCGTTATTCGACGGATAGTAAAGGTTGAATATGGAAATTCATGTTCAGTAGAATTAGTATAATTTCTATCGACCCTTTTTAACTCAATAATGTTTTTCAAAATGACTTATGAAAATGATTTTGAATTAATTTAATTCCTATACATAAAATTTATTGGTTTGGGTTTATAGTAAACTATGTCTTAAATAACATGGTTTTTGACTCGTTTTAAAGAGTATGATTTGGGAATCTTTGTTAAGATTTAAATAAATGATTTGGAAATATTTTTCTCAGTAAAGAAAGAAATGATTTGGAATTTAAAAAGGTTTTAAGTAATCATACGATTTGATAAGAGTGGTTTAATGATTTCGTATATACCGAAAAGAAATGTTTTAAAGATATATATCTCTAGAAGATATTATTGATAAAAAGAAATTAATCAATCAAAGAATAATTCCCTATTCACCTAACATCTTTTTATCTATGATTGGTTTGAAGGAACTAGGGTCTGATTTAAGTAGTTCTTATCTGGAAACCACTTCGAACCAATTTACGTATTCGAAGTGAAGACATGGAAATGATTTGGAAGATGGAATGTAGGGCTGCTTGTCACTGACCCTCGGGGGAAATTTCCCATATCATATTTTTGTGTCAGCGGTTCTTCATTTGAGATCTTTGATGCAAGGACTTCTTGCTACTAATCCTAGGAGTAATCCCCAACAGGATGTGATAGGAGAGTGCCTTCGGATTGTCCTGTTCCTAGACAACTTGTATGGATGAATGTCTGACATTGCATTTCTAATTACATCGATGGATCTCTATGAACTTATCATCTGTTTGGTGGCAGAGAAGGCAACTTCTCTCATCTTAACACCCTTTCCTTAGACGTATGAGCTCAGGAGTTATACGTTTGTAGAAATTAGTTGTGTGACCATGAAATGGGCAGTGTGGCATTCAAAGTGAAATGTGCTATATGAAAGGTAATCGCTACCTCAGGCCTCATCACCCGGTAATGGCTTAAACATGGTACGCCGTAAGGATATATGGTTCGCAACCATTAAGGTATGGTCATCACCTTCCTAGATAACCCTCTATATTTCGAGTATGTTGTGTATGCCAAGAGAGCTCTCGGATAGGTCGGTAACGACCAGGGTGATGTCATATTCGGTTTCTATCCAGGCCATGTATGAGTGCCAAATAGGGATAGACCAATCTTGCCAGATGCGGATGATTGTTTGTGTATCCTTGGTACATTCCTCTAGAGATGTACTGTACGGAAGGTAGTCCCTTACCTACCATTTTATGGAAATCCATTCTCCAATAAGTGCCTTCGGATCTAGTTGTAAACCTATTATGCCGTCAAATTTAACCAACATAACAATTTCGGCTAAGTTTCATAAGTTTATTTGAAAAATATTTTCAAAATAATGTCATTAAAAATAATATCCTCGGTTTTTGCATAGCAAATGTTTTTGTTATCATAAGGTAAAAACACGTTCTGTGTTTATGTGCAGCGTGGCCTTATAAGTTACCTTTGTTTCCAAAATGCGTATTTTGAGTTTCTCACACCAGTCCCATGACTGACCTGGAGTTTATTTTCCTTTTCCCTTAAACTCTAGTACCCTAATTTTCCCGGGTAGCCTAGTAGTCAGGTTTAGTTAGAAGAAATCTGATGGAGCTTAAAGCATGGAGTTAGAAGATTCATTTAAAGATTATTATCCGTTTCCACCATACTTATGTACTATTGTATTTCGTATTAGTAAGAACGGATATTTATAATTATCTATGTTTAACTCTGATAAATGTATTTTAAATTTCCACTGTAAAGATATATATATATATATATATTGAAATAATATATGTTATTTCATTCGTTTGAGATTCTGTTCTGTCTTTATTTTCTTTCTTACCCTTGAAAATCCACCTCTCCGGCTCTAGGATTTGCTGCACGTGAATAGCGAGGATGTATTAGTGTCGATTTCCAAGGGTCGAAGAAACAGGTCCTCACACCCTTCCCAAAGAAGCAATATATACTTAGATAAAGCAACAAACTCATATTGTATTGTTGTACTATTTAAACATGCGGATCATTCGAATGGATGATGTAGTTTGAAGTATTTGCCATTTTTAAGTGAGTTACGATAATGTGGTAATTATTCTTAGATAGTGCAGTGCTTGTATATTGAATTGTCAAATGTTGCACTGCATAAGTCCAAATCATTAGGTGGTTGTATGTCTTTATTACATGTATGTCATGTTCTTAGCTTTATTTTAACGATTTTATGTTGTTTGATATTATATTAAATTTTTTGATTAAATTTTGCAGCTATGAGCATGGACATACTTGGCAATCAGACAACCAAATGTACCAATCCCGTGTGTTAACCCAAAAATGGATCAACACCCTAGATTGAGTGTGAATGCACCAACCTTGTTCTTACAAAGCAATAATATAGAAAATAAATGTAAAAAGAGAAAAAGTAGTAAAAAGACAAGAAGATTTTCATAGTGCTTCGGCTGTAAATGAAGCCTACGTCCACTTAATAACTTCCTTTAACTAACTGCTGTTACAAGTTGAATCGGATTACAATATGATTGAATTTTCTAAGTTAGATCAAGCCACAAGTACAAGAGTTCACTGTAGAATCACAATGAACACCTATATGACTATTCTGTGGGAGGAGAAGTGTGAAGAATAATCTCTACAGAGTTCCAACAGCTAGTCTAGAGGATCCTGTTTATGTTGCAGGTAGGATTGTATTCGTAGTAGTTGGAGAGTACTTAGGCTAAAGCCACTTTGCTAGAAGCCTGTACTCAGCGTCATAAAGGAGCTCAGAAAGTTTGAAGGCGACCCGGGCTAACCTGATGGATCGCTAGCGTTCCATAGGTGATGGATCACTAGAGATCCATATACTTAGTCTATTTTTGAGTGATCTCCATTTGGTTGTCTTCCTATCTTCTATTTGAGTGCCTTATCCAAATATCAAGTCGTTTGGAGTTTGTTTGATCATCCGTCGTCATGGATCATTTAGTCCAGAAGAATCATCCATAACTCACTCAAAACTTAACGAAATCAGACGAAACTTTGTAGGTATACTCTAAAAGGTGTGTGGACCTACATTATGAATTTTAGGTAATGAGGACCAACTTACATGGGACTCTAGCCATCCATCAAGATGGATCGCTGACGATCCATCATATCTTCTCCAATCATGCTCATTTTTACTATGAGCCTTTTTTATGTCTTCTAAGTGGTTTCTCCAAATTTCAAGTCAATCTGATTCTGTATGATTTTTGTAGATCCAGTTTAATCTAGTTACTTTGGTCGAAAAGCGGGTAAACAATAGCTTGAATCGGATGAGTGTTTACTTCTTAAACTACGCTGCTTGAATTGTTATGAAACTTGACAAGTATTCTTAGAAAAGATAGTATATCATGATCCAAGAGGTTAGGATGACTCGTAATGCATCCTTATGGATTGCTAGCGATCCATAGGTGTTCACTAGCGATCCATCCCCTTAGTGGATTTTTGGGTAATTCTTCTTGAGTCCCTCTTAGCCTATTGCTCTGATCCTTTTGGTTGAGTCTTGAGTTATTTTGGCTTGGCCTAGATGTTCTAACTCATCTAGTTTCTTGCTTAGGTGAAAACCCAGTTAACATTTGCCGTCTAGAGTATGCTTTCGTTGGAAACAAAGTATGCTCTGAAACAAGACAAGCTTCAGATTACTATTCTATGAATTTGAGTGAATCGTCGGAGTCCATCTCAAGATGTTGTTTTCAATTGTCCAACTCCTGACAGCCGTTCGTTTTTTTATTTCAATCTGAATTTCAATTCCTGGTATTGACGATGCAATCTTTGCTTTGTTGTTTACTCAAGGGTTTAGGTCGATAAGTGGGTGCACGGTGTAGGTTTGGAGTCGATCTATATAGTTTTAACTTAGCCGACGGTGAAGCTAAGTTTTGTCTCGAAAGATTATATGCCATTCTAGAGTGAAGTCTTGCTCTTTGTCTTTAACTGTTTCTTTTCGAGGACTTGGTTAAGTTCCTGTAGCCGTTTTGAATTCTAATGCGATGATTTATTCCAAAATCGGATATAGCGGATGATTCAATCGTATTGCTCTTCCTGTTTCTATAATCCAGTGATCCTGAAAAGAAAAGCTTCCCGCGTCGCTTCTGACAGCGGCTCCGTTATCGATCGTTGATCGATAATGGGTAAGTGTGGAAAATATAATTTCAAAGGACGATATGGATTTTTTTCAAATGTAAGCAAGCTATCTACACTAGATTGTTCGTTTGCTATATTCGGGATACTGGACTCCTCTCATGTAGGTAACACACTGCATCTGCTCCGGTCAATGCTTAGAACACGATTGGTCAACATATGCCGACTTCCCTTGGATTCCAGGCATTGGTTATACGAGGATATTATTTACAGTAAAACATATCTGACAAGGTTAAATTCCAAGTTTTATTGTTGAAAATGACATTCCGATCATCCAATCTTTAGTCTGGCGGAGGGACTTCCACTCCTCCAGAAGTTGGGTCCTTCGCAACTCAGGTTTCACTTATTATTCTTGTCGTATTGGGATGACTGATTACAGTTAAATTACAAGGCAAAACTGCTCTTGTAGAGTTGTAGTTGAAGTTTGATCAGGCACAATTTAAGTCCTCGAAAACTAGCACATGACTTGTTCGATTGCGATTATCCTTCCTTTACGTTTTTTTGGAATTCAACATGCACAGTAGCCTCTGTCTCCAGGTACTATTGGTTTAATTGCTCGATTCCTAGCATTGCTTTTTCTTGCTATTGCACCTCTTGCATTCACGTTCAGCATACTCGTTTACTGTAACTCTATACATCCAAGTAATACTTCTGCGGTCATTTAGGCATATTCTATTTCATAGCTTTGTTCAGAACTTTGAGGTAGCTTGGTCTAGCAAGTTTTGTGGTTGTTCCTATTTATGGTCCTTCGTTCGACAAAGTGTTGGTGTATATGCCCCAGTCCATATGTTCTATATGTTTTCAGGAGACTAGCTCTCCTGGGCCATATATCTGATTGCCCTAGTTTGATTGACACGGTAGCTCCTATCTCCAAAAACTAGGGACTTTGTTGCTTGATTCCAAGCTCTGATTTTTTCAATAATGTTTATTTCTGGAATGCAACTGAATTCCTCCAAGTTGACATTGTTATCCAATGTCATTCTGGGTACATGTGCTGGAAAGACGCGTCGCCGTCATCTTTTTCTAGAGTTAATTATTCCTAGTCCAGTGTTGAGACCTTAATCATGCATCAGTTTTTATTTCCAGAAACTCGTGTGCGGATGACTCAACTTTGTATATTTTTCCTTGATGTTGTGAATCTTCATATTGCATGAGATGGTAGAAGGTAATGTTGAAGATTCAATCAAACTCTTGCTTCTATTTCTAAAAGCCGATGATTCGATAGTTTCATTCTGGGGGTTTCTTTTTAGCATCACCAAACTTCGGGTAATGGCCTATTCCTGCAAGTTGGAATCAAATGATCTTGTTAGACCGTAAGTAGATCATCGATCCTTCTCGTCATCGCCATACTACGAGCGACGATTGATTTCAGAACGTTAAATCCTTCATCTTCTTTGTTGGCATTTTGTTGCCGGAATGCTCTGCTTTACGATACAGAACCATTATCTAATTAACCTCGCGGTTATTTGTGTTTAGACTTTGCAACATTTATTCGATTAAGTATCTATGTGTCTATCCCTGCTCGAGGGACTAGCTATGGGCGATTGTGGGAGATGGAGAGGTTTGGGACAAATGACCCGATTGCCCCTGGTCTGGCTCTCAATCATATTCTAAGATTGAGGAAGCTCGATGGTTTTAGTTCCGACCTTCCATGATTATCCCTATATGTCCTTAGTTGTGCATGCTTTGTTTGATTGCTATCGTCATGGAAGTTCTGTTCATACGCTAATTCCTGTCTTTGGGAATTGATAACCTAGCTGCTTGGTTCCAAGCAACATTTCCTCGAGGCCGACTCTCTTTTGGTTGTATCTATATTCTTTCTAAGTTGAATTCGGGAAATTCGGTCGTGCACCAACTTTCATACCTAAAAATTAGCACACGAGCAATTCAATCCTGGGATTTCCTTTCAACGCTGCTTTATTCTTGTGCAGTGGCTGATTCCTGTGATTAAAGGTCGAACCATTTGGCTAACCTCTGAAAGGTTATGTCTTCTTATTGTTGCCCATTTTTGGGCAACAACAGTTTTCTGGAGACAAGGGTAGAATCTCAGATAAGGACCAACTTCTATCTCCGGAAGATAGTTCATTGATGGTTTACTACGATGAGCGTTTCTCATCGAACCTGTAGATTAAAGTTTTCCTGGCGTTGCCGAGGCAACACCGGTACATAGTGAATAGAAAATTTCCTAGCATTGCCGGGGCAATGTCAGTACTTAGGAAATATAGGGTTTCTCGGCGTTTCCAGGGGAACACTAATACTTGTGAAATAGAAAGTTTCTCGATGTTGCATGGGCAACACCAGTACTTAGGAAATGAGAAAAGGCCTTAGCGTTGCCGGGGCAACACTGACACTCAAGAGGTTGGGATCGATTTTCCTCATCGATTGGGCAATGCTTTTAATAAGGTGGGTAGTAGTTTCGATCTTCAAAAACTTGCACTTCGATGATTGGATTGTAGAAGTCTTTTCCTAATGTTGCTTGTCTTCGGGCAATGTTAAAGTAATGTTGTTTAGGATTGAATCATTCATCCGGTCATGTATAGTTGAGTAGATTCCTTTCAACCCAATGTGGCTGTTTTTCTCAACGTTGCTTAACTTCGGGATACACCATGTTCTGGAAGGATGGGAGTCCCAGGCGTTTCCGTTGCCTAGCCTTGTTTATCACCGTCAAGTGTTACCCTTGGAAATGCAGGGTTGTTGCTTAATCAATTCCATGGTTATTCTTATTCACGAAAAATCGGATTTCCTCCAACCGATTTTTGTTATGATCTGACTTCTACCCGCGGAACCCTTCATTTCTAGGTGGAACCCTTTATTTCTAGGTGTCAAATTCCAGGTTCTTATATAAAATTAGAAATTGTGGAGCGAGTCATCACATTGCCCCCGGTACGACTGTGCTCATTCCTATCCTAATCACGGACCGGTAGAGTTCGGTGGTGTTTGTATTGAATCTGTGATACTTAACCTTACTTGTTTCAAGCCATATGCATTATGCTGGGCTGACTACATTGTAACGGATATCAACCTTATTTGTTGGTTCCAATCTTCGAGAATTAATGGTTTAGTTGCTCGATTTCGAGCGTTCTCTCCTTGCCGTTGTTTGTCTTCGGATAACAGCTTGTTTTATGCAAATTGAGGTTTGAGACATCAGTTGAGCACCTGCTTCTGTCTTTGGAAACTGGCGCGTTAATGATTTGATTCTGGAAATGCCTTCCGTTGTCGTCTATCTCTAGATGACGATAAGTTCCTCCTTTTATTGCAAGTTGGAGCGATTTTTTATCCTGACCAAGTGTTAATGTCTTATATGCCCCTCAGTCCACAAGGCTGATTATTCTGAATAATTGATGTGAGACTTGATGTTCTGGGTGGCTACACCTAGATGCCCCCAGTCAAAGGTGCATCGCAGCTCCTATATCTGGGAACTCATGACTTGGATGTCTTGAATTTAGACAGTTTGTACATTAACTTTGGTCAAAGATCAGAATTCTTGGTTTGTAAACTTTGCGGGACTTGTGGAGCAATGTTAGTTCTTTCGAGTAGCGGAAGTTGATCCATATTAATCCTACAATAGACAAGTTTCCCGGTGTTGTCGGGACAACACCGGTACTTAGAAAATTTTAACGGTTTATTGATGGTGCCGGAGCAACATCGCTTGCGTGGCTTACGAAATGCCGACTTTTAAAAGGACACGACCTACGAAGTGCATGGATTTTGAGAGTGCACGTGTTACGAAATGCGAGGCTTTTGAGAGTGCATGGCTTATGAAATGCGTGGCTTATGGGATCGATACGATCCGTTGATCCAGAATGTTTTGGAACTTCTTGGTGTTGCCAATCTTCGGGTGACATGAGGAGTTCGTGCTTCGAGAGCATGTTCTACTACTCAAGAAGTGATGCGCGGCTTATGGGATTGTGCGGCTTATGAGATCGATATGACCCATCAATCCAGAACGGTTTGGAACTTCTCGACATTGCCAATCTTTGGGTAACGTAAGGAGTTCGTGCTTCGAGAGAGTGGTTCCATGGCTTAAGAAGTGATGTGTAGCTCATGGCAGTGCGTGACTTATGAGATCGATACGACCCGTCGATCCAGAACGGTTTGGAACGTCTCGACATTGCTAATCTTCGGGTAATGTGAGGAGTTCGTGCTTCGAGAGCGTGGTTCCATGGCTCAAGAAGAGATGTGCGACTAATGGCAATGCGCGATTTATTGGATTGATATGACCCATCGATCCGGAATAGTTGAGAACTTCTCGACGTTGCCAATCTTGGGTAATGTGAGGAGTTGTGCTTCGAGAGCATGGTTCCATGGCTCAAGAAGTGATGCACGACTCATGGCAGTGCGCGGCTTATGGGATCGATACGACCCATCGATCCAGAACGGTTTGGAATTTCTCGACGGTGCCAATCTTCGGGTAATGTGAGGAGTTCGTGATTCGAGAACATGGTTTCACGGCTTAATAAGTGATGCACGGATTATGGGAGTGCGCGGCTTATGGGATGCACATAGTGGTTTGGGCCTTCCTGGTGTTGGAGGAACGATACCAGTTCTTAGAAGGTAAGGATCGAGTTTTCCCATCAATCCGGCGATTTGACTTCGCTGGAACGTGATTTCATCAGTTCTAATAGATAAGTGGTTTTTTGATTCGGTAACCGTGGCTTGGACGATTCTCTCGTATTTCTAGAAGACGTGCACGACCAAACAGATAAGGTTGCCATAGTGGAGAGATCTATAGCTGACCGCATGGAGATGGTTATGAATAAAGAGCTTGTGGCAGTTGAGGGCATGACTTAGTTTTTGATCAAAATTGTCTTTAGAGAATTGGTCTTCAACTGGCATACAGTCCAAGAGGAAAAGGAACTTGTCACCAAGGGTGGTAAAGGAGGAGTTGGGAAGAAGTAAGCAAGTATTATGCTTCTATTTCATTTGTTGCGCTAGCTAGGTCGTTAAGTCCGTAGTTGTCGGAATGCCAGAATTTTCGATCGGGTGTAACAGAACCGTGGTATGATTATTCTTGGCTTTCCTTGTAGCTATTCATATATGTGGTGCCTTCCATGTCATAGGGCTATTCACATCTTAAACTGTATTAAGGGTTTCTCCATAACCCGTTTGGTTACACGTGGTCTAGTGGATGCAACTGTGTCTTCTAGATGATTAAAGCATAGAAAAGGCTCCATCTTCAGAGACTTATATATTAGGGATTTGAGATACTTGGTTTTCCTAGGTGCCGAATCTTGGCTTGATTCGAGTCGGCCTCTGATTTATCACAAGGTCAGTTCAGTATTGGCTTAGTTTCTTTGAGCGACTTTGAAACTCTGGAATTCAACACTATTTGTCTCATTGGTCATTGGAAGTTATTCTGATAATTTTGCAGAGTGACTGATGTGATTATCGACACGTGGCCCCATAGAATGACTTAATTGACTTTGGGCAGTTCTGGATGAGATAAAGCTGATCTTCCAATTGGCCTTCGCAGTGCTTTAATTCATGAAGGATTTTTGTATCAGATGACTGTTGATCTACCGGTTCTCCTTCACAACACTTTAGTTCATAAAGGACCTTCACAACGCTTTAGTTCGTGAAGGAGTCTTTGTGGTCGGATGTCTGGCGACCAAAGGAGGTTGGAAAGATAATTTATCATTTCCGAGAGGAATTTTGGGTCGTGTGTCTAATGGCCCGGTGGTCTTAAAGAAATGATTCATCGACTTCAAGAGGAATTTTGGTCGGATGTCCAGGGACCAGATGGCCTTGGAGCGATAATTCATCTACTCCAAGAAGAGTTTTGGGTTGTATGTCCAATGACCCGACGGTATTAAAGCGATGATTCATTGACTTCAAGAGTAATTTTTAGGATTCGGCTTGCGGGATCACAGTTTTATCGGTTTCTAGAGTCTAGGGGGTTGGATCTATTTGTTCGATGATCCTTTGGACAAGCCTTCTCGATGCTACTAGAGCAACGCCGGTTCTCAGAAGGGGATCGACATAACTCGTCGACAACATAGAAGCATTTCTTTCACCGTGCTGTCTGCAATTCCTCCGGTGTCTTGGTATGTCTCATTTAGAAAAGGAAAGTAGACAAGGATGGATGAGAATGCATTGCTCTAGGTTGCTACCCCATTTCTTAGTAGCTAGCTAGCCAGAGTGTTATTTGATAATCATCCTTTCGTCTAATTTATTCAGATAGCCAGGGCGCTTTTCTACTGGATCTTAGTGACCTTGCTTGGGTAGAAGGTCCCTGAGGCCCTATAGCTACTTCACTGTTTGGTATGTTCTTTGGCAACTTGCTGGGTTCGCCTTCTGCCAATTGCACTACCTCTAGTCTCTAGAACTGGTTTGCCTTTCCATAGTATTCTTCCAAGGTAGTAGGTTGTTTCATCCTTTAATGATTCTTGAGGGCCTTGTAGTAGACTACATCCGTTCCCCTTGCTTCTTCCATATGCTAGTCATACCTGTAAAAAAGCAGTTTTGAATCAGTTGTACAGTTGTAGGAAGGTATAGTTGGCATGATAAACTTCTTTGGATATTTTGCATGCTGAACGACTTCGGTGAATGGGTTTCGATTGGGGAAGATGCTCTAATTATTATCAGTCTGGTCCATTTTCAAGTTATGGCTGTTTATAATACTTGAGAATGATATATGCATGATTTTCCTATGCTTGAATGATTGAAAATTCTCATTGAATGACAAATCACTTAGGATGGGGTCATGGATCAGTGACGATCCCTAAAAAATTTCAAACTATGTGAGATCGGTCTAGGTCGACAAGGAATGCCCCATAAGATTGCATTCCAAATTTCAAGGCATTTGGAGTTCGCATGTTCGAGTTATGAACAAAAGAAGATGGATTGGCGTTGATGGATCGGTGGTATTTTACTTGGAGTCCAACCCGAGAAAATATGTCATTTACTTGGAGTCAGCACATGGTTCGCTTGGAGTAACAGAATTTGAAGTGCTAGGTTGGTGACGAATGGTGCTTGGAGTCATTTGCATGTTCGCTTGGAGAAAATCTTGGTTTTACCCGATTCTGATTTCGGATCAGAATTTCCTAGGTTTGCTTCGAGTCAAATGGGTGATTACCTGAGTTCGACTTCGAGTCGGGACTTCCAGAATCTGCTTCGAGTCAAATAGGCGATTACCCGAGTTCGACTTCGAGTCGACCCTGAAGTGAGTTTTTCAACGACCATTTTGACGATGTTTGATGATTTTCGACGATGACCCTTCATGATTCGACGATGGGAGCTCCATGATGGGATTGGAAGCTGGTCAGTTAGGAGTGGTCACAATAAACCATGGGAGTTTGGCCTTGTAATCGATCTCGGTTTGTGTCATATCTTCTTGGTTCTCCTACTTTTAGGAGTACCGTTTGAGTAGCAGTTCCTCTTCCATTGCTTGGAACTGTGCTGCGGCATGAGTTTTAGAGCTTCTTCTAGCGTTTTGCATGTTAGCATTTTCATCCAATTTGTCTTCCTCAAATTGTTTGTCATCTTCAAAGCCGGGGAGAGCCATCGTTATATCTCCTCATGAGGTTTTCACCCTTAAGTTCGGGTATGTAACAGGTGCTTTTGCAGTGGATGGAGTGTTAACATTTTCTTCCGTCATGATTCTTGAAGCTCCACCCACTACTTCCTTTTGCTTTTACCTTCTGTTTCTTCCGTTCAAGCCATAAATAGAAGACTGCTCTTGCTCCGTAGCAGCTATGGCTTCAGGCATCATACTGGGAGTAGTTAGTGATTGAAGCGCTAAGAGAGCATCTATCTTTTCCATAAGAGAATTTTGAGTGTTTGCCATTTTTTGGTTAATTTCATCAACCATCTTGTTCAATTCTCCCTTAGTCACAACTTCATGCTGTGTGGAGGATCCTGGAACCTGATCTCCAGAGTTTGCCCCTAACAGTAGGTTATTGGGGTTGTTGACTTCAATTTGCTGAGGGATTGTTTCTTATCCAGCAATGGTAGCTCCTATGGATCTTCCGGAGGTAGTTCTCTTTCTTCCTGGTGCCATTGATTCTCAACAGCAAATCTTCTAAGCAGAGATTAGGGATCTAACTTCTGAACCTATCTGATCCAAAGTAGATAGCTAAATCTAAGCCTGAGTTGGGATCTCAGTGAAAGCACCGAAATATTAACCCATAAAATGGATCAACACTCTGGATTGAGTGAGAAAGCACCCGCCATGTTTTTGTAGAGCAATAATATAGAAAATAAATGTAAAAAGAGCAGAAATGGTAAAAGGACTAGAATATTTTTATAGTGGTTCGACTATAAGTGAAGCCTACGTCCACTTTATAACTTTCTATTAATTGGCTGTTGTTACAAGTTGAATCGGATTACAATATGATTGAATCTTCAAAGTTAGATCAAGTCACAAGTACAAGAGTTCACTGGAGAGTCACAGTGAACCCCTTGGTGACTATTATGTGGGAGGAGAAGAGTGAAGAATAATCTCTGCAGAGTTCCAATAGCCAATCCAGAAGAACCTTTTTATGTTGCAGGTAGGATTGTATTTATAGGGGTTGGAGAGCACTTGGGCCAAAGCCGCTTTGGTAGAAGCCTATACTCGTTGTCATAAAGGAGCTCAAAAAGTTTGAAGGTGACCCGAGCTAACCTGATGGATCGTTAGCGATCCATGGGTGATGGATCCTAGAGATCCATGTACTTAGTCTATTTTTGAGTGATCTCCATTTGGTTGTCTTCCTATCTTCTATTTGAGTGTTTTGTCCAAATATCAAGCCGTTTGGAGTTTGTTTGATCATCAGTCTTCATGGGTAATCTGGTCCAGAAGAATCATCCATAAGTCACTCAAAACTTAACGAAATTAGACGAAACTTTGCAGGTACACTCTAGAGGGTGTATGGACCTACACTATGAATTTCAAGTGATGGGGACCAACCTACTTTGGTCGCTAGACATCCATCAAGATGGATCGCCGACGGTCCATCATATCTTCTCCAATCATGCTCATTTTTTCCGTGAGCCTTTATTATGTCTTCTAAGTGTTCTCTCCAAATTTCAAGTCAATCTAATTCCGCATGAGTTCTCTAAGTCTGGTTTAAGCTAGCTGCTATGGTCGAAAAGCAGGTAAACAATAGCTTGAATCAGATGAGCCTTTACTTCTTAAACTATGCTACTTGGAATGCTATGAAACTTGGCAAGTATTCTTAGAAGAGATAGTATATCATGATGTAAGAGGTTAGGATGACTCGCAATGCATCCTTATGGATCGCTAGCAATCCATAGGTGATGGATCGCGAGCGATCCATCCCTTTAGTGGATTTTTGGGTAATTCTTCTCGAGTCCCTCTTGGCCTATTCCTCTGGTCCTTTTGGTTGAGTCTTGAGTTTTTTTGGGCTTGCCTAGATGTTCTAACTCATTTGGATTCCTGCTTGGGTAAAAACCCAGTTAGCACCATGTAATTTGGACCTCATCCTTCCTCATGGTTGTAGGTAAGTGTTACTCATTACTTGGAAAAAGTACGTTAGCGTGATCATGGTTAATTAAATAAGAAATGTCTCTAGTTTATGGAATATTGCAAAAAATTGGAAGAGACTCCCAAAATTGTTCAATTCCTTCGTAATGAACTAGACATGTTACCATCTAAAAGTTTAAGATAAGATCCATATGCCCTAATTCTTGGAACAATAGAATAGCTTTTTGATTAATATAGAAGTGGGATTTGTAAAACTCGGTTGATTTGTTTTTATGTTTAGAAAATTGTTGTTTGGATCTTGTAATGAGACATTTTGGATATCTTTCTTAACATATTCTCGATTTGATTGTTCCAATAAATGGAATTCCGAGGTAATGGGGAGAGTTGATAAATTAACTTTGCATTTGTGGAATAAGAGACATGCCTACATGGTTATCGAACAAAATCCTCCAATTTCCTTAAGTGAATATGAGTACTAGTATTGGCTAATAACTTGTCACTTCATATTGAAATAATTTTCAAGACGTCTAGTTGGGTACATTCCTTGAGCACCTTAGAACGTGATGTGGTTAGTATTTAATTTTTGTTAATGTTTGTATTCATTATTTAATAAAATATTAATAATTTTTTTAAATAAGTGGGATTTATAGTGCTATGGAGACTGTGGATGATATTGAACTCAATCATTTTTAGCCCGATAAGGTGAAAATGAAATGCGTTGGACTTAAATATTTACTCGGCACAATTTTAGGTAGAAACAAGTTATGTCAACCTTTTACAACTCATGTTCATTCCGCTCAAGTGCAAACTCAAACTTTGCTTCAAGTTGAAGATGATACCACTTATGCTCCCTCCATGAATGAAAAATAGAGTCCATAATCAGAAGATAATGTCGAACCTCTTTATGTGCATGAACAACGATAGCCACAATAAGGAGCTACAACCCAAACTTTGCATCCATCCAACCATAAGGAAATTATACAGACAGTCTCATGGACAAGATCAACCATCTTCTATTACTCAAGATCAACCTGAACCTTCTCAACCATTAATGTCTCAAACTTTAACTTATGAACGGAGGAGATGAAAGAAAAGAAACACACCACTAGAAGTTCTAAGGTTTAGAGATTTTTTTATTAACTAGCGATTATGATTGTATGTTTTGGCTTAGGCTTGAATTTAGGTATGTTTTGAATGTATGTATGGAATTATGACCGTATTTAAAAATTGTGACTATATGTTGAAATTATTCGAGTATGTCTCAAAATGTATTGTTGTCGCATGTCATGATATGTACATATGGAATGGTTGTTACGGGTCTACGTTTGAACATGTTTGTAAGCAATGGGGTTATACAACTTTCTATTTTAGTCTGAGAAGAAAATACATAAGCGTATTAATGGAATGTGCATATCCAATTGAAGGTTTGCAAATTTTTGAAATGGGCATAAACAGTGGAAGGTTTGCGTATTTCTGGATTGCGCAAGTGTACGCATTTCAAAATACGTATAAACATTTTCTATGTCTAACGACACAGAAAGTTTTAGCACCTCAATCAACATTGTTCAACCACAATTTTACCATCAACAAGTTAATATTTAAATAAAATAGGACTATATTTCATTGGATTAATCATTCAAACAAAAACATACAGTTCATTACATAAAAGCATCACAATGCACTCATAATCTCATCACATAAGCCCATTACTACAGGTTACAAGATCTTCTCTTATGCCCGAAAACACCATAATGGCTACACCAATCTTGTTAGTGGGTAGTTGGTTGATCCATAGCTCCTTTGATTTAGGTTGATTGTGGTCATTCGGTGTTCCTTCATTCTAGTAATGGTTTCATGTAAGGACCTTCATACTTTGCCCAATAAGACTATTGGGGACATGATGAAATGTAGGATGATAAGCAACATTATAGTTAGTAGTTGTGTACGGTGGTGAAATGAAACCATCACGTGCTCTATTGGAACCTCCATAACCTCGTAAACCTGATACTGACACATGTGAGCAAGGAAAATGTTCCAATATTGGCATATTACACGTACACATAGCCTCATTATCCCCGGTGTTTACCATATAATCGAGAATGTGTAAATCTTTAGCTTGTCATTCCATGTAGCAATATCATTTGATAATAAAATGTCTTGATTTTCCCATTCCTGTCTTTGCATTTGCTTATCACCTAGGCGTCAAACGTGAAGTCAACAACTCTCCTTGAGTACAATGTGTGTAGAAGTATTGGTTTACACGATGAAAAGTACATGCAAACAATAATCTAGCGGGTAAGTTTCTTGTTCCTTTTAATACACCGTTAACACTTTCAGACACATTTGTCGTCATCATATTAAATCTCATTCCACCATCTTTACAAAGCATCCAATTTTCTTCTTGATCCTTTAAACCTTTTTCAATTCCATGCATCGGCTTCTAGATTACAATCTTTGATTACTTTCTTAACTCCTCATGTTTTACTAATTCCAATGCAATAGCACAAACATGCAATAAGTTTTAAAGAACATACGATCGAAATCCAGCTGTCTTGAAATTGGCTTTAGTGTGCCCAATACAATAACGATGATGATGTTGAGCGGGCGAACCTTCAATCAGTGCATATGGAATTCCTTTTATACTGCTAGAAACAAACGTAATTCATCTATTACGCAAAGAAAGAATATGATTCCATATAGAACTAATAAACCACTTCCATGTCTTCCATGACTCAGTTTGCACAATAGCAAATGCTAATGGATAGAAACCTTATTTGCATTAACACCAGTGACTACAAGAAAAGTGCCTAGATATTTTCATATAAATGAGTGCCATCAGTAGAAACTAATTGAAGACAATATGAAATGCCTTTAATTGAAGGCCCAAACACCACAAATGCCACATCGAAAACACCATGAGTATGGATGACATCAAATACTGTTCCAGTATTGCAGTTATGCACTACTTTAAGATACCTTGGTAATTCTATATATGATGTATCCCAGCCTCTATAGATCATTCCTAAAGGCTTTTTAAAATCTTTTCAAGTTAACTTTGATATGAAACATAATTGACATTGTCTTTTGAGCTGTTTTTGCAGTCAAATTTGTTTCAGATTTGACTAATAGAAGCATCTTACTACCAATAAACTTATTTGTTGCTTGTCAATGATTTGAGTTAATGGTAGGATTCAGACAAGTATAATCGCCTCCTTATAATTTAATTTTCCACCAATTTTGATATTTCTTCTTAGAAAGATTAGCATGTACTCTCTCCAGCGGTAATTTTCATCAATATCTCATCGAACCATGTAATAATTCATACGAGACCTCACTACTCGAAAAGAAACATCATTTGAGGGTGAGGTAACAAAGGTTAAAAAAATAAACCCTATACATAAGGCACATAGTTTTTAATCAAATGCTCCCTCATTTATATTATAACTCAACATAAGGTATAAAATAAACTACCCTACTTGGTTTAAACCTACCTAAGGCTCGGGGAACCGCTAAACCTAAGCTCTGAAGCCAAGTGTGGTGACCAACTATTTTTAACATCTAAATTGAATTATAAACATCATCAAAATATGCTTACAACTAAATCCAAACATTAAAGATAGTGGACCGTGGGTATAAAAATTTAAAAATTCTAAATTAATGAATAAAAGAGAAACCTCATGGCGGAATATAAACATCAATGTATACATACACATACATATCATTTTAACAATCAGATATTACTCAAATATAATACACCATACAATATATACATTTCATTATATCGATTATTAAAAATCTTTATAATCATGATGTAAGGATATACCAATCTATCATGTTGATACAACTCCTTTTAGATCCTTTGCTTTCACCTACAAACTTACAAATGTACATATGCATAGAATAAAGGGGAAAACTGTTTCAACTATGTTTGGACTATGCCTAACTCTATACAATAGGGTCATAGGCTCGATAGCTATTGCATAGGAAATGACTGCCTATGTACCCCTTCAAGGGGATCAACCCCACGTAGTTCCATTTCTTGTACTTCTCCTACATCCAAATAGTTGTTAGGAAATAATAACCATAGCATCCATGAAACCATTGCAACCATCCCAACCAATGCAATCAGTGGTAATAGTAGAAGCAAAAAATAGTATACCTACTTATCCATTATAATAGATCATCATATGGGGCAACAACAAAAATAGAAGTTAGTCATCAAACAAGAACAACGTTCAATGTCAACCCCAATCATTAAATAAGGAAACTATAATACAAATATACTTATATACATTATTAATTACCAACTATAATAATACATCATCAATGTAAGTATAAATTAACCAGTGTATACTAATCACTCCACAATAATAACACAACATCAATATCATCAAATGTGCACTAATACAATGAATATTAGTAACACAACATCCATCATCAAATAATCATAATTAACTACCCATCGACTAGTAACAATAATGTTAAAATATCATACACTCATTGAAATGTGATACTATCATCAAGCATTAAATATATGTGATAATTACAACTAACAATTAATCACACATTTAATTACCATCCAAATAATATATTTGCATCCATTATTCTCTTAAGTATAAAGTCATTTTCTTACCGTTTG
This sequence comes from Allium fistulosum, assembly GCA_030737815.1. Lineage (NCBI taxonomy): Eukaryota > Viridiplantae > Streptophyta > Magnoliopsida > Asparagales > Amaryllidaceae > Allium > Allium fistulosum. Next base: position 1,082,374,462 of record CM060902.1, read on the forward strand.
TTATAAAACCATCATTATTTATTTATCCCAAAAAACAATAATAATTCTTTTTAAACGATAATATACTCTTTAAATGCTTTACTGTACTTTCATTTCTCCTAATGTTTCTACACAACTCAATTTAAATAAAAAATAGTAATCTTCATAAAATCGCTTTTTACAACGATAATATTATTATTATACATCAAAAAATAATATATATTAAAACTTCTTTATTACCTTCCATAACTAATTTATTACTCTTTATTTCAGAAAGACAATATTTTATTTTAAATCACTAAAACTCCTTTTTATTTCTGTTTATTTCAAAGTGGTAATATCCAAAAACACTTTTTGGAAAATATTTTTTTATTATTATTATTCGAAAAATGTCTTTTTATTTTATAAATCAAACAATAATAATATTTCATACCATAAATATTGAAAAATTAAACATTTTTTTATTTACACAAAATAACACTATTTTCACCGAAGTCCATATTATGATTATTTAAAATCTAATTCTATATTTTAAATAGTAAACCTCCTAACTTTAAATGTAAGTGTAATTTCAGTTATTATTTATAAATTTACCTAGAAATTCATAAATAATAACCTTACTTGATTTCATTTTTTTAATTTTAGTAAAGTATGTTAAATCATCATTATTTATAGAAACCATCCAAAATATGTAAATAACCTAATTTAACATTATTTATGCTCGTTATTGTCCAATTTATTCCAATTATTATTTCCAATCCAAATCAAAGAATTTTTTTAATTAAACATCCAAAAATATGAATATCTGCAATAATTATCCAAATCAAGATATAAAACATCCAAAATATTATAATGGCGAAATAGTCATCCATATAAAACAACATATATGGACAAATCTTATTTTATAATAAATAATTACATATTTTATAATCTAAAGTTCAATTAATTAAATTAAATAGTTCATACCAACGTGCTTTTGCTAACAGCCTCCAAACTCAGAAACCTAATGCCAAATCACCTGGAATTCCACCACGACTCCAATGGAATAAACTGCGTATGAATTGGAGTTCGCATGTAAAAGATGTAGAAATTGAACGGTGTCAAATTTAAATTAATAAAAAATGATCAAATGGTAATATTGTAATTTAAGTAACCTTCCCTTCTCATTGCCAGGCATGCTGAACTTAATTCAACATCGATAATCACCACCTTAGATCGAATAATTTGGCCAACCCCTACTATTGTTTGCCGCACATTCATGTGCCCTAGACTAACGCCGATGCCCTCTCCCTAATCGTCACCTCCATGCCACACGCGACCACCTGATTCGCCACCCACCGTCGCGAAAAAACTCGGCTTCCGAGTGAAATTTTTGCCAATTCATCGAGCAATTGAACCTCTAACCACTAGCGTTTGACTCTAATCATCGAGCTCTACAGTCCTGCATCAATTTTGTGAATCGATGCATGAATAAAAAAGCCACTAATTTATGCCCTAGGATTTTATGATTCTAAACTTTGATCGTGATTTGTCGTTGTTTCGAGCATTTTTATGACAAATGGAGACTTGCTGTTGATTCGTCTTGTAGAGAATTTCGAAACGACGTATAATTTAATAGGTATAAGACACTTCGACTTTTAAAAAATTTGTAATTAGAGATAATCATCTTCTATTAGTACGTAATTAGAGAAATTTCAGGAATTAGGTAGAAAATAAGGATATAAGTGATGTGTAACGACCAACCTTTTCGACCTTTGGAAATCGACACTAATACATCCACGCTATTTACGTGCCAAACGTCCAAGTGTCGCAAAGACAGATTGTTAGGGAGAAGAAAAGAAGAAAGAAGACAAAATCTCATAAAATCATGGCAAGTAATATATAACACTAAATAAGTCTTTATAAAAAGAAAGGGACTTTAATATACATACATAAATCGGAGTACAAAACTAACACATTATCAGCCTGAACAGTTATAATATTCTGTCCTTACAAATGCTAATAAAAACGACAATCATTGCAGCGGAACATAAATAAATACGTAGATATGTCTTGGGCATCCATCTCGTCTCTTGAGCTCCAAAGCATCTAAGGCTAAATCTGGAAACATGCTCGGTCTAATTCGAGCATTATAAGAAAACAATGCTCGGATTAGTCTAGTAAAACCATCAAATCACAAGGAATTTTATTACATCTTGTAAAACCCTTTAAAGATAAAGGTATCTCGTAAGACCATGTCGCATATCAACATGGACGATTTTTTACCTTACGATGACCAAATTATTTTTATAGAAAATCCAGTGATATGTGATATATACATATTCATGTGTGTGCTCTCCTCTATTTTGGAGGATCACACATTTTTCTCAAAAAAAATCCAATGATATTATAATAATGTCTAAGGGTTGAAAATAAATAGATAAAATAGCTTAAATGCTTACATCTCACATTTCAACACAGTGGCCACAACTATGTCCATACGATGCTTATTGGAGAATAGATTCCATACAATGACAAGGTATCGGGGTACCACCTACCATGGTACATCTCTAGAAAATGTACCGAGGGCCTCGCCTTGATCCTCTGCCAACACAGGACCGGCCTACGCTTTACTGGATAGTACCGAATATGTCATCACCCCAGTTGCTTTGCAACCTTTTCCCGAGAGCTCTCATGCATAACCAAATCCATAAATATGATATATATATATATATATATATATATCAAGAATGGTGATGGCATACCCTAATGGGTGTGGCCCACTTAGCCCTACTGCATCTCCTCTGATTTTAGTCATTCCCGATTGATGAGGCTTGAGGCTATGTTTTACCATTTATATAGTATTCCCACATGAAATGCTGACACTGCCCTCCAGGTAGCAATGCAATGTCAGCATTCGTCTATACAAGTTGTTTAGGATATGAACAAAACGAAGGCATTACTTCTACTACATCCATTTTGAAATCACCCTCAAGATTAGTAGCAAGCAGCCCTTGCATTTGAAGAGCTCCATCTTCGATCTCATCATCTTAAAGATGTCTTCAATTCGCTTGAGTTGGATCGTAGTGGTTTTCGGCTAATTCATACTTATCCGATCTCGATCTCTTCGAACTAACATTCGATAGTTTTTGGTAAACTCAACTCCGGTTCTCTAAGAAATAAGTAGACATGATAAGAGTGGGGATCACACCCTAACCATTTAAGTAGATGGATCTTCTTATTATTTGTTGTAGAAGAAAACAACGAGTTTATACGTACAGTAGTATCATCTATGATAACTATACTCCCTAATCCTCGTGTTTCCTCTAGATATGTCCAAAGTTAAACACTGGCCAAAATTTGATGGTTGGTTATTTAACAATCAAATAAACACACATCAGTAACCAATTTAATTTCTCATGGAAACCACTAAGCCTCATTTAATTAAGCTTCCATTAATTAAATCTCTTTAATTATTTACCTAAAATAATCCATATACTTATCTCACCTGTATAAATATATTCACAAACTAGTTGAGAAAGATTTCTTATTTTAAATTCATTTTAAATGGATCAAAACATGTGTCTTTGGAACACAATTCATTATGAATCCCAAAAAACTAATCCTTTGGTGTTAAGTAGGGAATTACTTCCTTACCACCAAAACTAAGAAGGACTATATATCTATTTTTCACAACTAGATTAATATACTTGACCCAATAAAAGATTTATAAACCCAATCTTTTCTTTCCAAAATTCAAGATCTCCTCCAAAAATATAAGTCTTTACTTAATTCTTTTATTATGTAAAATCCCCTTTTAAAACAACTCATTAGTTTTAAACCTCTTTTATAAAACAATATTATTATTTAAAACATATTCTTCAGTTAAATAAATTAACTTAATCATCATAAATAAATAAATTTATTAACTCAAACACCATCATTAAGTAAATTAATCCACTTTAAACACTAATTTATAAAAGGATTAAGTTTAAAACATCATTATTAAATCATTAATCAACTTAAATACCCTTTAATAAAGTAATTAAATAAATCTAAGCCTTGTTACTAAATTAACCAATAATTTTAATTACTTTTATTTAATTAAAAGATTAATTACTTAATACAAATCATTAATTAAAGGAATATTTAGCTAAATCATTATTTAAAATAAAAATTAACTTAAACATTTATAATTTAAAATAATAATTAGCCTTAAAAAATTTATAATTAAATAATAATTAACTTTAACCATCTATAATTAAACTTAAATCATTTACAATTAATAAAATCATTTATTAAATAAAACCATTTATAATTAAATAATATTTAACTTAAACCCCTTTTCAATTTAAATTATTTTTAACTTTATTAAATTAAGTTAACTTAAATAATCTTACTGAAATTAACAACTCAACAATATTAATTAATTTAACAATTTACTTTAAATTGATATAAACTAAAATTTGATTTTAAATCCATAATTTATCCAATTTGGAAAGTGGCTCAAAAATCTCAATGGTAGTCAACATGCTACCATCATTATTAAAATCGACATTCAAGTCACCACACAGACATTTACATAAGCAATATGTAAGTAAAATCTATGTTATCAATCGATAAATAACATGTCAATATAATTCGACTAGCATATACATAAATGTCCAAATTAACATAATAACGGAACAGTCATTTATTCTGCTAACTATATATCCAATATAATCAATTCAACTTAAATATAGAAGAACGGGGTTTTATTCTGCTAACAGGGTGTGAGTGATAAATTATAATTGTTGATCGACATAATTATTTCTATGTCTATCAAAGTTTAAATAAATTGTTTATCGATAATTCTGTTAAATAGCTTTACAGATGTGACCTACTAGGAAATCCGAAACTAACGCTGAAATCCGTAGGCCGAGCGGATTTAAATTGGATGCGCTATTAAATTTTAAAGTCAAATAACTTAATTAAATTTAAATCAATTTAATCATTAAAACACATCTTCACTTGGGCCCAAACCCGACCCAGAACAAACCAACCCCTTCTTTTCCACTAACTCCCTAGATCAAAACAAATTGCCTACCTCGAAAATCAATTCAATTCATCACCTGGAATCACATAAACGTGCACGCTTGTGCACGTGCACTCCCTACTTCCAATGTCGATCGCCAATGAGCGACCACCCCCCCTCAAACTCCACATACCACCATCGTCCCATAAGCACCCTGCCACACATATACATACCCTAAATCAGATTCTGGATATTAGCTGAGACCTTCCAAGAAACTAAACCCATGAACCTACCTCTACATTCAACCACCGTCGTGCCTACATTCACCTCCATCCATTGCCGCCATCGCCATTCGAACCCCGAGACAACCCTTCACCATCAACCCTAACCCCGACCCACTCGACGTCGTGGATCATCATCGGTGATCCCTACCCGCGCACCGAAATTCACCCCTAGAAACTCTAAACCAAGCTCATCTAATCACCTTAGGCCATCGGAACTTCTAACTCCACTGCCTCCGATTCTGCCTTGGTCCAAGGTCACTCACGAACACCCCAGATTCCACCTTCGACCCCTAGCTTGTTGGAAAACCCATTTACATCCAAAACTCATTCCCATGTCTCAATCCATTGCCTTAAAATCATATGAACACCACTATAAATCATAAATTAATGAGATGAACAAGATGGTATAATTCATTCGTCAAATTTCGCTCATAAAAAATTTCACCTTTTTAGACTATTTTACTGTAAAAAGTCGACTTCTAACGCCACAATCGACAAAACGTCAGGCGGACATTTTTAAAATTTAATATAGGCGTAGTTGAACATCTTTGTAGTTGATGTCTCAAGCTAATATCGAGTGGTTAAGAAGATATTGATTTTTAAAAAATGAGAATGTGAGTTTTTGGTGTTCTGTAACCAAGATTAGAGAAGAAGTAAGCCTGTGTGAGGGTTTCGCATATATATATACACAGAGTTTATTTTCATTCCAGTAAATACACATTTGATTCAATCACTTAACCATGCATGAATCCCTTTTGAACCAACTATAAAATCGAATATATAACCATAAATTCAACAAATATTTAATATTTCATACTACTTGTGTTTTCAAAAGTGCAAATAATAGAGTAATCTCACTTTTCCTTTTTTCCATGCTTTTCAAAATTTGTTTTAATCTCTTAAAGATTTTACCTTGAACTAAAATTATGATCTTTGACTAAAGATGAGATCTTTATAAATTTAAATATCTTATAGAAGTGGAAAATAGAATTTAGAAGTTTAAAAGGAAGGCGATGAAACAAAAATGTGGAAGTGAGATATGATGGAACAAAACTCACTTTTATAAAAGCAAATGAAAGAGTAAAAGACCATAATGCCCTTAAGTTATAACTAGTTTTGTTCGACGATGGAATTTCTATCGAGTTAGAAAACCGTCGAAAAATTTCGATTTAAATTTATATCGCAAGCGCACGGCGTACTATTGAAGTACGTGGCGAGTACGGGTCGATCCGCAGGGAATTGATTATTTTAAAAATCTATTCAATCAAATTAAACCAAAGTCGAGTGAAAGTTAAGCTAGAGAATTAGAAAATTAGCTAACTAACTAAAAGAAAAGAGATGCGAATATAGGAGTTGAATGACAATTTAGAGAATAAATCCACTCTCTAGATTATGTAGTTCAACACATATGAAATCATAATCTCTCTTTTATGGTCATTAGTGCTTTAATTGATGTGCTTATTATAAGTATGGCATATTTGTGCTATTGATTAGCCAACATAAGCCATCAAACTATAACACACCCCTTAAACCACTTACTAACTTTCATGAAATTTGACAATGAAAATGAAATCTATTTTAAGTATGGCCTATTAACTATTGATTAGAAATATAGACCATCAAATTTTAATTTCAAATCACTTTCTTATGCCATAATCATATTTTGATGAAGAGGCATTTGTGTTAGTGATTGTTTAAGCATAGCCTATTTGGTGTCAACAATATAGGCTATCAAATTCAAAGCAAAAACAACAATTAAACCACTTCAATCATTCTTCATTAAGCACAAAAAGAGAGCATGAATTAACAAATAGTTGAAGCTACATAATTAGAGAGCTTCATTACCCCTAAATTGAAGGGGTTTAGCCTCTCATATCTGTCATTTTATTAACAAATGTAGCTAGCAACATGAAAGCAAAAAGAAAGGAAAATGAAAGCTAAAGGAAAATAGAACTAATCTAATTGCATAAAATAAAAAAGATCTACACTACAACATGAAAGGAAATAAACAAGAAAATGAAAAGAACATGTATTAAATTGCATAAAAAGTTACATGAAAAGAAGAAATGGCTAAGTAGCCATGAAAAGAAAGAGAGCTCTCATTTTATTTTCCTAAGAGAAGAGAGCCTAAAAGAGAGACTAAGGGAGTAAGAAGACTACATGAAACATAAGGGTTACTTATACATGTGTTAAACCCTAATTCATATTTTTGGGGAATGCCCAAAATACCCTTGAGAAAGTGTGGAGGCCAAGTAATCATTAGCTTCTACTAATCCTCATTTAAGTGTACATGAAGCCATTAATTCCATAAGCATGTGCATTAGTCTCTAATTTGTACATTAAGGTAGGTGGGTAGGTGGGGTCTTCCATTATCTTCACTTTGAATTATTTCCATCTTCATTTGTTCTCTTCACTCTTGTGCATGCATATATCATCATGTAACCACTTGTAAAATTCACCATATTTCCTAGAAAACAACATAGAAAATTCCAAGTAAATTTTCACAATTTAATAAATGCATAAAAATGACCATTTTGCCCTTATATGAAGATGAATATGTGACAATTTCAAATAATTTGAATTTTGGTTTAAACAAGTTAAAATACCCAATATGATCATTTATTTAATTTAAATAGATTAAATATGGTGGTAAAAATATGCACATTTACGTGCACATCAAGTTTCAACTCAAACTTCCATTAAAAGCCAACCAAAGTACTAAGCAACTTCATGTATATTAGATAATAAAGCTTTCCTAAGTCCTTTCTTAGTTTACTTATTTCTTAAGTAACCTACTGTCACATCTTTCACTTTAATTTTAGATATATTTTTTAAATACTAAATATTATTATTATATTATTCAAAATTAAAGTGTTTAACGTTTTAAAAATGTTGTTTTAAAGCTAGTTAAAGGTATTACAACTTTTAACAACTCGTAGTTCGATAAAATGCTGAAAATCCGAAAATTGCGATTCGGTCACCTTTCCAGTTTTCCATCGAATTATTTATATATGTAAACCAAATTTTAAAAATTAATTTCCTATCATCAATTATAAATTAAAAGAGGGTTATTTAATTATTAAAATCATTAATTAAATATTTAAAATTAATTAAATATTCTCAAACCAAAGCGATAAAATTCCAGGTCGTTACATAATGGCTAGGTTTTCCTAGCCTCATTTATATAGCCACTAAGCTAGGTTATGGACCAAGTACCCGATTTGGCCCAAAAGTCCCAATTTCGATCGTCAATGAAGGTATAGCTTGCTATACATCAAAATATATTGATAATATTTAACCCAATTATGCCATCAACATCCCCAAAAAGACAATCCTACACAAATTTGCCTTTTTACATCGACTTTTTAAACAATTATTTTAAATTAGTAATTAATGTGTCAAATCTGTGGGTCGTTACATTCATTACCCTTTAAAAGAATTGCTTCATTGCAATTTCCTAGATACAACCATCAATAAAATAAATAAATCATCATTATCGGTCAAATCTCAAAAAAAGGGAAAATACATCAATCATAAGTAAATTACTTATAAAATAGTATATAACGACCATATAATATTAACCGTGATATAATCAAATTCATCCATAAACAAAATTTATATTTCTACACACACGTACTATGGTCATACATATACTTTCTCAATCACACAATCCAAACTATAGTATGTAAAATAGTACTTCACTGATAAGGGTGAAATAATATCAACCACAGATTAATTCATACCATGGATTTCGGTAATTCAACCATAATTGACTATAATTAAAGTCCACTATAAGAGATAGGTTGATAATATTGGCATCAAAATTGGCCACCAACAGCCAATTATGTAAAAGTACCAATATCCAATCCAATCACAGAAATATAAAAAGAGAAATAAATGAAGAACGAAATTAAAACAATTAGAAAGCAAGTAAAATGAGACAAGATTTATAGTGGTTCGACTAACTCCGGCCTACGTTCATTCCCAAAATCCTTTTTATTATACCGAAGTTTGTTTATAGTTACAATCCAAAATCCAAGAATAAAATTGGCAGAGTGTAGCCTAGGTTGAAAATGAAGAGAAGTAGAAAAAGATCCTTTTTTGACACCATGCCTGCTGTATTTATAAGGGAAGATGTGCACGGATCGGGCTGAAATTTTGACAGAAGGTTCGGGAGAACAAGACGAGGCCAACGAAAAATTTCCAAGCGCATTGGGGCCCACAATATGGATCGGTACCGATCCCTATTAGTGTGTCCAAATGGGATGCGATCCCTATGAGAGGTGCCCCATGTTGTTAGCTACCCTCTCCCCAAATTTCATGCAATTCCGACGTACAGTTTGTGAGATATCGTATTTTCCATAGTGTTGCTAGAATTCTGATTTCTGCCGATCCCTCCAATATCTTCCAAATGCCATGCGATCTTTAAGGGAGCTTCTTCATGTTGTATTATGCTTAGCATCCAAGTTTCATACCAATTGGATTAGTATAACTCGAGTTATTGATCAATCTTTTTTGCAATATGTTGTGAAGGCTGATTATAGCTGATCCCTATGGAGGGTTAGGTACCAATCCCTCCATCTTGCTCCAAATGATATGCGATCCCTATGGGGTGTTCCACATGTTGTAATTAGCTCGTCCTCTAAGTTTAATGTCAACTGGATGTGTAGATGTTATGATATTGATCGATCTTTGATATAAACTTAGGTTTAGTCGATCCCTAAGAGGAAAAAGGGCCATCCCTCTTTCTTCATCCTTTTGACTAGGGTAGGCTCCTTAGGGTCACAACATCTTGCTCACAAAATTTTAATATGCATTAGACTTATGAATTTTGAGATATTGATTGTTTTCCATTGAGTTGTACTTGCTTGGCTGAAATATGTCGATACCTTTTGTACTGATCCCTTTTATACAGTCCCTTTCTTAGGTGAAGTAATTTGCCCATGACTTGCGCATACAAACTCCAAATGACTTGAGATTTGAAATGTAGCCTCGTGGGGCCTTCCTTGTCACTTTATACCGGTCTCACCCAATTTGGGACAAAAATTGAGGACATGTACCGATCCCCTATGGGAAGGGATAGGAACCGATCCCCTGCCTGGGCGAGGCACTAATCCATACTTTGAATATTCTGGAGATTCTATCTTTTGGTATCGGTTGATCGTCACTTCATATCATTGCCTGCACTTGATTTCTAGACCTCACAACCATCGCTCTTGACTAATGTCCTTGATAATCAGAAAGTATGTTGGGTCAAATCTTCTTGTCTACCGCCTTGGCAAAAGGTGGGTTAACAGATCCAAACATGTGTGTGCCAATAAATGAATAAACACAAATGAATAATCAACATAGCTCATCCAAATGAATTGACATAATCAAAATAATGTGGCATTATCACCATACTAACTTATCAAGAAATAACACGTGCGTGCTAATTTCTATTCTAACTATACATCCATTATAATATGCATTTCCATAAATTTTTGGTGATCTTCCTCATGGTCCCATCCTCAAGATAATCGGCATACCATTTCATACCTATACCATCCAAAATATCATATGTACCTACTTATGGTCACATGTTCTAAATAGTATGTGCCTAGTAATGGCTACACCATTCAATTGACTTCGTCACCCACTTGAGCTGCAACAACTCGATCCTTGCATCATTTGCGTGCGTTGGATATACGATAATTTGTATAACCATTCCTCTGCCTGGGATTAATGGAAAATTCATGTTTTTGGTGTACCCGAACACCAGCCTAAAGCTGACACTAGATCCCTTCTTCGATCTAGGATATACAGATCCCTTCAATAATCCAGGTTAGCCGACTAAGTACCCAATGAGGATCCTCACAATACCCCTGCTTACGAGTACAGTAGAAAACACTCTGAGTATCAACGATCCCTATGCACGCGTATCCGAGCCCTTCTCGCTCCATTCGTTTCCATTCATCATAGCAAAACCCTTCAACGTTCCAAATCCATGGTAGAACCTTCAACATTCTATTCATGGGTTCCTTTCAATGAACTTGTCCTCATTCCACTTTCCATAGTAGAACCCTTTCTCGTTCTACTCACGAGCTCTCTTCCTCGAACTCGTCTTCATTCCATTTTTCATAGCGATTCTTTCATCCAATGACTGGAATAACTCACCTAAAATACCAAAGAGGGACTTGCTAGGATGGAGAGTTCCAATACACCTTAAAAGTAAAATATTTTTATTTTCAAATCAAAGCTTCCATCTTCTTTTAAAACAAAGTTCCCTTAAAAATACACCGTTAATTTATAAAACAATTTCTCAAAATATTTTCCATCATTTTAAACCAATTAAGAATATTTTTGAGAAAAAATCCTCTTATATAAGAAATCAAATCGTCCTTTGAAATGAAAACTCTTTACTTTAAAATATTTATGGAAGCCAAAAATAGGTACTAAAACATATAATTTTAAAATTCCGTATAATGGGTCTTCCGCCTATCCTTGATTCCTCAGTGGTATCCACCAAGCCTTTAGTCACTAAAATACTCCAACCACTATTACTCATCTTCATGGAACCTCTTCACATTTCTTAGTCAAACATGGTATACATAATTATAATATGTCAAACAATAAGCAACAAAATGAACAAGTAAACAACTAAACAAACAACAACCAATCAAACCAAACAAGCGACAAGCAATCAACTACAAGCTAAAGAAATTAATCCAAATAAGCATGTCATGAATTAATAGGTGAACATTAATCAAACAAGTAAACAAACAAATAATTAAAATCATTCACAATAAAACAAGCAATCAACAACATGATACACTCATAAGAAATTAATTCAAACGAGCACAACATAAATTAATAAGTAGACACAGGTAAATAAGAAGCTAAATTTTCTTAATTGCAATTATTTTAACAAACAACAATGCAATACAAACAATTCATCCAAAGAAAATGAAAATAACCACAAGGTGACTATCTCAAACATCGAAATGGACAGTCCCTTCTTCATATCCAAACTCTTTCCATGTAAGAGAATAACTATATGTCCCTACAGCTCATTAGGGAAATCACACACAATAGTCAAGGTAACATCGTTACAATGGGTATCAAACAAACACAAAACTCATCTTTCCTCATCGCCTTACACTCTATGTTACAAAGTCTAGTTTTGTAGTTCTCAGTTAAAGTTCAAATTAAACATCTTTTTAATAAAAATATTTTTTTAACAAACGTCTCCAAAATTTGTTATTCAATTAAATTTTTACTTTTTCTACTTTTTTCTTTTCAAATGAAGTCACTCTCTCCTTAGTAAAATATTTCTAAGGTATTGCAAAATGATATTTTATAATACATCATTTCTTGATAATATATCCTCAATACAATAATTTTCAACTCGGGACTTTTCCAACCAAAACTCTTTATCTGAAAATATTTTTTTTTAAAACATCATCTATTATAAAGTACCTTTTTAAGTGAAAATCATTTCAACAAAAATCAATTTTCAAACAAAAGTTTTTCTGAAATCAAAGCACTCCTTTGATAATACGTTTCTTTTCAAATAAATACTTTATTACATTCTTCATCCAAAAAGATACCCCTCAAAAATACCTCCATCAAACTATTCTCAAATTTTTCGACTAATGATATATTTCTCGATTTAAAAATATTTCCATTATATATTTTTCAAATACTCCTGTCTAGAAAATAATTACTTCAAAATAGAACATCTTTATATGGAAATAACCCTCCTATAAAGCACTTTTAAAATGAATCTTCCTTAAATCATATAATATTAACTATAAGGACATTTCAACGACTTACTCTTTTCTTTAAAATAAGGTTTCTCACTAGATACTCCCCAACAAAGTATTTTTTAGCAAAACCATTTTTAAACTTTTACTACCATTAAATTAGTTTTATCCCTTAAAGCATCTTTCTATATAAAGAATCATTAAACCTTTCAGTGTATATTTAAACGTATCTTTAAACCAAAAATATTCTTTTTCAAAATGACCATAAATAGGATATTTTTACAGGATATTCTAAATCAAAAATGAAGTTACAAAATACTTTTCAACGTATGCTTTTTTTAAAAGACGTTAGCTAAGATGTTCTCACTAAAACATTCCTTTCAAAATAAAATATTTTCAACCAAAATGTCCTTTCATAAAATATTTATAAATAGAACACTTTCAAAAAAAATTCTCTTTTCATATGTAAAGTCTTCCTTTTTTAACAAATGTTCCCAACCCATAATACCATTATAAAAATACATTCAAAAAGATGCTTTAAAAACAAACAAATTTTCCTACACTAAAATATTTCTTCAAATGTTGAATTCAACTTCCAATATTTTTTTAAAATGCCTTTTACTAAGACACTTCCAAATAAAATATTTTTACAATATTTACTCTTTCTTACAAAAATATCTTCGTAAAAAGATTTTATTTCGCGAAATTAAATACCTTATTTCTTTTTACAAAAACCTCAATAAATCACTTTTTTTTGTTAAAAATAAACATTTCTCCTTTTTATATAATATCTTTAAAACCAAAAATATAATATTTATAAATTTTACAAATAAATATTATCTACTTAAAAATTAAAGTGGTTACATCTTATTAAGGTCATGTTTCAATCAATTCAACATCAGGTGTGTGCTACTTCAATTATAATCAACACATGACCCCTCTTATAAGTACTCATCCTACCTCACTCTTACTTTATTTATTTTCCATACAACGATCGTCATAAATAAAAATTACTTTAGGGTGACGTAATAGTGGTTAAAAAAACAAACTCAGACACATAAAGCAATGAATGTTCAATTAAACGCAACCTCGTTTTTCTTATAACCTGACCAAGGTGTAAAATAAACTACCCTAATTGGTCTAAACCTACCCCAAGGCTCAGGGACTGCTAAACCAAAGCTCTAATGTCATGTGTAACGAGCTACTATTTTAACATCTAAATTCAATTATGAATGTCATCAAATTATGCTTACAGCTAAATCTTGACATTAAAGATCGTGGACTGTTGGTATAAAAGATTTAAAAATCCTAAAATAATAAATAAAAGGTAAACCTCATAGTGGAATTTAAACTCAATGTTTACATATATATACATATAATTTTAACTATCAAATATTACTCAAATAAAATACACCGCATACTGTATACATTTCATTACATCAATTATTAAATAACATCTTTATAATTATGATGCAAGAGATATACCAATCTATCTTATAGATACAACTCATTTCAGAACCTTTGCTCTCTTCTTTGCTTTCACATGCAAACTTACAAATACACATAGAATAAATAGGGAAAAACTTTTAACTATGTTTGGACTACACCTAACCTTATATACCATGGCCGAAGGCTCGATAAATAATGCAGGGGAAAAGACTACCTACGTACCCCTTTTAGGGAATCAAGCCCACGTAGTTCTGTTTCTTGCTCTTCTCCTGCATCCGAATACTTGTTTGTACATAACAACCATAACGTCCATGCAACCATCGCAGCAAATGCAACCAATGGTAAAAGTAGAAGCAGAAAACAATATTCCTACTTATCCATCATAACAAATCTTCATATGGGGAAACAACAAAAATTAAACATGGCTATCAAACACGAATAACATTCATTGTCAACCCCAATCAAATAAGGAAACAACATAAATATACTTTCATACATTATTAATTATCAACCATAATGATATATTATCGATGTAAGTATAAATCAACCAATGTATATTAATCACTCCATGATAGTAACCCAACATCAATCAGTATTGGTAACACAACATCCATCATCAAATAACCATAACTAACTACCCATCGTCTAGTAGCAATAATGGTAAAATTTCACTCACTCATCAAAATAAAATACCATCATTAAACATCAAATATGTGTTATAATTACAACCAACAACTAATCACATATTCAATTACCATCCAAATAATATATTTGCATCCATTATTCTCTTAAGTATTAAGTCATTTTCTTATTGTCTATTATAAAGTCATCTTTATTTATTCATCCCAAAAACAATAATAATCCTTTTTAAAAGATAATATACTCTTTAAACTCTTTATTATACTTCCATTTCTCTAAATGTTTCTAAACAACACAATTTAAATCAAAAATAGTAATCTTCATCAAATCACTTTTTAAAATGATAATATTATTATTTTACCTCAAAATAATAATATACTTCTAAAATTAATTTATTGCTATTTATTCCAGGAAAAACAATATTTTATTTTAAATCATTGAAACTCCTTTTTATTTCTATTTATTTCAAAGTAATGACTATTTTATCTAAAAAAACTTTTTTGAAAAATATTTCTATATTATTATCCAGAAAATGCCTTTTTATTCTATAAATCAAACATTTTGTTATTTACAATAAAACCATCTTACCATAAATACCGAAAAATCAATAATTTTGTTATTTACACAAAAACAGCTTTTCGCCTAAATCCATATTGTTGTCATTTAAAATCTCATTCTATTTTATAAATAATAAACCTCCCAATATTAAATAAATATAATTTATTTATTATTTATGAATTTCACCGAAATTCATAAATAATAGCCTTATTTGATTTCATTCTTTAATTTAAATAAAGTCTGTTAAATCATCGCTATTTATAGAAACCATCGAATCTATAATTAACCTTATGTGTCATTATTTCTATATATTTCTCGTTATTGTCCAATTTATTCCAATAGTTATTTGCAACCCAAATAAAAGAATTTATTTTAATTTAAACATTAAAAAATACAAAAATCAATAATAATTATCCAAATCAAGGTACATAACATCCGATATATTACAATAGCCAAATAGACATCCATAGAACATAATATATATGGAAAAATCTTATTTTTCATTTATAGTTACGTATTTTATAATTTAAAATTCAATTAATGAAATTAAATAGTTCAAACCAACGCACATTTGCTAACAACTACCAAACTTAGCAAATCAAGCGTCAAATCGTCCGGAATTCCGTTATGAGTCAAACGGAAGAAACCACGCATGCATCGAAGTTCGTATGCAGAAGATATAGTAATTTAAAGGTGTCAAATTCAAATTAATATAAAATGGTCAAACGCAAATATTGTAATTCAAATAACCTTCCCCTTCTCATTATTAGGCACGTTGAACCAAATTTAGCATCGATAATCACATCCTTTGACCAAGAAATTTATCCAACTCCAGTCGTCATTTGCTGTGCCATCACCTTCCCTAGACTCACGTCGACATCCTCTCGCCAACCGTCACCCTATGGCACCCACAACCATCTAATTCACCACCCACAGCTGCAAAAAACATTGCTTCCATGTGAAATTCCGTTTGATTTATCAAGCAATTGAATCTCTAACCACCAATGTTTAACTCCTATCATCGAGCTTTATAATCTTGCATCTTCAATTTCACAAATCGATGCATGGATCAAAAACCCTTAATTTCTGCCCTAGGGTTTCGTGATTCTGAACTTTGACCGTGATTTATCGTTATCTCAAGCATTTTACGACAAACTGCAATTTGCTATCTGTTCGCCTTGTCGAGAGATTCGAAATGACATATAATTCGATGGGTATTAGACACTTCGATTCTTGAAACAATTTGTAATTAGAGATAATCATATACCATTAGTAGGTGATTAGAGAAATATCAGGAATTAGGCAGACAATGAAGATAGATGTGATGACTACGGTTTCATGGCCTCACTTGTACTGCCTAGATCAGGACCGTGTACCCGATTTGGCCCAAAAACCCAATTTCGATTGTCAATTAAAGTATATCGTGCTATATATTAAAATATATGATTTTAATATTTTTAACCAAATAGTGCCATCAAAATCCCCAAAAAACAATCCTATACAAATTTTCCTTTTGCCATCGACTTTATTTTAAATAATTATTTTAAAATTAATAATTAATTTATCGAACTACGGGTCGTTACAATATTACCCATTTTTAAAAGTGGGAAAATGGCTCGGTCCTTATGGTAAAACAAAAATAGTAATTGTTTGACGAGTCGGTGGTTGACAAATACGACCGGGCAATACCAATTATCATCACATCTACAATGGTGTCAATTTTTGGACGTAAGATCAAACACACCAAAATACAACTCTTTTACCAAATACTTAATGCAGTTTACCTTTTCAGGATCATTCACTTCCTGTTTGTACCAAAATTGGGCACAACACCCTTCGGATGTGTTTGAAGAGATAAAATGAAGAATATAAATGAAAAAAGGAGGCAGATCTAACAAACACATCAAAAATAAGCCATAAAAACGCGTAGAAACACACAGATTTAGAGTGGTTCGACGTATGACCTACGTCCACTATGAAATGATTGACTTTTATTAACTTTTGCTTGCTGGTTACAATGAATTACAATAGTAAAGCTTGAATACAATAGTGATTTCGGTAGAGTCTGGACGTAAAAGAGACAAAAGTCCCTTTTCTGTAGGTTCTGCGATGCTATTTATAGGCGTAGGCTGCAAATATCTCGCTCAGATCTCAAAAGACCTCTTCTCTCACATGGGTGGGCCCACACGATCGATCCCATGACATTTGCACGCGGTCCGTGATCGATATGAATGAATTTCGTATCGATCAAAATTTCGTCCAATCAAGTCGAGATCGATCATGAACATTTTTGAGGATGCACGTAAGCTCCTGTGAAAATTTGGTGGCATTTGGACTTGTAGATTTTGAGTTATGATCGATGCAAATTTGAATTTATTAAAGGCTGCTGAATTCGCATCGGTCCTCTTCGCGTCGCTCTGTTCGTATCGATCCGAGTACGTGCCTGCAAGTTGACGTGGCGCTAACTTTTTGGATCGATCCACATTTCATGCTGAAAGATTGAGTCTTTTCTATGTATACGCCTCGTTCGTATCGACCCAGTTTTGCTATGCTTTGTTCATATCGATTGTAACCGCTCTGTTTGTATCGATCACTGGCCGATCGATACGAAGTAGCGGCTTTATGTGGTTTTGATGGATACGAAGTGAAGTTGGTTGATTGATGCGAACAAGCTGGAGATGATGGATGTGAAGAACGCTGCTTTCTATGGATACGAAGTGAAGCGATCATGATGGATACGAACTACCGCTTATTTGATGGATACGAATGGGATGGTTGCAAGACTATGGATACGAAGTGGGCTAACTCCAATGGATATGAAGGAAGCCGCCATTCGATGGATTCGAACAAGGCCGATGTGAGAGAAGTTGACTGATGGATACGAACAAGTTTACTTCACTAGCTTGCATCGATCATATCTTGAGCATATGAACTCAGATTGACTTGAAATTTGGAACATTGGCTTTCATTGCTTTTCTTGTCGTGCCGCATCAGTTGTAGCTCAATCCGGACTCGCATAAAATTTGCCAGTATGCATAGTGAATCTATGTATAACTGATCTTTGGGACGAACTATCCTCGGTTTCCAGTTAAGTTCTTGGTGTCACGGCCTTGCCAAAAGGCGGGATAACATTTGCCCCCCCAAAGTACGTCTTGTGAGAACATGACCTGCTTTTAAAAGTTGCAATCTTCATCCTGAACATTTTTATTCGACTTATTTGAACGGTTGTTGTCTTTTCATTGAAATCTGTGACTTTTGATTGATCTTTAGAAATGTAAATTATAAACTGTTGACTGCCAATTGTTGTACCGTATACTGTTGTAGCTGAGTATTGTATGATAGTAATTTGTCATTCGTTGTTGTACTTGTCACCAGGTGAGCATTCAATTCCTGTAAATTTTAAGAATTCAATGTTGTTTTATGGCATATAGAATATATATAAACTTGGCTCTCGTCAACGTTTGTTCATTCACGAGTCATTGCCGAGTTCTTTAGTTCATGTTTAGATCGAGTTTCGTATCGATCCTCTCCTGGATCGATACGGGATGTTAGGATGCATGCTTCGTATCGATGGCTATCAATACGAAATGGATAGCCCTCGAAGGTACATCGTATCGATGGATATGAGGTTTAGGTCTTCTAGCAAATGGATACGAAATAAGGGCTTCATATCCAATGCTTCAAGTAAAACTTTGTCATGAGTTTTGTATCGATGAGGTTCGAATTGATGGATACGAAACAGATGGTAACTCAATGATGGGTACGAAGTGCCAACCTCTGCATTGCTCTAGGCTGATGGATACAAAGCTATGTCTTTACATCGATGAAGGGATTCATTCCAGGCATGTTGGCCCAACGCCCTTTGCATCGATAGGCCCCTGACCATTTCAACCGATCCATTTACTGGGAGACAAATCGCCTTTGTTCCCTTGAGTTCGAGTCCATATAAATACATTTTGGACTTAGAAAAAATTTCACTTACACTTATTACTATACACTGCCTTCACATCGATTAGAGTAAAAGAGAAAAGAAACTTGCCTTCACCTTCGAGCCATTTAACCCGTTAATTCCTTGAATTAACTGTTCTAATTAGGTAATTAATCAATTAAAATCAACTCCAAATGAAGAAACTCGAATTCTTGTGCCATTCCACTCGTATCCCTGGCCGATTCTGATGATATTGTTGCCGAAGTTGGGTCGGAGCGAGGCCAAGGAAGGGTTAACGACGTCTGTGTTGAATGGAGAAGAAAGAGCGAGGAGGGATACGAAAGAGTCACTCATATCGATGAAGGATGAAGGACGTACTTGCATCGATTGTGGATAGTGAGTGAGTTCAAATCGATCTAGCATAATGGATCTTCATATCGATGAAGCAGGTAGTTCGTATCGATCGATGATAGGAATTCGCATCGATCCAGAGTGATCGATACGAAGACTCGGATCCAGCGATCGATACGAAGACACTGCTTTTGATCGATACGAAGTTAGGGGTCCTTGGTCGATATGAATTGACCTTCTTGCGATCGGTACGAGACGCTATCTTCCACCATCGATACGAATTGCACTTCCGGTGATCGATCCAAATTCAGACTTTAATAGATATGAAATCTTACATATTCGAACACTTAACTCCGACGAGCTTCTGCCTTACATAACTGGATTTAACTGTTAAACTGTATATTTGACTGCCTTTCGAAGCTCGTTGATGGAACTGTAACTTGACAAAATTTTAACAAACTTTAACTTAGATTGGTCTCTAAAGTCTGGATGGTTCGGTTGTGACGGTCAGCGATGACGGTCACTCCGGTTAAATCTCAAAGTCTTATCATTTGCACATTTCCTTTAATCCTGTAGAATCTCTTAAGTAATATGTAGCACTACAATGGACAACACATTCATGCACTTCACACTAGGGACCACACAGGCTTATTATCATCTAATGATGGTTTTTGATGAGTTTAATAGTTATGGAACCTACAAGTTCACAGTAGTAGGAGCTTCAAAGTCCACCTCCTTTAGTAATAGAGATACCGGTCATCGAGGCCGAAGTTATAGATCCAGCTCCGGACGAGCTGCCAGGTGCCAGGTTTATCGGAAACCCACAAGATTCTGTGCCGTCCAACGTCTCCGAAGATATGTTGGGGCGGATATGCCAAAGGCACGGTCTGTCGTTGAACGACGTCTTATTACCGGGACCGAATGACAGACCGCATGCTCCCCCGGAAGGGTTTACTGCCTTTAATCGCCATGCGTGTACAGCGGGAACACTTCCTCCGTTTAACCAGTATATTAGAGAAGTGTTGGCTTTCTTTGGAATTGCCCCTTCGCAGTTACATCCCAACGGATATGCACTGCTAAACAGTTTATTCGTTGTACTCATGGAGCACCTTTTTCGACCCCCGACCCTGATCGAAATCGGATACCTATTTAATGTCAAGAGTCGGGGAGATAGCACTTCTTTCACGTTCTTAGAGGCGGTCAGGAACTGCCAAGTTGTGACTGGTGCCTAGGCCAGATTGCGCTACTTCAAAAATTGAGTGGTTCTATGTTCGATGCCCTCCAGGGTTTGCTAGTCGATGGTTAGCCAGACGTAAGTGCTGCACTTGTTCCAGTAGTTAATGAGATAGCCATAGTTGATGTTGAAACTAATATCGTCTTTCCTTTACAACTACGATTCCACGACCCGAAGGTGCTCACTTCAAAGAAATAATGCGAATTCTTTAAGAAGTGCCGAGCGAAATGAGAGATTTGGACTCGGTGCTAACAGACAGAAACTTGAGGATCGTTGGGCTAATCGAATGAAAACAAAGCATAAGACTTGAAGGAGCGCTTAGGGCAGCCCCGACGAAGCGGGTGAAGAGTAAAGCACCCGGGGTTGTAATAGCTGAGGAGGGCGATGAAGAAAATACGCCCACGAATGATGAACCCGTAGCCGGGCCTTCTGACAGTTTTCAGGGTTCAGAGGGAAGGAGAAAAGGCAAGGTAGTAGCACACAAGCGTCACAAATCCTCGAGATGGAAATCCGTAGTTGTGTCCCTGCCAGCCTCCGGTGTTAGAATTTCGGAGGCTCCTCCCTCGCAAGTAGAGAATCCTTTTGAAGAACTTGCTGATATTCCGATTCCGGACTATGTGTCACTTTAACACGACACCGGATTGGAGGGGCTTCAAAGTGCTCTAGATTTAAGCGAGTCTCTCCCACAAGTGTGGCCGACATTACTAGTTGGTCGGGGGGTAGCACACACATATACACTTCACGGCACTACACGGTTTCCAGTCTTAAGTTGTTTGCTTCGGGAGATTACTTACTCCATTTTTCTTTTACTTTACAAATACGATGAGTAGATGAGATTCTATGCTTGGAAGTCTCTATTCAGCGTGCCAGTCATCGAGTTCATACTCCGAGTCCCGCCGGAGGGAGGATGATAGAAACCGCGATCACGGTTATTCCAGCCAAGAGCGTTATGAGAGGGATAGGGATAGAGATAGAGAATATAGATATCGATCATGATCGTGCTCTCCACCTCTTCGAGTCTCTACACAACCTTCTACTCATAGTACACATCCCCCGGAGCCTCCATGCCAAAAACCATCTTCTCACGCTCTGAGGTCTAAGTCTCAACGCCGCAGGACCGAAGCTACAGCTCCCACTGTTACTGAGCAGGCTATTACCGAGCCTACGGGGGAAGGGGCGATCAAAATCGCCCAGCTGAAGAAAGACTTTCCCAATATTTGCTTCGACGGCTTTATTTTCCCTCCTCACTTAAAGAAAATCCCATCTGAGGCTGAAAAAACGATGCACGACTACATCAACGATATTTATACCCAATACAAGGAGTGGATGAAAGCCACGGATAAAGCATCGGCGGTGGCTTTTGAGCGAGCAAAAATAATTGAGAAGTTAGAAACCGACCTCGCCCAAAAAGACCGTATTATCCAAGTGCTCAATGATGAAGCTAAAACCTCTCGGAAATCTGAAATAGAGGCCACCCAAAAAGCTGATGAGGCAACTCAATCTATGGAAAGAATGAGACAAATGCATTTCGCCTTGGTGGAGGAGATGGGCCACCGAAACACCACTGTCACAGCCAAAAGGGACGCTGCTCTGAAAGAACTTAATGAGCTTAAAGCCAAATTTTCCGAAATCGTCAAGGAGAAGTATGATGCAAACAAAGCAGCCCAGGAGGCGTGCGAGCAAGCGGTGGTGCTCCGGGATGAAAAGGATGCGGCCGTACTTAAAGTTTGGAAGGCTGAGGCTAAGGTTGAGGAGGAAGTTAAGATGGCAGAGGCCAGGTTAGAGGCCGATATTGAAGATCTTCTCATCACTTATAATGCCAGAGTGCTGAAGTACAGGGATCTAACCTGGCTCGACAATTACCCGACACACATGTACAATGCTTGGGGCCGGTTGGTGCAGGATGAAAAAACTGAACAGCAAGTGGAATCGTTTGATGAGTTCGAGCTCGAGAACCGAGTGTTGAATGAAGATGAACGGAAAGTTCTCCATGATACATCGATCTCATATGAAAAGGAGAAACTCGACGCTCAACGCTCAGAGGTTGGAGAAGGCTCTGGTGTCAAGCATCATGATATAAGTTCTGAAACTCTTGCACTGACCCAGCCTGAATCCACACCTGCGGTTGATCCTCCGCCTGTTCCTACTTATAACCCGAATCAACCGCAGTCATCTCCAACCCGCGAGCAAGTCTCTGAAGTCGATCCGCCACCCACGAGCCAATCTGAGGAAGGTACTCTGAACATTTCTATGCTTATCGAAAATCAAAAGCATTACTTGAAGTAATTACTAACAGTCCTTCCTTTGTTTTTATCCAGTGATCGGAATATCATCGGTCATGCCTCCTGCAACTCAAGAATCACATCATGTGTAGGAGGCCATTATAACATAAGCGACCACCACAACGACCATGGCACTAATTGACGGAGCACAGGGAAGCACACTTACTTTTGATGAGAAAATGATGGAGGAACTTCTCGGTCATCACAGTGACCCCTTTGTCGATTTTTCGTTCGTTATGGGTGGAAGCGCACCAATGACAAGTTCTTCGACCCCAACTGTGGGAGTCCCCGGCGATGCACAAACACTTCATGAAGAGGAAATTATAGCTGAAATCAACGCTGAAATGGAGGCAGCCATGCGGGGAAGTGGCTTTGGAGGTGGAATGGCGGGACCGGGTCCAGCCCCTTTGTGGATGATATCTCCGAGAGGAACGGTCGTTGAGACAAGTGTGCCTATCCCGCCTCCTACTGTTGATCCTGTCCCTCTGACTCCGCCTTCAGGAAGTGTTCCAATACATTTGAGTTCGGAGGAGGAAATTGATATAATACCTCCGACTGGAGATCGGCCGTCGAAAGGCAAGGGCTTAAAGAGAAAACCAAGTGACAGCTCCAGCGGGTCCACACCGAAGAAGAAATCGAGAAAGAAAAAAGAGTAGATACATCTCTTCGGCTCATTTTTGAGTAGATAGGAATTTCTTTAGCTTTTGTTGGTCGTGTATAGATGCGGGTACGGCCCCTGCTAGTAGGATTTTTGGGATAAACTTGTACTTAATTTTCTTCCACAAATAGTTGAAATGAAATTCCATTTTTTCTTCCTCAATTTTCGTTTATTTGCTTGAGTGTTTCAGCATTTGAACTCCAGTCTGGTACACTTGTTAAGTTTCGACCTTTGGATTGGATCTGAGTTTATTTGTTAAGTCCTGAAATCACGACTATGGGTCATGACCGAACGTTAAGCCGGACTCCGATGCTGCACTATCTCGGTCAGTGATTTGCACTTAAGTTTTTCCCCCAGTTTCAGAGACGAATTGTAAAGATCAGTAAGCAATTGTACTTCGCCTTCAACACATTGAGCTTAACGTCGTTGAATTGATGCTGAAACAAGGAAATTCGAGTGGTCGAATCACACTTGCTCATCTATCGACGATTGCATCCACACTCCGGGGATTTGCATTTGTACGTCGATGGTCGGTCGCGCCTGCTTAAGTTTGTAGGATATGTCCACGCTCCGGGGACTTAAGTTATTTTATGGGCGGTCAGTCACACCCGCTTGATACTTAGCATCTCGTCCATACTCTGAGGACTTAAATTAGTTTATGGGTGGTCAGTCACACCCGATTTGCGCTTACACTCCGGTCCATGCTCCGGGGATTCGGAGTTGTCCTACGGGTGGTCGATTCACACCCGGTTTGTGTTTAAACTCCAATCCACTCTCTGGGGATTTCGAGTTAATTGCTGTCGATACTCTGGTTCGCACTTTGGGAATCCGGAGTTAGTTGACGTTTGTACCCCAGTTCGCACTCCGGGAATCTGAAGTTAGTTGACGTTGACACTCCGGTTCGCACTCTGGGAACCCGGAGTTAGTTGATGTTTATACTCTAGTTCGCGCTTTGGGAACTTGGAGTTGGCCGATAGATGGTCAGTCACATCTTTTCAGGCATTAGGATTTTGTTCGCACTCCGGGAACGACGAATCTATCAGGATCGTGGATGGTCGGTTCACATCCACCCTGAGTTAACAAGCGAGGTCGTTAGATGGACGGATCCATCCTCCTCAAACTTGGTCAAGATACGGGCGAAGTCGTTAGGTGGACGGATCCACCCTCTTCGAGACCGCATTTGTAGGTTTATACTCCAGTTTGTACTTTGGGAATCTAGAGTTAATTAAAGGATTGTCGTGTATCAATCCTTTCTTGACTTCAGTGTGATGACTTATCCCCGAGCTTGGGTTTCACCTAGTGAGTAACCGGTCGTGTCACAGTCACTCCCTATTTGAATAAATTCCACCGTACGGTGGAACTTAGCTCTTCATGCATAGTGATGGTCATACAATGTATTTCGAATAAATCACAGCGCTGGCTCGAAGAGATTGCATTTTATTACTGAAATAAGAAAATATGGCAAAATCAGTGGCCTAATTACAAATTCAAATTTCAAAATGCATAAACAAACTGCAAATGAAAAATAGACTGAATAAATAAACAGAGCCTATCAGGTGTAGTAGCGACGAAAACTCTCGCTGTTCCAGGCTCTTGGAAGAGTGAGACCGTCAACGGTCAATATTTTGAATGTGTCATCTTCGAGCTTTCGTTCAATAACATATGGCTCTTCCCAGGTTGGCTTCATATGTGAAGGGACTAGGTAAACTCTCTTGAGGATGAGATCGCCGAGTTCAAAGGTTCGGGGTCAGACCTTGGCATTGTATAATCGGGTGACTCGACTTCGATATGCGACTGCCCTCAAATCAGCTTCTTCATGTTTCTCATCCAATAAATCCAGAGATTCGGCAAGTAGTATAGCATTTGTCTTTGGATCATAGTATGTCGCGCAATGAGAAGACACTTCTAATTCGACTGGGATAACAGCTTCTGAACCATAAGAAAGAGAGAACGAAGTGTGGCCGATCGTGGACTTGTGGGTCGTTCGGTAAGCCCATAAAGCCATAGGAAGTTCATCAACCCATTTGCCCCCGGCCATTTCCAGTCGTTTCTTCAGAATAGACTTTATAACTTTATTAACAGCTTCGACTTGTCCATTCGCCTGAGGGTGTGCAACCGCAGAGAATTTCTTTTGGATGTGAAACCGTTGACAGAAATTCTTAAATTGAACACTGTCGAATTGAGCTCCGTTGTCTGTGATGATGGTATGTGGGATGCCAAATCGGCAGATCATGTTACACACTACAAAGTTGATCACCTTCTTTGTTGTGATTGTTGCAAGGGGTTCAGCTTCCGCCCACTTGGTAAAGTAATCAACTGCTACGATGGCATACTTCACACCACCTTTGGCTAGAGGTAGAGAGCCAATAATGTCAATGCCCCATACTGCAAACGGCCATGGACTGACCATCTGAGTTTCGGGAGGTGGGGCTCTTGAAATTCGAGCGTGCTTCTGACATCTATCACATTTTCTAGCGTAATCTGATGCATCGCGACTTACGGTCGGCCAATAGTATCCATATCGGAGTACTTTCTTGGCAAGGGCTTGCCCCCCGGTGTGATCACCACATTCTCCTTCGTGCACATCATGCAATACGCGTTTGATTTCATCGTGAGCGATACACCGGAGTAAAGGAACAGAGTATCCTCTTCTATACATGACTCCATTCTGAATAGTGAACCGCGAAGCTTTTCGAAGAATCTGTCTCTTTTCACTCCTACGCTCTGGCAGGGTTCCGTGTTCAAGATAATTTTTGAACGGAGTCATCTATGACTCCTTCTCGAGAATTACCTCAAATATCCAATATGTTTCCATTTGATCGATGCTCGGGGAAGATGACGTCTCTATGGGAACGCGTCCCATTTGTTGTGCCTCGCCTGTACTGGCTAACTTTGCTAATGAATCGGCTTTCTGATTACGCTCTTGGGGAATGCAGTAGATGGCATAATAATCGAACTAATTTAGTATCTCCTGGACTCGAGCTAAATAAGCAGCCAATCTTCGGTCTTTGGCCTGGTACTCTCCCCGAACTTGACACACGACCAATTGCGAATCGCAATAGATCTCCACGACAATGATTTTTAAATCTCGGGCAAGTCTCCATCCGGCAAGTTGGGCTTCATACTCAGCTTCGTTGTTGGTTGCGTGAAAATAAAACTTTAAAGCATAGCATATAGATCAACCTTCAGGAGTTTCAAGCACAACTCTGGCACCCGAGCAACGGTCATTTGATGCACCATCAGTATGCAGCTTCCAGATATGTTTGGGAGATTCACTGGTTTCGGGGAAGTCCTCTGGGATGGTAAATTCAGCTATGAAATCTGCTAGGACTTTTCCTTGAATGGCTCACCTTGGAGTGTAAGTAATATCAAACTGACTTAGTTTGATGTTCCATTTGAGTAACCTACCAGACGTCTCAGGCCGCATAAGGACCTGTCGTAACGGCTGGTCGGTGTAAACGGTGATAGGATGAGCCTGGAAATACGGATGGAGCTTCCTTGAGGCAATAATAAGACAATAAGCCAACTTCTCTAGCTTCGGATAATTTCTCTCAGCTCTGGTTAGTCGTTTGCTAATATAGTAGACCGGCTTTTGTACTCGGTCTTCCTCCCGAATCTGGGCAGATCGCGTTTTCTGACACCGCCAAGTAATTGTACAATTTCTCGTGATCAATGGGCTTTGACAGAATAGGCGGTGTGGAGAGGTGCTGGATTAGTGCTCGGAATGCGCCTTCACATTCCGTAGTCCATTCAAAGTTCTGTTTCCCTTTTCTGATCAAATCGAAGTAGGGAATGCATTTGTCAGTAGATTTTGAAATGAACCTGCTCAATGCTGTTACTTTCCCGTGGAGGCTCTGGACTTGCTTCATAGTTCTTGGAGTTTCCAGATTTCTGATTGCCCAGATCTTTTCGGGATTGGCTTCGATTCCTGGAGCGTTGACGATAAACCCAAGGAATTTTCCTGATGCGACCCCAAAGTGACATTTCAACGGATTGAGCTTCATTCTGTACTCTCGGAGGATATTAAACATTGACTCCTGGTCTCTGGTATGATCAGTGGAGAATCGTGACTTACCTAGCATGTTGTCCACGTATACCTCCATGGTTTTTCCAATCTGTTTAGTGAACATTCGATTAACTAACCGTTGATAAGTTGCCCCAGCATTCTTGAGTCCAAAAGGCATAACTTTGTAGCAGTAAAGCCCTATATTGGTTACGAAGCAGGTATGCTCCTGGTCGGGTAAGTGCATGGGTATTTGATTGTAGCTAGAATACGCATCCATGAAGGATAAAAGCTCATGCCCAGCTGTTGAGTCTACGAGCTGATCGATCCGGGGAAGTGGAAAACAGTCTTTAGGGCAAGCTTTATTCAAGTTTGAGTAATCGATGCACGTTCTCCATTTCCCGTTTGGCTTTCGGACAAGTACAGGATTTGACACCCATTCCGGATATAATGCATCTTGGATAAACCCATTCAATTTGAGCTTTTCTACCTCTTCTTTAAGGGTGGCAGATCTCTCTGGATCCATACCACACCTTTTTTGTTTGACCGGGACATGCCGCGGGTCAATATTCAATGCGTGGCTCGCGATTTCCGACGAGATCCCACACATGTCAGAGTGCGTCCAGGCAAACACGTCAAGGTTTGCCCTGAGAAATTAAACCAATTCCTCTTGCATCTGTTGGCTTAGCTGAGATCCAATCTTTATTATTCTAGAATTCATTATCGTCGATCGGAACATCGATACTCAGCTCGGCCGAGGAAGCTTGACTATCTTTACTTTCGTCTACACTTTTAGTATCTCTCGGTTCAAGATCCCTGGGGAATTGGTTGGGGTACCCGGGCTTGGGCCCAAGCGTCAATTGTCAATTCTCAGCAAAGCGGACGCAGAGAGATTCCTCTACGCCCTTCCCTTTTTCTTTCCGCTGCGTCTCTTGCAGCTCCGCAACATAACAGGCTAGTCCAGCAGCCTGGTCTCCCTGAAAAACTCCGATTCCATTGTCGGTAGGGATTTTAAAGTCAAACACCAAGGGGCGATGGCAGCCCTGAACTCGGCTAGGGCCGGTCGGGCCAAGAAGGCATTGTATGGCGAATCTATATCCAACACAACAAACTGTAGTATCCAGACTCTCCAGCGTTCTGCGATTCCCAATTCCACTGGTAGCTCCACCATTCCAGTGGGTATTGTCGCACTTCCATTCAAGCCATGGATACGATACCGACAAGGCCTCAGATCCTTTGCTTCCATTTTAATCTGATCATAAGCTCGTTTAAACAATATATTTACTGAGCTTCCACTGTCCACCAGGATCCTCTTCATCCAAGCAGGACCTATTTGGGCTGAAATGACAAGTGGATCAATGGTTGGGGCTTCGACTTTATCGGTATCTCGGTCTCGAAACACGATGTCATCAGTCATCGTCTTCTGTTGCTTGGTCGGAGCCCCATCTTCCAAACTACTACAACATTCAAAGTCTGCATGGCTTATAGAGCTAGCATACGACTCCATTTCCCTCCAGCTTCGATCTGCTGGATGTGGACCACCACTAACAGTATTTATCACCAACCTCCCGCCAGTACGAGCAGGTTCCTCCGGTCTCACCTGATTTGGTACATAGTTCTGATTCGATGGGCCCGCACCTCCAGATTGCGGTGCCCGCACAAACTGCTCCAACTTTCTTTCCCGTATCAACTTTTCAATGAGATCTTGCAAGTGACGGCACTCATTCGTGTTATGGCCGTAGCTTTCGTGGAATCTAAAAAACTTTCATGTCTGAATTTGTTTCTCCGAGGACTGTTTCAGAGCAGGTTTCTTATACTGAATGGTATTGCAGATCTGTAAATACACATTTTCCAATGACGTGTTCAAAGGAGTATAATTATCAAACATAGGAGCCCTACGTCGTGGACCACGATTCCGATCACGTTTCCTATTTTGATTACCATTGCCTTTCTGTTGATTTTGTTTATTCTGAATGTTCAATTGCACTTTTATGTAACTCTCCCCGGATTGTTTAACAGCAACATTGCTCTGAATTCCTTCCACACTAGGTCCCGCGTCATCCTTTTTGCTAGACTATTTCGCATCCTCCCTACTCAAGAATTGGGCTGCCTTGGAATATAAACGGTCCAATGACGCAGGAGGTTTTCCGGCCAACCAGTTGCCAAACTCGGAGTCAGGGTCGATCCCCTTAGTCAGTGCCATCAGAATCGAATTATCATTGGGGTTACTAATTTCAGTGCATGCAGCATGAAACCTCTCCAGATAACATCTGAGTGTCTCTCCAGGAGCTTGAGTGACACTATACAAAGTATTAACATCTTTTGGCCTTACGACATGCATGCGAAACTGCTCGATAAACTTTGTTGCCAACTGGTCAAAACAAGAGATAGATCGAGGTGGTAAACGGGTAAACCACATAGTTACTATGCCCCCTTGAGAGATCGGGAAACTTCGACACTTAACTGCATCATCATCTCGTGTAGCATTCATTAGCCATTCATACTTCATGATATGTTGATTAGTATCAGAGCTCCCTTCATAAACGGGTAAAGTCGGCATCCTGAATCGTCGAGGTGGTTCAGCATAGAGTATCTCATCAGTAAAAGGGTATGACTCTGGGAGATTCCCTAGTCGTCATTAGTAAGACCCTGGCTTTCACGGATCATTTGACGGATCATCGTTGGGATGTCAGGCATTTGGACATTTTGAGCATGTTGGGCCAAGGTGTAGTCGGGTTCCACAATGCGAGGAGGGGTCGGTTGCGGTCGACGGTTCATGTATCGCCTCCGTTGTTCTATGTCTTCAGGCACATAAGGCTCAGGAGTATGGTTGTGCTAGCGGTGGGTCGGATTCGTTCGGTTTCGAGCATCAACTCCCAAATCTGTAGCAATGGTAGTACGGTTGTCAGTAATATGATATGGGGCAGCACCTCCTCAGGAGGAGGGTCCAGTTTGATGGCTAGTTGACAGGCCAACTCTCGGTTGCCTAAGATTCAATGTATGCTGATGCCCAGTGGCCTATGTGTAACTTTCGTCCAATCGCGGGCACGTGGATCTATAATGGTAGTCAGAAGAGGCTGAACTTTCGGTGGATGAATAGGAAGTCCGATCCCTTCTGGATCTCCTTCGTCTTTGACGGTTCAATTGATTGGTTAATTCTGCGTTGGCGCGCAGTTGCTGAGTGAGCTGTTGGCAGCTCTGAGTAAGCTCTTGCATTAGCAATTGAAATTCTTCTTTGGTGACAGGGCCTTGCGGATCTGATGGTCCGGCAGCATTCTGATCGGCAGGAGGTAGTTGTACGGGGTTCTGTCTGTCCCGTCCTTCTGGATCTGCGGCAGTTGAGGTAGTCCTGGTGTTAACCATGATGGGTAGCGAAGCTCTTTCCTAGACTTGATGCAAATCTGAATAGGATGGAAGAACTTTAAACTTGAAATCTGGATCTTCTTCTTAGATTTATGCAATCCTATATCGATAGTAGATCCAACGAGCAGGAGAAAAACTGGGTTTTCTTAGTGAAAGCACCAAAGTGTTTGTACCAAAATTGGGCACAACACCCTTCAAATGTGTTTGAAGAGATAAAATGAAGAATATTAATGAAAAAAGGAGGAAGATCTAACAAACACACCAAAAATAAGCAATAAAAATGCGCAGAAACACACTGATTTAGAGTGGTTTGGCGTATGGCCTACGTCCACTATGAAATGGTTGACTTTTATTAACTTTTGCTTGCTGGTTACAACAAATTACAACAGTAAAGTTTGAATACAACAGTGATTTCGGCAGAGTCTGGACGTAGAAGAGCCAAAAGTCCCTTTTCTGTAGGTTCTGGGCTGCTATTTATAGGCGTACGCTGCAAATATCTCGCTCAGATCTCGGAAGACCTCTTCTCTCACGTGGGTGGGCCCACACGATCGATCCCATGATATTTGCACGCGGTCCGTGATCGATATGAACGAATTTCGTATCGATAAAAATTTCGTCCAATCAAGTCGAGATCGATCATGAACATTTTTGAGGATGCACGTAAGCTCCTGTGAAAATTTGGTGGCATTTGGACTTGTAGATTTTGAGTTATGATCGACACAAGTTTGAATTTATTAAAGACCGCTGAATCCGCATCGGTCCTCTTCGCGTCACTCTGTTCGTATCGATCCGAGCACGTGCCTGCAAGTTGACGTGGTGCTAACTTTTTGGATCGATCCACATTTCATGCCGAACGATCGAGTCTTTCCTATGTATACGCCTCGTTCGTATCGACCCGGTTTTGCTCTGCTTTGTTCGTATCGATTGTAACCACTCTGTTTGTATCGATCACTGGCCGATCGATACGTTGTAGCGGCTTTGTGTGGTTTTGATGGATACGAAGTGAAATTGGTTGATCAATGCGAACAATCTGGAGATGATGGATGCGAAGAACGCCGCTTTCTATGGATACGAAGTGAAGCGATCATGATGGATTCGATCTATCGCTTATTTGATGGATATGAATGGGATGGTTGCAAGACTATGGATACAAAGTGGGCCAACTCCGATAGATACGAAGGAAGCCGCCATTCGATGGATTCGAACAAGGCCAAAGCTGATGGATTCGAACAAGGCCGATGTGAAAGAAGTTGACCGATGGATACGAACAAGTTTACTTCCCTGGCTTGCATTGATCATATCTTGAGCATATGAACTCGGATTGACTTGAAATTTAGAACATTGGCTTTCATTGCTTTTCTTATCGTGCCGCATCGATTGTAGTTCGATCCGGACTCGGATAAAATTCGCCAGTATCCATAGTGAATCTATGTATAACCGATCTTCGGGACGAACTATCCTTGCTTTCCAATTAAGTTCTTGGTGTCACGGCCTTGCCAAAAGGCGGGATAACACTTCCTATTCTACAAAAGCGATGAAGGTGTGCATGAACATTAAAATTCCACAATTGAGGAGTTCATTTAAAGGTGCATCTTTGACTACCATTATGCAACCTCTACTTTGTTAATATAACAAATATCAATTATCATGCATCCACTTCCTTATTTCAACAATGAAGATGTGACTTCAATGAAGATTACTATAACAACCCGCATCTCCGAACACACCGATCTAAAGCCCAAAAATGATGTTCGAACTTGTGTCATGTGAAGAAGTATGAGTTGTTGGGTTTTTATGGTTTACATGGTACATAGACAATTATAAATTTAAAGCATTCTATACTTTCAGAACTCACAAAAAAAAGAAATAAAATATAAGTACCGAAAATAACCAAATCAGATAGTAGTCTCAACCTAAATGTAGTATGTACAACAAATGACCATACATAAGAGTCTGAATGATAGAAATAATATGATATAATGTACATGAAGAGTAACTAAAATTAAATGTATCTTTGGAGAGCTAGGTCACCTCCTTCACACACCTTGCCTTGCCTACGTCGCTTACTACTCTAACCACCTATGACAGATTTAAAGAGGGAAAATTGGAGGGGATCAGACAAAGTTTGGTGAATGAATTATATCACTAGTGATATGGTGTGGACAAGTAATTAATGTTCAATTTCAACCTACACCTAAGAGTGTTCTTTAGTGTACGTGTTCTATATGTAAGTGGTTAATTACCTTCATAATATAGCTTACCTAGTCCTAATGTGACTAAATATAATTTTGGATTTTAAAAGTTTCCAATTACACGCGGAACATGCCAACTGAATATAGAAGCATTTCAAGTATATAAATTTTAATCTATATATTGAGTTAACATTTTCAATAAGATTCGTTGAGTTACACCGAACTGGGTATAGCTTACCATGTTGAGCCTACACATTCGGGTTAACAATCCCGATATAACCTTTTGGGTTAACAATCTCAATATAATTTTTTGGGTTAACAATACCAATATAATATTTTCGTTAGTGCGGGTATCCTATGCTCTATACCAGTACACAACTAGCATAAAGAGAAGATTAACATATCCAACCCTCTATAGGATTAAAAGATCATACTATGACGAATTTCTCAGCCATCACTTTCCAGCTTCCACCCATAGGTGGCTAGAATTGACTGCAAATGATAAGAGCTTCTAGTTGCAATGAAATCACTCACCGCATTAAGTGTCACCTTTAACAACTTCATAAAGTGAGAGCCTAGGACTTACCAAGTGTGATACTTTTCCAGCTTACTGCACGACTCCATCCAACTACGTTAACTCCTTAAAAAACAAGAAAGTGGGAATAAGTTTCACTGATCCATCCTACTTGTCATGTACTAGGTCCAGGTTCAACCTGGGTTTGCTGCAGTAATTCAAACATTTGAAAAATAACTTAGACGTCTGATTCCTCCATGACAAAATTTTTTTACAAGTATTTAGACGTATGGTTCCCTATTCAGACATATGGCTTTGATTCTAGACGTCTGAATAAGGTTTTAGATGTCTGAATAACGTCAATTTTGAACTAATTCATTTTTGTTTTGACTTGTCTGAAATTTATACGTTTGAAAATGAATTCGGACGTTTGAAAATGAAATTAGACATCTAGTCTTGAATTTCTAATTTTGGTAAGTTATTTATTTATTTTGTTCGTCTTCTTCAAAGATTCGAATATACATGTTAGATTTATTTTTAATAGGTGTTCAGCTACAGTTTCCATTATCATTTATACACAACTTTAGCTAATTTTCCTTGACAATTATATGTTACCTTTTTTTTGGCAAGGCCAGCGGGGTTAAAAATGGACCCCTACCATTTATTGATATACCGGGAATGAAGAACAAAGACAGGAGAACATGCCACCTAACATGATAGGCAAGCAGAAAAACAAAGAAACAAGAAACAAACAAAGGAAAACAAGGCATACCAAAAAAAAGAAAAGGAAAAACACACAACAACAGGGGAAACAAAGGAGGAGGACACACACTCAGGTGAGAGCAGAGAGGAGACTTGGGTCAAAAGCATGACTAGAAGCAACAAAGCCAACCCTCAGACCCTCAACAATGGAATGCTTCATTTGCATGGC
Organism: Allium fistulosum; assembly: GCA_030737815.1. Classification (NCBI taxonomy): domain Eukaryota; kingdom Viridiplantae; phylum Streptophyta; class Magnoliopsida; order Asparagales; family Amaryllidaceae; genus Allium; species Allium fistulosum. The sequence goes on from CM060902.1 coordinate 1,082,409,565, forward strand.
GGATTTCCTTTTAGCATTGAAGATGATGGCATTTCTTTCTTCCCAGATAATAGTAACAAAAACTTTGAGAGAGAAAAGAAGGATATATGTTTCCTCACCCTTCCATCTCGTGGCCTTGTAAATTAAGTCCCATTCAACGTCACTAACCAAAGCAACTCTTCTATTAGAGATGAGGTTGTTCGTAAAACACCATAACGAGAAAACATATGGACAGCTGAAGAATAAATGAGTAGTATTCTCCTCAGCAGTATTGCAGAAAATGCATATAGTATCAATAGCAACACCTCTCTGGTTCAACATAGCTTTAGTTTTCAATGCATTGCTGAAGATCTTCCATAGCATAAGGTTTTGTCTCTCAGAGTTGTGGTTTAACCAAATACGTTTATACCAACTAAAAATCACACATCTACTACGATTAATAAGGAAATTGTACATGCCACTAATCTTGTAATTGTTCTGACAGAAGGACCAAGAAATGCCATCATGCTGCGTTAGGTTAATCTTATAACTACTAAGATGATTCCATAGAAGTCTGACAATCTGATTACTATTGAAGGGAAGAGCAGCACGTCCATGACGAATAAAGTTGTTTGCCAAGGCATTTTTGCTGATTCCGGACTGCATTTGCTGATTGAAGCTAAGTAAATTTTGGAGAATAATACCCTCCTTAGCCCACGGGTCAGACCAGAAGGAAATACGACTATTAACTCCAATCAAGCTCCTAGCACATGGAAGAATATCTTTCCTAAGATTCAGAATACTTCTCCACGTCCAACTGCAAGAATGAGGAATATTCATAGTCCAGAAGTTCTTATTGCCAATAATAAACTTGTAAGACCACCTCACCCAAATATTGTCTTTGTTATTCAGCAGGTTGTCAATATGATGAACAATGGCAGCATGATTCCACAGAAGCATATTTTTAATACCAAGGCCTCCTCTGGATTTAGGAAGTTCAAGTTTGGAGAAAGCACAAGGGGTAAGTTTATTTGAGAAAATAGAACCATGCCAGAAAAAGTTAGACATTGCACCCCTAATCATTTTGATCAGCCTGATAGGCAGGATAAAAGCTCTAGACCAGTACACAGTCATGGAGAAAATAACAGAGTTAATGAGAGTCAACCTACCAGCTTGACTAAGCATTCTATTAGTCCACACAGCAAGTCTAGCAGTGATCTTCTCAAATAGAGGAATGCATTGGGCATATGATATTCTAGAAGTAGCTAGGGGGATTCCTAGGTACTTGGAAGTGTCAGCTCTTCGAGTAATAGAGGTAAGATTTGATATTTGATCGATAATTTCATTGGCAACACCAGCAATCATCATCTCAGACTTGGCTAAATTGATGGAAAGGCCAGTGATTCTAAAGAATATGCCAAGGCCATCCATAATAGAATTGACAGTGGGCAAATTTGGCTTGAAGAAGACCACCAGATCATCCGCAAACATAAGAGAGGTAATGAGAGGATTTATGCATTTAGGATGGACAGAGAAGCTACCATTTTTGACAAGCTGATTTATTATTTGGGTTAAAATTTCCATCACAATTATGAATAAATAAGCAGACATCGGGTCACCCTGCCTGATTCCCTGTTTACTTTGGAAGTAACCAACAATATTGCTATTAACCATAATGGAAAATCTAGCAGTCGAGATACACGCTTCAATCCATGCCACAAAGTGCTTGGGAAAATTCATCAGCCCCATAATTCTAACCACAGAGTCCCAGTGTAATGAGTCGAAAGCTTTAGAGATATCAAGTTTGAACATAGCTCTGGGGGAAACCTGGGAAGTGTTGTACCCCTTTAATAATTCATGAGACATTAAAACATTATCAAGAATACTACGCCCACTTAGAAAGGCAGCTTGATTAGATGAAATGATGTTAGGCAGAACCAGCTTTAATCTACTAGCAATTATCTTAGAAATGCATTTGTATATGGTGTTACAACAAGAAATAGGTCTGAACTCAGCGACGTGGCAAGCATTCTTAACTTTAGGAATAAGGGCAATATTGGTGGCATTGATAGATCCTATCATTTTGCATTTGTTGAAAAAGTTATGGATGGCCTTGAGAAAGGTAGAGCCAACTATTCCCCAGCAAGCCGTGAAAAAACTAGCATTAAAGCCATCAGGCCCTCCAGTAGAGTTAGCATTAAGGGAGAAGAGAGCAGTTTTAATCTCAGCATCAGTTATAGCAGTGCAGAGGAAAGCATTATTTTCCTTTGAAATTCTGGGAATGTTAATAGAGTCGAGGAGCTCAAGCGAAGGAGAGAAATCAGAACTATTTCCAAGCAACTTACTAAAGTAGTCCAGAAATTTATTAGCAATAAGAGGGGGGTCAGTGATAAACTAACCATTGTCATCCTTAAGAACACTTATAGAATCCCTAGATTGTTTAGCTTTAAGAGTGGAATGGTAGAAGGAAGAGTTTCTATCACCATCCTTAAACCACTCAAGCCTGGTTTTCTGCTTGACCATCAGGTTCTCATGATATAGAGCCTCAATAAGTTGCGAAGAAACAGAAGCTTCAAGCGCAGCCCACTCACAGTTAGAAGGATCAGAAAGCATGGACTCTTGAATTTGATGAAGTTTCTTAGAGAGGCTGGAAGAAGCCAAGTTGCCTTTGCCAAATTTACTTAAAGACCACAATTTGAGATCAGTCTTGACAGCACGGAGCTTACACTGCAAGACAAACATAGGATTACCAAAAAATTGATTAGACCAAGCCTTGTTAACAATAGAAAAAAAGTCAGGTTGAAGAACCCAGACATTAAAAAATTTAAAAGGAGATTTTCTTAAAGTTATGTCAGCACCAAAGGATAAAATTTGGGGAGAATGGTCAGATAGGCCAGGCATAGGAAGAAGATTACTCACGTTCGGCCATTTGTTTAGAGCACAAAGATTAGAGAAGGAATGGTCAATTTTAGAGAAAGTACGAGGCGTTGATCGTCTTGAGTTGTTCCACGAGTAAGAAGCACCCACAGAGGGAATTTCAATAAGATTAGATAGAGTGATGGATAAGTTGAGAGGTTTAATTTCGCGAAGAGACAAAGGGTTACCACCAAGCCTTTGAGATAGGAGATATGAACAATTGAAGTCACCCATAACGATCCAGGGATGAGTTTCTTGCCTAAAGGAAGGAAGGAGATCAAGGAAAGATTGTCTTGCATTCGCAACATTATGTCCGTAAATAACAGTTAAGTATAAGGAGGTGGAAGAGGGAGAATGAAAACAGTGCAAATGAATAAGCTGAGAGTTAGAAATGATAGGGGATAGGGAAAATATGGATGGGTTATATAAGATTAAAATTCTGCCATAGGGAGCATCAGAAAGATTATTAAGCATCAACCAAGATGGGTTGATGAATTTAGCAGCTCTAGAGGAAAGAGAAGCATTTAATTTAGTTTCGAAGATGGCAAGAAGACTGAGAGAGTGAAATTGGATGATGTTTTTGCATTGGTTCAGTTTTATATCAGAGTGGGCAGCTTGAATGTTCCAAGCACCAATGTTGTTCAACATTGATCAACAATTTGGTTAATATTGAGTTTCTTTTTGTTACTCCTTGTTAGAGGAGTGGTTAGAGCATTCATGCCTGGAACAGTAGACGAGGATTTGGAACCTTCAGAAGGGTTGAGATCCAAATCAGGATGAAGTTTAGTTTTTTTGGAAGACTTGAATTTGCGAACTGGAGAATGTCCATTTGGGTTTTGAATCACTAGACTATCAGCAGGTTCAGGAGAACAATAATCACCAGGGGCAGTTAAAGGAGGTGGAGGGGGCTTCCAAGCAATGGGAGCATTAATGTGATCATAAGGATGGTCAGATTGAATGTCAATGGTAGATGGATCAGTTCGGGAGGAAGAAAGAGTTACAGAAGAGATTTTAATGTGTTGAGATTCAGAGTTGGGATGGATACAGTTCGTGGTGTGCACGTGCACGTCAGATACGTGCACAGGAACCTGTTGATTATTTTTTCGGCTCGCATCAGTTGGAAATTGCGTTTCATGGTTATGGAGAGAATGAGTTGAAGTGCTAGGCTGATCACAAGAAACAGGAAGGTTGTGGGAGGATGGTGGATTACCGGAGGAAGGAACAACTATAACAGAGGGAAGGGCAGAACCACTTATTTTTCCACTGATGCAACACGCTTCAGAACTCGAAATGGAAATAAGTTCAGTATCAAGAATTTGAGCAGTAGCTACAACATTTTCAACAGAATTGAGAAGGTTGATATTCTCCATCTCACCAAAATCAGCAAGAACATGAAAGCCATTATTTTTCAAAATATCCGAGTTTTGACTTAAACCATTCATAACAACATCATCAACAGTATTACCAGGCAAGACAATCTCCCCTTCCTCAATTTCCTCACTTCGAATATTTTTTTTCCTTAACAGAATTGGTAACATCAGAAGAAATCACCAAATTGTTCCTCTTAACAGTAGATATAAACCTCTGTCTTCTATCTTTATTAACAACTTTCCATTTTTGATTTCTCTGACTAAATAATTTACCCTTATCTTTCGAGTTAACTACAACACTGGCATCAGCTTTGGGAACAACCTTAACATTCATATTAATTTCCGTACTAGATTTAACAGCAGCCTTCTCGCAATTAGCAACAGAATGACCAAAAACACAACAATCAGGGCAGATGTCAGGCTTCCATAGATATTCAATGTGAATAGTTTGAGTTCCTCCATCTAGAAGCTGAACTGGAAATGATTCAATAAGTTCACGGTCAGGTTTAATTTCCACCAAACATTTAGCATAAGAAAGTCGCTCCAACCTCTCCGTTGATTCATCTAAACAAACAAGCTTGCCCAACCTACTTGCCAGCCAGTTTATACCAGTGTGAGACCACGAGAACATAGGAATGTTGGAGAATTTTACCCAAACTGGAACTGAGGTGATACTCCCACAAGCATTACCTACATAAGGATCCCATTGTTTGACTATGAAGAGCTTGTTATGCATAATGATGGGATCACCTTGCAAAATTCGATTTCTATCTTCATCACAGGACAAGAGAAATAAAAAAAGGAACCCATTAGATCTAACTTTGATAGAACCCTTAAGCTTCCATAATTTTTTCAGGAAGTTAATGATAGTCAGGTAGGACAACGGTTTATCGAGGAAGAAACCAACGAGATAATTGCTCCATTCATGAGCTCCAGCCTCAATAACTGAGGAGGGGGGAATCAAAATATCATTCTTGATAACAGGGGACATATCAACTGGTATGTACTTCCCAGCATTGCTAGGTTTTCGCTTGAAAAGGGAAGTCCATACAAGTTGAGATGGAAGGGGAAGAAGAGGAGCCTGAGAAGAGGAGCCAGGCAATGGAAAGGACGAAGAGGATGGGATGCTGGGGGTAGGTACCAAAGGCAAAGGCGGAGGAGGGGGGTCAGGGGCAGGACGATGTTGACAAGATGTAGGAGACGTGAGGGGAGATAGGGTGGAAGCAAGAAAACTGGGAGAGGACAAAGGAGGTACGGGACGGATGGGAGGGATGGGAGGTGCAGCCATGAATTAAAAAAAAGAAAAGAAAAAAGGTGAAAACTAAAAAACTTTGGGGCCATGGATACTTTGTATTTCATTACCTTTAAATCAATTATCAACATATTTTTCAATCTATCTTCTACATGTATCTCGATAAATTCTCTATGTATATTTAATGTTAATAAAATTCAAGTCTAAGTAAATTCAAAGGGAAGATTCATTTACTTTTTAATCCATCAAAATTTATCAATACATCAATTAGCGTTTTCTGATTCTTTTCAATTAACGAATATTTTTGAATAAAAGAATTGATTCAAGATTAAAAATAATATCTTTTAATTATAACAAGGTTTATAAATGAAACATAACTACTTATCGACAACATAATCATTTTGTAGATAAATCCACTCAACATAAAGGGTTGTTTGAAGAAACCCTTTTATATCCTGAATCAAATTTACGCTCTTCCCCCTTTTTCTAACTTATTTCTGTTTATTCGTTATGACAACCATCCTACACCACCGGCACCCAATATAACTAAATAATACGTTGTTGTCATGCTTGGCCGATGTAGGACAACTATCAGGAGTTGAAATGGAATAAAACATCACAGAACCTGTCGTATATCTCACAGCATATGGAATAAAATATAATATACATTACAGATATAAAATAAGAGAGATAGTAATAACTAAGTGATCCAAATATCAAAGTACAGATCCACAGAATTATGCATTAAGTAATAGACTTTATACAAACGGAAATGAACTCATATAACCGTCTCATGATAATAGTAATAAGCAAACATTGTCAAGGCTCCACAATGTTGCACAAAGGAATAAGCATAGAAATCCATATATAATACAAGATAGCTCTATCCAGCTCGCCCTCTGCATAGCTACTGCTTTGCACTTAGACCTACGATCGAGTCTAATCATTTAAGAGTACCCAAGATAATAAGAAGCAAAGCATAAAACCTTGAGTTAGACAATAGTTTGGTGTGAGGGGTAAATGAATCTCAAAATACAATGCAAGTCGATATAGTAAGGAACAATGGTATATGAACCATACCAGACCTATCCCTGCAATGAAAGGGTTAGCACATAACGAACATAACATGCTATCTATGAATATAGTAAAGGTATACTCCAAACTAAGTATAATAATGGGTGTCCAGGTATCCCTATCCCCAATACCTATCTCTAATGACATCCCTATAGTGATAGACTACGAAAGAAAACAATCAAAGCAACCATAGCATCTATCAAACAATCTTCACTATCGCTCAATGTGCTCCAGATATATGATAACTCATATGGCCTTTCCAATGCCAGGGACTAATGGAAATCCTGTTTCTTAGTATACTCATCTCTAACCCGAAGCTGATACTAGATCCAAATCCACCGTTCAAGGGTACATGGATCCAAATAACCAATCCGGGGTAACCAAAAAAAGTACCATGGTCGTCCCTATGATACCCTTGCTTTAAGTACATCAGAAAACACTCAGAGTACCAACGATCCCTTAGCACTCATACCCGAGCCCTTACCTTGATCCATATGGTTTTCATTACTGTCGAAGAACCATTCCACATTCCTTCATTCCACGATAGAACTATTCTCATGCTCAATTAACGGGTCACCCTTCTTAGAACCCGCCCTTTATGGATAAACATACTCGCAACTCATTTTAACATCGATCTACCATCATTGGAACCTAACTCCATTCACCTTCGAGTTGTCATTACCGAAGTCCAAAGCTATCATAATTCTACTACATCGCCATCAAATTCCCAAGCGAACAAACAATCACCTTCAGCTTGAATTGCGGGGCCTCTACTTTTCTTCTAGGAAGTTTCACTCTGAACCCATCATTTAAGACCTCTCGGTACCGATCAAAAGCTTTCAGTGCTGAGTTTGGTACTTAGCCAATCTTGGCTAACTTTCTTCCCCCTCTTCTAGTACTCCATCTTCCAAGTGCTTTGACCCCGACCACTCCTTACCAAAGCTCTCAGCATCAACTCCAGAACTCTTGGTACATACTCCATAAAGTCTCATTTCCATGCCCTTCAAAGCTCCTGGTATGAAGTCCAATACTTAGCCAAATTCTTGCACTTGTCTTCTGCTCAACACCCTAAGCCCTAACATGAAGTACCATCACCTACCAACAAGATATCCCATGCATGAGACCTCTTGGTACCGACACGAGCTCTCGATGCCGACACGAGCTCTCGATACCGACTACTACACTTAGCTCCAAACTTGATGCGAATTGAATCCTGAGCTCCCCTTATGCTCCAGAGCCACTCCTCCATTTTCATCTAATTCCGACCATATTTGCCTTTGATTTGCCAAGTTCGCCAACCTCTTTCCTAACTACCTAAAAGGACTAGCAAACCACAACAAAACACAACATACAAGCATAGAATATCATACATATACATCCATCCATATATGAAATATATAAGAACATGGTAATCAAGCATTTAAAAACCACTTTAACCCTTTAAAATTCTGATATAAACACCTTTAAAAATGCGATTAAAGTTAGAAAACATTTTAGGATCGAAATCATGTCAAAAACATCATTTTAACCATATAAACATGCATAGTAGAATGAGAGGTCAAGAACCACTCATAAAAAATACCTGAAATACTAATTTCTCCTCTTAGAACAGAAGTGGACATCAAGGAGAAAGGATGCAAATCAATAATCTCAAGTCTCTTTATGCTAGTTACCCCTTTAATTGATGATTCAGCTAAGATTAGTAAGAATATAGGTAGCCTTCTTGATGAAATTAGGGTTGATGGAGGTTTAGAGCTAATTTGGGGAAGATGTAAATGACTTAGATTAGTTCCTACAGCCTCCCATTAGCATAATTTTCGAGATAGGTTAATGGACCTAAGCAAGGGCTTAGTTAATTACCCACTAATACAGGCCAGCATCATCCAAAACTTAAAATAGCTACAACTTTCAAATGGTAAGTCCGTTTTTCTATTAAGACCACTCTACGGAATGGGAAACTATTATCCTGAAGCAATGAAAGTAATTTGAGACCGTAATTCAAATTGTATGAAAATTTATAGTCCAAACAAGATTTTCAAGGTTAAAATATAGTCACATGGAAATTCAGCAAAAAACATAGAGGTGCAAAGTACCCCTAAGAGTCTCCTTCTAAAATTTTAGAGTCATACGAACTCATAAGAATAAAATAGAAATGCTTTACGATCCTTCGATACCTAAAATATGGATCGTTACACTCTCTCCATTTAGGAATTTCACCTCCAAAATCCCCAAATAAGTCAAAGAATAGTTAAACATAGTTACTTCGCATGTCTAACAATCATGTGCAACCATCACATATGTCAAACAAGCAAACATGCAACCAATAGTGCATGTAAGCATATCATAGCATGCGAGATACTAATCTACCCTATATGATATCAAAAGTGAAAGCAAATATGATAAACAGTAGGCCTTACCATGCAAAGAGCTCCATGGCCCTCATGCTCTTCTCGGTTTTCCACATGCAATCGCCTTCACTTTCACCTCATTGAACCTTCACTAAATCCACCGTCTTCGATAATATGAATTAGCCTACGAGTTCTCGAAGCTTCTAGCTCCATCTCGATATCATCAAGTTGATCTTGTGCAATTATTATGCCTTAGTTATGCACAAACTTTCGTAGATGAGAAACATGGAAGACGTTGTTTACACTAGCCATCTTCTGAGGTAAGTCGTACCTATAACATTCTTCAAAGGAGAAATCTTCACAAACACCATGTCACCGATGGAGAATTCCTAATCTCTATGTCTCCTATCAGCGTAGCTCTTCTTCCTATCCTGAGCAGCTTTCATTCGTTGTCGAATGATCTCTATCTTATCAGAGGTTTCTTTAATCATATTTGGCCCAAGTGTAAGTTTCTCGTCCGCCTCCCACCAACACGAAGGGGCGTTACACGATCAGTCATACAATGCTTCATACGGTGCCATACCTATGCTAGACTGATATCTATTGTTGTGTGCGAACTCCACTAAATGCAAGTGATCGCCTCATAAGCCATTTGAAATTAAGTATCCAAGCACGCAAGAGATCTTCCAATATATGTGTTATCCAAGTTTTTAACCCAGCAGAATCCAAAAAAAGTCGAAACAGCTTCGTCGAGTCATAATAGCTTAAGAGCCAACCAAAAATACTAGAGGAACTAACCAAGAAAGATCAGAGGATAGGAAAGCGAGAACATGCAAAGGTGATGGACCGCTAGCGGTCCATAATGTTGGCTCGTAGATCCATGAATCCACTTGCATCATGGTTTAATAGGTATTCTAAGGACAATGGCTAAGTTTGATGGAATTTTGAGCTAGTTAAATCGAGAAGAAAGCATTCATCTAGTTCAATCAGCAGCCTAATGCAACCAATGTGTGGATCGACATCAAAACAAGGCAACATGCTAGGAAATTACATTGGGAACACCGACACGAGATAATAAACATGATCCAAAAGACAAAGTTCAGAAATCCACTAAGTACATGGATCGCTAGCGATCCTTGCACTATGGATCGTTGGCGATCCATACCTTTTTGCCAAATTGCCATAAACTTCAAAGGAGAGGATGGTGGGAAGCACCTTAAGCAATTGGATCGCTAGAAATCCATCAAATTGGTTCGGTTCGCGGTGAAACTTTCAGTGCACCTTCATACAGTCATTCACAAGCATTTGGCAAGTCGGCCTAGCCCAATAGCACTCGAACTCCTATAAATACAATCCTACCTGTAACATAAACGGGATCTTCGGGACTGACTGCTGGAACTCTGCAGAGATTATTCTTCACTCTCCTCCTCCTACACATTAGTCATATAGCGGTCCACTATGATTCTCCGATGAACTCTTGTACTTGTGGCTTTATCTAACTTAGAATATTCAATCATATTGTAATCTGGTTCAACTTGTAACAGCGGTCGGTTAATAGAAAGTTATAAAGTGGACGTAGGCTTTATTAACAACCGAACCACTATAAAAATCTTCTTGTCTCTTTACTATTTCTGCTCTTTTGACATTTATTCTCCATATTATTGCTCTATAAGAATAAAGCTGGTGCTTTCACACTTAATCTAGGGTGTTGATCAATTTTTTGGGTTAATATTTTGGTGCTTTCACTGAGAACCTAACTCAGGCTTAGAAATAGCTATCTACTTTGGATCAGATAGGTTCAGAAGTTAAATCCTTAATCTCTGTTCAAAAGATCTGCTGCTAAAATTCAATGGCTCTGGGAAGAAAAAGAACTCCTTCTGGAAGATCCATAGGGGCAGTAATAGCCGAAGAAGAGATGAATCATCAACAAATTGAAGCAAATGGCACCAACGCAGCAGATCTGGGGCCAGGATCCTCCAATCAATGTGAATCGTTACAAGAGATGAATTGAATAAAATGTTTGATGAAATTAATTGGAAAACGGAAAGCGATCGGAGAGCTCTTATGGATAAGCTTAATGCCCTCTTGACCTTACAATCACATCCTGCTCCAAGAACTATGGCAGAACCCGCAGCTGCCGTAGAATAATAAAATTCTTCTGTTTCGGGTCTAAACAGAAGAACCGTGGGAATCAATGTAGAAGGAAACAAAATGACTCCACTGACCGCAAGGCAACCAGCTATGAACTTGAACCAAGGAGCGAAGACCCCACAAGAGGATATAGCCATGGACCTCTTTGACTCAGAAGATGAAGAGCAATTCAATGGCGGCAAGTTGGAAGAAAATGCTAATGCATTAGATAACGGTAGGAATGTCGAAACTGCCCCAATCAAGCCAACCGAAAGCCAACAGGATCCCGAGGGAGTGGATCTTCTAAAGACTGGAGAGCCTAGGCTTCAGCCCACTCGCCAAGATCGTTTGTGAAGCCAAACGCTCGGTGTAGTGACTAACAATCGACCTTCGGACTACCGGACATCTGAGGCATATATTGCGGATATGGTCAAGCAACCGATGGATGAGAATAAGAATAGAAGAGATGATGAGTGAGGATCCGCTCCAAGTCAGACTACCTTCACTGATGAGATCTTGAATGAGCGGTTCTCAGAAAAGTTCACTATGCCAACTATTTCGTCCTATGATGGAACAAAAGACCCAAAACCCCATCTGTACAAGTACAATTGTTACATGGATGGAGAAAACGCTTCAGATGCTATTCGATGTAGATGTTTCCTAATTTTTCTGGAAGGAATTGCTTCCATGTGGTTCACTAAGTTTCCACAAAGATCCATCTCCACTTTCAATCAGCTAGCAACAAGATTTCTTGATCAGTTCGGACTTCACATAGCGCAGCCTAAAGATGTGATGTCCTTGTCCAGCCTATTTTAGGGACGAAATGAATCTCTGAAGGCTTTCATGAATCGGTTCAATACCACAATGACAAAGGTAAGCAATCCAAACGAGGATATGGTTTTTATGGCTTTGGTCCATGCCATCCACCTTGAAACTGAGTTTGGAAAATGGATCAAAATGAAACAACCTACCACTAGGAAGGACTTCAATCGTAAGGCGAGTCAATACTTGAGATTAGAATAGGCGCAGGAGTTAGAAAGGCGTTGGGTAGAGTGACATGGCGAGGAACCAGGACATAATTGCCTTTGGGACCACTGAAGGAAGTGCGGGAAAAGACGAAAACCAAAAAAAGAAAAAATCAGAATTCCAACAAACGAAATGGCAGCAATAAGTGAGTTAAAGGCTTCAGGCCCGAAGATTACACCCCGCTCAATGACACTCCGGAAAACATCTATCTCGCAACACAGAGGATAGAGGAGTACAAGAACCCCCTAAGAAGGAAGCAATTGAACAACAAAAGCGCTTGGGGAAGTTCTATCGCTTCCATGAGACGCATGGTCACAAAATGAACGAGTGCCATCACCTAAAGAACTTTATTGAAGAGCTAATCCGGGAAAACAAGCTTCAGCAATATGTGAGAAAGTTGCAAAATCCAACCAACCCGCGGCTCCCTAAGCTCCTAGGGATCGAAGAAACCAAGTTGGAACCAGCGAAGAGGGATCTAAGTGTAACGACCCTAATTTTGAGTAACATTATTTAGGGCATTTACTTAGTTAAATTAAATGAAATAATGTAAGTCAATTAAGGGATTGAGATTTGTATAATTTAAAGGGTAGTCGTGCCTAGTTAAACTAATGAAGTAAATGGAATTAAAATGAAATAGAAAAGGGAAATTAGATAAGGGCAAAATAGGAATAAGTCTTATTCTTATACACTAAACCCTTAATCACTCTCATTTTACATGTTCATTTCCACAAACTAAAACTAAACAAGAGGCCGGCCACCATTAAAGAAGATAAAAAGGAAAATAAGAAAGAATCAAGAGGAAGAAGCTAATCAACTTAATTCAAGAACAAATCTCAACTCCTTAACAACAAAGATAAGGTGAATAATAGTTACATCTCATATTTTTGATGTTTTGGTTTCTAGAATTAGATTCGAATGTTTTTGCAAGTATATTTCCATGTTTTGAATGATGTTTAGATATATACATGCTTGTTGATGAATTATGTTTATTCATATTGATTTTATGACATGTTTTGAATTGGATAACCTATCAAATGACATCCAAACGTCTTGCGATTTTAATATATGGTCAGAAATGATATTTTAGAGAAGGGTTTCAATTTTCATAATTTTCTGAATTAATGTGGATTTATTATCAATTTTTTAGTGAAGAAAATGGGTTAATTGGGTTTAAAATTAATTACGGCTAAATTATATTGTTTTTGGGTCAGAAATTTATATATGTTAGAAAACATATTAAAAGTGATTTATGTGAAATTTTGTAGAATTTTTATAAGTGTTTTAATAAATATATAAAATTATTTGAGGTATGGGACTTAAATGTTTTATATGTTTATAAAAGGAGAAGGGGCTATTTGCTAATGTTTTAAAAATGTTAATCTCAACACCTTTCAGAAAAGATTTTGAAAAAGTTAAGGCAACCAATTATATGATGACAAATAAGCAAGTTAGTTGAAAGAATTACTTTTAAAGTTAAAAGTCAGATTTTCTAAGGTTCCGCTGTCTCACCATCTTCGGCAGCCTCCTTTTGACTTAGTACCTCCGCCTCTAATCAAATCAAAACCAATGCACATGGTATCAAAGACTTGGTACGTAGTGAATTGAACATAGGCAAAAGGTATAGGGTCGAAATAAGGGGTTTCGAAAGAGTCGAAGCTTTGTTTTGTTTTCTAAAGGAAAAGCGCCATCTTTGCTTTCAAATAAGATAGCCTTTGACTTAGTCGGCTTTCGATCGGGTCAAATTTGTTTTAAAGAAAGGAGCTTTCGAAATAGGTTGCGCCCTTGTTTTAAGTAAATGCTTTCGAAGGGGTCGAAACCCCTACCTGCCCCCTTTATACCTTTCGAAGCAGTGTCTTCGAAAGGGTTCTTTTGTTTCAAAAATTAAAGCCGCTTCTCCAAAGCTTTCGAAGGGATGGGTTTCGACACCATCCACTTCTTTACTTAGGAAATTACTTTCGAAAGAGTTGCTTTCGACTTTGTTGTTTTAATACCCTTTTTGATATTTTGAAAGTTAAACCCAAAGGTTTCGAAAGGAATGGTTTTGAAAGGTTGTTCCACATATTTTGACTTGAACCCAATGCTTTTGGAAGGTTTGTTTTAAGTAGTATACTTTAATGCTTTCGAAAGGTAACAAGAAAAGGTTTCGAAGGAGTGATTCCCCAGTGTTTTCAAAAGGTTTACCTTAGTGTTTAAATGGAAGGATTCCAATGGCTTCAAAAGGCATATTTAAAGTGTTTAGAAGAGGATGTCTATTGCTTATAAAGCTTTCGAAGAAGATTTTTCCAATGTTTTCGAAAGGACTATTGTCAATGGTTTCAAAAGATATGTTTTGGCCTTTAGGCCTAAGGTTATAAAGTAAAGTAGTTTACTTGTGTCGAAAGGGGTGCTTTCAATGGTTTCGAAAGAGACTGTTTAAAGGTTTAAACAAAGGTTTCAAATGTTTTCATCAACAATATTTTGAGTAAAGCATATATCATGGCAAAATGATTTGAGTAAAGAAAATAGTATATTTTCCTTGTATAAGTATGATTTAAAGGGTAAATTATTTTGAAAAGATTTTCAAGGAAAATTTAAAGGGTAGTTAACCCTAAGTAAAATGACTTAGATATTTGTATACCAGATGGGACTGGTATATGGTCGCGCCCTATACTTTAGCTAGTAGACCCTTGCTAATATAAGTCCAAAATTCCAGTTGTAGGGCTTTATCACAGGTAAGACTAAAATGATGTTACACACGGAAAGGAATTTATAGAGGAGAGATAGGTTATTGGTGAGCTCGCAAAACCATTAGGATCAATTGACCCTAGGAGAACTAAGTTAGGGACAGACCGTCCAAAAGAGGAGTATCTAACAGAAGTTAGATTATTTGTTTATTTTGTCTGGTAGGCCCGAGTCAGCCAAAGGTTAGTAGTTAGCCAAACAAAACTATAGTGTTCGGACAAACAGTCCATTGATTACCTAATTTATATGCTTACATGATACTGATATTATTGTTTTAACTAGTTTTGGTTGTAGGATTTAGATTTGCAAAAGATATGTTTTAAAAGGATATTAGTGAGAGGAAACCCGTTCTGCTAAGCGGCGTGGTCTCACTTAATATCAAATAACCGAGATGTATAGTATTATTCACACCAGGCTTTATGTCTGACTTGAAGTTTATGTTTTTCCTTGAACTCTCGGGTGCTCAAATTAATTTGGGTAGATTAATAGTTTGGGTTTACAGGTTTAGTAGGTGGACAAATAAAGCTTCTAGAGACGAGCAGAAGGCTGATGCAAGCTATATTTAGGAGTTGTTTCGTTTTACTTTCGATGTGTTGTATTAAGTCTGATATGACTATTTAGTACTCTGATTAACCAAGGGGGCATCTTTATATGTCGCTCTTGGCGTATTTATGTAATAATTATATTTGATTTGAACCTGGGAAACCATTGGGATTATGTAATGTGATATGAAACATGTTTTGTGAAATGTAAACAGAAAATTTGTTTTTTCTGTGATTTTGTTTCATATTCTTGTGCTTTTGATATTATGGATCCTATTAACATTACCGTATTATGTCGCTGGAAGTTAATACTATAGATGACTATAGCATCTGTAGCGCTTAGCTTCGGGCCTCAAGATAGGGGATGTTACACTAAGCGAACTGACCAGAGACTCATCATCGGAACGATATCTGGAGGACCTCATCCCGCACAGAGGAGTTGGGGAGAAATGGAGCGGCATGTGAGCTCGTTGAAGCACGCTCCGAAGGATTCTGCCTCACGATCGAAGATGGAGCTCCAACCAAGCAGTAGTAAAGTTTGAATGATGATATAGTATTCTGAAATCGGGATATCGAAGGGATTAAAGCCCTGACTCTCGATCCCATGGAAGTGGCAGTAGGGATCGGGCCCGCTGTGGTCCAACGGGTATTAGTTGACAGCGGCAGTTCTATGAATATTCTTTTCAAACGCACCTTTGACCAGATGAAGATTAACATGAAAGATGTATCGGCATGCCAAACAAAAATCCAAGGATTCACTAGTGAACCCAAGCAACCCGTCGGGACGATTGGCTTGCCTGTAGAACTTGAGGAAGGCGACCAAAGAGTCACCCTCATCCAAACTTTCGTAATTGTAGACGAAACTTTCACGTACAACACCTTCTTGGGACGGCCTATGTTGGCAGATTTTAGAAGCGCTTTAACCCAGTGGTGCCTCTCAATGAAATTCCCAATGGAAAACGGAACTGGGATGGTCAAAGGATATCAATGCGCTGCTAGAGAATGTTACATCGCAACACTGCGTGAATCCAAAAGAAAAGAAAAAGGGAAGGATGTGGGGAGAACTCTCTACATTCGCAAACTTGCCGAATAGCAACCACAGAGTAGCCCCTGGCTTGGGGACCATAGCCGATTCGACAAGGCTTTGTACCCTAGAAAGAAGAGTTCAGGGGAGGATCAGGCAGCACCGACAGAATTGACGATGTCTGTTCCTGTCGATATGGATGACCCGACATGGGTCCTGAAAATTGAATCGCCCCTTGGAAACAAGATGCGATTAGAACTCACCAAATTCTTTGTGCCAACTTGGATGTGTTCGCTTGGACACACTCCGATATGTGTGGCGTTTCGCCAGAGATTGCATGCCATGCACTCAACATTGATCCCAGGTTTACGCCGGTAAAGCAGAAAGGCACAGCCTGGGCCCCAAGTGGTCCCAGGCATTGAGAGAAGAAGTAGACAAGTTGATGGCCAATGGTTTTATCCGTGATGCGATCTACGCCGAATGGGTATCTAACCTGGTTTTAGTCAAGAAGTCCAACGGGAAATGATTAACTTGCATCGACTACTCAGACTTAAATAAAGCCTGGTCGAAGGATAGTTTTCCACTGCCCATAATTGACCAGCTTGTAGACGGGACGGCTGGGCACGAACTGCTATCATTTATGGATGCATACTCTGGATATAATCAGATTCTGATGCACGAGCCCGACCAGGAAAACACAAGCTTCATCACCGATCTCGGATTATACTGCTACAGGTTAATGCCATTCGGTTTCAAGAACGCAGGGGAAACCTCCAAAAATTAGTAAACGCCATGTTAAAGCGTCAGATCGGTAAAACCATAGAGGTCTATATGGATGACATGTTGGTGAAATAACGTGTAGCAGCCAATCACCTAGATAATCTCGTCGAAATGTTTGAAATACTTCGAAAATATAGAATGAAACTCAATCCACTCAAATGTCACTTCGGGGTAGCCTCCAGAAAGTTCTTGGGATTCATCATGCATGCCAGAGGCATTGAAGCAAACCCAGAGTAAATAATTACGCTACGAGAAGTCCAAGTCCCTAAGAACAAGAAGGAATTACAAAGCCTGAATTGGAAAGTCGCAGTGCTAAGACGGTTCATCTCAAAATCCATCAAAAAATGTATATTGTTCTTCGATGCACTAAAGAAAGGAAAGAAGAACTTCGAGTGGAATGAGGCTTGTCAAACGGCATTTGAAGAGTTGCTGCGACATATGGATACCCCGCCAGTAGATGGAGAGGACTTGTTCATTTACTTAGTAGTCTCACCTCATGTGTTGAGTGCTACTCTTGTACGTGAAGAAGCTAGAATTCAGCGACCCATGTACTACATTAGCAAGCGGTTCACTGGAGCCGAGAAAAATGATTTGAAACTGGAAAAGCTAGCGTATTGCTTCTTGATTGTTTCTAGGAAGTTAAGACCATATTTCCAGGTGCACCCGATCAAAGTACTGACTAATCAACCTTTGAAGCAAGTGTTGTACTGACCCGAGACTTCCGGGCGACTCCTTAAGTGGAATATTGAATTGAGTCAACATGATATCAATTACCATCCCAGGAGGGCAATCAATGGGCAAGCATTGGCAGATTTCATCGTCGAGTTTACCATATGGGATGTTGAAGAAAAAATACCATTGGAAGTAGAAACACGATGGAAACTCTTCGTTGATGGCATGTCTAATAAACTCTACTCGGAGGCAGGGGTAGTTCTTGAAACCCCTAAAGGACGAGCCAATTGCTATGCCCTACGCTTGGAATTCCCTGCGATAAACAATGAAGCAGAATACTAAACGTTGATAGCGGGACTAAAAGTCACGAAGGAACTCAGAATAAAGTTTGTTCACATCTACAATGACTCTCAACTAGTCGTCTACCAAGTGAAAGGTGAATACCAGGCTCGAGGGGAGAACCTTTCCCCATATCTATCTAAAGTACAAGAGTTGTTGAACGACATCGAGCATTACACTATAACTCACATCTCGATGGAGCAAAACACGAAGGCTGACTACTTAGATAAATTGGCCAGCTCCAGGGAAGCTCAATCGTTGGGACTAGTCTCGGTTGAGACCCTGATCGCTCCGAGTATAAACGAAATGGATGTCAACTGGATTTTTGAAACCACCGTTTAACCAGAAACGTGATGACGCCAATCAAAGACTACTTACTTACCGGAACTCTTCCTGTAGATAGGAATCAGCGGAAAAAGCTACTTCGAAAGGCACCGTGATTTATAATACAGGATGGAATACTCTACCGAAGGGGTTTTCTACCCCCTTGCTTAGATGTGTGACCGACGACGAAGCTCGGCGGATCCTGAAGGAAGTTCACGAAGGTGACTGTGGAGACCATACTGGGGAGCAAACCCTTGCAAAGAAAATCCTCTAGTATGGATATTTCTAACCAATGGTAAATCGCAATGCAGCAGATTATGCCAGATGGTGTGATCAATGCCAAAGATTCAACAAGATTAAAAGAACTTCATCAACAAAGCTAATGCAGATGGTCAACCCATGGCCGTTCGCAATATGGGAAATCGACCTGATTGGCATATTGCTAATAGATAAAGGAGGGGCTAAATATGCTATAGTTATCGTTGACTATTTCAGAAAATAGGCTGAAGTGGAACCACTTGCCTCCATTACTACAAAGATAGTCATTAATTTTGTTACTAAAAACATTATTTGCTGGTTTGGCGTGCCACAAAAAATCATCACTAATAATGAGACCCAATTCGAAAGCACCGAGTTCAAAGACTTTTGCAAACGCTTCTGAATCGAGAAAAGCTTCTCCGCGATTGCTCATCTGCAAGCAAATGGGCAGGTGGAAGAAATAAACAAGATCATCAAGTCCACCATCAAAAAGCAGCTAACTAAAGCTAAAGAAAATTGGGCTGATGAACTTCCACTCGCACAATGGGCTTAAAGAACAACACACAAAGCAGAGCCGGGCATACCCCGTTCGCCCTGGCATATGGTTCAGAAGCAATGATCCCTATAGAACTAGAAGTCCCCTCCTATCGAAGGATGAATTTCAATTAAAGGCAAAACGAGCAGCTCCTACTCGAGTCGCTTGATATGATTGACGAGAAGAGGGAAGAAGCTGAACTGAGGACCGTTGCTCGCCAAAAAAGGGTCGCATGGTACCTTAACTCCAGAGTTCACAACCAAACATTCGAAGTGGGAGACCTCATCCTCAAATGAATCTATCCCGTACCGGAAGTCTTCGGACCAAACTTGGAAGGGCCGTATGTGATCAGTCAAAAGCTAAGGGACGAAACTTTCAAACTGACAACCGTGGATGGAATCCAAATTCCTCGAGCATGGAACAGCGAATCGCTGTGTCCTTACTTTATCTGAAACTATCTTATGTACTTCCTATTTTTCAGCAAATAAGCCATCCTGGAATGCTGGCGGCATTGTAAATAGGTAGAGTTTGCTCAACCTTTCTTAACAAAATTGCTTTGCTTTCTGAACCAATAAAACTACGTTCATAAAAGTAACCTGTTTAGTCGACGGGGTCAAATCTGCTCAAACGACCCAATCGTTGCTTGAGATAGTGGAATCACACTCAAGTATGCCCCGTTTACTAAGAAAATCGACCCAAACCGTTGGTTCGGTGGAACCCGATCCCCGCCTTTTAAGAACCGGTGTTGCTCCGGCAGCACCGAAAAGGCTCAAATCAAAATCACGCATCCCATAAGCTACGCACTACCTTTTCAAGCCATGGAATCACGCCCTTGAAGTATAAACTCCTTACGTTGCCCAAAGATTGGTAACATCGAGGAGTTCCAAACCGTTCCAGACCGACGGATCATATCGGTCCCAAAAGCCACGCATCCCATAAGCCACACACACTTTCAAAAGCCGTGCATTTAATAAGCTATGCATACTGTTAAGTACCGGCATTGCCCTGGCGATACCGAAAAACTCGTCCATTGTAGGAATAACAAGAATCAACCCGCTCCCACCATCGAGAGCAACGGGCATGAATCCAACAGTGCTAAAATACTACAAGTCAGCAGAAAATTCAAAGTGTTGACCAACAAGAAATCTGAAATTAAGCCATTTAAATAATATGCTCCCAAGGATAGGAGCTATAAAACAGGTTCGGTGACAAAAAATAAACAAACACTCGGATCAACCGGCTATTTCCTTGGTGCTCAGAGTAACCGGCCCCGTGAACTGGGGGGCACACACCGATGCTCAAATAAGAATACTCAAAATATCAAAACACTTTACATTTCTGTTACTCCAAACAAAGAATTTTGACGGCAATCACAACACTAAATAAAATAAAATAGCAGTAAATGAAATTGACATAAGTGCATGAAACATAGATAAGAAGATAGGTAAAATTACAATCAAAATGTCAGCAATGTATTACTTACAATGTTTTTTGTACAAAGTCAAAATGTAGGGGCCGTACCCACACAATATCGGCCAACAAAAAGGAAAATACAGACGCTACAACAAAAGCAATAAGAGCAAACTCTGCACTTGAACAAAATAAAACAAAATCTCTCGAAAATCAGCTCCACTGCCATCCGAACCTCTCAACGCCTCTTTCCATCGCTCCCCTTCCCGCCTTTAGTTGGAAGTTTTTGCTTCCCCTTAGAATCCCTGCAAGGGGTAGTGTCGCTGCCTATGATATCAACTATCTCCTCGGTGTCGGCATCTCCTCCCTGCTCTCCAACCTTCTCGGAAGACTCCCATTTCATCTTGTGCTTCCGGGATTTGTGGGGGCTCTTCGAGGATTTTATCGCTTCAACCTTTTCTTTCTTAACGGCAACCAGTTGCTGTTCGGATTTACGCGACTGCTCAGTTTGGACCTCCTGCTCTCGAGCTTCAGCTGCCATAAATTCGCCCTCCAAAGATACAGAAGGGTCGTCCAAACCATGCAATGCAGCGATCTTCACAGACTCCAGCCCTGGCTGTGAATCGAACACGGACACAGACATGGCAATCAGAGCAGCTACGGAGACAAGCATCGAGGCAGTCAAAATAGCTGCGGGTCCGGGCATCAAAGAAATTTACGGATCAAAAGGTAGGGAAGATGGACCTATAAGATCAAAAATGAAAGCATTAAGCTCGTCTTGTTCTTGTGGTGTGAGCTGAAAGTTCTCAAACTCGGGGGAAATAAGAGGGTTACCTACATTAGAGGAATTACGAAGAATGTCGATCTCATATTCCCCGCCTTCTCCTTCTATTGATGGTTGCACAATCTTCGAAGAAGCTTCGGGCCATGAACTCGCCAACTGATCGCGAGGCTGTCTTGACGATTCGCTAGGTCCAAAAACAAGGGGCTCCGACAACGTTTTGGCAGTTACGGTCATAGCGACATCGGCAGCTTCCTGTTCCTTCTCGATTCGCAGGATCTCTCAGCCCGCTATCAGTGCTTTCTTATATTCCTCATTAAGGTAGGAATCCTCCAACTCTCGTTCAGTATAGACATCCCCGCTATCTCGAAAATGGGTCAGAATTTCTTCCCAAACCATGGCGAGAGTGCGTGGGAACTTGGGGCCCAAATAGCTGAGCCTCCCTTGATGCAATATGGAGTTGATGTAGAAGTTTAAGATGGTATCGTCCAACTTCTCCATCTTCCTTTCAAAAGTGTCATGTAGCTCCAAATAATCTGCCATAATGGCGGCCATCTCGACTTCAACACGAGTTTTGTCGGCGCTGGGCTGCGCAACTCTTTCTTGGAGTAGGGAAATAGTCTGGGGTTGATCGGAGATGGTCTTATCATGGGACTTCACGATCTCCTCGTATTCCGTGATTGTTTTGTTATGCCCTTCGACATTCTTATCGTGATCAGCAATAGTCTTCTTTCGGGCTTCAATAATCATGTTGCGAGCTTCGAGCTCCTCTTTCAACTTAACTTCGTCCGCATGGCCCTTCTTAATTTCATCTCAGAAGACGATCTCTATTTTCACATGGGCCTCTTTCAGCTCTTTCAGCAAGCTAGTGTTACTCTTACTCTCCTGAAGCGTCGCGTCCCTCTCTTGTACCAGTCGTTCAATTTTGGCGTCATGCTCCGCTAATGCCTTCTCGAAGTCGTCCTTCTCCGATTTAAAGGAGAGGATCTCTTAGTAGTTATTGCGGTTTGTATCAGCTAGCTGCTTGCATAACTTTTCCCATCCCTCGATTTGCTCTAAATCGCTTTGAATCGCCTGAAGGCGGGGCATATAAGAATCTTTGGGGACAGAGCGAAGGTCGCGGTCAAACTTAACTCCCTTTAAAAACCACCCGGGGAGCGCAACTTCAAGTCTAGGGGGACCCGACGGAAGAATGTAAGCCGGCCTACTGTGAGGGCGCAAGGAACCAGGAGTGGGAACCATGTGGGTTGATGTGACTTGAGACAAAAATAGAGCCTGAATGGAAGAAACCGAAATTCAG
Source organism: Allium fistulosum (assembly GCA_030737815.1). Lineage (NCBI taxonomy): Eukaryota > Viridiplantae > Streptophyta > Magnoliopsida > Asparagales > Amaryllidaceae > Allium > Allium fistulosum. The sequence continues at coordinate 1,082,432,325 of CM060902.1, forward strand.
GACCGATAGAAATTGGAGCTGGGGTAAAAGCCTGTTGCGCGGAAGGATGAGAACCACGATCAACCTTTGACTTCTTAGACGGTTCCTCTCGGTCATCAGGGGTTTTTCTCTTCTTATAGCCACTCTTATAAGTCTGACCCCATTCCCAGTCATCCCGGCAACGAGCTTCGGCCTCCAAGTCTTTTCGCCTTCTTCATTCATCCTCGGTCTCGTGGGGATAATGACAGCTTGTGGACCGTTTTTGACCAATACTATGAATCAATGAATTGCTCGAGATCGTCATAAAGACCACGGCCTCTCATGGTACCTGACACAAGGAATAAATAAAAATCTTTAGTAACAAGAAATAGGCCTAAATAATGCGTGTGTAAGAGAATGTGACCCTAGTGAAATGTGTAATGTGTCTAGGGGGCCGAAAATGACGTCACAAACCAAATCGGGAAGCCATTGAGGTAGAAATTGGGCTGATTTCGGGCGCAACATGGCCCGCGCTAGGAGACGTCTCTTCGAATCTGAAATCTTCCCCCATAAGTTCATCAATATCCACGTAGACGTTGCTCAAATCCCCAAAGTTTATGCTGACATCTTTAATCGGGGAATCCTGACGTCGCTCGGCTATTGGAGAGCATCGTTATTGCGGATCTCTCGATGAGGCGAATCCGACAGAACGGGACTCATTCCCGGAGTCTCGTCACACGATTCAGAGTCTCCGTCACCAGAACCTACGTCAAAATCATCATCACTAGAGGAGGAATCATAACTACTGCTACTCTCAACTTCAACCTCCTCATTTTCTATTACCGCTGCAGCCATGCCTTCTCGTTGTTTGAACTCTTCTTCCCCTTCCTCTGGAATCGGGGGCAATCTGGCCGGATAGCTGGCTTTAATCACGACATCTCTTCTCTCATGAGTTTCTTCAGCTGACTCACCAGATAAGCCCTCCTTTTCTTGAAAAACACCCTCTTCGGAACCATGTGACGAAGAAGTGGAGCACGTTCGTATTCTGGAATGGGAAGGAGATGGAACTTCAACCACTATGGCGGATCTCCTTGGATGCAACAGCCCATACCGGAGCAAATTTTTGTCCGTTAGTAGAAATTTAACCGATCTCTCCCCGGCGTCTACGGCCTTTGGTGTATGGAAATATTTGGTCAAGTGATAAGTCTTTATTCGGCCTCGGAGTAACTACAGGAAGCATTTGACTTGTTAGAAACCCCATAGCGACATATCGAAACTCAATAAGTAAAGAAGAGAACTTACCCCCTGTTGTCCAAAGGCGGTTAAACCCTTCGAGACACCTAACGAAGAAGTACTGAGTCTTGAATTGAGACAAGTTACTTTGAAGCTATAGCACAATCTTTCGATTCCTCTGGGCCTCGATGACGACAAGAGATGGGCACTCATCTCTCCTCTTAAACGAGAGAAAATATCTCAACTCATCGAAACTCGGAGCATGGTTAAATGTCCGCATAAACAGAATGTGCAGGCAAGTTAAGATCGCATATCCATTAGGATGAATTGGAACGGAGAAATTCCAAGTTCGAAAGAGTTTCTCTCAAGAAATCATTGAAAGGGGGCACTGTTCCATTTAGGCATATATATCGATGGCAAGCAGTGTATCCCAAAGGCGGCGTATGGGTAAATTCATTCTTCCGGAAGGCGCACATCGTCCTTCGAAATGCCGTGTTGCAAGAAAATGTTATGCAAAACCTTGGCGGAGATTACGGAGGAAGCACTCTCTGGTGGATTAAGAAGAAATCTGAAATTCGGAGGGATTCAATCCATGACCGGACCGACTGAGACTAGTTGACCGTACTCAGTGCGCGAAGTAGAAGAGGATGGGGTGACAGACGACGATTCAGCTTCTGAAAGTGCTGGACTTCCTCCGCTGGACTTACGGCGAGAAGATGGATACTTCATTCTGTACAACAGAACTTGCATCCAATGTGGTCAGGTAATCCTATCTTTAACTAAAAATTCCCTTACAGCACTTGAATTCCGGAGGAATATCGATTTACACTGACATGTCGGATTTCAAGTATATACCGAGATAAGTGCAGTGTGTTATCTATGAGGGGTGAGCTTGGTGTCCTGAACACTACGAACGTGCTATCCCGTGTAGATAGCTCGCTCACAGTAAAGAATGGAAAGGGATTTTCGTATCATTTTTTGAAAAAAATTCCTTCTACACTTACCCATTATCGATCAATGATCGATAACGGATCTGTTGTCCGAAGCGATGCGGAAAGACCTTTCCAGTTCAAATACAACGAGTGTGCAATAACGAGACCAATCCGAACTCTCCGGAAGGCGAAAACAGCATGAGCTACTTGTGAGATGCTATTCTAAGCTGTTATTCCCCTCCGAAAGGATCAAAACCAATTTGCAATGCATCGTGTTGTATCAGCAATGTAACTTAGTACAAGTCAATTTTAATTCTATGGATGAAGACAACAAAACATGTCAAGCACCAGGGAAAGCCCGAGCGTCGTTCCGTGAAGAACACAAGACTCGATTTACTATCTTCTTCTATAAAATCGCAATCAACTCATATTTTCCACGATAGGCATCACCAATACAACCTCGTCGCCAAATTGCTAAACGAACGTCAGAATCAGCATCACCCACCTCAAATGAAGAATCAAAAGGAAAATATGATTGGAGTTTTCGACAACGGCAATCCAACGATCCAGGGACCTAGCGATCCAGAAGGGTAGGGTCGGTTGCGATCCAAGAAACTGGGCTTCAAGAGCTAAGGTTAAACCAAAGCAACGGAGAGTTTCAAGTTGATCAACGGCGAGAGGCTTTGGCGGTAGGTGGTAGGCGACAATGATAGAGTGGATGGATTTAGGGTTTGGTCGAGGTTTAGGTCGAATCGCAAGAAGTGGCTCGGATCGCAAGAGGATGATAAGTATGGAGGATGGATCGGCTCGAGACAGTTATATAGAAGGTTGTACGAGGAAAAACCACTAAGTCATTGGATCGCTAGCGATCAATCAAATCCCGTTCGATCAATCTCAAATTTAGCTACATGATCCACGTGCTGCTTAAAGGCATTCAAAAAGTTATGGGGTCAAACTTGGTTTGTTGTAACAAGCAATGACAATTTAGTCCAAAACTTAACAAGCAACTGAATAGCCAAAGTCAAATTCGCGTGGCCCTAACACGATTACTTGAACCTCGCCAAGCAAAAATTGAAAAGCAATTACTTCCAGAGCACGCCTTGTTTTCAAGGAAGGCATACTCTGGGGGACAAATTTTATTCGGGGTTTTAACCCAGCAGAATTCAAAGGAAGTCAGAATAGCTTCATCGAGTCAGAATAGCTCAAGATCCAACCAAAAAGACTAGAGGAACCAACCAAGAAAGATCAGAGGAAAGGAAAGCGAGAACACACAAAGGTGAGGGATCGCTAGCGATCCATCATCTATGGATCGCTAGCGATCCATAATGTTTGCTCGTAGATCCATGAATCCACTTGCATCATGGTTAATAGGTATTCTAAGGACAATGGCTAAGTTTGATGGAATTCCAAGCTAGTTAAATCGAGAAGCAAGCATTCGTCTAAATCAATCAGCATCCTAATGCAACCAATGTGTGGACCGACATCAAAACAAGGCAACAAGCTACAAAATTACATAGAGAACACCAACATGAGATAATAGATGCGATCCAAAAGACAGTTCAGAAATCCACTAAGTACATGGATCGCTAGCGATCCATGCACTATGGATCACTGACGATCTATAGCCTTTTGCCAAATTGCCATAAACTTCAAAGGAAAGGATGGTGGGAAGCATCTCAAGCAATTGGATCGCCGCAAGCCAAAATCTATGGATTGCTAGCGATCCATCAAATTGGTTCGGTTCACGACGAAACTTTTAGTGCACCTTCATACAGTCATTTACAAGCATCTGGCAAGTCATTCACAACGAAACGTTCAGTGCACTTTCAGTGCACCTTCATACAGTCATTTACTTGTAACATAAACGTGATCTTTGGGACTGGCTGCTGGAACTCTACACAGATTATTCTTTACTCTCCTCCTCCCACATAATAGTCATATAGGGGTTCACTATGATTCTCCAGTGAACTCTTGTACTTCTGACTTGATCTAACTTAGAAGATTCAATCATATTGTAATCCGATTTAACTTGTAATAGCAGTCAGTTAATAGAAAGTTATAAAGTGGACGTAGGCTTCATTAACACCCGAACCACTAAAAAAATATTTTTGTCTCTTTACTATTTCTGCTCTTTTGACATTTATTCTCTATATTATTGCTCTATAAGAACAAGGTTGGTGCTTTCACACTCAATCCAGGGTGTTGATCCATTTTTTGGGTTAACCATACGATTCACTCTCTTGGTTTGCCCATCGGTTTGTGGGTGACAAGCTATACTGAGATGCAGCTTGATCCTCAATGCCTCTTGTAAGCTCTTCCAAAACCCACTGGTGAATAATGGGTCTCGGTCACTCACGACGCTCTTCGCCACACCATGAAATCGTATAATCTAGTACATATACAACTCGACCAGTTTGGCTGCTGTTCTACTTGACTTGACGAGTATAAATCTAGCGCTCTTGGTCAATCAATCGACTATGACCCAAATGTTGTCATACCCTGCTCGAGTCCTTGGCAGTTCATCAATAAAATCTATCAATACCTATTCCCACTTCCATTTGAGAACTTCAAGCGGTTGCAACAATCCACTTGGCTTCTTTTGCATTACCTTCACCAATTGGAAGTTTATACACTTTGAGATGAATGTCCTGAAATTCTTCTTCATCCCCTCCCAATAATAGGTCTGCCTTATATCACGGTACATCTTATTACCGCTGGGATGTATGGTCAATCTAGAACGGTGGCACTCTCGTAGAACCTCGTCTCGCAATCCATCAACGTCACGAACAAACAATCAACCATCCTTACGGAGCCAACCTTCTCAGTCGAGTTCATATTGCTTTATATCTTCGGACTTCACTCCTCCTACTATTTTCGCCATGATCTCTGCTATTCTAGCATGTCACTCTGACTAGTACCAATTCACTCAGTCAAAGTAGATTTGATCGTCAAACTTGCCAACAACTCTGGCTCTAGCTCGCAATGAGGTATGAAGTCATAACCATCAATGTACTCCAACTAATTCCACTCCATGAACATCGCTCCCAAACTGGCATGTTTTCTACCCAATGCATCAATGACTGTATTTCCCTTACTGGGAGTATAGGAAATGCCAAAGTTATAAGAAGCCAAGAATTCGAACCATCACTGCTGGCAAAGGTAGAGATCCTTCTAGGAGAAAAGGTATTTCAAAAATTTGTGGTCCGTGAACAGCTTGAACCTTTCTCCTAATAAGTAGTGCCTCCAAATTTTTAAAGCAAACACTATCACCGCTAACCCCAAATCATGAGTCGGATATTTGCTCTCATGTAGTTTCAACTACCGAGTAGCGTAGGCGACAAATTTTCCTTTCTGCATCAATAACTCACCTAATCCAGTATTATAGGCGTCTGTGTATAATGTCATCTCCTCATTCCCGCTCGGAATGGTCAATACTAGTGCACTTAGGAATCTTTCCTTCAGATTCACAAACGCATGCTCGCACTTCATGTCCTAAATAAAAGTTTGATTCTTCATCGTCAAATTGGTCAATGGTGCGGCTACTTTTGAGAAGTCCTTGATAAAGCTTCTATAATATCCCGCCAATCCTAAGAAACTCCTCACATCAATAGCATTATTGGCTAGTTTCAATCTTGAACCGCTGCCATCTTCGCAGGATCAACCATACTACCCCTCCCAGAGATGACATGACCCAAGAATCTCACTTCTCTTCTCCAAAAGTGACACTTCAAAAACTTTGCTTTCAACCTTTGCTTCTTCAACACCGCAAGCACGATCCTCTAGCTTGTCTTGTGTTCCTCGTCTATTCTAGAATAAACAAGAATATCGTCCATGAACATAATTACAAACTTATTTAGCCGATCCTTGAAAACACGGCTCATAAGGTCAATAAAGCATGCTGGTGTGTTGGTTAGCTCGAACGACATAACCAACCACTCATAAAATCTGAACAGAGTACAAAACGATGTGATTGACACACCCACCTTTGCCACCCTCAACTGCTGAAATCCCGTCCCCAAATCTAATTTGGAGAACACCTCCGCACCGTGGAGCAGATCGAACAAGTCATCTATACGTGGGAGTGGATACTTGTTCTTCTTCGTCACCTTATTCGGCTCATGGTAATCTACACAAAGCCTCATAGAGCCATCCGTCTTAGTGGAGAATCCTACAAGTGCACCCCACTAAGATATTTTCCTACAAATGAAATCTCTCTTCAACAGGTAATTTACTTGCACCTCTAACTCCTTTTGCTCTCTAGGTGCCATATGCCTCAAAGGCATAAATATCAGTCTGCAATCCTTCATTAAGTCGATACAAAACTCAATCTTTTTATGCGATGGTAATCTAGTCACCTCTTCAAACACATTCGAATACATTCTAACGATAGGCATAAATGATAACTAATCCCATAGAACCTCCAGAGATTATAGAAAGCTAACTATAACTCCATCCTTCCACAGGCAGCTAATCACTATTGTCCGCCCCTCCACAGCCCCAATCGTCATCAACAGCTTCTCGTAATCTACTACCACCGCATATTTCCTTAGTCCCTAAACCCAATGAAATTCAAAACATAGTAATCATAAACAAAAGAGCATCCATGACTCAATAAGACCATACCATGACAAACCATGCACATGCCAGTGAAGCCTCCAACAGGGTTCGTCATAATCAAAGGTCAGTCAACTATTTCAGGTTTCAATCCCAATCTATCTACTAAAATTTATCTACTAAGCCAATAGATATGAAGGAATGTGAAGCCTCGGTATCAAATAAAACATGTATGGGAACATCATAAATGGAAAGCATACCTTTAATAACCACACTCTTCCCCTTCTCCTTCTTTGAAGGAGCACTCGACGAAGTCAGAACAACATCCAAAACATATGCCTTCACAAGCTGCTTCTGCCATGATGGTTTTGGATAACTTTTCTGCATATCCCAAACTTGCCATAGTTATAACACTTTTTCTTCCCATTATCTTTGTAGTCCCTGATCGGGTGACCTTTGTCTCCACAACCAAAATAGACGAGCTCCCATTTACCCTTCTTCTGAGCATTCTTTCCCTGAGACTGCTTCCTCTTTTTGTTCCATTTCTTCTTGCCTCCACCACCTTGCTGCAATTTTGGCTCTTCTTTAACAATAACAGCTGATTTGTACTTGGGGTATAAACTCTCTTGATGAAGAACTTTCTAGATAAGTCTCTTAAACGACTCATTGATATGACTCACCAGCTTCTCTTCCAAATAATCATCCAAACCCATTAGAAACTTCTCATTCTTCCTTAGTGGAATGTCAATGAAAGACATCCCATATTTTGTTAAGGCGTCGAACTCGGCGATATACTCTAAGACAGACATGCCCCTGCTTTAACTCAGTAAATCTCTTAAATAGCACCGCCTTCTGAGCAGTCGGAACAAACTTATCCTCAAAGCTAGCCTTGAACTGGTCCCAATTGAACTGATCTTCGGATGTAGCAATAATAATGGCATTCCACCAATTCATGGTCGGACCCTAAGGCTGTCTAGAGGCCAACTTCCTTTTTATAGCGTCACCTATTTCCATGTCACTAAAGATATGCTTGCAGGTGTCCAACCAATCTTGCACTTCGATGGCAGGCTTCAATCCAAGAAATGGTTTGCTTCCTAAGATGGAGTAATCCTTACATAGCTTGGCAGAGTCAGCATTTACGCCTGCACTTCAGTACCACCAACAACAACAACATTTGGAGCGGCCGCTTGGGCATTCTACAGCATATTTTCCATCACTGCGTTGAACATAGCTTATAAGTTAGGGTGAGCAGTCCCCGAACTTGTTCCTTCTTCAACTCTGGAGATGGATTTCCTTACAGTATTTCTTGTTTTCCGACTCATTCTCGATCTGTAACAAGAATGATTAGTCTCTCAAAAGGAAAACCATGTTGATGGTACTGTGTGTGCATGCGACTTGTATACTATATATACTACTATATCGTTTTGAAAACTAAAAAACAACTACGCACTCTCTTATATACACATATAATCTCGATCCAGTCTAGGGTGATAACTCCTTCACTATCTCTACTGCACCACGGTATCAACTCAAGTTAATCGGGTAACCTTCGCTTTAATACCAAATGTGACGACTATCCTACATCACCAACACCCAATATAACTAAATAGTGCGCTATTGTCATGCCCGACCGATGTAGGATGATCAACAGGGGTTGAAAATGGAATAAAACATCATAGAACCTGTCGTATATCTCATAGTGTGTGGAATTTGTAGAATATAGCAGTTTATGATTTTTCTTTGATGATAATAAACATATATATTTTTAAATGTGTTTGATATAGTACTATTTAAAAATCGCAGATAGAAGTAAAAAAATGAAATTTTATTTCAACAAACATTTTAATTCAAACAATTTCTATAGTACACACAATTACAACAAGAGCTTCCATAATATTTTAAATATAATATTCATGTAAAATACATTTTTTTTACTCTCTCATACAAAACATATTTCTTTTAAATAAACATTTTTATACTACAATTTCTACTCGAATACGACGGTCTTCATCCTATTGCTCTAGCCATTGTCTAGACATCTGTCTTTGCCTGTCAAATAACAACGCGGTAAAAAGCAAAAAGAAATAAACTGAAACTGCTAAAAATTTAAATAGTTTGAACTCGACATTGCCTCTGTCTATTGGTTTTGTTCTTTTTATACTTTTGAAATAGACACCTTTTTTTAAAATATCAATAATATACACGAGCAACCTACAATATGCATAGTGTATCACTATACATATCATAAGACCGAGCACATACATAAAACACACTTGCATCAATTCAATTGCATGCACAATGCAAGGACAAGCCTAATAGCTCAATATAAGCAGTGCGAGGTCAAGCTAAATAGCTCAGCATAAGCAATGTGAGGTCAAGCTAAATAGCTCAACTCAAGCAATGCGAGGCCAAGCTAAATAGCTCAACACAAGCAGTGCGAGGCCAAGCTAAATAGCTCAACACAAGTGAAGCAGCAAATAAAAATCAAGTGCACATATATACATAAACACACAAGACCAAAACTAGCAAAAGGATGGACAAGTGCAAAACAGAAATAGCAGAAATGCAAAGCACAATACAGTAAGAATACAAGCATACACAATGATGCAACATGCAACATCACTAAGCAAAACAACAGCAACATAAGTCGAGAGCTGGTGCAGCAAGGGTGAAACCTCATAGGAATAAATTGCATAAGTACAATATCCAAAATCACACATAAAGGTGCAACCAGTCAAGTTCATGCAACTGGTTCTTGCAAAAACATAAAGTGCATAACATAATAAGGAGGAAAGCAACAAGTTCATGTAAGTGAACTAGCAAAGGATGCATAAGAAAAAAACCAGAAACATCAGCATAAGTGCACAAGCACAAAATGCACAAGGATGCACACACTCAAGTACCAACATAACCAGGCAAGTGCACACAAAACACACACAAGTGGAAAGTCACACAAAGGAACCATAGGACATGCACATGAACAATTCGAGCATGTCAAGAAGAAACAATATAGGCCATGTAGTCGAGTGGAAGAATTGATCAAGTCGAAGACGAAAATCTTCAAAATATATCAGAACATTGATAAAATCAAAAAATTTAAGCCAAAACCACAAACCGCCACAAAGCAGCAAAAAAATGCACATTGAAGATTTCAACACTAGAAAATTTTGTAATATATACAACAGGGATGAACAGGTCAGAGATGATAATACCATTAACTAGAAAATCGACGGCCTAGGATATCAACTGAAAATTTTAAATCGGATATTCAAAGTCAAAATCAAATCTAGTATATACGAAATATAGAGAATCGATCCCTATGAAAACCCAATCATCGTTGGCAATTTTCTAATAGTCGAGTTCGAATACAAAATTATAAAGGCAAAACAAAAATTCGTACCAAATCAGCATCAATGAATTAACTCGACTTTTGAATCTACCAAGGGCAATAATCATCTAACAAGCAAGCAATCGATTGACAAGAGAAGAATTAAGTTAATCATTACTCGATCGAAGAACGGAGCTTCAAGGCGAAACCCTAAATCTACTTGAAAGAGGAAAAGAGAGCGGCTAGGAACGAATAGGGGTACGGGCAAAAATTTCATCATCTCCTCATTTTACTTGGGTCGCACTCCTGTGTTTGAAATCAAATTATATTGGGCCGAGAATTTTATTTGTGTTAAATTATCTTAGGGTTTCTCTTTCATTTTTATTTTATTATAATTTACCTTTTATAAAACTCTAGTTTTTAACTAGGATTGAACTACTGGGAGTAGTTCGAGAAGTTTTCAACTCGGGGATAGAGTTGAGGTAGGGTTTTGAGCTTAGGGTTAGAACAATTAGGTCAGTGATAGTCATAAGTTTACAGGGTCTGTAAGCGGTCGGTTGTTTAATCCTAGTAGAAATCTTGGAGGCAGTAGTAGGCAAGTTTTGCTGAAGCTGGGTAAATTTGCATATTGTTTTTAATTTCCGCATTTACTCTGTTAATATTCGTGTTGTAATTTTTATTATTCTATGAATTTACTATAAACCTTATTCACCCCCAATCTAGGGTTAATTATATCCTACATGTGGTATCAGAGCTAGGTAGTCAAATTCATTATTTTAAATATGGCTAGTTTTAATAATGCTTTTTCTAAAGAATAATCTATTGCTAGGTCACCCATGTTTAATGGTACTGGTTATTCGTATTATAAAACTAGGATGAATTTTTTTAGATACTATAGATGCATGGGATACAGTTGAAACTGGTTATAGTCTGCCTACGGTAATTGTATATGGTCACGAAGTTTCCAAGCCTAAAGATAAGTGGGATGCAAATGTACTTAGTCTATATTGGGCAAACGCTAAAGAAATGAATTCTATTATTTGTGCTTTAGATAAAATTGAATATAATCACGTTTCTCATTATGCGACTGAGCAGAAAATTTGGCATACGATTAAAGTGACTTGTAAAGCTACACTACAGGTCAAGGAATAACATCTAGCCATGCTCAGCAATGAATACGAGAATTTTATGATGAAAAATGACGAGAATATAAAGGAAATGTATGGACGATTTTAAAATATTGTACTCAAATCCACAATGTTGGGAAAAGCATACACAGAATTGGATATGGTTCAAAAAAATTTGAGAATCCTCCCGAAATTTTTTGAAGCAAAAGTGACAGTAATTGAGGAATTCAAAGACTTGAAACAACTTAAATTGGAAGAACTAATAGGAAATCTCATAACTTATGTGATGGAACTAAAAGTCAAAGTAGAACCGAAAGCGGTGATTCGAAAAAGAAATCAATCGCTTTAAAAAGTTCAACCGATAATAAGAAAGAAGATGTGCTGCAGCTGAGCTAGCGCTACCGATGAAGCAATTCAAAAGTGGACCCAAAAGTATTGAAATCCAGCAATAAACCAACGAATAAACACCAAAATTGTCAATGTTCTGGATGATTTTGAAGAGTAAGAAATCATATGTCATAGATGTAAGAAGCCAGGTCACATCAAGCCAAATTATCCACTTAATCAACCCGACAAAGCAAAGAAGAAGAAGAAGAAGAAGAGAAAAAGTTTTACAGCCCCTTGGGATGAGAGTGAAGAAGAAGAGGAGAACACTGATAGTGAAAAATAAGCAAACTTGTGCATAATGACAGAATCAAGTGACAGCGACGATGAACCTAGTGAGGTATCAAAGTTATCAAATACTGAATTATTACTGTTATATCATGAGTTAAATGGAAGCAATGATAAACTTAAAGAAAAATATAATAAACTAGAATGTGAGAAAAATAGTCTACTTGGTATAAATAGTGAGTTGGAATTAATGATCGAAAACATTAAAAAGTTTAACTCAGAATGTGAGAAGTGTCAGTTTCTTAAGGAAGAAATTAATAGGACTAAGATAAATTGAAATCCTCGAAAATGAAATTTTAACTCTGAAAATCAAAGATGAAACTAAAAGAGAAAACTCCATTAAAAGATGCACCACACTTTTAAATAAAAACAATCCTCTTAGATCTAAGGTTTAACAACTTGAATTGACAATAGGAAATTTCTAAAGAAGAAAAATCATTAAATATGTTGTTAGGAAGTCAGACTATCACTGAAAATAGAAATGGTCTTGGATATGATAAAGTTGAACAAAATAAGAGAAAATTATGATAAAATCAAATTTCAAAAGGAATTTTCAAAGTGTTTAATTTGTGGAAAATTTGGACATAAACAAAATAAATGTTAGTATAGAAATAAACACAACACTATTAAACAAATTTGAGTTCCAAAAGATGCAAATGAAAATTTTCGTAAATTTAAACAAGTTTGGGTTCCCAAAGGTACAATCATAAATGCTAACGGTTTTGTATATAGATGAATTCAGGTACCAAAGGTTACCAACAAAAATAAGAGTGGTCCTACATTCTTTGTTAGACCACTCACTTCATCTAACATTTAGGCATAGAAACAGGCTAAGGAACAACCACGATAGAGGTAACTTCAAATTGTTCTATATATGGTTGAAGAGTTATAATTCCAATGTTTCTTAGCTTAGAAAAATGAGATGGAGAACTACATACTTTGGACAACAATGTTGAACACGAACACGGCATCGAAGGTACGTAAAGGTATGATCTCTAAACCCTATATATCTTCTTTTCTTATTGTTAATTCTGTTTTTCTTGACACTGAGCTCCTTAACTCTGATTTTCAAAATTCATGATGTTCTGGAAAGTATATAGAGAATTATATAAATTTTATTTATGTGTTTTTCCATAATTTGAGCTTAAACCATTGAAAAATTGTAAATCTTTCAGAATACTGTTTGAAAACTATTTAAGAATTTCTTAACACGGCTGTAGTAATTCGATCATAACTTGAACATCTTTACTCCGAATTTTGAAATTCTAAGTTCTCGAAAAATAATTGATAGTACAACAACTTTACTGTTTTGAGTTTTTGCTAATTCATTTTGTAAAATCTTCAAAAACAGTAACCATTTCAGTACATCACTTGAAGTATCTCCGATTTATGCAAAAAAGTTGTTATATTTTAGATATAACCTTTGAGAGATTCATCGTCTTGACTTAACAACAATTTTGGAGAGTAGAAATTTAAATATCTAAAACTTTCATGCTTTGTGCTGAATCAAACTATGGATTTAAAGCTTTCAAATAGTGGTTTCAAATGGATTGAATTTTAAAAACAAAAATGTTCAATTACTTTGGTACGACAATTAAATTTCATTACCTTTAATGACGACTATCAAATCAATGGCTGGATAATTTTTACTATGTATGCCTTTGCTCTATATAAATGTTTTTTCCTCTATTTGACATAAATGGCTTTGCTGAAATTTTTTGAACCAATTTGAGTGATATTGAGAAGTATACGGTCTGCTTGTTTAATAATATATCATTTTGGGCAACTAGAGTACAAGTGGTATTAGATATCACTTCATTTGAGATCATATTTGCATTTTCAACTGATTTTAAAATTAGCAGACATCATTTTACAAAACCCCTTGCAGAAAATACATTTTCGCAATTTTCTAGATTTAGAAGTTTTTTCAAATAACTTTGATTTTTTCTTTGATTTTTTCTTTGATTTTTTTAATAAAAACTCTTGTTTACTTTGGTAAGGGATTTAGTCTGAAAAGATGGTTGTTGACTGCTTAAACCTTTTAAATTTTTCAAAAATTATTGATAGTGATTAAAAAAGTGATGGGTAGTGATTAAATAATACTTCAGCGGTAGAGGAAGTATCTGTTAAAAATTTCATGAAAATTATACAAGTTATAAAATATTTTTAAAATTTGTACATATTCCATGATCATTTCTATCGCTATCATCCTTCTTGTAATCCGTACACAAAAATTTAGTATAGTGTGCAGAAGTTGGTATTTCGAAAAACAAGGAATTATATTTTTTAAGTGTAATTTATAATTCTATCCCAAAGTATTCACTCTCGTTTAAAAGTCCTCACAGTTATGCATGGGTAAATAACTTTAATCTCTTCACATGTGCTTCCATTCTTATTTAAAAGTCCTTACGGTTATGCCTGGATGGAACTCGTATATAAGAGAGGGATAAATATTCAAGTAGTTTCTAACCTCATTTAAAAGTCTTGACGGTTATGCATGGGTAGAAAATTCTTGACATTCTTTTTAAGTAACTACTAACTTCATTTAAAATTCCTAACGGTTTTGCATGGTTAGAAAGTGCTTAACATTTTTTATAATATTTAAAAATAGTAATTCACAAAATTTTCCTTTATTCAAAGTACCATGTAGTTGTCACTATATAAAATTTCTCTGAACTATAATCCAATCGTCACTCTAAAGTGGAATTTATGTATAATAAATAAAATATTATGATTTTTGTATGATTGATTGGAATTTCCAAAATATATTTCCCTCTATATGATTTATGGTTTTTAATCAAAATTCATCACTATTTCAATTATTATTATTATTATTTTATGGCGCCCTACAACTTTCCATGTAATAATAAATATTACAAAGTAATATTGTCTACTAGTGTAGAGAATAGGGCTGGTTAGGGCGACCATCTGTGAATTTTACTTTAAGCGAGCATCAATATGTCGATTAATATGTTATACATTTCTTTACTCAAGTGGAATCGACGTATACAATTCAGGCTTAAAACAAAATTACGGTGGCTATAATAAAAATTCAGAACAACATATGTTAAATAACAATCATAGAATCACATATCAGACATAGCAGAATACAAATAGATACAAGCTGATCAAATCGAATAGATGCATAATATCAAATACAAGACTATAGTCCAAATGATCCATATAATACATATGTACTACATCTCCTAAAACAAATATGTACACAAAAGAATCTAGGCTCAATAATAGATAATGCACTATATGAATATGTTCACATATATGAGATGAAGATAGGATGAATGATAACTAGACAATTGGAGTGAAATCCTCTCTAGAACTATCAAACTGGAGCACACGAAATTTCTTGGTCTGACCCGAGTATTATAAAATAATAAATGGGTCGGTCTAGACTATAATAAATTGTTTAAGCAAGATAAACAATGGATGTAATGGTAAAAATCTCAAATATGAACACAAAGCCAAAAATTGGCTAACAAAAAAAATGCTTCAATAAACTCCAACTGTATAATCACCAAATATCAAAATCCAAAATTTCTTCTAGAAGAAAAATCCCCAAAATCATTTGGTGATAACACAAATAGCATTGAATCCAAAAATCATAACAGAAATCCAAAAAACACATAAAAAGGGAAAGGCGCCAAAACTCCAACATTGGTGAATAAATTCACCTACATACGTAAGGCGCCAAAACTCCAACATTGGTGAATAAATTCACCTACACGAGTGTAACTCCAAGATAAACGTATAAGTCAATAAACATCAGGATAGGTACGAGACCTATAAACATCAGGATAGGTGCAGGACCTATAAACATCAAGATAGGTACGAGACCTATAAATATCAAGATAGGAACAAGTCCTATAAACATCAAGATAGGTATGAGACCTATAAATATCAAGATAGGAATAAGTCCCATGTTAAATCAAAAAATGGATCAACACCCTAGATTGAGTGTGAAAGCACCAGCCCTGTTCTTACAGGGTAATAATATAGAAAATAAATGTAAAAGGAGCAGAAGTAGTAAAAAGACAAGAAGATTTTTATAGTGGTTCAACTGTTAATGAAGCCTATGTCCACTTTATAACTTTATATTAACCGACTGCTGTTACAAGTTGAATCGGATTACAATATGATTGAATCTTCTAAGTCAGATCAAGTTACAAGTACAAGAGTTCATTGGAGAATCATAGTGAACTCCTAGATGACTATTGCGTAGGAGGAGATGAGTAAAGAATAATCTTTGCAGAGTTCTAATAGCCAGTCTAGCAGATCCACTTTATATTGTAGGTAAGATTGTATTTATAGGAATAGAAGAGCAATTAGGCTAGGTCGCTTTGCCAGAAGCCTACACTCGATGATACAAAGGTTCTCTGAAAATTTCATACCGATCCAACATAATGTGATGGATCACTGGCAATCCATATACTTAGGGGTTTTTGGACTTCTTCCTTTGGGTTGCACTCCCTGTCTTATGTAGGCGCTCTCCATGTAATTTCATAGCTAGTTTCCTTGTTTTGATGATGATTCATGCACAGGTTGGATTGAACTATGACTAGAATTTGATGGGTCTTCGCTTCTCGAACTAGGTTGCTTGGAAGGCTATGAAACTTGGCAAACATACTTAGAAGAGATATTGATTCATGATGCAAGAGGCTCGAATGATCCATGAAGTTTCCTTATGGATCGCTAGTGATCAATGGGTGATGGATCGCTAGTGATCCATCTCCTTATTGGATTTATGAGTAATACTTCTTGAGTGCTTTTGGCTTGTTCTTTTGGATGCCTTGTTCAAGTTTCAAGTCATTCTGGCATAGTCCCTAAGTTCTAACTCCTACTGAATTCTACTAGGTTAAAAACTCGGTTGACATTTGCCCCTCTGAGTATGCTTTCATTGGAAACAAAGTGTGCACTGGAACTAGTTGTCCTTGAATTCCTATTCCATGAAATCCAGTCGATCGTATTAGGCTTATCGTGAAGTATTGTTTTTGACTTTTCAATTTTTGTTGGGTTCTGGAAGTGGATCATCATTATTCATGGAAACATATCAATTTTGACTCTGTAATTTCCAAAGTGTTTATGAATGGCAAGGGAGTTGAGTTTGAAAAGTTTGAGCGAAAATTAACGTGAGAAGATGGATCGCTAGCGATCCAATCACTTTGATTTTTTTTCACTGAAATCTTTTTTATTTAGTACTAACTTCGAGCCGACCCTTCTTAATTTTCCTCAATTTATTTTCTTGCAACCCGAACCAACCACGACCTAACCATCTTTTGCCGCCGTTGGTCTCTACCGCTAGAGCCTACTGCCACCGACCTCAGGTACCTCTACCATCACCACAAGCCAAACCCTAGCACTAGAATTGCCGCTTGCTTGGATCACCGCTAACCTTGCAGATTGCTAACCGTAACTTGGATCGCCACGAACCCAAAGTCGAACCCATTTGCCTTAGATCCGAGGTTGGTGATGACGTGGTTATCGTATTGGGTGTGGTTGCCAGTGAATTTGGGACGATCGAGGAGAACAGTGAACGAACCGGGTTGATTGTGATTTATTGGAGGCAGATAGTGGATTCATGTCTTCCACTTGACGCAATCTACTATCTTCGTCCAATAAATCAAAATCGATTAGCTCATGGCCTCGATGGTTCGGATGAGGCAGTTTACTGTAGACTTGATCATCCTGGATTAGTCTTACTATCGCACGCTCGGTGTACCTAAGAATAGAACTAGCTTTCCGTGTCGATTTGGACAACGAATCTGTTATCGATCGTCGACGGATAACGAGTACGTGTAGGAGGAATAACTTCAATGAATAATATGAAAAGCTTTTTCCTTTTTCTGCTGCGAGTGAACTATCTACACAGGATAGTGCATTCGTAGTGTTCAGGACACCGAGTCCATCTCATATAGACAACACACTGCACTTGCCCCAATTAATGCTTGGAATCCGATGAGTTGGCACAAGTCAACTTCTTTTCAGAATTCGGGCGTTAAACATGCGGGGATTTCTAGTTAAAAATAGGGTTACCTGACCATGTTGGATACAAGTTATGTTATATAGAATGAAGCATCCGTCATCTTGACGTAAATCCAGTGGAGGAAGCCCGGTACTCTCGGAAGGAGAATCGACATCAGTTATGCCTTCGTAAATGATTCCATCAGCGCCTACTTCTTCGGCACCACAGGCTCAATATGGTCAATTGATGCCGATTGGTCTGGTCGTCGATCGAACTCCTCCGAACTTTAGAGTTTTACTTAACCCTCCGGAGAGAGCTTCTACTATTATTTCTGCTAAAATTCTGCACAATATTTTTTTATAGCATGGTATTCCGGATGACGATGTGCGCCTTCCACTTAAAAATAAGTTTGCACACATGCCGCCTTTAGGGTATAACACTTTCCATCGATACATGTGCTTGAATGGTGCAGTGTCCCTATTCAACCATTTCTTGAAAGACACTCTTCTAAATTTGGAAATAGCCCCATTTCAGATTCATCTCAATGGTTATGCAATTTTGACTTGTATTCATGTTTTGTTTATGTGGACATTCAACCATGTCCCAAGCCTCGACGAATTGAGATACTTCCTTTCATTCAATAAGTGAGAGGAACGTCCGTCTCTTATGATTATTGAGGCTTAGAGAAATTGCAAAATCGTGTTGCAACTCCAAAGCAACTTATCCGGGTTCAAGACCCAATATTTCTTTATTGGATGTCCTAAAGGGTTTAATCATCTTTGGACAATAGGGGTTTCTCTCGTTGAGACTTATTACGATGGTGTGGAGTTTTAATAGACCGAATGCTTCTTACAGATATTCTGAGGCCAAATAAAGATCCAGCACTAGACTCTATCTACCATACTCTGAAGGCCATAGACGCCAGAGAAAGATCGTTCGAACTTTTGCTGATGGAGGAGAATTTGCATCGGTGTGGATTGTTACATCCTGAGAGGTTTGCCGTAGCTGTTGAGGTTCCATCCCCTACCCGTTCTAGGATTAGAACATGCTCCACTTCTTCATCGCACAATTCCGAAGAGAGCGGTCTATAAGGAGAAGAAGGTCCATTCGGTGGATCAACTAAGGAAATTCAAGAAGAAAAGGGCGTTATGACTGGAGCTATTAGTCCGAAAAGGATGCCCCCGATCTTGTAGGAAGAGGAAGAGGGATTCAAACAATGAGAAGCCAAGGATAAGGTGATCGTAGAAAAAGAGGACAGTGAAATTGAGAGCAGAAGTGATAATGACCCCTCCTCTAGCGATGAGGAGTTCTATGTGCATTCCAGCAAAGGAGATCTCGAATCATGTGATGAAACTCCGGGAATGAGTCCCATTCTCTTGGATTCGCCTCCCCAAGTGGTTATTGCTGAAGATGCTCCCCTATCAACTGAACGACTTCATGGTTCTCTGTCTAAGGAAACTGATATCAACTTGGGGGACTTGAGCAACGTTTATGTAGACACTGCAGAACTTATGGGAGATGATTTTGAGTCTGAGGTATTGTCTCCTCACTCCGGTCATGATGTTTCCAGAATTAGCCTGACTCCCACTGTAGTCGCTTCCTAACCTAGTTTGTGAAGTCCTTTTAGTGCACCTACGACACGTTACATACTTCACTAGGGTCACGTACACTCATGTATGCATTATTTGAGCTCAATTTCTGCCACTAAAGTTACTTCATTTTTTTCCATATATTAAGTACTATGGGAGGTCGTGGACTTTATGAAGATCTTGAACAATTTATAGATGCACAACGTGGGTCGAAACGGACTTCACCACTAGTCTCGAGAAACCGAGGAAGAATGGACGAGGAGAAAAGATTGGGAAGCTGAAGCTCATTATCGGGATGACTGGGACCGAGGCAGAGTTCATAGGGGCGGCTATGAGAAGAGGAGACTTCCAATGATTAGGAATAGCCATCCAAAAAGACGAAAGTAGATCGTGATCCTCATCCTTCCGAGCACCATACACCTACCTTGGCTCCAGCTTCTATCAGAATTAAGGTTCTGACTTCTACCATTCAGGTCTCTCTATCAACCCAGACTCTGTCAACTCATGTTGTGCCTGCTTTTGGTTTTTCATGCCCTCGTAGGAGGCCTACTTATATTCTCCCGTCCGGTCCACCTAAACTTGAACCCGCGTTCCTTGGCTGGTTCCTAAAGGGAGTTAAATTCGATCGTGACCTGCATTTGATTCGTAAGGACTCTTATACATCCCATCTCCAGGTGATTCAGAGTGACTTGGATCAAGCTGAAGGATGGGAGAAATTATGTAAGCAGCTGGCGGACACAAATTGTAACAACTATCAAGAGATTATTTCTTTCAAGTTGGAAAAGGATGATTACAAAAGGATGTTGATGGAACGTGACGCCGGAATTGATCAATTGATAAAAGAGAGAGATGCTGCCATTTGAAATAGTAAGAGCAACACTAGTTTGCTAAAACAATTAAAGGAGGGTCATGCAAAAATTGAAATCGTGTTTAGATATGAAATCAAGAAATCCCATGCTGATGAACTTAAGCTGAAAAAGGAGCTTGAAACTCAAGATGAGATCATCGAAGCTCAAAAGAGAACCATTGCTGGTCATGATGAAACCGTCAAAGCTCATAAGAAAGCAATTGCTGATTATACAGGAATGGTGGAATCCCAAGATAAGACCATCTCTAATCTGGCTCAAGCGATCGCTTTGCTTCGAGAAAAAGTTTCACAACTCGACGTTGAAAAGACCAAAGTCGAAGTTGAGAAAGCCGCTGTAAGGGCGGACTACTTGAAGCTGCAAGATACCTTCGAAAGGAAGATGGCAAAGATGGATAACGCCATTTTGAACTTCTATGTCAACTCCCTGTTGCATTAGGGCAGTCTCTGTTATCAGGGCCCCATATTCCCGCATATTCTTGTTGTGGTTTAGGAAGAAATCCTAGCCCATTTCCGAGAAGATGGTGATGTATACATTGAACAAGAGCCGGAGGATGCCTATCTGAACGAAGAATCAAAAAGGGCTTTGGTAGAGGGCCGAAAGGTTATTCGGGTTGAAAGGGAGTGAAAAGCCGCCGATGCTGCCACAGCTGCTAAAGCATTATCAGAGCCCTTCAGTTCTGGGCTTGGCAAATCATCCAAGCAACCTCATGATCGGACAAAAATCATTCTGGCTTCGACCGGTATTGCTTTGTTATCCTCCCTTTTAGCAGCTATCTCCAAAGCCTTAGGTGGTCCTGAAACTTCGCCCAAGGTTGTGCAACCATCAAAAGAAGGAAACAGTAGGGAGTACGAGGTTGAGATTCATGGTCACACATCTGATGCAAGTAACTTTCTCGTTTCTCCCGATTTTGAGGACTTCTAGTTCACGTCGCAAGAACAAGATGAACTGAATGCTTTCCTTTTTGATCTTATAGGTTTGTCTTCTTTGCCTGTCAAAATGCCAATTTCTCCAGTCCCGGGGCCTACTGCTATTTCAATTGCTTCAATGCTTGTTTCTGTAGCTACTTCGATCACCATGCTCATGTCTAGCTTGCAACCAGGGCCGAAATCTAAGAAGTTCGCTGCAATGCATGGCCTGGACGACCCTTCGTATCTCTAGAGGGCAATTTAACAACAACTGACACTCAAGAGCAGACAGACCAAGCTAGTCAGCCAGGTAAAAATGAGCAGCAGATGGTGGTGGTTAAGAAGGAAACGATGGAGGAGAAAAAGTCTTTAAGGACCTCTGGCAAGTCCCCCAAGCACAAGACCAAGGGGAGCCTTATGAGGGGGCCAAAGAACAAGAAAGAGACTTGGGCACGGAGCCTATAATCGATATCTCTGGCAACGATACGACTCCGAGTGGGGATGCTGAGGAGAAGAGGAAACTTCCAACCAAGGGAGGAAAGGAAGTGGTGGCAAGAAGCACTGACAGGCTCGAGTGATTGTGGAGCCAGATTTGGTAGCATTTTGATTTGTTCGACATGTATTTAGTACAAGTGTAGAGTCTACACTTATTACTTTTTTTGTAGCATCTATACTTTTCTTTTTGTTGGTTAATATTGTTGGGTATGGCCCCCACATTTTGACTTTGTATAGAAAATGTTATGAGAAATGAAAAGATTAATATTTCTACTACTATCTCTTCTGTGTTCTTTCTCATTTATCACATACTTAGCTTGTTTTTATACCACTTATGTGTGTACATGACATGATTGCTTGTTCTGCAAAAATTTTAATTTATATTACCATGCCGTGTTTTGTGGTATATGATGCCTTTATTTCCGTAATCTCACGCATTATGTATGCATTTTTTTTAATTTTATAACTAGATAAATTATGATTGCCAAAATTATTTGTTCGACGTAACAAGACTATGGAGTAGTTTTCCTTTCAACTAAGTGTTGGTATGTGCGCCCCCTACTTCACAGGGTTGTTTACTCTTGATAAATGACCGGTTGATCTGAGTGATTCCTCGGATGTCTATAGCCGAATTTATTTTGTGGTTCCTATCTTTGGAATTATGACCTAAATGTCTCAACTCCTTGATTTTGTCGGTCAATGATCAGAATTCTTTGTCGGTTTCTAGTTCTACGACATTGCTGGATTCACATCGATTATTTTTGATAGTCGGAGTTAATCCTTATTAGTCCTGCAATGGACAAGTTTCCCGGTATTGTCAGGACAATACCGGTACTTAGAAAATCTTAACGGTTTGTTGATGATGCTGGAGCACCATCAACCAGAGCTTGCGTGGCTTACGAAATGCGTGGCTTTTAAGAGTGCGCGGCTTATGAAATGCACGGCTTTTGAGAGTGTGTGCGGCTTACGAAATGCATGGCTTTTGAGAGTGCGCAGCTTACGTAATCCGTGGCTTTTGATTTGAAGTCGATTTACTTTCGCCGACTTGGCGAGTAGGCAGAGCATACTTGGGTGTGGTTTCACTTTCCCAAGCAGATTATGAATGATTTTGTGTCAGTTCACTTTCGTTGACTCGGTGAGTTATTTATACGAATACCGTTTTATTGGTTTAAGAAACTAAAGAAATTTCATTGATAAAATGGAAAGTAGAGCAAATTTGGCCTAATTACAATGCCCCTAGTGTAGCCGGGCAGCTTATTTGAGAAATTAGGAAACACATAGATAAAAGCTAAATAATGTAATGCCGGAGCGAGTCGCTGTTCCAAGCACGGGGAATCTGAATTCCATTGACTATGGTCAACTTGAAAGTGCCATCTCCGAGCTTTTTCCCGATTGAGTAAGGCCTTTCCTAGTTCGGTCCAAATGTTCATATAGCCAGATAGATCCATTTCAGGACGAGATCTCCCACTTCGAAAGTACGGTTGCGGACCTTGGAGTTGAAGTGTTATGTTACCCTTTTTTGGTGAGTCGTGGTCCTTAGCTCGGTTTCCACTCATTTCTCGTCAATCAGATCAATTAACTCGAGCAGGACTCTGCTCGTTCTCTTTTTTATTGAAGTGCCATTTCCGATGGGAGGGAACTTCTAATTCGACCAGGGTCATCACTTCAGATCCGTATGCTAGGGCGACTGGCGAGTGTGCAGTTGCTGACTTGTGCGTCATCCAGTAAGCCCATAGTGCAAGTGGGAGCTCATCGACCCAGTTTGCTTTCGGTTTCGTTGGTCGTTTCTTGATGGTGGACTTGATGATTTTGTTTACCGCCTCCACTTGCCTGTTTCCTTGAGGGTGTGCCACTGAGGAAAAACTCTTTTTGATGCAGAAATGCTTGCAAAAGTCCATGAATTCAGCGTTTTTGAATTGAGTTTTGTTATTTGTGATGATTTTCTATAGCACTCCAAACTTGCAAATAATATTTTTAGTGACAAAGTTAATTACTTTTTTAGTGGTAATAGTAGCCAACGATTCCGCTCTGGCCCATTTTGTGAAGTAATCGACAGCAACGATAGCATATTTGGCTCCTCCTTTAGCAATGGGGAGTACGCCGGTCAAGTCAATTCCCCAGACTACGAACGGCCATGGGCCAACCATTGGCATAAGTTCTATGGATGGATTTCTCTGTATTTTGGCAAACTTTTGGCATTTCACATATTGCCTGGTGTAGTCCATTGCGTCGCGATTGATGGATGGCCAGAAGTAATCGTATCGGAGGATCTTCTTTGCTAGATTATGCCCTGTAATGTGGTTTCCACAATCGCCTTCATGGACTTTCCTGAGGATCCTTTTTGATTCACTGTTGGTTACACATCTGAGTAGGGGAATAGAGAATCCCCTCCTGTAAAGGATTCCATCCTGCAAGACGAACCATGGAGCTTTCCAAAGTAGCTTCTTTCGCTCGTTTTGATCCCTGGGGAGTGCACCTTCAATCAGGTAATCTTTGATCGAAGTCATCCGTGATTCCTCTTCCTCTACGGTTTCAATAATACAATCGATATCCTTATCATCTATGCTGGGTGATGTAAGCATTTCGATTGTGGCCGATCCCATTGACTGAGTATCTCCGGAACTGGCTAGTTTGGCTAGGTGATCCGCTTGCATATTCTGTTCCCTCGGAATGTGACTTGAAGTGTAATGCTCGATGTCCTACAACAATTCCTACGCTTTTGACAGGTAGAGGGCGAGGTTGCCCCTTGTTTGGTACTCCCCTTTCACTTGGAAGATGACTGGTTGAGACTCGCTGTAGATATGCACAATTTTTATTCCTAATTCTTTAGCGACTTTTAATCCTGCCATCAAAGTCTCGTATTCTGCTTCATTGTTGGTGGCAGGAAATTCCAGTCTTAGAGCGTAGCAAATAGATCGCCCTTCGGGGGTTTTCAATACTACCCTTGCACCTAAACAAGATTCATTTAATGTACCATCAACAAACAACTTCCATTGTGGCACCATGTCTGATGTGCTTTCTTCTTTACCGTCCTGCTTGGTAAATTCGGCAATGAACTCTACCGGTGCCTATCCATTGATAACTCTTCGAGGGTGATAAGTGATTTCATATTGGCTTAACTCGATATTCCATTTCAAAAGTTGACCTGATGTCTCAGGGCGATACAACACTTGTTTCAGAGATTGATCCGTCAAAACATTGATGGGATGAGCTTGGAAGTACGGTCATAGCTTCCGCGACGTGATCAATAGGCAATAGGTCGGGTAATTCTTTTTATCTCCATTGAACCCTTACTGATGTAGTAGATGGGTCTCTGAACCCTAGCCTCTTCACGTACCAATGTTGCACTTAGAGCATAGGTTGACAAGGCGAGATAAACGAACAAATCTTCCCCATTTATCGGCTTGGATAAGACCAGCGGGGTTTCCATATGATGGAGTAATTCTTCAAAGGCTGGTTGGCAGGCTTCATTCCATTCGAAATTCTTATTTTCCTTCTTCAATGCATCGGAGAACGGTATGCATTTGCCAGTCGCTCGGGAAATGTATCGGCTCAGCGCTACGATCTTTCCATTTAGACTTTGTAATTCCTTTTTGGTCGTGGGGGCTTTGATGTTCCTTAGGGCGATAATTTATTCCGGATTAGCTTTAATGCCCTTTACATTCACGATGAAACCAAGGAATTTGCCAGAAGCAACGCCGAAAGAGCATTTCAACGGGTTGAGCTTCATTCCATATTTTCGCAATATTTCAAACATCTCTGCGAGATTCTCTAAATGATTTTATAATATGCGTGATTTGACAAGCATGTCGTCCACGTATACTTCCATCGTTTTCCTGATCTGATCTTTGAACATTATGTTTACTAGTCATTGTTAGGTTGCCTCTGCGTTCTTTAGTCTGAAGGGCATGACTCGATAACAGTATAATCCAAGGTTGATAATGAAAGTATTCTCATGATCGAGTTCATGCATCATGATTTGGTTGTATCCAGAGTAGGCGTCCATAAACGATAGTAGCTCGTAACCTATTGTGGCGTCAACAAGCTAATCGATCTTAGGCAATGGGAAGCTATCCTTTGGACAGGCTTTGTTCAAATTTGAGTAATCTATGCAAGTCTGCCACTTTCCATTGGACTTCTTTACCAAAATCGGATATGATACCCATACGAGATAGGTTGGATCATGGATGAAGCCGTTTTTCCAACAGCTTATCCACTTCCTCTCTTAGTGCAGCAGACCATTCTGGTCCTATGGTGCGCCTCTTCTACAATACTGGAGTGTACTTGGGATCGATATTAAATGTGTGACATGCTATCTCCGGCGATATCCCACACATATCGGAATGCGTCCAAGCGAACACGTCCAAATTGGCATGAAGAAACTTGACTAATTCTTGCCGTGTCTTGGTTCTAAGATGTGATCCTATTTTTAGTACTCATGTCAAGTCATCCATGTCTACAGGGACAAGCACCATAATCTCTGTCCGTGCTGCCCGTTCCTCTCCTGAACTCTTCTTTATAGGGTCCATAGCCTTATCGAATCAGCTATGGTCCCCAAGCTAGAGGCAGTTCTGTAGTTGTTATGCCTATGGTTCGCGAATATGGAGAGTTTTATCCACACTCTTCCCCTTTTCTTTCTTTCTTGTTTTACGCAATTCGGCAATGTAGCATTCCCTTGCGGCACTCTGGTCTCCCTTTATCATTCCAACTCCATTTTCCATAATGAATTTCATAGTGAAACACCATTGTGCCAGGATAATTCGGAAATCAACGAGGGCTGGCCTTCCCAAGAATGCATTATAGGCCGACATTTCGTCAATTATCACAAAGGTTTGGGTGAGAACCACTCTTCGATCTCCTATTCCGAGTTTAATAGGAAGATCGATTGTGCCAACCGATTGTAGTGGATCACCGGTGAATCCTTATATTTTAGTTCGACATGTAGAGACATCCTTGATGTTAAGCTTCATTTGGTCGAATGTATGTCAAAACAGAATGTTTATCGATCCTCCAGCATCAACCAACACCCAACGTACGACAGGGGGTCCGATTCCTATCGTCACCACCATTAGATCGAAAGTTGGAGCTTTTATTCCCTCACTAGCCCCGTTTCGGAACACGATGTCGTCATTGAGAATCCTCTGTTATTTAGCGGGGGTCCCATCTTCGATCGTGAAGCAAGTTTCCTTTGGAGCATGTTTGAGTGAACCAGCATATCTTTCTATCTCGCCCCAGCTTTTCTATGTCGAATGAGGACCTCCCGAAATGGTATTGACGACAAGTCTCTGTTTAGCTTGTTTTGATCCATCTCCTCTAGATCCAGATTGGTTTCCTTGGGTGTTAGGAGCATGAGGTCCGGTTGGCTGATCGGAATTTCGGTGCTTCTTCACATACCGTTGGAGTTGGTTTCTCTAATCAGTTCTTCGATCACGTTCTTCAAATGGCAACACTCATTTGTGTTATTACAGTGGGTTTCATGGAAGCTACAGAACTTCCCCGACTTCCTTTATTACTCGGACTCTTTTATCCGAGGTGGCTTCGGGTACTCTTCTGTTCTCTGAGTTGCCAGGTAAACATTCTCCAAGCTATCGTTCAACGTAGTGTATTCTCCGTGTTTCAGACCTCTGAGTTTCTTTCCCCCTCCATTGCCCTTGTTGGTGTTCTGATGCTGGTTCTTCCTTTTGTAGTCCCCATCTTTTCCAGTAGTTACTTTAGAATTCTTGCCATTTTGATTGACCGCCACATTACTCTGAATCGATTCATTTGGTCGCATATTAGTATTTTTACCTTCTAATGTATTTGCCTCTTCCAATCTCAAGCATTGACTAGCCTTTTGATTGAATTCTTTCATGGTGGTCGGCTGCTTCATTTTAATTCAGTTGTTTTTGGATGGATCGAGCGGACTAATGCCATAAAAATCATATCCATATTTGGTTGCTTACTTCGGTGACAGTTGTGTTAAAGTGGTTCATGAACGATTTTAGTGATTCGTTGGGTCCTTGGAAGTAACCAGATAGAGACAGCATGTCCTTTAGCTAAGCCGTGTGCAGTCTAAATTGTTCCAAGAACTTCCTGGCTAGCTCGTCAAAGGTTGAGATAGATCACGGGGGGATATGGTAAACCACATGGAGGCAACTCCTTCCAGATAGATGGGGAAACATCTGCAATAAACTGCATCTGTTGCCCTTGCACCATCCTTATTCCAAATGTACTTGTACAAGTGCTGTTGAGGGTCAGTAGTTCCATTGTAGGAGGGCATAGCTGGTGGAATGATGAATTTCTTGGGTTACTCTACCCTTAGGATACTATCGGTGAAGGTAGTTCGGCTCGGAGCAGAACCCCATTCATCACCCTTCCTACCCTTGCTTTCTTCCATCAAGCGTCTGACCATGTCTGTAATGTATGCCTCACTTGTCCGTTCATCCACAGGTCGGCTGCCAGCAGCTGCGCCAAGTGTTTGACTTTGCAAACGGTCTTGGTTGGCTGACTGAAGCCTAGGCTCTCCGGTATTTAGGTGAATCACTCCTGCAAAGGTCCGTCGGAAGGCGGTTGGCCTTGCGGGTGGAGTTTGATCATTTCAGTTTAATTCTCCTTTCTTAGAGTCAGTATCAGCTATTAGTATACCCTCCCATGAAGTTTTCACTCCTAAGTTCAGGTTTGTAGTAGGTGCTTTTACAGTGGGCGGAGTATTAGCATTTTCCACTATCGTGATGCATGGAGCTCCATCCATTACTTCCTTTTTCTTCTGTTTTATGTTTCTTCTACTTCAGCCAAAAATAGAAAAAAGCTTTTGCTCCATAGCAGCCACGGCTTCGGGTGCCATTCTGGGAGTAGTTAGTGATTGGAGTGCTAAGAGAGCATCTATCTTTTCCATAAGAGCACTTTGACTGTTTGCCATTTTTTTGTTAATTTCATCAACCATCTGGTTCAGTTTTCCCTTAGTCACTACTTCATGCCAAGTGGAGGTTCCCGGCACTTGATCTTTAGTGTTAGCTCCAAGTTACAGGTTGTTGGGATTGTTGACTTCAACTTGCTGAGGGCTTATTTCTTCTCCAGCAATAGTCGCTCCTATGGATCTTTCGGAGGTAGTTCTCTTCTTTCCCGGTGCCATTGGTTTTCAACACCAAATCTACCAAGTAGAATTTGATGATCTAACTTCTGGACCTATCCAATCCAAAGTAGAGAGCTAGATCTGAGCCTAAATTCAGGTTTCTCGGTGAAAGCACTAAAATATTAACACAAAAAATGGATCAACACCCTGAATTGAGTGTGAAAGCATCATTCCTGTTCTTACAGAGCAATAATATAGAAAATAAATGTAAAAGGAGCAAAAATATTAAAAATACAAGAAGATTTTTATAGTGGTTCGGTTGTTAATGAAGCTTACGTCCACTTTATAACTTTCTATTAACTGAATACTATTACAAGTTGAATCGGATTACAATACGATTGAATCTTCTAAGTTAGATCAAGTCACAAGTACAAGAGTTCACTGGAGAATCACAGTGAACCCCTAAATGGCTATTGTGTGGGAGGAGAAGAGTGAAGAATAATCTCTACAGAGTTCCAACATCCAGTCCAGCGGATCTACTTTATGTTGCAGGTAGGATTGTATTATAGGCACATGAGAGCAATTGGGCTAGGCCGCTTTTCTAGAAGCCTACACTCGATGATACAAAGATTCTCATAAAATTTCATAACAATCCAACATAATGTGATGGATCGCTAGCGATCCAGGTACTTAGGGGATTTTTGGGCTTCTTTCTTTGGGTTGCACTCCCTATCTTACGTAGGTGCTCTCCATGTAATTTCATAGCTAGTTTCCTTGTTTCGATGATGATTCATGCACATGTTGGATTGAACTATGACTAGAATCAGATGGGTCTTCGCTTCTCGGACTAGGTTGCTTGGAAGGCTATAAAACTTGGCAAACATATTTAGAAGAGATATTGATTCATAATGCAAGAGGATTGAACGATCAATGATGCTTCCTTATGGATCGCTAGCAATCCATGGGTGATGGATCGCTAGTGATCCATCCCATTAGTTGATTTTTTGGCAATTCTTCTTGAGTGCTTTTGGCTTGTTCTTTTGGATGCCTTGTTTAAGTTTCAAGTCATTCTGGCATAGTCCATAAGTTCAAACTCCTATTGAATTCTGCTGGGTTAAAAACCCGGTTAACATCCTATAAACTTCGAAGGCGAGTCATAAACTAGTCGATAAGTGTTATATGCCTTCGAATAGTAATCGAATAAATAACAATCGTGCGTCCCATACCACATGGGTTTATTTAAACATTTTATATAAGTTAGTAAACTCCACTCGTGTGTATAAATGGATCAATCGAACAAGTCCGGAAATTAATCGGAAAAATAAACGTGAGCATTTCATACCATTCGTTTTATTAATCCATTTAAATCAATTTCTCTTTCCATCGATGTCATGCAATTTTATAAAATAATTTACTTTGAAATCCCTCTCGAAAATATTGTTTTATAAACTAGTATATATATATGTGTGTGTGTATGTTGGAAAGCCCTTGCAAAATTATATGTATATAAGTACAATTTTAAACCATTGTTCCAAATCAACTTTAAAGCCATTATTATAATAAATAAATAAATTTTATATATATATATATATATATTCCAAATATCTTTTATATAAAATATATATTCATACTTAAAATGATTTGAGAAAACAGTTCGGATTGAAAATCATTCTTTTGAAAACTCTTGTTGAAAACGTGCGACAGAAATTATGTGTTGTGTCACGGACCCATAAAGCAATTCTATGATATAATAAACTCTAAGATGAATTCACAAATTCATAATTTAAAATGCGGAAATAACATTGAAATCGGCATAGAAAACAACACCAAAATCAAGTAAATAGGTTCAAGCGATC
This sequence comes from Allium fistulosum, assembly GCA_030737815.1. NCBI lineage: Eukaryota > Viridiplantae > Streptophyta > Magnoliopsida > Asparagales > Amaryllidaceae > Allium > Allium fistulosum. The sequence continues at coordinate 1,082,462,871 of CM060902.1, forward strand.
GATTGGATGAACAGAGGAGCAAACAGGCGCAAACGAAGCCCAAAATGGATTGACCTGGGTCTTAGCCCAGGCCATGACCGGTGCACCGGTCATGGTGACTAGTGCACAGGTTGGCACGCCTAGGTTGAGTCCCAGGCAACGTCGACGGTGCTCCGGTTGCCTATTTGTGGTGTTTTCTTCTCTGAATTGAACCTGGACATCTACTAGACTGAATTAGCTAACATGTGAGCATCAAAACAAGTATAGTGGAATGAACTTCATGATCTTATAAAGTGGGTTTCTATCAAATAGAAAATCAAGTTTCATATGACAATAAAATCAACACAAAATTGAGATCAATTTAACATCAAATTCATCCTTAACAACAACAATGATAAGTATGCATCTATATGCTTGAAGTGTGAGATTAACTCACCTAATTTGAACTTGAATTGGTAGCAAAAGACCCAGATTCCCTTAGGCCACTAACTTTAAGCTGCAACCTTGGCCTTATATCTTTTATTAATAGTCAAAAGTGCTTTGATTTGATTCAAATTTGGGGATAAATTCCTAGTTCTAGGGTTTGCTAATATGTATGGTATTTTCAGATTTTGCTTAACTTGAAAATGATTATAGTGTAAGAGAAAATGAGTGTATATGCTCATTTTTAGGCTACAACATGGGCCAAGAAAAGTATCATGGACCTAATAAGAAAGAGTTATCATTTTGTTTTCATTTTTATTCACACAACACTTATTTTACACTTTAAACTATGTTGTATCTAGCAAATATTGATTCCTCAAAATTTGACAAACACCAAAATAATAAAACTTACCGTTCTTTGTCGATATTAAGGTGTTTAGAAATATATTAAATAAAACTTTTGCAAACAAAAGTTTTTATTATTATGTTGATACAATAAAGCATTAATTGTCCAAAATTTCATTTTAAACTATAAATATCATATTAACATTTCTATAAAATTTATAGCATCTTTGTTGTAATACTTAGAAGTTGAAACATTTATTCTCAATCCAAATCCATTTTTAAATTTGGAAATAAAAATAATTATAATTATAAATTCCCAAATTTTATCTAAAATAAATTAGTTATGATTAATTAAATCATATTCTAAATTTAATTCCAAGTAATCTTGACCAGGGTTGTTACAGACTCCCCCTTACAAAAATTGCATCCCCGCAATTTCCTTAAGGGAAAGGTCTATAATAAATTACAAAGAATGCGTTTTCTCAGAGAAAATTGAGCTATAAACAAGAGATAACTAAAAACAAGAGACACGTCATAAATAAAATTAGGAAATTACACAGGATGCACTTGCTTGATAACTCTTTCTAGCCCTCCAGGGATAGTCCTACTGATTAATGGATCATCGGTCTTAACAAGTGGAATCACTATATTTCAATGGCGTTTAGCCTTTGGGGCTACAAAACGAATAGAACTCTGTTCATAAGTTAGATTTTGAAAGACCACAAGTGCAATAAGGATTCTATGCTCAAGAATAAAAATAGAATTTCCAAAGCGTCTCGAAATCTGAAACACATGAAAGACACCACGAATGACAGTGAACTGGACTGGAAAAGAAACTCAGTAAGCAACAGTGCCACTACACTCAATGGTTGGGTAGGGTTCCATATACCAAAAAGCTATCATCTCAAATTGACTGAAATATCAATCATCCAATCAAGGAATAAACACGAGTGAAGATTTGATCTCCAACAGAAATTTCCAAGATCTTACTAAATGATTGACAAATAGAGTCAGGGCTTAAAATCAATTTCTTTCCCTGACTTAAGCCAATAAGAGAGTGCTCGATATGATTCCCCTGACAAAGGTTTCGAAAGGAGTCATACCGGTATCGGATTAGAAGCTATCAACAATGGAAAAATTCAACCAAGGTAGATATGATCCTTTTGGCTCCTACCCAAGTCAGAGTACAACATTAGGTAAATTTCTAAGATTTTCATCTACATTCAAATCATTAAGAGTTCTCTATTTACATTTTTTCCATTCGATACAGGTTTGCTTATTATTTATTTGAGATAAACTCAAATAATTGGTTTGAATTCTTAGAATTTCTATAATCTTTAACTCGTTAAAAGACTAAAATTTTACAATTTCCAACCCTAGCTATCAATAAAAGTAAACTCAAAATAGGATCTTAATTGTAAATTTCCAAATAAGCTTTTAAACTTAGTTTTCAAATTTTAATTTATCAAAAGTGTTTCCTCTATTCAAAAATACTTATTAATCCTAATATAATAAATATTGTTTAACTAATCCTATTCAAAATTTGTGGATAAATTCTAAGATTTCTCCTTGATATAACTTCTTGATTCTTAATGTAATTTTAACTTATCGCAAAACCCATTTACGTATTATATTCTTTCAAAGTCGAGGAAATCAAGTCCAACCCGATCATAAGGATCATGTATAAAAATCTAGGAATATACTTCTTAAGGATCTATCGGCCCCAGGCAAACACCAAAAGAGAGTAAATTCTAAAGTGCCAAATACTATCACTATTAGTAATTGTTATCCCGCCTTTTGGCAAGGCCGTGACACCAAAAAGTTGACCGGGAAACTAAAGATAGCTCGTCGTAAAAGTTTGTTATACACTGTTTCGCCATGGATATCGATGAATTTCGTTCGAGCTCGGGTCAGGCTACAATTGATAGGACATGATGAGAAAAACCATAAAAGCCAACGGTTCAAATTTCAGGTTAATCGGAGTTCGTATGAATGAGATATGATCGATCCAAATTAGATACAAGGTGTTGTTCGAATCCATCAGAAAACCAAGGTGACGACCTGTTCGAATCGATCAGATTCGTATCCATCAGAGAGGCATCGTCAAGTTCGAATCCATTGGAGCTTGACAACTTCGAATCGATCGTCTTCGGATCGATCAGGCACGGGTCAATTCGCAGGCATGAAACTCGAGTCCATCTACTCGTATCCATCACCGCACCTTGGTTCGTATCCATTAACTTCGTATCGATCAGAATGGTCAAGCCTTCGTATCCATGAATTTCGTATCGATTGATCGATTCCTAGTTCGAATCGATGAACAAATCGAACTAGACGTTGAAAGCTGAAGCGAGATACGCGAAGGACTGATTCAAAATAGATAACAGTACTCGATACAAACAAGGCGAAATTCATGGATACGAATCGGTCAATGCGCCACTGGAAGTGGATCGATACGGGAAACTCGTGCCACGTTATCCCTTGCGCACGTGCTTCTGATCGATACGAAGGGACGAATGCAAAACATGGATTCGAACGCGACAGTGCACACGAAAACACAATATTGAATCGATCATATCTCACGAACCGCTGGTCCAAATGCAACGAAATTTTCACAGTAGCTTCCACGCAAGGTAAAGAGCAATCTTGCCAAGTTTCAGCTCGATTGGAGTATTTTCTGATCGATACGAAGTTGTTTCGAATCGATCCCAGATGGAGTTGAAACTTGGCGGGACCGGGCGCGTGGACCCACTCACATGTCTGAAAGAATCTCCCGAAGTTTGGGCGCGATCTCAGCCTCCTACGCCTATAAATAGCCCCCTGAAGCCTACAGAAAAGGGATCTTTTTTGGCCATTCAACGTCCAGACTCTGCCGGATTCAACTCTACTCCTTTCCATTACTGTCATACTCAGATTCATTCGTTGTATTTGCTGTAATCATCTGTAATCATCGAAGAACATCAATAAAAGATAAAATCCTTGAAGTGGACGTAGGCCGGATATAGCCGAACCACTATAAATTGTGTGTCACTGTCCATTATTTCTGGATTGTTGTTTTTTGCTTGCTTAGATCTGATATTTGTGATTGAGTATTGCTGATTTGTGTTCATACACTGGTGCTTTCACAACACTTGGGGTTTGTGACCAATTTTGGTGCAAACACTTTGGTGCTTTCACCGAGAAGGCTAATTCAGGAGTTCTATCATTTAGAAGTCGAATTCGAAGACTTAAGAGCTCAGATCTGAGAAGATATGACGCGGTAGACTAGTAGAAGACAAAGGCCAGAGCAAAGTCAGCATGAAGGGAGTCAAGAGGCTTCCTCGGGGGCAAACCAAGCATCGATCTTCATCACCAGGGATGAGATGGAGACAACGATGAAGAGACAGGAGGAAATGATCCAGAATTTGCTTCAACAGATTGGACAACTTGGAGCGCAAAATCAAGGAACAACCAGAATCCAGAACGGAGCAGGACCATCTAGCGCAGCACCGGAGCTGGGGGGCACACACTTAGAGCATGTTGATCCAATCCCGGGAAGAGATTCAAGGACATCCGAGCAACCTGGTGGCAATGAAGGGATGAACGCTCAGCCAGGGGGGCAAAACGAAGGTGATACTCAAAGATCACAGCCTGGCGACAACGACAGGTTGGTGGAGATGGTCAGACGGGCCATGAGAGGCGGGCTAGTCAATAGAGATCTGGAGGATGTACATAGGAGCCCTTTACTCCTACGATCAGGCAGGCCAGGAATCCACCAAACTTCAAGCTACCATCGGTGGAAATGTATGATGGGAGGACAGATCCAGCGGTCCATCTAACGAAGTATATGAGGCACATGGAAGTGCTGGGGGCATCACAGGAAGTCATGGCTCGGTGCTTTCCATTGTATTTGTCGGACATCGCAGCGCTATGGTTTAGACAACTGGAGAGTGGCTCCATTGGGACTTGGACAGATTTAACAGAAAGGTTTATGAGACAATTCAGGGTTCATATTTCGAGACTCAAGAACGTGATGAGTTTGGCGACTCTAAAGCAGAAAGCTGGGGAGTCTTTGAGGAATTTTTTGACGCGATTTAATGCGGCAGCAGCGTCAGTGGATCGACCAGATCCATCTATGGTCATGATGGCAGCTGTATCTGGAATATATGATGGCACGGAGTTCAAGAATTCACTAACTAAGGATCCACCTACGGACCTGGGAGAGTTTTATCATGAAGCCGAAAAGTTTTTGCGATTAGAGGATGCTCGTACGGAGAGAGAAGAAGAAATCGATGTTTATGCAGTTAGAGGCGGTAATTCACCTGAAAAAGGTGCAGAGACTGGCAAAGGGAAGCGAAAGGCTGAAGAAAATGATGACAGGTCAAAGCGGCAACGGAGGGAGCCGCGATTTACCACCTATTCAGAACTGAACGAGGGTTTGGAGCGAATCTACCAAGACACCCGAGAGCAAGTTGCCTATCGCAGACCAATGCGACGGGATCCAACTACCGACGAGAGAAAATCAGACAAATATTGTTTATTCCACGAGCTAAATGGACATAGCACAAAAGACTGTAGACACCTGAAGGATGAGGTAGAAGGGCATATCAGGAACGGTAGGCTACTTCGGTATGTGAGGAGGCGAGCTCCAACGGTGGAACCAGAGCGGCCACCATCTACATCAGCCAGGGGTGACCCCGAGCCGGGGCACCGTATGGTTATCAATTGATTTAAATAACGATGAACAAGTCGTAAACTTCTCACTAACAACATCAAACCATTTACGCATGTATGAGATCGCGAACGATCCATAGGCATGCTCTGAATGATTACTGACTGTTTCGTAGTGAGAATTTACACTTCGACATCCTTGCTTTGCTTTTTGTTTCATGTTGATTTGGACATTTAGACTTGTTTGTTTGGATATTTCTGTTATGGAATTCATGTGAACGTTAATTTGATATTTGCAATTCTGTAGAAGAAGTCACTCGCGTATGCTTTGGATCGCGAATGGTCCACAAGCACGCCTTGTATGGCGACGAACCGCCGCGATCGCTGAATCATAAATTCACCCGAACGTGAATCTGACATCGATAATACTAAGTCCCCTCCCGGGCACTCTCATTCGCCTCGAACGGCACCCGACCTCGAACGGTCACCGTTTGCCTCGAACGGCATCCGACCGCGAACGGTCACACTTCATCTAGTATAACAGTCGATCGCGAACGATCACACTCTGCCTCGTGCGGCACTCGACCACGAACGGTCACAATTCACCAAATATGACATTCGATCGCGAACGATCACATTCTGCCTCGTGCGGCATCCGATCACGAACGATCACATTTTATCTCATGCACCATGCGACCACGAACGGTCACAATCCAGCGTAATTCGTCTAGAATGACACCCGATCGCGAACGATCACGTTTCTGCCTCGTACGGCACTCGATCGCGAATGATCACATTCTTATTTCCATGCCACCCGACCGCGAACGGTCCCATTTTGTTATTTGCCGCGAACGGCATCCGACCTCGAACGGTCCCATTTTACCTCAAATGACATACGGTCGCGAACGATCGTCATTCGTGGTCAAGAAAGACTACCAAGTTCTTTGCAGGTCGATGATAGGATATGAACATCCAGCTTATGGAACTACAAAACACACCTTCCTACCGCAAGACATGTTTTGGGGGGCAAATGTTATCCCGCCTTTTGGCAAGGCCGTGACACCAAAAAGTTGACCAGGAAACTAAAGATAGCTCGTCGTAAAAGTTCGTTATACACTGTTTCGCCATGGATATCGATGAATTTCGTTCGAGCCCGGGTCAGGCTACAATTGATAGGACATGATGAGAAAAACCATAAAAGCCAACGGTTCAAATTTCAGGTTAATCGGAGTTCGTATGAATGAGATATGATCGATCCAAATTAGATACAAGGTGTTGTTCGAATCCATCAGAAAACCAAGGTGACGACCTGTTCGAATCGATCAGATTCGTATCCATCAGAGAGGCATCGTCAAGTTCGAATCCATTGGAGCTTGACAACTTCGAATCGATCGTCTTCGGATCGATCAGGCACGGGTCAATTCGCAGGCATGAAGCTCGAGTCCATCTACTCGTATCCATCACCGCACCTTGGTTCGTATCCATTAACTTCGTATCGATCAGAATGGTCAAGCCTTCGTATCCATGAATTTCGTATCGATTGATCGATTCCTAGTTCGAATCGATGAACAAATCGAACTAGACGTTGAAAGCTGAAGCGAGATACGCGAAGGACTGATTCAAAATAGATAACAGTACTCGATACAAACAAGGCGAAATTCATGGATACGAATCGGTCAATGCGCCACTGGAAGTGGATCGATACGGGAAACTCATGCCACGTTATCCCTTGCGCACGTGCTTCTGATCGATACGAAGGGACGAATGCAAAACATGGATTCGAACGCGACAGTGCACACGAAAACACAATATTGAATCGATCATATCTCACGAACCGCTGGTCCAAATGCAACGAAATTTTCACAGTAGCTTCCACGCAAGGTAAAGAGCAATCTTGCCAAGTTTCAGCTCGATTGGAGTATTTTCTGATCGATACGAAGTTGTTTCGAATCGATCCCAGATGGAGTTGAAACTTGGCGGGACCAGGCGCGTGGACCCACTCACGTGTCTGAAAGAATCTCCCGAAGTTTGGGCGCGATCTCAGCCTCCTACGCCTATAAATAGCCCCCTGAAGCCTACAGAAAAGGGATCTTTTTTGGCCATTCAACGTCCAGACTCTGCCGGATTCAACTCTACTCCTTTCCATTGCTGTCATACTCAGATTCATTCATTGTATTTGTTGTAATCATCTGTAATCATCGAAGAACATCAATAAAAGATAAAATCCTTGAAGTGGACGTAGGCCGGATATAGCCGAACCACTATAAATTGTGTGTCACTGTCCATTATTTCTGGATTGTTGTTTTTTGCTTGCTTAGATCTGATATTTGTGATTAAATATTGCTGATTTGTGTTCATACACTGGTGCTTTCACAACACTTGGGGTTTGTGACCAATTTTGGTGCAAACAGTAATCATAGGAATTTAACCAAAATGTCCCATACTGTATGATGAAATTCAAATATTTACTAAAAGCTAGTATATCTCACTCATTTCGAATATTACTGAAAAACCTGAATTATATTCTTCTAAGGATCTATCAGCTCCTTTCTAAACACCAAAAGAGAATATAACTCTAAAGTGTAAAACACTTTCCTGAATTTGATCACAAGAATTTAACCAAGGCATTCCATACTACCTAGTGAAATTCAAGTATTCGCTAATGGGCTAATAAATTCCACTCAAACACTCTATTCAATGAGTTGTACCCTATTCGATGAAGCGTTACTTAAAAGCATTTAAACTAATCAATAACGCTAAATTGATTATTAATACTCCTCATCTTATAGAATTATGGTTTGCAAAATATTTTATATTTTTCTTCATGCAAACCCCAAATCAAATTATATTCATTCAAATATGCAATTTTCTTATTTATATTTTGAGTAACATACATACTTTGCATTATTTTGTAAGATTCAATATATATACATATATATATATATATATGTATATGTATATATATATGTATATGTATATATATATATCATTCTAAAGTGTAGATGTTACTAATTTAGATTTTCAATGAGGTCTTCGTAATTCAATTCCTTAGTGTTAAATCACTACCTCTTTATTATACAATAGATGAACTAAAGTAATTTATTAATATAATTTGTCTTTTCCCAAAATATAAACGAGTTTTATATTATTCCAACAAAGCTTATATTGGGTAATAACCCAAAATATTGATCTAGTCTTACTTCTTATCCTTGGCTTTTCACCATTTTCAATTTCGAAAAATACTTTCCAATCTTTGAGTATTTCTAGCTAATATAATGTTGAATCAATAGATCAATATATAATACATATATATCTCACAGATTTTATTCACTAGCCTCTTCTTAGGAGTGTATCTAATTTCCTCTTAATACTTTAATTAGTACCCAATAGATGAATTAATTCATAAAGTCGTCATTAAAGTTTTCAAGAAACTTTTAAACTCTTAGTTGTTTTAGTTTAAATAGTTATCTTCCTTAATAACAAGTTTGAAAAGTGAGTCAATGTATACAACATATGTTCCACAAATTATTACCAAAAACTTCCTTTAATACTAGAACTAGTATCTAAATGATGAATTAATTTATAAAGTTATTTCCACAATTGTTATTCCAAATACAATTAGGGATAGCATCTCAAACTCATATATTATTTAACCTAAGCTTATTTCTAAGCTTAAAAGTTTGCCCTTTTTAATATTCATAATTTGCTTCTAATTAATTTAAGTAAAAGAATCATGTTTCAAATTAGCTTTTGTTGATTTGACTATTTAAGGATTTGCACATGCGTGTTTGTACTTAGATTGTAATGGTTCCTTTATAGCTTAGCAGAAGCTTTATATCAAATTAAATTTTCTAGAACAAATCTTAAAACAATATCCAAATGTTCTAAAAATCACATAAGGTTACCTCTCCATTTATTCTGAACAAATAGACTTAACCATTGACTGCGGTGTTGATAAATATCGACATCGCCTCGCCATTGTTCTCGGCGAACTCTATGATTAAGCATTTAAGCCCATTATTAAATTATTACTCACATAATTTATCTTGATTGGTATTTCTATTCTTTTTATAATATAGAAACACCTTTATATTTCCAAGACGTTGATATATAGTTATATGCATACTTTCGTATGCATCTTCCAAATATCATTTTATTTTCAACCACATTAGTTTTTAAGAATATTTTAATGAATTAACATATTTCCAAAAATATGGTATTTTTTTCCAGACCATTAATTTAATAAAAAGGGTATGTCCAATTGTCTCGTTTGAATGTTTAGAAATCCCTGTCGAGTACTTTGGCCAAATGTCCACAACTAGAATCTTTAAAGCATCCAACGGGCAATTTAACACTCAAAAATATATATATCAGAAATCCTCTTTTAAAAATGGAGAATACTTATATCTTGATATGCCTTATTTCCTACATACCATAACAAACTTAAAATCATCACCCTTGGACATCTTATAATTATAAGTTTTTGATCCTTGATTATTTTATACCCAAGAAATTCAATTTCCCTTGCGGTGATCTCTAATTCGAAGATATCGAAAGATTTTATTATAAATCTTCAAATAGAATTTGAAAAATATCAAAGAATGACTGTCAGTTTAATTTAGATTATCACTAAGAATCCTATATAAACAAAAATCCAATCAACCAATCCAATTAATCATAAATTCACAGGATAATGTGCCTAGCAGAAACAATCTACTTGATTCCGCTATGTAATTCTAGTCTAAAAAAGGTTGATATTATGCTTCATGAGTTGCTAGATGGACTATGCACTACGTCTCAACTAGGCTTGCAGGATTGCCCTATACTAGAACTAGTGACTCAACTGCCAGTCAACTACACTTCTGAAATGGATAAGACTGGATCAAAGATTTCTTAGAGATCACAGGATTCGATAATAGGAATATCGAAGAGTGGATACAAAGGAAATGTTTCTGGAATCCAAATGGACACTTCTCATTTAAGAAAGGGGATGATCCTTACTATCTACCCCAAGAACTCTTAATGGACGGTCTCTAAGACTCATCTAGGCCAAGATTGTGTCTGTAATATCATATTTTGTTCTGAACTCAGCTCTGATACCAAGCTGTGACGCCCCACCCCAAGTCCCTTACTAATAAAGAATATTACAAAGTATTGTCTACTAGTGCAGAGAATAGAGCTGGTTAGGAGTGACCATCCATGAATTTTACTTTAAGGGAGCATCGATACGTCGATTAATATGTTATACGTTTCTTTACCAAGTGGAATCGACGTAAACAATTCAGGCTTAAAACAAAACTACGGTGGCTATAAAAAAATCCATAACAACATATGATAAATAACAGTCATAAAATCACTGATCAAACACAGCAAAATACAAATAGATACAACCCGATCAAATCGAATAGATACATAATATCAAATACAAGACTGAAGTCCAAACGATCCATATAATACAGTAGTACTACATCTCCTAAAACAAATATGTATACAAAAGAATCTAGGCTCAATAATAGATACTACACTATATGAATATGTACACATATACGAGATGAAGATAAGATGAATGGTAACTAGACAATTGGAGTGAAATCCTCTCTAGAACTATCAAACTAGAGCACTTGAAATAGCTCGGTTTGACCGGAGTATTATAAAATAATAAATGGGTCAGTCTAGACTATAATAAATGGGTTAAGCAAGATAAATAATGGATGTAATGGTAAATATCTAAAATATGAACACAAAGCCAGAAATCGACTAACAATAATAATGCTTCAATAAACTCCAAGTGTATAATCACCAAATATCAAAACCCAAAGCAGCTTTTAAAAGCAAAATATCCAAAATCATTTGGTGATAACACAAATAGCATCGAATATAGAAATCATAACAGAAATCCAGAAAATCACATAAAGAGGAAAAGGCGCCAAAAATCCATGATTGGTGAATAAATTCACCTTCATGCATGTAACTCCAAGATAGACGTATAAGTCTATAAGCATCAAGATAGGTACGAGACCTATAAATATCAAGATAGGAACAAGTCCTATAAACATCAAGATAGATACGAGACTATAAACATTAAGGTAGGAACAAGTCCTATAAATATCAAGATAGGTAGGAGATCTATAAACATCAAGATAGGAACAAGTCCTATGAACTCTGAAGGCGAGTCATAAACTAGTCGATAAGTGTTATATACCTCCGAATAGTAACCAAATAAATAATAACCATGTGTCCCATACCACGTGGGTTTATTTAAACATTTACTATAAGTTAGTAAACTTTACTTGTGTGTATAAATGACTCAATCGAACAAGTCCGGGAATTAATTAGAAAAATAAACACGAGCGTTTTACACCATTCATTTTATTAATCCATTTAAATCGATTTCTCATTCGATCAATGTCATGTAATTTTATAAAATAATTTACTCATAAATCCCTCTCGAAAATATATTTTTATAAACTATAATATATATATATATATATATGTTGAAAAGCCCTTGCTAAATTATATGTATATAAGTATAATTTTAAACCATTGTTCCAAATCAACTTTACAGCCATAATTATCATAAATAACTATTTTTCGTATATATAAATATTCCAAATATCTTTTATAGAAAATATATATTCATGCTTAAAATGATTTGAGAAAACGGTTTAGATTGAAAATCATTCTTTTGAAAACTCTAGTTGAAAACGTGCAATGGAAATTCTGTGTATGTCACGGACCCATAGAGTAATTCTATGGTATAATAAACTCCAAGATGAATTCACAAATTCATAATTAAAAATCCGAAAATAGATTTGAAATCTGTATAGAAAACAGTAGTAAAATCAAGTAAATGGGTTCAAGCGATCGAACGGACGAACGGAGCAGCAAACGAGCACAAACAGAGCCCGAAACGGCGTGATCTGGGTCTTAGCCCAGGTTATGACTGGTCCACCGGTCATGGTGACTGGTGCACCGCTTGGCACGCCGACGGTGCTCCGATTGCCCATTTGTGGTGTTTTCTTCTCTGAATTGAACCTGGACATCTACTATACTGAATTAGCTAACATGTGAGCATTAAAACAACTACAATCGAATGAAATTCATGATCATATGAAGTGGGTTTTTATCAAACAGAAAATCAAGTTTCAAGACAATAAAATCAACACAAAATTGAGATCAATTCAACATCAAATTCACCCATAACAACAAATGATAAGCATTTATCTATAGGCTAGAAGTGTGAGATTAACTAACCTAATTTGAACCTAAATTAGTAGCAAAAGACCAGAATCTCTTAGGCCACTAATTTTAAGTTACAACCTTGGCCTTATATCTTCTATTAATAATTAAAAGCCCTTTGATTTGATTTAAATTTGGTGATAAATTCCTAATTCTAGGGTTTGCTAATATGTATGGTTTATTTTCAGATTTTACTTAAGCTGAAATGATTATAGTGTAAAAGAAAATGAGTATATGCTCATTTTTAGGCTACGACACGGGCCAAGAAAAGTATCATGGACCCAATGAGAAAGAATTATCATTTTATTTTCATTTTTATTCACATAACACTTATTTCACACTTTTAAACTATGTTGTATATAGCATATATTGATTCCTCAAAATTTGACAAACACCAAAATAATAAAAGTTACCGTTCTTTGTCGATATTGAGGTGTTTAGAAAAATATTAAATAAAACTTTTGCAAATAAAAGTTTGTATTATTTTTTTGATAAAATAAAATATTAATTGCCAAAAATATCATTTTAAATAATAAATATCAATATTAACATTTCTTTTAAATTTACAACATCTTTGTTGCAATACTTAGAAGTTGAAACATTTATTCTCAATCCAAATCCCTTTTTAAATTTGGAAATAAAAATAATTATAATTATAAATTCCCCAATTTTATCTAAAATAAATTAGTTATGATTAATTAAATCTTATTTTAAATTTGATTCCAGGTAATCTCGACCAAGGTTATTACATATTTTGATGACAATAAAAGAGGGAGAAATGTTAAGACTTTGGTGGTTGAGTAATAGCCTTACTGATATTCAAGAGTTGTTTTTGCAACTATTTTGGCAGTCAAATTTCTCGTTAGTTGTATGCATCTGTGTAGGGAGGAGTATGTAAATAGGCGGAGCTTGATCATAATACATCAAACACATTTGCTTGATACAAAATCTTAATATATGTTTGTTATCATCAAAAGGGGGAGATTGTAGAGTAATTGAGCTTTAATTACTTGTCCACACCATACACCAGTGATTTAATTCACTCACCAAATATGTGAGAATAAGCAATCAAACTGGAAATAGTTTTGGTGAGGCAGCTGAGGTTCTGGGCATGAACGTTCCTATATGGTTCCCTCGGTATCTTCAAGCAAGGGGTCAAACTAAACTTAACCCTAATGGATGACCCACAGTGATAGCACAAGGTGCAGCCTCAGCTCCTCCACCTGCTTGGACTTACCTAAGCTATGCCTAGATTTCCAAAGCCTAGGCGGAATGATTATTTTGGGACTGAATCATTTGTTTAGACGCATGCATGGCTAAGGAATTGTGATAGGATATTTTTTATGATGGTTGTGGAGGACATGGTGAGGATTGCATGGCATTTGCAAGGAGACGCCTTAAACTGGTAGGAGAATATTATTTTTGAGGCAAATGAGATTGGAATTTCTTGGATTGATTTTAAGAGGTGCTTTGAGACTAAGTTTATTTCTGAGGTCGAATCAGGATTAGAGTTAGAAAATTTCATTCTTTTGGAACAAGGAGACCACATTACTATGAAGTGTGTTAATGAATTTAATCAGCTAGCAAAGTATGGCTTGGACCTAATCAATACACTAGTAAAAAAGGCGACCAAGTTTGCTAAGGAATTGAATCCTCTTTGAGGGGTATTGCTTCGGGACATGTACCCACTGAAGCTACTTTTAAGAGCTTAGTTGAGATGGCACTTCTGAATTCAATCGCCGAGGAAGGGCCTAATATGGTAGAAGGGAGGCCAGTTTATACAAATTAGTGTAAGGGTGGAATATGGGCTCAAGGCAAGATAAAGAAGCAAGAGCTCAAGTGTAGGAGATGTAATTTCAAAGGCAATTTGGCTAGGAGCTGTAAGACGAATTTAACAAAGGTCAAATGCTACAACTGCAAGCAGCCGGGTCACATGAAGAAGGAGTGTCCGAACTTTTCTAAGACTTCTACCTAGGTAGTTCCGACGTATGCACTAGATGCTATTCCTAGCTCGAGCACAGCTCTAGCTGTGGAAAAGGGAAAGAAAGTTGCCATCGAAGGTGTATTAACTCTTTTTGATTTATCTATTCACACTTTATTTAACACTAGAGCATCACACTCATTTATATCTTTTAGACTAGTAGATGAATTACACTTAGCGACTAGTATAGTTACAACCACTATTGTAGTATCGAACCTCATTAGAGGATTGATTCATTTATCCATGATTTTAAGGGTTTTAAGTTGTATATTCTGGGTGTCGAATTTGATTACGATGTTTTTGTAATGGGATTTTCCAAGTTTGGTTTAGTTTCAGGAATGGACTGGATGACTAAATAGTGCAGGATATTGATAGGAAGGTTGTTCATTTGGGTATTGTAATAGACGCAACCTTGAGGTTTACTATGATCCTAAAAGTTCTATTATGTTGAGTTACCTATATTCCCTTGACCTGTCACATGATGAGTTGGCTTCCAGGCCTAGTGTTAGATTACCAGATGTCTTTTTTGAAATTTCTAGTCTTCCTCCCTGTAGGGAGATTGAATTTTGAATTTATCTTAAAGAGAATGCTAGACCTATTGTCTTACCCAGTAGGCATATTGCTCCAAGAGAAAGACATGAACTAAATAAGAAAGTGAATGTATTATTAGAGAAAAGCTTTATTCGAAGAAGTATTTCAGAGTGACGAGCACCAGTTATCTTTACTACTAAAGCAGATGACTTTTTAAGGCTTTATGTCGATTATCGTGAGTTGAATAAGCTAATAAAGAAGAATCGTTATCCACAACCACGTATATACAATCTCTTTGATCGGTTAGTTGGAGCAAAACTATTCTCTTAGCTTGAATTAGCTATGGGATTCCATTAGTTGTATGTAGTCAAGGATATATTCAGAAAACCGCTTTTCGTATACCGGATGCACTTTACGAGTGGTTAGTCATGTCATTTGGACTGACCAATGCACCAGCGTATTTCACCAATCAAATGAGCCGAGTCTTTAGAGGGTTGCTAAATAAGTTTGTGGTGGTACTCTTTGATGATACTTGTCTATTTGAAAAGCGAGGAAGAGCATGAGTTACATTTAGGAGAAATGCTCAGTACTCTCCGTAGGTATAAGTTAAAGGAAATTTTCTCCAAATGTCACTTTTGTCACAAGAGGGTTCGCTTTCTAGGACATATTGTCTTGAAACATGGACTATCAGTCGATCCTGGTAAAGTTGTTGCAGTACGTGATTGGCACGTATTAAAGACCACTACGGAGGTGAAAGTTTTCTTAGTTTGGCTAGATATTATAGGAAGTTCATTAAGGACTTCGCTAAGATTTCTCATGGAACTCAAAATGTGAGGATGCTTTTATTAAGATGAAGGAGTTGTCAACTAGTGCGCCTATATTAGTACTCCCTAATGGTTCGAAAGCGTTCACAGTATATACCGATGCTTGTGGTACATGACTGGGCGCTGTGTTGATGTTGGAGGGCAGATTTGTTTGTTATACTAGTTGACAATTGAAGGTACAGAAGATAAACTATCCAATCCATGACCTTTAGTTGATAGCTACTTCACCTTTAAATCATGGAGGAGGTATTAACTTTTAGGGGAGTGATCGAGTTATTCATGGATCATAAGTCTCTGAAGTATTTGTTCTCCCAAAAATATTTGAATTTGAGGCAGCAAAGGTGGATGGAGCTTTTGGCATTGTATGATTTTAGTAGTTCATATACTTTAGGCAAGGGCAATGTTGTGGTTGATGTCTTGAGTAGAAAGAATGCGATATTAAACCCTATGTTTTTGGAATGGAAGAACTTGGAGTTCATTTCTACGTTAGATTTTCGACATTCATTAGACCTTACATAAGGGTTGTCAACAGTTTTAGAAGTTCAACCTTTACTTATGAACCGTATTAGTTCAATTCAGAAGCAAGACATTGAGTTATTGGGTATTTTTGAGAAGCTGAACAAAGGAGAACATTCGAGTTATTTGGACCGTTACTTCATTGATTCGAGAGGGTTCTTACGAAGAGGTGGTAGGTTGTGCGTCTCTCTTGTTAAGGAGTTGGTAAATATGGTAATAACAGAGTTCCATCATTTTAGGATGACTACTCATCCTGGTGGTGACAACATGTATTATGAAATGAAGATGGTATTTTACTGGCCTAGTATGAAGTGACATGTTGCGGAGTTTATTTCCAATTGTGTGACTTGTAGAGTGTAAAGGCGGAGCAGAAGAAGCCTAGTGAATAATTGTAGCCATTGGATATTCCGCACTAAAAACGGGAGAGTATTTCTATGGACTTTGTTGATGGGCTACCTATGAGTAGAAAGGGGAACAAAAGTATTTGGGTTATAGTCGATCGACTAATCAAATACGCTCATTTTATTTCGGTTAGGAGTAGAAAAATAGCTACATCTTTGGTGACCTTATATGTAAGGGAGATAGTTCGTTTGCATGGAATTCCTTCTAGAATTTTTGCGACTAAGATCTGCTTTTCACTAGTGAGTCTTGGTGGAGTTTTCAGGAGGCATTGGGCACTAGACTAAAATTGAGTAACGCCTATCAACCACAGATGGAGGAACTGATTGAGAGGGTGAATCGAGTATTGGAAGATTTGTTGTGGATGTGTATCCTGAAATTTGGAAGTTCTTGGGAGGATCACTTACCATTGGTAGAGTTTGCATATATTAGAAGCTATTAGGAAAGGACAAGAATGACACTGTTCGAGGCATTGTACGGAAGGCCATGTAGATCTCCATCTTGCCAGTGGGAAACTACATAGAATCATTATTGGACCAAACAAGATTAGGGAGACTTCAAGGAAAGTAGACTTAATCCGTAGAAGGATGAAGACTGCACATGATAGGCAGAAATCATATGCTAACAGGAGACGGATGGAGAAGGAGTTCGCTTTGGGCGATATTGTAACGACCCGCAAATTTATCAATTTGATAAATTATATTTATTTTAAATATTAAGGTATAATTTTTTTAAAAACATAGATTATGATGTTTTTAAAAGAATGATGGTAATCTTATTTTGAATAAGTATTTACGAAAATATAAACTTTGAAGGAATATTGATAAAATGGTTGAAAATCGATTTATCGATAAACAGCTCTATAATTATCAGAAGTCAAGCATGGAGCTAGATACATACACTTATTTATCAATTTAAACATGAATATGAAATAAAATTATTTATTTTATTTTTGGAAAATAAAATGTATTTATGATATCATTAATAATGACATCATATTTAATAATTGATTTATGAATTTAAATTAAGATTTAATGATTTAATAATTCAAATAATTATTTTTAAATGATATTAATTCATTTTAATTAGTTATATAGTGACAATAAATAATTTATAATAGTTTTATAAAGATATATACTTGATTTAAAAAATAAAAGAAAATTCGTATCACTTTATCGATAAAACCACATTTTTGTAAACAATTGTTTAATAATAATTTATATGGTTTTATAAATAAAATATGATCATTTTAATTAGTAAAAAGTGAGAAGAAATTAGTTTTCAAGTTTTGTTTATGTTTATATATAAATTAATTTATAAGTGAAAATGTGATCGGGAATCAGATTTCCGATTTTCAACAGTTCAACGAATGAAAGTTGTTCAAAGTTGTTGCAACCTTGTTTATATGTCATGTGCACATATATAACATACATATGCACACCCTAACGTATAAATAAACACATATATACATACAAATATACATATACACTTGTATATCTATGTGTGTGTGTGTGTATTACAAAAGATCTAAGATATTTTCACACTTAAGAAGCAAACTTCACTTCACTCTTGCACACATTAACACACACACATGGGGGGTGTTCGACCATGCGTAGTGATGGAGGAGGAGGGTGTGGTGGTGATGATATGGTGATATGTATGAACATAAATATCATGATATTTTAGTTCACATTTTTGCATATAAATACCACCCTCCATCTTCACTTCATTTGTTCATAAATTTCTAAGCTTCTTCATCTCTTTATACTCCTCTTTAATGGCTTCTCTACTTAGGAAAATTATGAAGAAAAATTAGCAAAAAGAAAATAAATTTGTATAAGTATATATATTAGCAATCCACTTCAAAACAAGCTCAAACCACTTCTCTCCTCTCTCTAAACTCATGGCCACCACCTCCTACCACCCAAGGCCGAGCCCATCTCCATTTGCAAGCTTAGGCTGAGCCCATTCAAAGGTCCTAGGCTCGATTCCATAGCCTTTGATTCGATCGTAGCGAAGCTATTGCAAATTTTCATAAAGTTAGAAACTAATGAAGGTGAGAAGCTCATCCAAATTTATTTTATAAATATGATGATGTGATTTGATTGCTATGGTTGACTATTTTTGATCATCAAGTTTGGATGTTGATTATATGTTTATTTTGATGTTGAAATGATTCACGTTAAACACACGTCGAATATCACAACGGAAATCACTTTCCTATAATAAATGAAATGGTATATATGAGATTGTTGAACCTCTTTAAAATGGTTTAAAAATGTTTTATAAACACTAAAACCCAATTTGATAAAGTTTTGACAAGTTATGAATATTGAGTCAAAAATAGGCGTGTCGCATAACGGTAGTTTGCGATTTCGTGCCGTGTAAGTTTAAATCCATTTATACAATGGAACCAAAGTCGGAATTCTTTGGAATAAGAATTTTCCGAATTCTTATAATCATTATTTTCAAACAAAGAAATAGATCGAGATCCCTTTTAATAGATTTTGAAATATGAGCGAATCAAGTTTTCAAAATAGTCGTGGTTTGGTAGTTCAGAAACCAAAGCAATAAATTCTTTAAAAGTAATATTTTTAATTTTTAAAAAATATGGAATAATTCTATAGTCTAAAATGTTTTAAAGAGATTGAGTTATAAAAATGGATTTCTAAATGATAGAAAAGTTGTTTTGATCAAATAAGCTTTAAACACACTATTCGTAGCACTTTTTACATAAGTTTTTAATAACTTTTGAAATATGGCTTTAAACTTATATATTCTTTCCCAAATCTTTTATAAATGTTTTCAAATAAATAAATGAGTATTTTTTAAAGATAATGTGGAGGTTTTAAATTTTATTTTAAAGAGTTTAAATAAATGATTTAAAGAAAGCTGTTATAATTAAGTGATTTAATCTTGGTTCTAAAAGCCGATGAGTAGACTGGATTTTTCTATTCATAAGATTCATATGTAAGGTTCTTAAACTAAGGAGATTTCAGGAGCAACCAGTGCCCTGGTTTAACCCGGCCTCTCTCCTGGGCGAGGAATAGATAAGGTCAAAATGTCAGAAACGAGACAAGTATAAAAGATTTAATTTTTCCAAATTTCATACAACTTGGATTGTATAGAAATAATCTTCTTATACTTGGTATTAAATTCCAAGGAGGGAATCTGTACTATCCATGTGAATTTAAAAGGTGATTTCATCGTTATTTGACGAATAGTAAAGGTTGAATACGGAAGTTGATGTCGAGTAGGATTTGTATAATTTCTACCGACCTTTTTTACTCAATAAGGTTTTGCAATGTGATTTATAAGAAATGATTTTGATTTGGTATTTCCAAAGTTAAAGAGAGGTTTAATGATTCCATATATGCTGGAAAAAATATGATTCAAAGATTTATATCTCTAAAAGAGATATTTTATATGATAAAATATATTAATGAATGAAATATAATCACCCTCAAACTTTACATCTTTTTATCGGTGATTGGTTCGAAGGAACCAGGGTCGGATTTGGGGTGATTCCTATCCGAAAACAACTTCGCACCAATTTACGTTCGAAGGTGAAGAAATGGAATGATAAGATGGAATGTAGGGCTGCTTGTCACTAACCCTCGTGGGAAATTTCCTATATCACATATATACGTGGCAGTAGTATCTTCATTTGATCTTCGATGCAAGGGCTGCTCGCTACTAATCCTTGGGGTGATTCCCAATAGGATGTAGTAGGAGAGTTCCTTCGGTTTGTCCTGTTCCTGGACAACTTGTATGGATGAATGTCTGACATTGCATTTCTAAAATGAACATACATTGATTTTTACAAACGTACATCTGTATGGTGGTGTAGGAGGTAACTCTCCTATACTTAACACCCTTCTCTGAGACGTACGAGCTCAGAGGTTGTACATTTGTGGAAATCAATAGTGTGTGATGGAATTGGCAATATGACATTCAAAGTGGAATGTGCTATGTGAAAGGTAATCGTTACCTCGGGCCTCATCACCCGTAAATGGCTTAAACAGGGCATGCCGTAAGTCTATGTGGTTCGCAACCATTGAGGTATAGTTATCACCTTTCTAGATTACCCTCTATATATCGGGTATGTTGTGTATGCTATGATAGCTCTCAGATAGGTCGGGAATGAACGGGGTGATGTCATATTCAGTTTTATCCACCATTAGATGGGTCTGTGGGTAGGCCAGTCTTGCCAGGTGCAGAGGTTTCAAAGGTGTTAATCCTTGATACATCCCTTTAGAGATGTACTGTATGGAAGGTAGTTCCTTACCTTTCCATTGTATGGAAATCCGTTCTCCAATAAGTGCCTTTCGACTTGATTATAAAGCCTAGTATGCTGAAATTTAATAATGTAACAATTTCGGACTAGAAAGTTGTTTTCAAAAGAATGTCATTAAAAATAATATTACCAAATTTTGCATGATAAATATTTTGGTTTTCATAAGGTAAAAACCCGTTCTGTGTTTATGCGGCATGGTCTTATGAGATACCCTTTGTTTTCAAATATTCGTATTTTTAGTTTCTCACACCAGTCCCATGACTGACCCAGAGTTTGTTTCCTTTTCCTTAAACTCAGGGTGTCCTATTTTTCCAAGCAGCCAAGTAGTCAGGTTTAACTTGGAGCACTGTGATGGATCTTGAAGTCTGGTGCTGAAGATGTTCCTATAGATAGTTCTCCGTTCCCATTTCTGCTGCATTAGTTTACTGATTGTATTCAGCATTTATAAGGACAGAGATTTATAACTGTCCAGGCTGATTTATAGGATAGACTCTGATAAATGTATTTAAATTTTCCGCTGTAAAGATGTATATATTGAAATAATATATGTTATTCCATTTATGTAAGATTCTATTCTGTCTATATTTTCTTTTTACCCTTTACCATCTGTCCATCCGACACTTGTTTTTGCGGCACATGAATACCAATGATGTATTAGTGTCGATTTCTAAGTGTCGAAAGGGCGGGTCATCACATATATGGTCTTTATGAAGGTCTCGCCACTTAGACATGTTATGAGGTTTGGTAGTTCGGAAAAGCTAGCGCTGAGGTTTGTAGGGCCTTTTCCAATCTTGGGGAGAGCAAGGAAGTTAGCTTATAAAGTGGTTCTTCCTAAAAAGCCAGCGTTAGTTCATAATGTTTTACATATGTCACACTTGCGGAAGTTTATGCACAATTTGGCTACTATGGTCGAGCTAAGTCAGTTAGAAGAAGTCGAAGGGGAAAGGAACTCACTTGCTCATCGTAAACCCACTCGCATTGCTAAGGAGGGGACAAAACAAACCCTCAACAAAGTAATTAGATTGCTTAGAGTCCAATGGGGAGACGATCCAGTTGAGAATACTTAGGAGTCTGAGGAGAAAATTTGAGCTACCCACCCGAGCTCTTTTCTAGTATGTTTTCATTTAAGCTAGTATAATTACTTGTGCACATAGTATTTAGCTTAGTATGTTCCATAGGTAGGAGTGTATGGATGCTAGGCATGGTTGTGAATGTGTCACTATGACATATTTTGGATGATGGTTGTGAAGGGATGTATTTTATTAGTTAGTATTGCACATATAAGATGATATGTTTATGTCAGCCTTCGATACACATCACCTTATCCATTTTATTTTATCAATTATATGCATGATGGTTGTCACATTTTTTCATATGTATTGAATGGTTGCTCAACCATATCAAGTTGAAAGTATATAGGGCGTTGCATACATTTTAGATACATGACGTACGCACTTGCATTTCAGGAGACAAACTAGTTCGGGAGACAACCTAATTTTATATTATCTATATGTTTATATGAATTTCATATCTATTTTTACATTTTGAATTAGATATTTTAAACTAAGGAAAATGTTTGTAAATGGTTCATGGTTGAGTAGATGGTTGTAGATATTGGTTGTATGAGCCTGATACATTCTTCCATCCTTGGAGATTTTTGGAACAAATTCCTTTTATTTTACATAAAATGACAAAATAGTAAATTTTTACAAACATTTGAATTAGGCTAATAACCTTAGTTTCATCTATAAATAAAGCCATAATCCTCACTCCTGCTAGCTTATTCTAAACCCAAGCTACTGCCTCCCAAATTCTGTACATACTTTTCTTCTTCGTCCTCCTCCTCCTCCTCAAAACTCCTTGATTCAAACAACAATTTATATTCTCCTTATAAACAAAAAACAAAACAAAATAGAGAAAATGAGAACTAAGAATAAGAAGAGAAGATAGAGAATCCAAATTAAAGATACAGAAGAGCGAATGTAATGACCTGTATTTTACGTATCAGAGTATCATAAACTATTTCTATTTTATTCTTATGAGGTCGTATGACTATAAAATATTAGGAGGATACTCTTAGGAGTATTTTCCATATCTATGACTTTTGCTGAATTTCTATGCAACCATTTTGACTCTGAAATCTTGTTTGTACTATAACTTTCGATAGGCACTGAATTATACCATGGCTTCAGGATGATGGTTTCACATTCTGTAGAGTGGTCTTAATAGAAAAACAGACTTACCATTTGAAAGTTATAGCTACTTTAAGCTGACTACTATTGGCCTGTAATAGTGGGTAATTAACTAAGCCCGTGCTTAGGCCTACTAACCTAAATCGAAAATTATGCTAAGGGAAGGCTGTAGGAACAAATCTAAGTCATTTCCATCATCTAAAAATTAGCTCTAAACCTCCATTAACCCTAAAAACATTAAAAAGCCTATCTTTTCCTTACTAACCTTGGCCAAATCATCAATTAGAGGGGTAATTAGCATAGATAAGCTTGAGATTATCATTTTGGCTGATTTGCATCCTTTCTCCTTGCTGTCCACTTTAGTTCTAAAAGGAGAAACTAGTATTTTAGTTATTTAATGAGTGGTTATTGACCTCTCATTCTACTATGCATGTTTATATGGTTAAAAATGATGTTTTTTACATGATTTCAACCCTCAAATGCTTTCTAACTTTAATCATATTTATAAAGGTATTAATGGCCAAATTTTAAAGGATTTAAAGTGGTTTTAAAATGGCTTTGCAACTCCTTTTGTTCATATTCATATGCTTGTGTAAAAGTTAAATCTAGGTTAGTATTTTCTTGTTTACCATGTTCTTATGTATTGCATATATGAATGGATGTATATTTATGATATTCTATGCATGTATGTTGTGCTTTGATGTGGTTTGCTAATGCTTTTATGTAGTTAGGAAAGAAGTTGGCGAACTTGGCAAATCGAAGCCAAAAATAGTCGGAATTAGATGAAACTTGGAGGATGAGCTCTGGAGCACAGGAGGAGCTCAAGATTCAATTCACATAAAATTTGAAGCTAAGTATAGGAGTCATTACCGAGAGCTCATGTCGGTATCGAGAGGTCTCATGCATGGGGAATCGTGTCGGTGGGTGATGGTACTTCATGTTAGGGCTCAGGGTGATGAGCATAAGACAAGTGCAAGAATTTGGCTAAGAATTGGACTTAATACCGAGAGCTTTGGAGGGCATGGAAACGAAAACTTTTAAAGTTTGTACCAAGAGCTTTGGAGTTGATGCTGAGAGCTTTGGTGAGAAGGTCGAGGTCAAAGCACTTGGAAGATGGAGCACTAGAAGTAGGGGAAGAAAGTTAGACAAGGTTGGCTAAGCACCAAACTCGGTACCGAAAGCTTTTGATCAGTACCAAGTGGCTGTAAATGATGGGTTCAGAGTGAAACTTCCTGGAAGAGAAGTAGAGGCCCTGCAGGTCATGTTGAAGGTGTTTGTATATTTGGTTAGGGTTTGATGGCGATCTAGTAGCATGACGATAGGTTCATGACTTCGGTAATGACAACTCGACAACAAATGGAGTTAGATTTCGATGATGGTGGCTCGATGTTAAAAGGAGTCGTGAGGATGTTCATTCATAAAAGGCAAGTTCTAGGAAGGGTGACCCGTGGATAGAACGTGAGAATTGTTCTATCGTTGAATGAAGAAATGTGGAATAGTTCCTCAAGAATAATGGAAACTAGATGGAGCAAGGAAAGGGCACGGGTACGAGTGCTAAAGGATCGTTGATACTCGGAGTGTTTTCATATGTACTCAAAGCAAGGTTATTGTGGGGACGCCCATGGGTACTTTGTTCGGTTACCTAGGATCAGTTGTTTGGATTCGTGTACCCTCAACCGGTGTATTCGGGTCTAGTATTAGCTTTGGGCTAGAGACGAGTACATTGAGAACCAGGATTTCCATTAGTCCCTGGCATTGGAAAGTCCATATGAGTTATCATATATTTGAAGCACATTGAGTGATTGTGAGGATTGTTTGATGGATGCTATGGTTGCTTTGATTGTTTTTTCCGTAGTCTATCACTCTAGGATGTCACTTAAGATAGGTATTAAGGATATAGACACCTAGACACCCATCATCGTACTTGGTTTGGAGTTATACCTTTACTATATTCATAGAGTAGCATATAATGTTCGTTATGTGCTAACTCTTTGGTTGCAGGGACATATTAGATATGGTTAGTATACCCTTGTTCCTTACTATATCAACTTGTATAGTATTTTGAGATTCATTCACCGCTCACACCATACTATTGTCTGACCTGAAGTTTTATGCTTTGCTTCTTATTATCTTGGGTACTCTTAAATGAGCAGACTAGATAGCAGGTCTAGGTGCAACGTAGTAGCTGTGTAGAGGACAAACTGGATGGAGCTATCTCGTATTATATATGGATTTCTATGCTTATTCCGCTGCGCGATGCCGTGGAGCCTTGACAATGCTTGTTTATTACTATTATTATGAGACAGTTATTTGAGTTTATTTCCGTTTGTATAAACTCTATTACTTGATGTATAACTCTATGGATCTATACTCTGATATTTGGATCACTTAGTTATTCTGTTTTATATCCGTGTTGTATATTATTTTTTATTCTGTAGGATCGAATTAACCCTAGGGGGTGAATATGATTTATAATAGATTCACAGAATAATAAAAATTACAGCACAGATATTCACATAGTAAATGTGGAAATTAATAGCAACACACAAATTTACGTAGCTTCGGCAAAACCTACCTATTGCTGCCTCAAATTTTTTTATGATGATTAAACAATCGACCGCTTACAAATCCTATAAACTTGCAACTATCGCTAATCTGATTGTTCTAACCCTAAGCTCAAAACCCTACCTCAATTCTATCCTCGAGTTGAGAATTTCACGAACTATGCCCTGTAGTTCAATCCTAGTTAAAGACTAGAGTTTATAATTAAAAGGTAAATTACAATAAAATAAAAATGAAAGGGAAACCATAATATAATTTAACACAAATAAAATTCTCGACCCAATATAATCTGATTTCAAACACGAGAGTGCGGCCTAACTAAAATGAAGATATGAAGAAATTTTCACCCATATCCTTATTCATTCCAAGCCGCTCTCTCTCCCTCTTTCAAGCCGATTTAGGGTTTTGCCTTGAAGCTCCGTTCTTCGATCAAGTGATGATTAACTCCTATCTTCTCTTATCAATCGATTTCCTGCTTGCCAGATGATTATTGCCCTTGGTAGCTTCAAGAGTCAATTTAATTAATTGATACTGATTTGGTATGAATTTTTGTTATGCCTTTATAATTTTGTATTCGAACTTGACTATTAGAAAATTGCCGATAATGATTGGGTTTTCATAGGGATCGATTCCCTATATTCTGTATATACTAGATTTGATTTCGGCTTTGAATATTCTATTTGAAATTTTCAGTTGATATCCTAAGCCAATGATTTTCTAATTGATGGTATTATCATCTCTGACTTGTTCATGCCCATTGTATATATTATAAAATTTTCTGGCTTTGAAATCTTCAATGTGCGTAATTTTTTTATTGCTTTGTGACCTTTGTGGTTCTGGCTTCAATTTTTCGATTTTATCCATGTTCTGATATATTTGAAAGATTATTGGCTTCGACACTATCAATTCTACCACTATGTTGCATGACCTATATTGTTTCTGCTTGACATGCTCGACTTGTTCATGTGTGTGTCCCTTGGTTCCTTTGTGTGACTTGCCAGTGCATGTCTTTTGTGTGTTTTGTGTGCACTTGCGTGGTTATGCTAGTACTTGAGTGTGTGCATCCTTTTCCATTTTGTGCTCATGCACTTATGCTGTTTTTTTGGTTTTCCGTATGCATTCTTTGCGGGTTCACTTGCATGAACTTCTTACTTTCCTCCTTATTTTTTTATGCACCTTTTATTGTTAAATGAACCGGTTGCATGAACTTGACTGGTTGCACCTTTGTGTGTAATTTTGGCTGTTGTACTTATGCACTTCCTTTCTGTCTAGTTTCACCCTTGTTGCACCTGCTCTTGACTTGTATTGCTGTTGTTTTGCTTAGTGATGCTCCATGTTACATCATTATGTATGACTGTATTCTTGCTATGTTATGCTTTGCATTTCTCCTATTTTTGTTTTGCACTTGTCCATCCTTTTGCTAGTTTTAGTCTGTGTTTATATCTATATGTGCACTTGATTTTGATTTGCTGCTTCACTTTTGTTGATCTATTTAGTTTGACCTCCCACTACCTGTATTAATCTATTTAGCTTTACTTCACACTACTTGTGTCGAGCTATTGGACTTGACCTTGCATGTGTGCCTACAATTGAATTGATCCAAGTGTGTTTTGTGCTTTTGCTCGGCCTTATAACATGTACAGTGATACACTATCCATGTCGTAGGTTGCTCGTGTGCATTATTAGAATTTAAAAGATGGTGTCTATTTCAAAAATATGAAAAGAACTAAATCAATAGGTTGAGGCAATGTCGTGTTCAAAACTATTTATATTTTTGCATTTTTAGTTTGTTTCTTTTTTCTTTTTACTGCGTTGTAATTTGACAGGCAAAGGCAGATGTCTGGACAAAAACTGGAGCAATAGGATGAAGATCGTTGTATTCAAGTAGAAATTGTAGTGCAAAAATGTAGTATTTAAAAGAAATATTTTGTGTATGAGAGAGTAAAAAATGTATTGTATTTAAAATTTTGTGGAAGCTCTTATTGTAATTGTGTACCATCAAAATTGTATTGAAAAAAAATGTTTATGGAAATAAAATTTCATTTGTTTACTTCTATCTGTGATTTTATAATAGTACTATATCAAACACACACACACACACACACATATATATGTATATATGTATGTATGTATGTTTATTATCAAAGAACAAAAATCATAAACTGCTTTACAACCTACACCTAAGACTGTTCTTTATTGTGCGTGTTCTATATGTAAGTTGTTAGTTACCTTCATAATATAGCTTGGCTAGTCCTAGTGTGACTAAATCTAATTTTTA
This sequence comes from Allium fistulosum, assembly GCA_030737815.1. Lineage (NCBI taxonomy): Eukaryota > Viridiplantae > Streptophyta > Magnoliopsida > Asparagales > Amaryllidaceae > Allium > Allium fistulosum. Next base: position 1,082,491,087 of record CM060902.1, read on the forward strand.
ATTTTAAAAATTTCCACTCGTAGGTGCAACATGCCAACGGAATAATTCCTAGAGGCATTTCTAGTATATTACTATCTATCTATATATTAACATTTTTAATAGAGTTTATTGAGTTTCGCCAAACCAAGTATAGCTTACCAAGCTAAGCCTACACATTCGGGTTAACAATCCCGATATAATCTTTTGGGTTATCAATCCCGATATTATTTTTTCGTTAGTGCATGTATTATATGCTCTATACTGTTAAACTAGTAGCATTCAAGAGCGGATTAACAGGGATTAACAGATCCTGCTATGATGGATTTATCCACCATCTCTTTCCAACTTCCACCTACAGGTGGCGAGGACCGGCTACGAGTGATAAGAGATTTTAATTACGATACAAATCTCTCGCCGTGTTGAGTGTCACATTTAACAACTTCATGAAGAGAGAGCGTAGGACTTCACCAAGTGTGATACTTTTCCACCTTGCTGTAGACTCCATCTAACTACATGAACTTCCTAAAAAACAAGAAAGTAGGAAAAAAGTTTCACTGATCCATCCTACTTGGCCTGTACCAGGTCCAGGTTCGACCTGGGCGTGCTGTAGTAATTCGGACGTCTGAAAAATAATTCAAATGTCTGATTCCCCCTTTACAAAACTTTGTTACAAGTATTTAGACGTTTGGTTTCCTTATTCAGACATCTGATTTTATTCCAAACGTCTGAATAAAGGTTCAGACATCTCAATCAAATCAATTTTGACCTAATACCTTTTTATTTCGAAGTGTTTGAAATTCAGACGTCTGAAAATAAATTTAGAGTTTTGTACATCAGACATCTAGTTTTGAATTTCCACTTTTGGTAAATTTGTTTATTTTCGTTCATCATTTTTGCGGATTCGAATATAAATGCTAGATCTATTTTTAACAGGTGTTTCCTACAGTTTCCATTATTATTTGTACACAAGTATAACTAATTTGCCTTTACAATTATATATAACATTTAAATCATTATCTACATATTTTCCGATCGATTTTCTACAGGTATTTCAATAAAAAATTTATGTATATCCAATGTTAATAAAATTCAAATCTAAGTAAATTCAAAGGGAATGTTTATTTGCTTTTTAATTTATCAACATTTGATCAATTTACAACTAGGGTTTTCTAATTCTTTTCAATTCATGAGTACCTTTAAATAAAAACATCGATTCAAAATTAAAAATCATATTCTTTAATTCTAGGAATGTATATAAATGAAAATTAACTACTTATTGATAACATATTCATTTCGTAGATAAATCCACTTATCTCGATGGGTTGTTTGACGAAACCCTATTCTATTTCAAATCAAATTCACGTTCTTCCCACTCTTCCTAGCTTGTTATTGTGAATTCGCTCTCCTCTATCTTCAATTTGAATTTTCTACATTCTCTTTCTTTCTTTTAATTTTCTTTGTTTTATTTTATTTTTGGTTTAAATTTTTTGAGGATAATAGGAAGTGTTGTATGAATTAAGGAGTTTTGGAGAAGGATGAAGAAGAAATGTATGTATATAATTAGGAAAGTAGAGTTTAGAATGAGGAGGAGTGATGGTTAAGGCTTTATTTGTAGTTGAAAACTAAGGTTATTAGATTAAATCCGAAAATTAATAATTACAAAAATGTAACCGACCGATCTAGCTTTCGTTAATTTTGACTTGTTTTATCAGTTCTAACAAATTATATATATTTTTCGCTAAAAATAACATTCTGAGAGCAATGGAGTAGATCCTATGACCTAATTCCAATATTTGTCATTTTATGTCAAATTACATTTTTATCCTTATTAGTATTTTAATTTATTATTTAAAATTTTTGGGTATGTTACAGTTACACTACTGAGCAACAACCCAAATAGCTAAGGATCTTCCCAAAGCAAATATTGCACATCTTATGAACAAATTGAGGATAAATTGTCAAGTACGCAGATTTTCTCGTCTTTATAACAAGCATTTAGCCTGGTATAGACCATGTCAATAAGCTTATATTTTTTGTACTTTTTTTGAACCTCACTTAAATCTACACATTCAGACATGACTCTCTTGCAAACTGTATTTAACTATCCAACTATATTTCTTTCTTACATACTATTGAATCTGAAGTGTTTGTCAGAAATTCTTTACTGTTCGATCTTTCATGATTAATGATGAACAATTCAAGTAATAGCCCAAGGATCACCAATACCGAATATTTCACAAACAAAACTTAATATGATTTTTGTTTAAGATGACGTACCTTGATTAACAACGGAAGATGTAATGGTTGTCATCTTCTTCTTCTGACTTCTAATAATTACTCTTCTTCTCAGAATTCGGTTTCTCTCTCTAACCCTATTTCTTTATGTGTTTCTTGATGGAGAAGAATACATCTATTGGCTGGGAGAGAGAGGACCCAATCCTTTATATAACATTTAACTCTAAATCTGGTACGTCCATCATATACCAATTCAATGCTTAAGATTAATCACAGACCTAATGTTCTAATTATAGAACGGTCTATTTATGACGTAATTAATCGGGTCACATTAAGATTAGAAACTGCATAACGTTAAAGGTAAATGAAACGTTCTATTTATGACCTAATTAATAGGGTCACATTAAGATTAGAAACTGCATAACGTTAAAGGTAAATGAAACGTTCTATTTATGACCTAATTAATAGGGTCACATTAAGATTAGAAACTGCATAACGTTAAAGGTAAATGAAACGTTCTATTTATGACCTAATTAATAAGGTCACATTAAGATTAGAAATTGCATAACGTTAAAAGTAAATGAAACGATTGCAGTTTCTAATAGCAGATTTCTAACATTCTCCCACTTGACCCGATTATTCATAATATCAAGTGTTGAACATCATACTATGATAAATTGCTGAGAGTTATGGCGGTTGTGCATTATTAATTCAATGCATTCCCTTCCATATACTACAATACCAGCAATCCATCATTTTTATACTCATAATTTATATAAAACAGCATAATGGTCCACATAATGTCTTATATCATAATGATTAAACATAATATCTTTATAAGACTCTTTCTTGTTTAAAATTACATAAAGTACGTACTACCACATTAAAACAAGAGACACATAATTGTATATCAGAAACACACAAAGGAGCTCAGAATGTCACACATCAATTATTATTAATACAACCAAGACCCATTCTTTGAACATGTTCCTTAAATTGTCTTGGCTGTAACCCTTTCGTCAAAGGGTCTGCAATTATAAGTTATGTCCTGATGTGTATGATTGACACTCTTTGTTTCTGAACCTCATCTTTCACAACAAGATACTTCAGTTCCATATGTTTGGCACCTTTAGAGTACTTGTCGTTTTTTGAGAAAAATATTGCTGCAGAGTTATCACAATAAATTTTCAGCGGCTTGCTAATGGTGTCGACAACCACAAGTCCTGAAATAAAGTTCCGCAACCATAATGCATGAATTGTGGCTTCATAAAATGCCACAAATTCTGCCTCCATAGTAGATGAAGCAACGATAGTTTGTTTCGCACTTTTCCATGATATGGCTCCTTGAGCAAACATAAACAGGTAACCAAAAGTCGATTTTCTAGTATCGATGCATCCAGCAAAATCTGAATCGCTATATCCAATCACCTCCAATTCATTGGATCTACTATACATGAGCATGTAATCTTTCGTGCCTTGTAAGTACCTCAACACTTTCTTTGCAACTTGCCAATGTTCCCTTCCTGGATTACTTTGATACCTCCCTAACATACCGACCGCAAAACTGATATCCGGTCTAGTACAGGTTTGAGCATACATTCGGCTACCAAATACAGATGCATATGGAATTGATTCCATTCCCTTTCGTTCAACATCATTCTTAGGACATTGCATGAGATTGAATTTATCACCTTTCTGTACAGGAACTTTCCCAGGTGAACACTTACTCATTCCAAATCTCTCTAGAATCCTTTCGATATATCCTTTCTGAGACAATCCCAATATTCCTTGTGATCGATCATGAAATATTTCTATTCCAATCACATAGGATGCCTCTCCCATATCTTTCATTTCAAAGTTCGTTGAGAGAAATTCCTTAGTCTCATGCAATATGCTTAAATTATTTGCAGCAAGCAAGATGTCATCAACATAAAGGACTAGATAAATAAACTTGCTCCCACTGATCTTTTGGTATAAACAGTGATCAACCGTGTTTTCCTTAAAACCAGAAGATGTAATAATGGTATTGAACTTAATATACCATTGCTGGGATGCTTGTTTAAGCCCATATATTGACTTCTTAAGTTTACACACCAATTTTTCTTTACCTTTTTACAGAAAAACCCTCAAGTTGATCCATATAAACATCCTCATCAAGATCTCCATTCAAAAAGGCTGTTTTCACATCCATTTGATGCAATTCCAAATCATAATGTGCTACTAATGCCATTATTATTCTTAGTGAGTCCTTTTTCGAAACAGGAGAAAATGTCTCCTTGTAATCAACACCATATTTCTGAGTGTAACCCTTAGCAACAAGTCTAGCTTTCTACCGTTCGATATTACCACTAGAGTCGTGTTTGGGTTTAAAAACCCATTTGCATCCGACTCTTTTACAGCCATGTGGTAACTCAACGAGATCCCAAACTTCATTCTGTTGCATGGATTTTAGTTCTTCTTTTATGGCATTAATCCATTCCTTTGACTCTTTACTTTCTACAGCATGTGAAAACGAAACTGGGTCCTTATTGATTCCTATATCATAATCTGATTCTTGCATATAAACCATATAATCATTTGAAATAGCTGACCTACGATCTCTTTGAGATCTTCTTAATGCTACTTGTTGTGGTTCATGCATATCAGCATTATGTAAGTCATTTCCTTTATGAAGTACTTCTTCATTTATATGTTGTTCATCATCATGCTGTTCTCCACCAGCTGGAACAACATTTGGAGTAATAGTAGATGGAGGAACTATTCTAGGCAATGTAACATTTACCCTTGTTTCCTTTATTTCCACTATTTCTCTTCTAGTACTCCCACTGACTTCACCAATCTCAATGAATCTTGCATTACCAGTTTCTACAAATCTTGGACTATGATTAGGACAGTAAAACACATATCCTTTAGATTTTTTCAGGGTAACCTAAAAAAATACCCACTAATCGTTCGAGAATCTAATTTCTTTTCATGTGGATTATAAATTCTCGCTTCCGCTGGACAACCCCAAACATGCAGGTGTCTTAAGCTAGGTTTCCTGTTAGTCCATAATTCAAAAGGAGTCTTTTGAACAGCTTTACTAGGAACCCTATTCAACAAATAATTAGCGGTTTTGAGAGCATATGACCACAAATTCTTAGGTAGTGTAGAATCTGACATCATACTCCTAATCATATCTATTAACGTCCTATTGCGCCTTTCTGCTACACCATTTTTCTATGGTGTACCTGGCATTGTGTATTGCGCACATATGTCATGACTTTCGAGGAATTTTGCAAATGGACCTAGACACTGGCCTGACTCATTATATTTGCCATAATATTCACCATCTCTATCAGACCTTGTGATTTTCATTTTTTTTTATCTAATTGCCTCTCAACTTCCTTTACAAACGTCTCAAGGACATTCACAGATTGAGATTTTTCATGAAGCAAATAGACATAACCATAGCGGGAAAAATCGTCAATAAAAGTGATGAAATACTTTTCTCCATTAAAGGCTGGAGTGTCCATAGGTCCGCAAATATCAGTGTGTATTATTTCAAGAAGTTGGCTGCTTCTAGTGGCTCCTTTCTTATTATGTTTGGTTTGTTTACCTTTAATACAATCCACACAAAATTCTAGATCACTAAAGTTCAAATTTGACAAAATTTCATTACTTACTAATCTCATCATTCTTTCTTTGGATATGTGACCTAGTCTTTTATGCCATAAAAAAGCAGAATTTTCATTCAACATGCTACGTTTGCATCCAACATTATTTACATTCAGCAAGGAATTTGCATAAGTGTCATTCAGTTTCAATTTATATAAACCATCAATTAGAATACCAGAACCAACATTATCAATATTCTTATATAAATCAAAACAACCAGATCCAAACATACATCTAAAACCAGAAATATCCAACTTACTTACGGAAATAAGGTTTCTAGATAATGAAGGTACATAAAGGGTACTATATAAGTCTAATACATATTCACTTTCTAGAATTAGACGATAAGTCCCAATGCCTTCTATTGTGGATTTCATTCCATTTCCCATAAAGAGAAAATGATCTTCATTTGGATTTATGGTTCGGATCATAAGAAATCCCTGCATATTATTGGAGACATGAGTTGTAGCACCAGTATCAAGCCACTATGTATTAATAGGAACTTCAACTAAATTTGATTCAAAACATACGAAAGATAGATGATTACCTTTCTTTTCGAACCAAGCTATCCTTTTCGGACAGTCATTTTGATAATGTCCTTTCCTTTTACAGAAATGACATCGAACATCCTTTAGTTCCTTCTTTTCATTATCATGCCCATTCTTAGCAGGTGCCTTTTTCTTCTTGAAATGACTTTATTTTCCATTCTTTTCTTTACCAGCTTTATTACTCACAAAACTTACTGAGTGATTCACTTGATTTTTCAAACGTCCTTCTTTCTAAACAAGTCTACTGGCCAATTCATTAACATTCCACTTATCCTTTATAGTGTTATAGTTAATTTGAAAAGGTCCATATTCAGAAGGTAGCGAGTTCATGATAAACTAGACAAGAAAAGAATCCTCTACTGTAAGTCCAAGGGAGTTTAACCTTGCTGCAAGATTAGTCATCTCTATAATGTGCTCTTGCATAGTTCGCGACCCATCAAACTTCATGGTCGCGAGTTCTGCCATAAGAGTACCAGCGAGTGACTTATCAGCTGAACGAAAACGCTCTTCCACAAACTGCATATATTTCTTAGCACTTTCTGTTTGCGGAATTGTTGACTTGATGTTGTTAGCAACAGTCATCTTAATAAACATAAGGCTCAATCTGTTACAGCGTTCCCATGCTTTATGGTGTGATTTTTCTATCTCAGTACTAGCTGTTGTAAGAGCAACATGTTTATCCTCAAGGAGTGCCAAGTCAAGATCCTGAACACCTAAATGGAAATTGACTTGTTCTCTCCATTCAGAAAAATTAACACCAGTGAACAATGTAACGGATGAAGCATGTGTATTCATGGGAACTACTGCAAATTAAATAAATAAAAATTGAAATAATTATAAGCTCATAGCTAACGCGATTTAGATATGTACATAATAGTATAATATAGCACTCCTTTGGGTAGATACAATTATATACCAAAACATAAGTAAGTAATAAATATATTCAATTAAATAGAACCGACATCTTTGGATGATCAATATTTATTTAATCAAGATATCTATTAAACCTCATCATGTCAACTAGTTATAGAACAAGACTTTCCTTTGGGTAAGTTCTCAGGTTCTATCATTAGTGACGCCAGTTTTTAATTGGTATTATTATAACTGGCAATTTCTATCAATAATCATTATGTCACTTATGCACTAAATGATTATTCTGATTGTGACGACTCGGGTTTTGCCCGCTCGAAAATCAACATCCGTACTTCACATTGTACTAGAATGCCGCAGATTCGACCGTTCAAATCCGATTCGCCGGAGCTATAACACAGTTAAGTAAATATCACAGTGGAATAAACAGAATATAGATATACAACATCTGATACAATATCCAGATACAATGATGATACAATGAATATCTATATACATCAGAGATATGATACAATAAATTGCAGAGGAAAGAAAACGATAACATCAGCAGCGGATAATCTTCATCTTCAAAATAGCAATCCAGATATAGCTCGAACTTCCAATAACGAGGCACAAAGATAAGCAAGTGCAGTCCGATCCAAAGACTGAACTAGCTCCAGAAAATCTACTAAACCTGAATATCTGAAAACCCCAACTCTAGACTGCTCGTGTGGAAAATTATGAGCACCCAGAGTTTAGGAAAGGAACAATAAACTCCGGATCAGTCATGGGACTGGTGTGAGCAACAAAAACAGTTTATTTTTAAACAACAACAAAAGGATTTAAACATTGAAATCCGCAATGCTTTTTTTAGAAAATGAAACTACCATAAGACCTCCCGCCACACACACAATGCAAACGCAGACTTGGAGGAGATTGCTTCTTATGATAGTCAAATATGCTTACTACGCAAAATCATTGGTTATTATTATTAGTGCATAGTGGAAAACAATTTGAAAGTATAATATTAATCTTAGCCAGCATAGGTACCATTATACTATGCCTACTATAGCTACCATATTAGATGGTAGGTTCTACAACTAAAACCGTACAAGTTCCGTATTGGAGAAATGGATTTCCAACAAATGGTCAGGCTAAGGAACTTCCTTCCGCCGCATGGGATCGCCTCTGGCGGGACGTCCCGAGAGACAAACTGCTCTCTGCAAACAAGGCCGGGTTACCCCTGTAACAAGTAACTCACGAATATGCCACCCCCCGGTCCTTTGGGACCTTTATCCGAGGCCTCGATAACCAACATCACACATAATAAAGTGTATCCACATGAGTAAGTATCTGGGCTCCATACCATGACACCACCCTTTTCCAGAAGGAAATGACATACCCTAAAGGGCGCGACCCTCATAACCTTGCCGCAACATTCCTGTTTCGACCATTTCCGGGTTGTGAGGCCCTGATGAAGTCTCGTCCACAAAGCTACGCTTTTTCAAAAAGCCACGCTTTGGGTCAACAGATGATCAACCTATGATCACAAAGATATAAGATCAAACAAATGATCATATCACAAATGATCAAATACTGATCATCACACAGCAACACTCAGCATGCCACATTACCAAATTGGGATATATCGCTGATAAATTTCAACTACATAACCTCTGAGCTCGTACGTCTCAGAGAAGGGTGTTAAGCTAAGAGAATAAATTCTCCGCCACCAACAGATATGTATTTGAAAGAAATCGGCTTTATATCTCAAAGTGTAATGTCAGACATACAATCCATACAAGTCTGTTCCGGGATCGAACAGAACCGAAGGCACTTCTCACGAAGCCCTTGCAAATCCGGATAATTTCCAATCACGTCCGGACTTCCCGTCACTAAGGATGATAAAACCTCTATATCGGGGATCAGCCGATGCAGAGTAACTCGACGGTAATCCTTCCGTTTTCAAAAATATCCGGTCTTCAACACCGGTCTTCAAATGCTATCCATATACGACGTATCACATATTCGGAATGGATCATACGACCCAAAGGTCCTCTCCCGGCTAAACCGAATAGTGAGCGTAATATTTAAAAATATATGGATATGAGATTTCAATTAAGTCACAACTTATTACCCAAAACTTTCTTTTCAAATGGTTTCAATCGATTACCATTTTAAATCTTTAAACAAAAAGATTCAACCTTTACGGTTTAAACAGTTTCCACACTTTAATCTTTTAAACAAAAGATTCATTCACAGATTTTCCAAATTAATTCCCATTTCAATTTGATTAACTCGTTAAACCTTTAAATCAAGATTTAACTTATAGCTTTCAAAACAATCCCATTTCAAATGATTTAAACCAATCATTATTTTAAATCTGTTAAAGATAACAGATTCAAATCATAGCTTTTCAAAACAATTCATTCATAACTTGGAAAACCATTTTCAATTCAATATTGAAATTCCTTTAATTAAACTGGAATTTCATTTCTTATCTGAAAGCTTTTATTCTTTTAAAACAACAGTTTCATTTCAGAAAATCTGATTCATTCATACGAGTTAAGGTTCTTGGGTTAAATTCAAATTCTCAAACCAATATTCTTTTAAATGGTTTAAATTCAGATAAACACATTTATAATATCTTTAATCCCTAGTTCCAAATCATAGTATTCAATTTCAAACTTGAATTCAAATTTAAATCAAATTATTTAAATTTTCAAAACTCGATTAAGTTATTCAAAATAACTTATCTTTGAAATTCCATTTCAAAAGCTTTTTACTTTAAACCCGAATTTCCAATTTCAAAATCATTTGAAAATAAAATTTCAATTTCAAAAACATTGATTTGAATTATCTGTGACTTAACCGATTTCCACGTGAAATCCATATTTGTGTGTGTAAAAGTGTGGTCCAGGGGTTTCACACAATAGTGCAACATCAATCATCACAGATATATCGATAAGCGGTATAATCCACAACGCTTATCTTCATTCACAGATTCATAGATAAAATAAATTTATCAGTCACAAAGATTCATCATTACAATTCGATGTGGGTTTCGGATATCCAACTGGAATCCGACTCCCTGTCGCATCGAAATTCAAATGTCGTCTTACAGGCTAAGGGTTTCATATTCACATAGTAATATATCACAGAAAAAGATATATATATATATCGCAGATAAGTAAATTACAGATCACATCATAAATCAGGGTATCACAAAGCATCACATATCAGGGATATCAACAATTCAATCATTCAACGAAATTCAAACATCCATAAGTAAGATCAATAAATTGTCTGATTTATTCAAATCAGATCAATTTCTTATGAATTATTAATCCTGGTTAATTAATATTAATCAACTACAAATTATCTTGATTAATTATTCTTTAGTCATTTATTAATAAATCATTAATAACAAATTAATTAACCTTTAATTATTAAAGAATTAACATTTAATTAATTAATTATCCTCAAATTAATTACCTTAATTTATAAATCATATTAATTATCAAAATTTATCGCATTTATTTAAATTACCTAGTAATTCCTAGTTAATTATCTTCATTAACTAATAACATTTCTTTAATTGCTTTCTTAAGAAATTTTCTTAGATTAAATCATCATTTAATCATTTCTAATTATTAATTAGTCTAAATTATTTATTCATGATTTAAATAAATCATTCTTTAATTACCTTATTAATTTTAATGAATTATAAATCATTGATCTTCATTTATTTTAAAGATAAAACATTTTAGAAACTTCCATTTTAAAATTCAAACTATTTAACCATTTTAAAGTGGTTCAAATAATTTAAACTTTTAAAACCTTATTTTATTTTAAAACTGAGATTCAACTAAACTTGAATCAGATTTTAAAACTCGTTTGAATCTTCACTTCTTATTTTAAATTCCAGTTTTAAAATTTTCTTAAGACTTGCAGGCTTAAGCCTGTAACAAGATACTAACCCGAGCAATCAATATTTGCTTCGAGTCTCATCTCCGCTGCTTCGAGTCTCATACTCGAATAACTCGAGTCATCCCGGGAAACACTTCTTCTTCCCCTTTTTTTTTTCCAGTAAGTTACATTTAGATTTAAATTTAAATAATAACCACATACAACGCTCACGTACTCGAGTTTATACTCGAGCCAAAACCCATTATTTCCGAGTTCATCTTCGAGTTTCTTCCTTCTTCCCCAAACCTCATCAAACCCAGACATGAAGATACCTCGTGCACGAGATCACCGTGCACTTGCACGATCCATCCAAGCGACGGTGATCGTTGCCGTAACCTCCCACACATCAACGATGATCGACTCGACCATATTCGATACCCAGATTCTCGAGCAAATGCGAAAAATCAAATTCGAATGTTTTGAACAAACGGAAACCCAAACTCGACCCACTGGAAATGTCTCGTGCCGCCGCCAACGTCCATCTGGATCCTCGCGATTACGTTTAGAGATTCGCCAGAGCCTCCTCCTACTGTTCCCCCCTGACCGATCACCCTACGTGCCCCGACCATGACGAATTTTTCTCCTAAACTTCATCGACCAAACTGGGTTATTAAACCCTAATTTAAACTCTACACGTTAATTCACACAATAGAAAAATTATTTCACATTTTTCTCGAGATCACCAAAGTTATTACTATCTTCGAACCAAGTTTCAATATTTTAATTTGATTGGATTTTCTGAAATTGGGAAGAATGCAATTTTCGCTCACATACGAACTGCCCTTAGAATTCAAAGCTAAAAATCTTCGTTTTTGTTTTAAAAATCATAATTTGCTGTAAGAATTCAAGATATAATCTTGAATTAATATTTTACAATCATCAATTTTATCAGATTTTTACTTAATTTCCTGTAAAACAAGATTACAGTGTATATTTTACAGATATGGTTTAAATCAGCTTTTAAAATCTAAATTTAAAGTTTAAACATCTTGTTTTAGTTGAAAAACTTAAAGCTTTACCATGATCTGATGAGAATAATTTGAGTTTGAAAAACAAAATATGCAACCTGTATCAATTACAGAGAAGTTCAGAGCAACACAGGGTTATATTCAAGATAAAGCATATATAATACCATATAATCATTGAATCTCCTGAACTGTTTTAATTAAACTTAAAGCTTTAAGAATTTTGTTTGCTCACAGCATAAACAAACAAACAGAATAGAGTATGTTTAGGTAGGAGTTTACTCACCATGTTCCAGAAGAAGAACAGAGTTTCTCTGAAACAGGCTTGCAAATCTGAAACCTTTTTCCTTTGATTCTTCTAGTTTTTAGTTGATTGTTTGAAATCTTTGTTTTAAGTTTGAGTTGACATTATTTTCTTGAGGTATCCAGTTCAAATGAACGAACTGATGAAGATTGCTATATGTAAAGTGAGTTTACAGGTAAAATATTTGTACAGGGTGATGATTTTTCTTTTGTACCAAATAGGCAGAGATATTTTGCCTTTGTTGGCTGATATGATTTTTGGGTAGTGTACTAGAGACATTTACATTAATTATCATGTACAACATTATCTTTTATTTCGGCTGTACAATGTATAAGTATTTTGGGTATCTTCCTTTTCAAGCTTCTCACTTCATATACATTTGTTTTTGCCAGGTTTCACGTTTACATATGAAATTTGTTTTGTTACAATATTGAATTAATCTATCTTTAGTATGTTGTCATAATTTCTATGTGTTTACTTATATTGTTTCATAATTATAAAATTTTGTTTTTCTGATCCACTTTAGTTTGTACATTTGCTTACTTTCTTGAATGTATTTTATTTTCCTTTTCTTTTGTTTTTTTTTGCTTGTCTTATAGCTTTGTAATATTAGTGAGATTCTATTTTTTTTATATGTTGTTTTTAATTTAACTAATGTGTTATTTAAGTGTACATAGATATCTCTATTCCAATATATTGTTAGATCTTATGTATTTCGATTCTATTTATAACTCAGATATTATTATTTTACTTTGTTTGTTATTTTATATACATGAGACTCTATTTCAATATGTTGTTAAAATTAAGCAAATGTTCTACTTTCTATTTTTATTAAAATTTATCTTGTATTAATTTTAATTTCTAGTTCAAATATAAATTATCATTATTTACTTAATATTTATTGTCTTATATTTATTTTATAAACTCAAACCATCTTTAACCATCAATTCAAATATATATATTAAATTTGCTCGTATATACCTAAATATATATATACATTCAATATACACACATATACTCACATATACACTATTTACAATATTTTAATCTCAAATGGTTTATACAGAATATACTTGGATATCGGGGAAACTCGCAATAAATAAATCGATTAATTTCACTTTAAAACATTTATTTTACTATTTTTATTCAGAATGAAATAATAATAACAATTTTAAATTCAAAAACTCAATTAATTATTAATTTAAATACTTATTAAATTTGGGGTCGTTACAGACTTCCCCCCTTAAAAGAATTTCGTCCTCGAAATTACCAAGGAGACAAAAAGATAGATGAAGAATATTTCATCAACTCAAACTGAACATCTATTCTGCATTTGGCTCACCAAATCAGAATATCAATAACATACACAAGAACGAATCTGTTTAAAACTTCACAAGATACTCGGGTTATCCAGATCTATGAAATATGCAGTGGCATCGGTCATTTCAAAGGAATAACTAACCATTCGTAGAATATATCCGGACCCAAAGAATAGATAGATATATGGATACGATTTCAAAAATTTTAGTTTAGAAACTAAAGCATATCTATCAACCATAGCAATCAAAGCAACCAATTCATCCAAACAAACAATTTTGGTCTATCCGGAGTTTACGTCCCATATTAATATATCGAATCTCTTCCTAGATCTACCAGAAATTATCGAAGAATTAAGAAAAGAGATGTTGAACAAAAGAGATTGATAGAGAAAATTTGTTTCCACTATTGTTACAGAGTATTGACCATTTCATAGTGGTATTCTCCTGTGTCCCCTATCTCATCCTCTTCTTTCACTCATACTTACTATCAGTGGATAGCAAGAGAATTTACTGAGGCATTCGAACGGATATCTGAGGATACTCATCCTAGAGTTTACTTCACTCTATCTCTAATGAGTTACTTAACGTGTTACACTCCTGAGCTAAAGTTCAACCTTAGCTCTGATACCACATGTGACGACTCGGGTTTTGCCCGCTCGAAAATCAACATCCGTACTTCACATTGTACTAGAATGCCGCAGATTCGACCGTTCAAATCCGATTCGCCGGAGCTATAACACAGTTAAGTAAATATCACAGTGGAATAAACAGAATATAGATATACAACATCTGATACAATATCCAGATACAATGATGATACAATGAATATCTATATACATCAGAGATATGATACAATAAATTGCAGAGGAAAGAAAACGATAACATCAGCAGCGGATAATCTTCATCTTCAAAATAGCAATCCAGATATAGCTCGAACTTCCAATAACGAGGCACAAAGATAAGCAAGTGCAGTCCGATCCAAAGACTGAACTAGCTCCAGAAAATCTACTAAACCTGAATATCTGAAAACCCCAACTCTAGACTGCTCGTGTGGAAAATTATGAGCACCCAGAGTTTAGGAAAGGAACAATAAACTCCGGATCAGTCATGGGACTGGTGTGAGCAACAAAAACAGTTTATTTTTAAACAACAACAAAAGGATTTAAACATTGAAATCCGCAATGCTTTTTTTAGAAAATGAAACTACCATAAGACCTCCCGCCACACACACAATGCAAACGCAGACTTGGAGGAGATTGCTTCTTATGATAGTCAAATATGCTTACTACGCAAAATCATTGGTTATTATTATTAGTGCATAGTGGAAAACAATTTGAAAGTATAATATTAATCTTAGCCAGCATAGGTACCATTATACTATGCCTACTATAGCTACCATATTAGATGGTAGGTTCTACAACTAAAACCGTACAAGTTCCGTATTGGAGAAATGGATTTCCAACAAATGGTCAGGCTAAGGAACTTCCTTCCGCCGCATGGGATCGCCTCTGGCGGGACGTCCCGAGAGACAAACTGCTCTCTGCAAACAAGGCCGGGTTACCCCTGTAACAAGTAACTCACGAATATGCCACCCCCCGGTCCTTTGGGACCTTTATCCGAGGCCTCGATAACCAACATCACACATAATAAAGTGTATCCACATGAGTAAGTATCTGGGCTCCATACCATGACACCACCCTTTTCCAGAAGGAAATGACATACCCTAAAGGGCGCGACCCTCATAACCTTGCCGCAACATTCCTGTTTCGACCATTTCCGGGTTGTGAGGCCCTGATGAAGTCTCGTCCACAAAGCTACGCTTTTTCAAAAAGCCACGCTTTGGGTCAACAGATGATCAACCTATGATCACAAAGATATAAGATCAAACAAATGATCATATCACAAATGATCAAATACTGATCATCACACAGCAACACTCAGCATGCCACATTACCAAATTGGGATATATCGCTGATAAATTTCAACTACATAACCTCTGAGCTCGTACGTCTCAGAGAAGGGTGTTAAGCTAAGAGAATAAATTCTCCGCCACCAACAGATATGTATTTGAAAGAAATCGGCTTTATATCTCAAAGTGTAATGTCAGACATACAATCCATACAAGTCTGTTCCGGGATCGAACAGAACCGAAGGCACTTCTCACGAAGCCCTTGCAAATCCGGATAATTTCCAATCACGTCCGGACTTCCCGTCACTAAGGATGATAAAACCTCTATATCGGGGATCAGCCGATGCAGAGTAACTCGACGGTAATCCTTCCGTTTTCAAAAATATCCGGTCTTCAACACCGGTCTTCAAATGCTATCCATATACGACGTATCACATATTCGGAATGGATTATACGACCCAAAGGTCCTCTCCCGGCTAAACCGAATAGTGAGCGTAATATTTAAAAATATATGGATATGAGATTTCAATTAAGTCACAACTTATTACCCAAAACTTTCTTTTCAAATGGTTTCAATCGATTACCATTTTAAATCTTTAAACAAAAAGATTCAACCTTTACGGTTTAAACAGTTTCCACACTTTAATCTTTTAAACAAAAGATTCATTCACAGATTTTCCAAATTAATTCCCATTTCAATTTGATTAACTCGTTAAACCTTTAAATCAAGATTTAACTTATAGCTTTCAAAACAATCCCATTTCAAATGATTTAAACCAATCATTATTTTAAATCTGTTAAAGATAACAGATTCAAATCATAGCTTTTCAAAACAATTCATTCATAACTTGGAAAACCATTTTCAATTCAATATTGAAATTCCTTTAATTAAACTGGAATTTCATTTCTTATCTGAAAGCTTTTATTCTTTTAAAACAACAGTTTCATTTCAGAAAATCTGATTCATTCATACGAGTTAAGGTTCTTGGGTTAAATTCAAATTCTCAAACCAATATTCTTTTAAATGGTTTAAATTCAGATAAACACATTTATAATATCTTTAATCCCTAGTTCCAAATCATAGTATTCAATTTCAAACTTGAATTCAAATTTAAATCAAATTATTTAAATTTTCAAAACTCGATTAAGTTATTCAAAATAACTTATCTTTGAAATTCCATTTCAAAAGCTTTTTACTTTAAACCCGAATTTCCAATTTCAAAATCATTTGAAAATAAAATTTCAATTTCAAAAACATTGATTTGAATTATCTGTGACTTAACCGATTTCCACGTGAAATCCATATTTGTGTGTGTAAAAGTGTGGTCCAGGGGTTTCACACAATAGTGCAACATCAATCATCACAGATATATCGATAAGCGGTATAATCCACAACGCTTATCTTCATTCACAGATTCATAGATAAAATAAATTTATCAGTCACAAAGATTCATCATTACAATTCGATGTGGGTTTCGGATATCCAACTGGAATCCGACTCCCTGTCGCATCGAAATTCAAATGTCGTCTTACAGGCTAAGGGTTTCATATTCACATAGTAATATATCACAGAAAAAGATATATATATATCGCAGATAAGTAAATTACAGATCACATCATAAATCAGGGTATCACAAAGCATCACATATCAGGGATATCAACAATTCAATCATTCAACGAAATTCAAACATCCATAAGTAAGATCAATAAATTGTCTGATTTATTCAAATCAGATCAATTTCTTATGAATTATTAATCCTGGTTAATTAATATTAATCAACTACAAATTATCTTGATTAATTATTCTTTAGTCATTTATTAATAAATCATTAATAACAAATTAATTAACCTTTAATTATTAAAGAATTAACATTTAATTAATTAATTATCCTCAAATTAATTACCTTAATTTATAAATCATATTAATTATCAAAATTTATCGCATTTATTTAAATTACCTAGTAATTCCTAGTTAATTATCTTCATTAACTAATAACATTTCTTTAATTGCTTTCTTAAGAAATTTTCTTAGATTAAATCATCATTTAATCATTTCTAATTATTAATTAGTCTAAATTATTTATTCATGATTTAAATAAATCATTCTTTAATTACCTTATTAATTTTAATGAATTATAAATCATTGATCTTCATTTATTTTAAAGATAAAACATTTTAGAAACTTCCATTTTAAAATTCAAACTATTTAACCATTTTAAAGTGGTTCAAATAATTTAAACTTTTAAAACCTTATTTTATTTTAAAACTGAGATTCAACTAAACTTGAATCAGATTTTAAAACTCGTTTGAATCTTCACTTCTTATTTTAAATTCCAGTTTTAAAATTTTCTTAAGACTTGCAGGCTTAAGCCTGTAACAAGATACTAACCCGAGCAATCAATATTTGCTTCGAGTCTCATCTCCGCTGCTTCGAGTCTCATACTCGAATAACTCGAGTCATCCCGGGAAACACTTCTTCTTCCCCCTTTTTTTTTTCCAGTAAGTTACATTTAGATTTAAATTTAAATAATAACCACATACAACGCTCACGTACTCGAGTTTATACTCGAGCCAAAACCCATTATTTCCGAGTTCATCTTCGAGTTTCTTCCTTCTTCCCCAAACCTCATCAAACCCAGACATGAAGATACCTCGTGCACGAGATCACCGTGCACTTGCACGATCCATCCAAGCGACGGTGATCGTTGCCGTAACCTCCCACACATCAACGATGATCGACTCGACCATATTCGATACCCAGATTCTCGAGCAAATGCGAAAAATCAAATTCGAATGTTTTGAACAAACGGAAACCCAAACTCGACCCACTGGAAATGTCTCGTGCCGCCGCCAACGTCCATCTGGATCCTCGCGATTACGTTTAGAGATTCGCCAGAGCCTCCTCCTACTGTTCCCCCCTGACCGATCACCCTACGTGCCCCGACCATGACGAATTTTTCTCCTAAACTTCATCGACCAAACTGGGTTATTAAACCCTAATTTAAACTCTACACGTTAATTCACACAATAGAAAAATTATTTCACATTTTTCTCGAGATCACCAAAGTTATTACTATCTTCGAACCAAGTTTCAATATTTTAATTTGATTGGATTTTCTGAAATTGGGAAGAATGCAATTTTCGCTCACATACGAACTGCCCTTAGAATTCAAAGCTAAAAATCTTCGTTTTTGTTTTAAAAATCATAATTTGCTGTAAGAATTCAAGATATAATCTTGAATTAATATTTTACAATCATCAATTTTATCAGATTTTTACTTAATTTCCTGTAAAACAAGATTACAGTGTATATTTTACAGATATGGTTTAAATCAGCTTTTAAAATCTAAATTTAAAGTTTAAACATCTTGTTTTAGTTGAAAAACTTAAAGCTTTACCATGATCTGATGAGAATAATTTGAGTTTGAAAAACAAAATATGCAACCTGTATCAATTACAGAGAAGTTCAGAGCAACACAGGGTTATATTCAAGATAAAGCATATATAATACCATATAATCATTGAATCTCCTGAACTGTTTTAATTAAACTTAAAGCTTTAAGAATTTTGTTTGCTCACAGCATAAACAAACAAACAGAATAGAGTATGTTTAGGTAGGAGTTTACTCACCATGTTCCAGAAGAAGAACAGAGTTTCTCTGAAACAGGCTTGCAAATCTGAAACCTTTTTCCTTTGATTCTTCTAGTTTTTAGTTGATTGTTTGAAATCTTTGTTTTAAGTTTGAGTTGACATTATTTTCTTGAGGTATCCAGTTCAAATGAACGAACTGATGAAGATTGCTATATGTAAAGTGAGTTTACAGGTAAAATATTTGTACAGGGTGATGATTTTTCTTTTGTACCAAATAGGCAGAGATATTTTGCCTTTGTTGGCTGATATGATTTTTGGGTAGTGTACTAGAGACATTTACATTAATTATCATGTACAACATTATCTTTTATTTCGGCTGTACAATGTATAAGTATTTTGGGTATCTTCCTTTTCAAGCTTCTCACTTCATATACATTTGTTTTTGCCAGGTTTCACGTTTACATATGAAATTTGTTTTGTTACAATATTGAATTAATCTATCTTTAGTATGTTGTCATAATTTCTATGTGTTTACTTATATTGTTTCATAATTATAAAATTTTGTTTTTCTGATCCACTTTAGTTTGTACATTTGCTTACTTTCTTGAATGTATTTTATTTTCCTTTTCTTTTGTTTTTTTTTGCTTGTCTTATAGCTTTGTAATATTAGTGAGATTCTATTTTTTTTATATGTTGTTTTTAATTTAACTAATGTGTTATTTAAGTGTACATAGATATCTCTATTCCAATATATTGTTAGATCTTATGTATTTCGATTCTATTTATAACTCAGATATTATTATTTTACTTTGTTTGTTATTTTATATACATGAGACTCTATTTCAATATGTTGTTAAAATTAAGCAAATGTTCTACTTTCTATTTTTATTAAAATTTATCTTGTATTAATTTCAATTTCTAGTTCAAATATAAATTATCATTATTTACTTAATATTTATTGTCTTATATTTATTTTATAAACTCAAACCATCTTTAACCATCAATTCAAATATATATATTAAATTTGCTCGTATATACCTAAATATATATATACATTCAATATACACACATATACTCACATATACACTATTTACAATATTTTAATCTCAAATGGTTTATACAGAATATACTTGGATATCGGGGAAACTCGCAATAAATAAATCGATTAATTTCACTTTAAAACATTTATTTTACTATTTTTATTCAGAATGAAATAATAATAACAATTTTAAATTCAAAAACTCAATTAATTATTAATTTAAATACTTATAAAATTTGGGGTCGTTACACTGATTTTGACCACTTTGGTGATTAACAAAATCATAAATCTCATGTGCATAAATGACTTATAACACATACTTGATTAAACATCATGAGTAAAGCATAGAACAGATCAATTACAATCATAGGAAATATTCAATTATTGATTGGTGGCTCTGATACCAAATGTCAGAAATTCTTTACTGTTCGATCTTTCATGATTAATGATGAACAATTCAAGTAATAGCTCAAGGATCACCAATACCGAATATTTTATAAACAAAACTTAATATGATTTTTGTTTAAGATGACGTATCTTGATTAACAGCGGAAGATGTAATGGCTGTCATCTTCTTCTTCTGACTTCTAATAATTACTCTTCTTCTCAGAATTCGGTTTCTCTCTCTAACCCTATTTCTTTATGTGTTTCTTGATGGAGAAGAATACATATGTTGGCTGGGAGAGAGAGGACCCAATCCTTTATATAACATTTAACTCTAAATCTGATACGTCCATCATATACCAATTCAACGCTTAAGATTAATCACAGACATAATGTTCTAATTATAGAACGGTCTATTTATGACTTAATTAATCGGGTCACATTAAGATTAGAAACTGCATAACGTTAAAGGTAAATGAAACGTTCTATTTATGACCTAATTAATAGGGTCACATTAAGATTATAAACTGCATAACGTTAAAGGTAAATGAAACGTTCTATTTATGACCTAATTAATAGGGTCACATTAAGATTAGAAACTGCATAACGTTAAAAGTAAATGAAACGATTGCAGTTTCTAATAGCAGATTTCTAATAGTGTTTTCATACATGTGGTAATGAAAAATCCTGAGCAATTTTGGTTGATACTCTTTAATGTCAAATACCACTATGTATATCTCTATTTCAACTATTTTTACGAAATGTATTTGCTGCGCAGCAACTTGACATTGAACTTGCCCGCTTGTGGTTTTGTACGCATTTGTTAGATTATCATTTCACCTTTTTAATATATATATATATATATATATATATATAAGTGTCAGGAAATCATTGTCAAAGTATAAAATTTCTTAGTGTTTTAACCTTTAAGGACATACCTTCAGTATTTTAGCCTTAAGGACAACTTTCTTTAGGTATCAGTTTTTAGTTATTGATAGCAGTTTTAAGGTATCAGTTTTTAGTTATCGGTAGCAGTTTTTAGGTATCAGTTTTTAGTTATCGGTAGCAGTTTTTAGCTATCAGTTTTTATTTCGATAGCAGTTTTGAAAGAATGTTTATCCTTATGAATAATTTTGGAAGAATGTTTGTTCTTATGATTAATTTTTAGAAGAATGTTTGTTTTGTGGTTAAAATATTAAGGTCGTGCCGTTGAGGTTAAAAATATATAAGTTTTTGCTTTTTAAATTAATTCTCCCGTTAAGTTTTACCAAAATAAAACTGCCCATGGGAAAAAAAATATTTGTTGCCTGCAACAATTATCAAGTTGAGGACTGGAATGCCATGGAGCTATAGCTATTTGTCTTGTGTTATTTGCAAAGAGTCAGCCCATCTGAAATGTGCAGATTACATTTGTACTAAATGTCATACGTCGATAGATAACCCAATGAACCGGTAGGCACTGGTAAAATTTAAAGTACATACTTTTAACTTGTTCTGATCGATCCTTATCACCGTGTCAGATACTGTTTGAATATCGAGATTTTTGACAGAAATTTTTCTACCACTATTTGGTTTTAACAAGAAAGCGGAAGGACTTATAAGTCAGAACGTTGATGATACACTTGCCATTGCAAAAAGGATTTGCTCTGAACTGCTATCTCCTAATTTTTTAGTAACTACATACATTACATAGGACATGCAATAATGTAGTTTATTACAATATAACTACCATGTTTAGTAAGAGTTTGTGGGAAAAAATAACTTTTAGAAACTTATGCAACAGGAGAATTGATCAACAAAGGTCAAAAACATTTTCTAAAAATTAATTGGCCTTGATGCATCTTTTAAATTTTGTCCAAGTAACTATGAAATGAACAACCCTAACACATTCCTTGCTGCAAGAAGAATAACCAAGAAAACTGACGGTCCGCATTCAGTTACTGCGCTTTCACAGGCAACCGTGTATCATTACCAATTTGTTGTGCATTCTTAATAAAAAAACAATTACCACTCAAAACATCAAAATTTCTGTATACACACTTCTGCAGCTACTTAAATATATATAGTGCAAGTTTCGAGATTGCGTCAGTTAACAGTACTCAACAAAAACAGGTGATCGGTATTTGAAAGGAAAATCAGTTGTGTATCAAGTATCGAGCTTTTTATTTTATTTCAGTCCAACCGTTATTCAAACATGGTATTGTCCTAAAATTATTTATTTGTTTTACACAGACCGACGATAGCAATGTCCGTATTATTGAATTTTGACCAATTAGTTAAAACATTATACAACCACGTAACAAATTTTCAATTGTTATATCACATTTTATCATCCTTAAAAATTATAGCATGATTTACCATTTTCAAACAATTAATTGTTGGAATATAAACTTGATTTATTGAATTACGTTTCCTTTGTAATCAAGTAAAGACGTTTCTAGAATTACGTTTCCTTTGTAATCAAGTAAAGGCGTTTCTAGAATTACGTTTTCTTTGTAATCAAGTAAAAGTAATTCTAGAATGATCTATTAGGGACTATAAATAGAGGAGCTCTCCCCTCACTTGTAATAGAGCAATTAAGCAATCAAGTAATCAAGCAAAAAATAATAATAATAAAGTATTATTTGTGAGAACAAGTTTCTTCTCTTTGTGTGTGAGTTGTGTGGATTAGTGAGAACAAGTTTCTTCTCTCTAGTCTCCAACCTTTTTTTTAATATATATATTCCAACAAAGTGGTATCAGAGCAAGGTTTAGGGATGAATTCCAATAATATGTTGCAACCTCAATTTCCTCGTCTGACGTGAAAGAATTACAATCAATGGAGCATTCAAATGAAGGTCTTGTATGGCTCTCAAGATATTTGGGAGATTGTTGAAAATGGATATGAAGAACCGGAGAATCAAGCAACACTTTCAACACAACAATTGAATACTTTGAAAGAGATTCGAAAGAAGGACAAGAAGGCTCTTTATTTTATCTATCAAGCGGTGGATGAAGCAATTTTTGAAAGAATCTCTTCGGCATCAACATCAAAGGAGGCATGGGACATCCTCAACAAGGCGTACAAAGGTGAAGAAAAGGTAAAGATGGTAAGACTTCAAGCTCTAAGAGGTGAGTTTGATTTACTCAAAATGAAAGAAAGTGAATCGGTGGAGGAATTTTATAATAGAACTATTTCTATTGCTAATCAACTTCGAGTCAATGGTGAAGAAATTTCGGATAAAAGAATTATTGAAAAAATTCTTCGAAGTATGACAAGGAAATTTGAGCATGTTATTGTTGCTATTGAAGAATCAAAAGATTTGAATACTTTCTCTCTTGAAGAATTGTTGGGCTCACTACAATCTCATGAGCTTCGCATCAAAAAATTTGATTCCACTCCTTCCGAGCAAGCTTTTCAAATTCGAAACACCAACCGTGGTGGTTTTAGAGGAAGAGGTAGAAGATCAGCCCATGGTAGAGGACAAGGAAGAGGCCAAATTCAAAGTGAAAATTCAAGCCCATCTCAAGGAGGAAGAGGAAGAGGTCGTGGAGGATACAGTGGAAGAGAAAGAGGTAACTCTTATAATATTCAATGTCATTATTGTCATAAATATGGGCATATGAAAAAGGATTGTTTTAAAAGAGTTAATGATGAAAAGGATAATTCTAATTTTCTACATGAGAATTTGAAGACACAAGATGAAAGTATGCTTCTTGCTTGTAATGTTCAAGAAGCTTCTTTTGATGATATATGGTATATTGATAGTGGTTGTAGTAACCACATGACCGGAAATAAAAGTTGCTTTGTGAATTTTGATGAAAGTGTCCAACGAGAAGTCAAGACAGGTGATAATAAAAGGCTCATTGTCAAAGGCAGTGGTGATATTCTGATACGGACAAAGCAAGGTACAAATTATATTTCTAATGTTTATTATGTTCCCGATCTTAAACACAATCTTTTGAGTGTTGGGCAACTTTTAAAGAAGGGACATAATGTGAATTTCAAAAATGATTTATGTGAGATCAAAGACAAAACTGGTGTTCTTATTGCAAAAGTGAAGATGACACCAACAAAAATGTTTCCGTTGCAAATTAAAAATGAAGCATGGAAATGGAAAAATGAGAAAAAGAGTACAAGTATCATGCTTGATAATGATGCATTTGAGCCAATTGAAGAAGAAGAATCAACTCCACCTACTCCACCATCTAATTCTCCTCCAACCTCATCATCTTCAAGTTCAGAATCAACACCTAGAAGGACAAGACCTCTTGCGGAGATTTATGGAGAAACAAGAAGAATTTTAGAAGATGAATTTGTTGATTTTGCTTTATATGCAACTGCGGATCCGGTTGATTTTGAAGAAGCCGCCAAGGAAGGAAAATGGAGACAAGCCATGGATCAAGAAATTGATGCAATTGAAAGGAACCAAACATGGGAGTTGGTTGAAGTACCTGAAGGGAAGAAACCCATTAGAGTCAAATGGGTTTACAAGACAAAGTTGAATGCACAAGGTGAAGTTGAAAAACATAAGGCATGATTAGTTGTGAAAGGCTACAAGCAAAAGTATGGTGTTGATTACAAAGAAGTTTTTGCTCCCGTGACACGTCTTGAAACAATTCGTTTGATAATTTCATTGGCCGCTCAAAATAAGTGGCAAGTTTATCAAATGGATGTTAAATCTGCTTTCTTGAATGGAGTACTACAAGAAGAGGTGTACATTGATCAACCTTCCGGCTATGTGATAAAGGATGAAGAGCATAAAGTCTATCGATTGAAGAAGGCATTGTATGGCCTTAAGCAAGCCCCCCGTGCATGGTATAGTCGCATAGATGACTATTTTATGAAGATAGGATTCAAGAGGTGTCCATTTGAGCATACTCTTTACATCAAGGAGAACAAAGGTAACATTCTCATTATTGGTTTATATGTGGATGATTTGATTTTTACGGAAAATAATCTTGATAATATTGAAGAATTTAAGAGAAGTATGATGTAAGAATTTGAGATGACCGACTTGGGTCTACTTCATTACTTTCTTGGTATTGAAGTAAAGCAAGATAATGATGGTATATTTATCTCTCAAGAAAAGTATGCAAAAGATTTGATGAAGAAGTTTAGAATGGAAGAGGCAAAGCCAATTAGCACTCCAGTTGAAGTTGGCTTGAAACTAAGTAAGGATGAAAACTCTAAATATGTTGATCCAACATTGTTTAGAAGTCTTGTTGGGAGTTTGATGTATTTGACAGCCACTCGGCCGGACATTACATATGGTGTGAGCTTGATTAGTAGGTTCATGGAGCAACCAAAGAAGACACATTGGGATGCCGGAAAAAGAATTTTGAGATATGTGCGTGGAACACTTGGGGATGGAATTTATTATCAAAAGATAAATGATCCTAAGGTGCTTGGATATTGTGATAGTGATTGGGCTGGAAGTGTTGATGATAGTAAAAGTACTTCGGGAAATGTTTTCTACTTTGGATCAAGTGCAATCACGTAGATGTCAAAGAAACAACAAGTTGTGGCTCTCTCAACCGCCGAGGCAGAATATATTTCACTATCTTTAGCTAGTTGTCAAGCTTTATGAATTAAATGGGTGCTAGAAGAACTTAAGCATACTCCAAAAGAAAGTCCACTTATATATTGCGATAGCAATTCTGCTATAGCACTCACCGAAAATCCAGTTTTTCATGGGAGGAGCAAGCATATAAGAATTAAGTATCATTTCATTCGAGACTTGGTTGGAAAAGGAGAAGTAGTTGTCAAGCATTGCAAGACGCAAGATTAAATTGCCGATATTTTAACGAAGCCTTTAAAGTTGGAGATTTTCAAGGAGTTAAAGAAAAAACTTGGTATGCGTAATATGTTTAGCTC
This sequence comes from Allium fistulosum, assembly GCA_030737815.1. Lineage (NCBI taxonomy): Eukaryota > Viridiplantae > Streptophyta > Magnoliopsida > Asparagales > Amaryllidaceae > Allium > Allium fistulosum. Next base: position 1,082,517,692 of record CM060902.1, read on the forward strand.
AAAGGGAGGCAAATCAAGTTTAAAGGGGGGTGTTGGAATATAAACTTGATTTATTGAATTACGTTTTCTTTGTAATCAAGTAAAGGCGTTTCTAGAATTACGTTTCCTTTGTAATCAAGTAAAGGCGTTTCTAGAATTACGTTTCCTTTGTAATCAAGTGAAAGGCGTTTCTAGAATTACGTTTTCTTTGTAATCAAGTAAAAGTAATTCTAGAATGATCTATTAGGGACTATAAATAGAGGAGCTCTCCCCCTCACTTGTAATAGAGCAATTAAGCAATCAAGTAATCAAGTAATCAAGCAAAGAAAAAATAATAATAAAGTATTATTTGTGAGAACAAGTTTCTTCTTTTTGTGTGTGAGTTGTGTGGATTAGTGAGAACAAGTTTCTTCTCTCTAGTCTCCAACCTTTTTTTTAATATATATATTCCTACATTAATCTCATCCTATATTATATGGGTTAAAAATGTTACTGATCAACTTCTAACTACACATACAACACGTGGGATGTGGAAGAAGTAAACGCTAACTTTGAGTTGGTTAAGAACAAGGTTCAGGGGAAGCATAGCAGGATATAGACTGGATGGCTCCAACTCACTATCATCCACCCAGTTTCGATGGACTATTCACAACATCCATCTAGGTAATATTTCATCCATTTTACTGATCTAGAACCAACAATGGTTTGCTCGATTGAAAAACTAACCGTGGAACAAACAAATGTGCCTTTTTCACTTTTCCGTGATTAATTCAAACTAATTTCGTGATTAGTTCACTGAACAGTGACTAGTTTTTATAACGGTGAAGCTTTCACCGTTATAAGTTTATAACGGCGAAATCTTTGTTTATAACGGTTATAAATTGTAACAACATAAGTTTAGAGCGTAAGTGTAAGACGAAACTTTTGCCGGAAGTCTTCGTCGCTATAAACATTATAAATCTTACAAATTATTTAACTTTATTGGTCTGCGACTAGTTTCGTGATTAACCGAGCATGCAACTTATTCGTTCGGTTGAAGAGCAGGAGAAAGTGAAGTGAACATGACGGATTGTTGGTAATCATCTAATGCACGTGTCTTAGCCCAAACTTTCAACTTCATTCCCTATTTATTTCGCCTATTACATTCGATGCCTGTTTAAATTGGATTTGAATCTTATTTTCTTATGTCCAAAACGTCTTTTTTTCTTCTTCATTCACTATTTTCCCTTACAACTTGTAACCTAATGCACGGATATCAAGGCTGCAAACATATTAAGTAGTTTTTTTTTTGGATATTCAAGAATATCCATTCAGACGCAGTATTAACGATTCAGACAACATTTCAGACGTATTAACAGAAGATAAACAGTATCTCCTCACTAAATTTGTTTCCAATTTTGCGTCAACGTTAGTTCATGCATCGCTGAATAAAACTCTTTGAAAATTGACCATCCTGCTCTTTTAATGTGTAATATGTTTTAGCCAAAAGATTCTTTACTGCGGTATTCTTACAGCTACCGGTTGGACGGACATTATTACTCGACAAAGAGTGGCAGTGCAATAAGATCTTAATAATTTCATTTACACATTTTACGCATTATACGTGATTTTTACTATCTACATGTTGTAAATTTAAATAAACAAAAAGCAAACCAGATTCTAGATTATATTCCTATATTAGATTTAGCTGATGGGCTTGTAGCACCTCTAGAAAAGCTTTTCACAATAGAAAATATAAGTTCTCTTCCTTACAATCTTCCTGCTTTTCATACCATGAGTTTCAGTGCAGAGCTGTTGCAACGTTGACATCTTCCATTTCTTTTGTAAGGTTAAGTTGCTTACAATTAGTTTAAGATGTGGCACATCCTAGCTTGAAATGGTAGCTAGTTGCTTTTGAACAGGCACGAATGGGAAGGTGAGCAAGTTAATTATGTATGTTTTCTCATGTACTAATACATGTCCATCAACAAACATGTACGCATCCACATGTAGTCCTGTACATGTACAACCACATAAATGCATCTGTGATAAACATTCGTAACCGAGTTCTTTTACGTCATAATTTTTTAATGAAATTTCTCCCAAGAAGACCAGCTGATGCTACAGCTGTTTTTGGTTCTCCTGGTAAAGCTCTAATAGAACTTGGCTGAAAGTAGGCTGCTTTATCAAATTTATAGATTTATCGACTCCAATATTCTCAAATGTTAATGGATTGATGCATGCTTGCATATCGAAGTACGGCAGCGAAGGGACTTGCAGTGATCAATTGGTTTGGAAATACTTAGTATTTTCTAGTCTTTTCTACAAAAATGTCTTCCCAATTTCGTCGATGCAATCCCGAAATTAGTCTAATACGGTGTTTTATTCAACTGCTGTTATAAACAAATAAGAATATGTTATAAAGATATAAGAGGAGAAACCATTAGAGAAAGAGAGAGGACATTTTTATTCATTCCAGACAATGTTTTGAAAACCGAACCGTAAGTCGAACCGTTGTATCTCAAGGTTCAAGGTTTTGATGGTCGGACCGGTCGAACCGCTGAAACCTTGCATTTTTATTTTTTTAACGATTTGTACATTCCAAATTGAAAAATATAAACTCATGTTGTTTAATACATGATATTGACTCATGCCATAAAAAAATACCAAACACATATTATTACTCAAACACAGGCACAACATATCTCATATAACATGATCTTAAACATACAGACCGATAATAATTCACATATAATAATTGAAAACATCGTATAAATACCACAATAACATAAACTTGAACATTTCATCATGGTTTTAACCTCAATCACACATTAAAGTTAACATGTATATAATAGTTGACACCTACATATTAATAATAAAATAACATGAACCTGCAACATGGTTTTATGCATAGTGCTATTAGAGGAGTTTGCAGCAGCAAAGAGCCAAATGATGGAATTTGTAGTTTAGATTTTAGTACGATTATGATTTTTGAAATATAGATTTACTTGTTTTTTTCAAAGCAATACAAAAGATGAGAATGAGAGAGAATTATAGGATGAGAAAATAGGAAAAATTAAAAGAACCGCGGTTCAACCGGATAAAATTAATGGTTGGACCGCCGATTTGAAGGTTCGACCGGGGTTCACGCATGACTAAGGTCTGATTGAGTTTCGAACCGTGATTATCCAAGGTTCAGGGTTATTCGAGGTCGAACCGAGGCTGGGTCGGGTTTTCAAAACACTGATTCCAGATATCAGTAAACCATTTACGTTACATAACATCCTTTATATAAAAGCTTTGGACCTTGATATTAAACTTATTCTGCGATGTAGAACTAAACAAAACAACATAAACGCATATTCACTTTATGATTTACATATATGGTAACACTCCCCCTTGAATATGCCTTCAAAATCTTGAATGTCCTAATAACTTGAAAATGTCCCTTTTGAAACGTGTATGATGATTGCTCTACCTCATTATTATCTCGTTTGCATTTATCCATTCAGTCGATATAGATATTGTCCGTTGCCTCATTAAAAACCTTTGTTAGGAAAACCCAATGGAAAAAACCTTAAACGAGGAAAAAAGTGCAACTTGTAAAATCATATTAAAAATTATATTCTTTTTAAAGTGTTTAATACTTTAGGATCAAAACAATGTCTCATTAAAACCTTACTAAGAAAAACCCCATAGGAAAAATCTTAGTGAAGAAAAAAAAGTACAATATAGTATGACATATTTCAATAATTTACTATATCAAATGGAGTTTGATACTTCTGGATCAATTTAATGCCTCGTTAAAACCTTGCTAAGAAAAACCTGGTGGAAAAAATCTTAGTGGAGGAAAAATAGTATATTATGATATACTTATGTATGTTTCCCCTGATTTTGTATTTTTTCCTTCAAGTTTGAATATATGTCATTATAATTCAAATCGTTATAAATACTTTTGTAACATAGCTTAGACAAGCGTTAAAAATCCGAAGACAATAATTCTACTTTTCATTCTTTAGATCTTCATTATTTACAAATAGTTTCCTTCGATACAATTGAATTTTTCAAGATTGTTTCTTCCAAATATGATTTGAGTTTTATGCATTTTGTATGCTACCATTATGAAAATCACTTCATATGCTTTCATTTTTGTGCTTCAAATCAGTTTTGCATATTGCAACTACATCTTTGATGAATGTTAAAAGTTTTATTACAACAATACTTAAAAACAGAAAGTAATATACTCATCATGAATTATATCAAGATTTTCATTACAATAATATTTAAAAGAAAGTTGTAATCTACACCCTTTATTCTTTGCATTCTTTATAAGCAACAAAGTAATTTATATTCTTCGAGAACTAGTAGACTTTCATCATTTAGTATGATTTAACCAATATTTATACCTTCAGGGTATTTTAAGTGTTTCAAACACTTTCACTATTTCAGTCAATTCAATTATTTATAAAAACATCATGCCTAGAGCATTTAACACGATGTAGCACTACATGTGCTTCGGTAATTTCAGTTATATATATATATATATATATATATATATATGGGAGAGAGAATTAGGGAAAAGGACAAATTTTGAAGAAAAAATTATGTTTTAGGACACCAAGTTTCAATTTTAGGCTGAAGGACAAACGCTAGTTATAAGTAGCATTTTATTCAACTTTTAAACTATACAAAATGCTAGTTATATCTAGCATTATATTCAGTTTTACACTATATAAAATGCTAGTTATAACTAGCATTGTCCTTCGGCCTAAAAAACAAACATGGTGTCTTTCAGCCTAAATTTTTTTTTAAGTTTGTTCTTGTGCCTATTTTCATGTGTGTGTATATATATATATAATTATATTTTGCGAACTACATATTCATATTTCTTATTTAGGAGAATTTCATGATGGCCAATCATGTTTTTCTCCAATCCAAGATTTTTAATCCATTTATAAACATAAGCGCTTTATTATTCACAAGTTTATCACCGATAATTTTTTTTTAGTTTTAGACACGATTTATTGGTATCTCTTTATTTATCATGTTTTAGGTACCTAAACCAATTTTAGTGTTATTTGACAATCATTTCATGGGTCTCTTCAAGAGCACCCTTAAATGTTTCTTCAAGAACACCCACCTTCTTTATTTGGCATCTTTATTACTTACTCCAAAAATATTTCAAACTAACTTCTCTACCACACTCCAGATATGATTTATACCTTTTTGGGCCTTTTGGGATTTCAACTTATATTGGAGCAAGTATACTAGGGATATTATCGATAATTTATTCAAGTTACTTAATATTTTGCAACCAATATTAATCTTGATAATCAAAATGAACTTGTACCCCTTTTATCCTCCTCCTCCTCAATGTTGAGGAACATTGAAGAATTATCATCTTTGGATTTTCATTTTGATCCATTATGATATTGCTACTAGCAAATACATCAAACATATTACATATAGGAGGATACTTCTTTTATCAAGTGATAATATGCATTCAAGTATCATTGCTTATTTTTAGAGTTTTTTTTTATTCATTGATCTAACCAATTGGAACAATTTACTTATTATGTTGATCACTTTAAAACATGCATGATTTCAGGTCATTCAACATTATGTTGATTGAATTTTAAATCACTGAATGATATCTGTGCATAATCTATATGATAAGCTCATATCATTTAGTCAAACAATCTTCAGGTTGTTAGTTAAATATCTACATAAATGGATATATACGTGCGTCCATGTATTACATATATATTATGGATTTTTACATTTTTTGTTATTTGAGTTAGTTATTTTAGAACAAACTAATACAAGGATCCAGACTATTAAATTTTTTTTGTTTATCACTCGATGTAAATGTGAATCCTTAAAGATTAAATGATAGTTTTCAAAACGTCTGATTTGAAAATACATATGCATCAAGTTTGACTTATCATTAATAACTTCGGGTTATTTGATATGTTACAACTTTTAGTTATAGAATATATTGTAACTTCTAGTTACCTTTGGCTATCGATAATAAGAATTTCAATATCTAAATCTTAAAATTTGTCGGTGTTCTTGCTTTAGTATTGAAGTCAAACTTTTCTTAGTAATAATTATCAAAGCCTCTGGTTTGATAATTCATAAAACTTGCAATATTTCATATAACCGCTTGTTTATTTCTATTATCAGACTTTGAACTTTATGTTCATTTTTGTTCACTTAAATGTATGAATCCATACAGATACAGAATATAATTAAGACTTTCGACATATTTTTTTTTCATTCGAATATGCTAAAGAATAACGTCCTTTGAATCAATAATTCAAATGTAACTTAATAGTTTTCTATTCCAACCATGTTGAAATTTTGGTTCAAATAAATTATTTATACAACTTCGAATTGTTAAAGTTTATTCATCAATTATATTTCAAATATCTCTTTTGAACATTATTTACAATTATATATCAGAGAATAATACATAGTTCGAATTATATATTGACATCTCTTCGGGAGAGTTCAAAATAATAATAATAATATTTACAACAGAAATAAGAATATCTTAGAAATTGCAATTATATTTATTACACATAAATGTCTCTTCAAGACCGTATTTTAATTTTCGTGGAAATTATGATATGACATATAGATTCTCTTCGGGGGGGATATCTAAAGATTTCTTCAAGAATTGTTATGCATACGATATTCAATTCATTGTAAATTCTGAAAAGTAAAAGGTTACATACCACTATTTGCTTCTAAATTTGTCTAATGGAGCAACGGGTCCATGACAATAGACGATTGAATTTTAGGTAATTTATTATCACATTACTTTTTGAAGTGTTATATCATATTTCACAATATTCCATATGCAATTCTTTTATAGTGCTATATGAGGATATAATATCACTTTTGAGGATATTTTATAAACACCGCTTCTAGAGTGGTACATATCACTTCTAAAGATACTTTATATGAACTATTTTTGAACTGTCATCAATACTCAATATCTTTCTCTATATAATTGACATAATTACTACTTTCTGAGTAGTATAAAATATCCCTGCTGGAGATTTTTATCGTAACTACTTTTGAAATGTCATCTCAAATTTTAAATATAATATTATATCAGTGTAAAGATAATTGAAATCAGACGATCTAGTATCATAAAATTATATTCTGTCATCTGGATGTATCCACTACCAAATCAATCCATTTATCAAACAAACAGGTTATTAATTTGCAAAAACCAATGGAACAATTGAAATCAAGCAAACTATCAACACATATGCACAGCCAACTTCCAACTAGCGTTCCAAATCAATGTACAATGATACTATTACTTTCTTTATAACATGTACCCATGTTACAGCGACCATAATCAGGATAGTGTAATTTTTGAAACGTTTTTTTTAGTTTGTAACAGCTAGCTAGCTGATGGAATCCTCATGAAAAATAATCTTTCTGGACACGGAACACAAACTCAAACTCAAACTTTTGTTTCAAACATTAAAAACATAGCATTTGTCAAAACCAACATCAATGATCACCCAATATACTGCTAGATCACAAACTTATTTCATGAAAAATATATGATCCTCATTTAACTGGTCCAAATAAAAAAAAAAGCAACTTTTTTTTATTTCGTAGACCCCTCGGATTCGGGTTGGGTCCGGATCTTTTCGGATAGATTTGGTTCGGGTTGGCAGGTTAGTAACCCTAGTAATCAATTAAACCTTTATTTTATTTTTTATTTTATTTTTTAAATAAAAGAAAACTGTATTTTTTTCATGAAAGAATGATCTTTTTGTAAAATATCAATATTTAAACTTCATCGAATAAACTTGATTTGTTTGAAACTTTTCTAAATATAGTCGGGTTTATAAGTTATTCATTACATCCTTAAATTGAAAAAGCAGGACTCTATTTCAAATTGAAATAGCAGAACTCTGCTTCAAATTCAAGCTTATATTAACAGGTTGGTTTTCAAATACGCTGGATGAACTGCTTATGCAATTATAAGTTTCTTATCAATGCTGGTCGTAAACGGATTTACAAGTTTCTACTTTGTCATTTTAACAAACAACTTACTGACATATACCCAGGTAATTTTCAAATATTGCTGCAATACTTTGCAATGATCCCAACTGATATAACTTTTAAAAATATCATCAGACAACTCAGTGGCAGCTCCATAATAGAACAACAAACCGGCTAAGGGCTGAAGCAACTACCAAAAAGGCCTAATTTGTCAAATTAAGAATCATTCAATATTATCAAACTGACTTAAAAATATTTACCTCTTAATTTGTCAAATTTCATCGATTGAAAGTAGTAGAAATGTTCGCGATCAGAAAATGGGATAAAATAAATAGGTAACTTAGAGGCTTGTGTGTTTTTTATTTAAACCAAATTATTTATTTCCTGTAAACTAGAATTTTCGTAAGATAATACATTTTTAAAACATCAAGGCATTCTATAAAAGTACCAAATAAAACATCAAGACATAGTTATATAATAAAAAAATAAAAATAAAACCATTAGAAAATAACCGGAGACGGAAAATAAGAAAGGATGTATAAGACAGAGAAACAAAGTAAAATGAAACGATGATACTGACTTTCCTACAGTTTGGCCCAAAACAATATTTTAGTTTAACAAAAGGGAAAGGAGAAATTCCATCCTAAACTCCTCTTTTACCAACTTAGTCATGAAATTCAGTTCCAAGATCAAAAATTAACCTTGGATACGTGTATGGAACATATAATAGAAGCAAGATTGTATAGCAATTAAAGATACATATATTAGATCAATATTCGCCAAAACAATTTTAAAGTGGTGTTAAAAATACAATCTAGAATCCAAGGCCAACCTTTTTTTTAAGGACAACATTTCATTTCATAGAAGATGAACTTTGAAAAGAAGGTTGGCTTCAATGTTATTTGTTAAAAAAAATCCACTGGATTAACATTACTTCCATTGTCTGCATACTTTTCCCAGTAACTAATTCAGATAATGTATGACAGTCTTCTATATGCAACACACGTTATTAACATCAATTACAAAACCAATTTGAACACCCTTACTGTGAAAACTGATCAATTACTAAAAACTTGGAAATTAACTAATGGCTGATAATGCAAACGAAAACAGTTATCTAAAAAAATGATCCAAAAACATATTGTAGGAGAAGCAGATAGAAAAGTAAAAATTAAAGGTAGTGAAATGAATACTAACCTGAGAGAATTAGTCTTGTCAATCATGGGCGTATAAATAGTAGGAAACACTGCATGACCACAGTAAGAAAATGCAAAGAGACTTAAAGTGGTAGGAACTCCTTTCCAGTTAATCAGCGCTTAACATTTTGAAATCGTGCTGATAACGTGTTATAAACAAATAAGAATATGTTATAAAGAAATAAGAGGAGAAGCCGTTAGAGGAAGAGAGAGGACATTTTATTCATTCTAGATATCAGTAAACCATTTACATTACATAGCATCCTTTATATAAAAGCTTTGGACCTTGCACTACACCATAAACGATAATTAGAAACGGCTAAAAGCCGTATCTAATTAACTTAGACACGGCTATAAGCCGTATCAAAATATGGTGTTGTTAATTGTTAGATACGGCTTTAAGCCGTATCTAAAGGGTAAATTAGATACGGCTCATAGCCGTATCTAAGTGGTCAATAAGATACGGCTTAAAGCCGTAGCTAATTGACATCATAGATACGGCTTTAAGCCGTAGCTAATTGACCCATTAGATACTATGCCTTGTTCATTAGATACGGATTTTAGCCGTGCCTAAGTTGACAATTAATCTGCACCCATTTTTCAACTAGATACTGCACATATACAATCAATTTATATAATCACACACATACAGTAATAGTTCATATTAGGGCTGCACAAAGTATGGGTTGGGTCGGGTCAGACCAAATATTTCATCCGACCCGCATAGGTATGGGTTTAAGGTAGCTCAACCCATATCCGACCCTATATGAGGTTGGATATGAGCTGGGTCGAAGTATGGGTTGGGTCGGGTTTAGTAGGGTTGGGTTGGGTTGCATGAATCTAATAAAAAATGAGAATATAAGGGAATATTTTCAAAAAATAACATTAAAATGTTCAACATAATATATTAGATTTTAGCTAGCATAACGCACTTAAACTAACTAATTCATTATAACATATATTTTATTAAAATTTCATTGTAAAACACATCATATGAAATTAGTTCACTACATAGTAGAACACGTGTTTCATTTTAAAATACATTAAAATGCCCTTTGGAATATCTTTGCCAAATTCTATCTTGTTTGGGTTGACATAAAATATGTTTTTTCGTATATTTACTGTAGAATACATAAACATTATTCTAGGATTAGACTATTCTAATTTTAAGTGTATTGATATTAAATTGGGTTTTTAATATAGGGTTGGGTTGGGTTAAAGTAGGGTTGGGTTGAACAAAATAACACACCCGACCCATATATAGTATGGGTTACAAATTGCAACCCATATCCGACCCGAACTAGGATGGGTTGGGTTGGGTTTATGTGGGTTGGGTCGGGTTGGTGGGTTGGGTCGGGTTGGATATGGGTTGTGTGCAGCCCTAGTTCATATCTAATACCCAATGCAATGATGCATATTATACAATACATTACAGAAATACATTCAATTACAATGCAATGATGCATATTATACAATAAATTACTGAAATACATTCAGTTACATTCTAAAACAGAAATACATTCATGTACTTTCTATTCAGTTACAGAAATACATTCTAAAACAGAAATACATTCAGTTACAACTACACAGTCAGCTTCACTGCTTCAATCTTTAGTCTCCACTTTCTATTCTCCAAGTCTATCCATACAAAAATAATTGTGTGTATTAGCAAGCATGTACTGCAACTGAATATGAATACAACATATTAAAGAACATGAATACTAATATGAAGTTGAAACCGAGTCTCGACGACATTTTTAACCGAGTCTTAGAGTCAGTAAACTGAGTCTTAGACTCAGTTTTAACTGAGTCATGGCGACTCAGTTTTAACTGAGTCTAGGCTCAGTTATAGACTGAGTCTTAGACTCAATTATAACTGGGTCATGGCGGCTCAGTTATAGACTGAGTCTAGACTCAGTTATAGACATGTGTATTGAGATGAAAAATGAAATTATATATGTGTGCATTTGTGTGAAGCAAATATGTGTGAAGCATACATGCAACTGCAATGTGGAAGATCGAATAGCTACAAGAAGTACACCAAGCATGAATATGCAACAACAAGCCAGGACCAGTATATACCTCACATGTACACAGTTAGCAAATCATTGCAGTGGCTCAAAGCTTCAAAATGACTCACAAGAACAATCATCAATCTCCAAACAGTGTTCATATCAAGACCATATAGAAGGAGTTTACAGGCAAGTGAAAACCAGTGCAAGTTGCAAGAATGAAATCTCACATCCACACATATATGCATGTATATATATATATGATAATGCAGACTTAACAGAGCATGTGCAACTCAAGTTAGTTAAACTAGATTATCAAATCTGGTGTCTAGTTTCAAAGTGATCAACAGAAAAGGAAAATGGCCAAACTTTCAAAACTGATAGAAATAGTGACAAGATATCCAAACAACAACATCTCAAGCCAAAACAGCATGGTACAACTACAAGTAAAGTTCAAGGAAAGAAGATAACTCAATCTGTATAACAAGTCATACAACAAAAAACAACAAGACTCAACTATTCTCAAAATAATGAATCTGGTCACAGTCCTATATCAAGCATTTCGAAAACAGATATGTTTTAAATCTAGCCGCGGTGAATCTAAAGAACAAGCTCTTCAAACAACTTCAAAACAAAAAGGAATGAAGCATTACAAACGTGTTTTTTTCCTTATCACATTTAAGGAAATTAAATGTGACATGTCATGTATATAGTGGAAGAGGTTTCAAAAACAATACATAGTAAAATATTAACATAAACAGAAAATATACCTGCTCCAACGTCTAAAGATATTGAATAAGACCCTTCGGATGGCACACATACCCACCCACTCCAACTTCAGCAAAGGTCTCTGCAAATTGATGATTTATTTTGCTGGTTCTCTCATCTGGTAGCAGTATGTTGTCCAACGCCACTTTTTCATGTGTGGGTGGTACAGATTTCCCATGGATTTTGGACGATGTAGAATCTAGGCATACAGTACCTGTTGCAATAAAGATGTCTAGATCTATCCAACAAAATATCTGCTCGAAAGCAACTAAAAATAGAAAGCTTGTAATAAATACCTGTTGCTATTATGTCTAAATCAGAGTTGAGGATTTCACATCTTTGATTGTTCGCTACATCGGTCGAATTCGGGAACTGAGAAGCAACGAATTCAGAAGCATTGAATTGTGTGGCGTGTCCTCCATCAGAAGAATTGCCCGGTGCGCGAATTCCATGTTCGATGTTTCCCACCATGTTGATCAGAACCTCCAATTGCCCAGACATACTTCCCACTGTACCCTCCAAACTTCCCACCCTCATTTTCAACTCATCATGGTCTCCACGAACATGTCTGAGTCATTTTTGTGCAATGGCACAAGCCTTAACTTTAGTCTTTGGTACAACGGTCCCAACATCGCGGCTCCTACCCCTTGCATCCTTACCAAGCACTTGTGATAAGATGTCTTCATCCACTGTTAATTTTTCTTCATCACTATAAGTGATCTTTTCCTTTGCTTTCGCAATTTGATCCTGAAATATTTATAAAATAATAGCAATTAGTATTTGTTTAATCCATATATCATATTACTGAAAGTTAACTGATTACTAATATATGCATATTAGTTTTTTTTCCAACTCCTTGTTATCTGAATGCATACTAAATTCTAAAGAAGTGCAGAAAACTGACAAAATGATAAATTATATTTATCTTTAGCAAAGCAATGTCAGGCATAGTGGAGATAGTTCAAACTTACAATCTTGGTTCCTAAGTTCATAATAACTTCATAATCAATCCTAAGTACATAGTGGAGATTGTAGTTTGCAGATTAGTGTAAACTAAAAAATGTTTAATGAAAAGAATATGCAAGTTAGTATTTGTTTGACTTACGAAGTACGAAGAAGTGGCATCTGATATGCTACCATCTTTTTTCGTGTGGGTCTTCTCCCATACTTGACGACGATTGATATTTGTTGATGGACTAGCAGCGATCTGCAATATATAAAATATGTTAGTTGTGATTTTTACCATTTTTGAAAGAAAATGAATATAAATTACCATTTCTTGTTCTACTTTAGCGTGACTTTTACGTCCTGCATGGTGAGCATAACTGAGCAATGATCTGTTCTTTTTGCCTGACTCTCTTCTTCCGCTCGCTTCAGGCGTTGCTTCATTTTTTAAGAAATCTTCCCAATCTTCTTGAGCAATTGTAGGTGGACAATTTTTCATCCGTTCTTTGTCATTGTTGAAAGTGTCATAATAAGTTGTTCTTAAGTGTTGCTTGTGTCTCCTAAAAGCCTCCGACATTCTCTTTAAAAACAGTACTTTTGAAAAGGGATCGAGCTCATAAATTTTCTGCAAAAAGACAAAACACGAAAAACCAATTCAAGATATCAAATCCTGAAGCAACTCGATGCATAGCAAGCTATAACATGGCAGCTTCATACATATATACATATGTATACACATATGTATATTTGTATATAGTGCAGCAGTAACAATGCATGCTCATATAAATTTTTATATATTCTTCGATGCACGAAAGGTGAGCCAACCAAACTGCTAAAAACTTTCAGGCATAGTGTTTCAGGAAAGGTGATTTATAGGCATCTTCACATACACAACTATACATGCAGACCTGAATTGTAATAATTAAATAAATCCTACAACTGTGCTTTCAGTGCATATTCACAGAATCTTGCATATGCTCAAAACTGTGCTTTCATGTGCATAAATAATTGAATAAATTGTACAACCTGATAATTAAATCTATGAAGTCAAAACGAGAAAAATTAGTATTATGAAATCCATTTTAACAATTTATGAATGTCGAACAACAAGGAAAAGGATGCAGCAGACTTGTAATTTGAATTTTTCGGTGTAAATATCATGAGATTGCTAATTAAATCTATTCCATGCAACAAATATCGAAACACAGTGCGATAGATGTCCAATATACTTACCACCAATTCGTTCCAAACGGTGTCCTTGTATATTCCGGGTACTTTTTCCCAACTTATATATGATATAGGCACATGAGCTCTTACTAATTTACCAAGCATAGTAGTGATTTTTCCAGCATTATCTGAGACCGGAATACCAAGTAAGTTTTGATCCACTTTTTTGATTTCTGAACATGATGAATGTGAAGATGTTGGATTTTCTGACATGGTTTCCTGCAAAATATAATATTACTTTGTATGAATATAATATTACTTTGTATGAATATAAATTTATATTTTATTTTATTGCAATTACTCCTGTATTTAATGTTAAAATTTCATGAAGTTCACACTTTCCCAGTTTAAACGTGCTATGGAAAAGTTCATATGTCCACGCTTTTGTAAATTCACTGATTTTGTATATTCATTCTAGTTGCAAAGTTTATGTCTAGAAGTTAATTTATGATTGATAGAATGAATAATGAGGCTTCCTTTCACAGCAGTTTCAGTCTGAAACTTGTCGTATTCTTTTTCAAGTTGATTAAAATGTTCAAAATTATAAGTTAACATCACACCTGATCCATATCTTCACATGTTAGAACGCCGAATATGCAAGGAACACCTACAATGTTACAATGCATGTTAAAGTTCATTACCATGACCTTTCACATTTTATTTTATTTCTATAGCGAGAAATGTAATTTAGCGGTAGCATCACTAGGCTGTGAGTAGCTACAGAAAACACAGTTGATTGAAGCCAAGTGAAACTGAAACATGTTCATCGTCTTAGTACCAAAAAAACTCAATGATATCAAATTGAACGATGAGAACAACTTAAAAAAGAATTATAAGCTTTCAAGAAGTGTTGTAATAAAAATACAAAACAATTTAAACAACCATTAATAGCTGATAAAATGCTAATGCTTCTCAACATACCAGAACCTATGGCAGCTGAAAGCACACCTGATGCTGCAGAATCAGCAACTGAATCATAATGTGTTGTGCGCCTCTTATCTGCTCAAAATTAGAAAAATATATTATTTACATCAGCAAAACTACAACGAGGAAGCATCGCACATATAAGCATTTTCTAAATCCAGACAATATTGATAGAGATTTTCAACGATTGAGTAAACAACTTATGGATTAGACCCTATGCACTCAATGCAAGGTAAATAAGAAAAGTTTCTTTCTACATATATATAGAAGTTATGCATTTTCCCCTTATGTTAGAAACCATTTTCCCCTTTGTTTCCATTTAAAAAGTAAGCGAATAGCCATGTTTACTAGAAGTATGCTTGCCAACTATTCAAATGAAAATAAAGTCACACAAGACACAAACTCCAATCTCATGTAACTAAAGCAATTTTAGAATAATAGGCGTAACTTGAAATCAATACAGAGACAATTATCCAAAAGACCAGGAAAATAGGGAAGATTTAGTGTGAGCACTAGTTGCTTGGGTACCAGAGACTGCCGGCTCAAAAGTTTGAATAGTAAAGAGACTCATGTTTCATGAATCCTAAATAGAAGATCAGAAAATACAAGAATGTTATAATACACAAAATTAACATACTGTGATGTCTTCTTCTTTAACTGAGTATCGGCCAAAAGCCTCAAGAGCTCCTTGCAATAGCAAACTGGTCACCACTTCATTAAACCTTGCTACAACCTTCATATTTGTAAACATAATAACAGGCAGATGAATCATGTACTGTTCTGAAACCTAACTAACAAACAAACTCAACATATTTACATATTAACAATTGGATTGTATACAATGAACAATATGTCAATTCACCTATTTTCCCACGTATATTAGGAACAATGAGAAGACAAAAGTGATTAAAAATATAGAAGTCGTGCAATTAAAAACATACACACACAATCATGTGATGTACGGATACTAATAAGTTAACATATGGATTTGGTAAGGTCTTCTAATTTTTCATTGTCTTCAAAAGCTGATTGATAGACGGTAGGGAACTCAATGTCATCCACATTTGTAGTCAACCGTTTTGGTGTATGCAAAACCACAGACCATCCGTTATTTTTTAAATCTTTTGAGTAGAACACTTGACTCGCTTCTGATGCAAGAATAAATGGCTCATCATTCACGTTATTTTTGTTCTTCAATTTCCCTAAATTTACCGTGATCAGGTTTGAAATGGGATCTACTTTGCAACCATTGACCTTATCCTCGACCTTTACCCACACACAATAAAAAACTATTTGTTTGAAGTCAGTGTAATCCAACTCAAGTATCTGTTGAATGACTCCGTAATATGTTGTTTTTGCTTCCTTATAATTTTTATCCTTACCACTCGCTCTAAATTTTGTAATTGCTCTCATGCATACACCGCTATTTTGTGTTACCATACGGTCTTCGTACTTTTTAGTGGAAAATGAAAATCCATTCACTTGGTACTTCATATAACTACGTGCCATGAACTTCGGCCCGTGCACTAGCCGCCACAGAGTTGGATCAACATCGATGGTCTTTAACAACTACATAAAACAAAATAAGTAAAAAAAAGCATGGTCACGAAGGTGTATTGCCCACTTATAAACATGTGAAATACTTAAGACGATGTAATACCTCATTACGTAACCATAGATTAAAACTTTGAACGGCTTCCACATTCGTAACCCTACCTCGAGGTTGAAATATAGTACTTTTCATATAGGAGTTATGCCTCCTACGGAAAACACATATCAAAACGTATATATAAATTGAATTAAAAAAATGGAAATTCGGGACAAGTTCGTGAACTTACTTCTTTCATTCATCCAATCCATCGTACTTATTAAGGACCCATATACGCACTTGTTCAAACTGCACTTGGGTTAACGTTATGTCTTTACCATTATCTAGAGGCATCTCACCAGCAAACTCATCGTCCTCGTCTAAAAACGCTTCGCGGGTATGTTTATGATTGTCATCACCTCCGTTTGGCATATATTCCATGCAGTAAAGACTAGCTTCTTGTATGATATATCCTTCTGCAATACACCCTTCAATGTATCTTTTGTTGCGCACATATCCTTTATATGTTTTCATCAACCTATGAATGCGATCAATTATATATTGTAGACGGTAGCTATTTATATCGAATAATGATGTACATAACTAAAATTAGAAATTTACCGTTCAAAGGGATACATCCATCTATATCTGACAGGGCCACATATCAACGCTTCATCGGCTAAATGAACCATAAGGTGGATACTGATATCAAAAAATGCAGGTGGAAAATGTTTTTCAAAAACACACATTGCTTCAACCAAGCTAGCCTTTTCTTTTAAAAGATGTTCCCTATTGATCACCTTTGAGCACAAAATGTTAAAGAATAGACTAATAAGATGAACAGCATTTCGTAGATCCTTATGTTGTGGATAAGAATGTTGAAGCAATACCGAAAGCAAATGTTGCATTATGACATGGTAATCATGTGAATTCATATTTCTTAGTTCAGGAGGATTGATGCTCACATTGTTGTGGAAGTTAGAAGAGAATTTGTTAGGCACTTTCAGATTTTTCAAAACGGTGCAAAACCATATCTTTTCTTCTTTGCTCAAAGTGAAAGTTCCCTTTGGTATGATTATTTTATTTGTTCAGGATCTTCCATCACCCACAACTTTTGTTTTATACCCATGGTTTTCAAATCCTTGCGTGCATTGATGCCATCTTTTGACTTATCTTTGTGGTCCATAATGATGCTGATGAGATGCTCTGTGACATTCTTCTCCGTATGCATAACATCAATATTATGTCGGATCAAATTTGCTTTCCAATATGGTAAATCAAAAAAGATAGACCTCCTATATCATCCAGAAACATTGTCAACTTCTTCATTGGTTGACTTTTTCCGTTTTCGACTAATTTCTTCTTTTTGTTTACCAACTTTCATTTTGATATTCGCTACTTTCTTTTCAACTTGAAAACCAGTCAACGGCCATTTAGGACGACGAAGTTCTTGTTCGTTGTTGAAATTTGTCTTATCGTATCGAAACTTGTGTTCGTTAGGAAGAAACATTCGATGTCTCATGTAACACATCTTCTTACTTTCAGGAAGATGATAAGAATAAGTGTTTTCCCCATAAACAGGACATGCAAAATAACCGTGAGTTGTACATCCCGATAAAGTCCCAAAAGCAGGGTGATCATGGATTGCCCAAAGCACCCTAGCTCTCATTGTGAACTCAGATTTATTTAACGAGTCAAATGTAACGACTCCTTCCCATAACTGCTTTAACTCGTCTATCAACGGCTGTAAATAAAAATCAATATCCTTCCCTGGTTGTTTAGACCCAGAAATCAACAATGTTAACATTGAGAACTCCCTTTTCATACACATAGACGGAGGAAGATTATATGTTACAACAATTACTGGCCAACAACTGTAAGGGTTAGAGAGAGAAGCATGTGGATAGAAACCATCTGTCATTATTCCAAGTGTGACATTTCGTGGCTCGGCAGCAAAAGCTTGGTCAAAAGAATCTGCGGCTTTCCATTGAGAAGTGTCGCATGGATGACGCATTACGGTTGGATCAGACTTGGCACGACCATGCCAGGTCATCGCATCTGCTATCCATGGTACTGTATACAGTCTCTTCAATCTAGAAATTAAAGGGAAATGTCTTAATGTCTTTCGAGGTACTTTGGTGCCTTTTCTCTCTTCGTTGAATGATGTCATATATCTTGGTTCATTGTAATTTGTACAAGAAACTTTGTTCGCATCATCTTTCCAGTACAATATGCAATCATTGATGCATGCATCATAAGTTTTGTAATTCATCACAACTTGCTTAATGATCTTCTTCACGTCGTAGTACGTTGTCGGCAGCGTGTTACCTTCGGGGAGTAACTACTTTATTAGTTCGAGGAGTGCAGTCACACCATTATCTGAAAAGCCGTATTGTGTCTTCAAGCTATTCAGTTTCACAATGGCATACAGCTTCGTAATCCCTTTTGAACATGAAGGATACAGTGGCTCTTTTACGCTACCAAAAAGTGATTTATACTTCTTACTTTCATTGGCCTGCCAATCTGGATAATCAGTAGACTGCTCTCCAACATTAGCATGATCAGGCAATGGATTATTAGGTTGAAAATGATGAAATCTATCTGCATCATTGACCAGATCTTCCATCCTAATATGTTCAGACTCATCAGTAGTTGTGGCATGACTAACTGGTTGTTGTTTTTCCATCTCCGCCCTTTTTCCCCATGAAAATACCACACTGTATATGATAGGATAATACCCCATCTAAGCAAATGAAAATGAATGTCATCTAATTTGATCGCCTTCATATTTTTGCACCGGGTGCAAGGGCATAAATACACTCCTTTCTTACCACTGTTTTCTTCAACAAAACTAATGAACTTCTGCACCCCGTCTATATAGTATGTAGATCTTAGATCTGATTCATTTATCCATTGTTTGTCTATGCTGAAAGACATACTGCCCTCCTATATCATATATAACAGAATATGAGACTTGCCCTTCAATGGGTCCTCGTTCCAATTGCTCGAAAAGAATATTTTTGAAAAATTCAAGTGGGAAATTATTGGAAATTTTTTGAATTGAAATGAATTATTAAAAATACGAGAAGAGCATATAAGCCCTTATTTGAGAATAGTCCCACATTGTAAGGTAAGGGTCATGTTTTCAAATGTGTGAAGTATATTGATATAGACTATTTTCTATGATACTCTTAATTATAAAAATAGCATTTTTATAAAAGTTAACATTAGCACCAAACTGTTTCCAAAAAATTTGCCATTACAACGACACTATTTTGTAGCACCGGAGTAACATCTATGCATTACCCCTCTCCTGACTTGGCTTGCACCATTAACAACAATTTTATCCACTTATACAACAATGTCAGAACCATATACAATAATGCCTTTTGAATATACAACAATGTCAGAACCATATATAACAACGCCTTTTAAATAGTTTTATCCCAACTATTTAATATTCCCAGCACCACTAATCCCAAAAGCAAATGAATCATTACTCATTACAAAGCATCATTATAGTAACAATCAAAGTCAACTACCAATCGAATAATATCACTAGTTGATATTATCCTACAACAATCAACTCAATCAGCTACCAATAATTTATTAAACAGATCAAAATCACCACTACTTTAGTTATTGTGGACTATAACAACTGCTAAATTTTATCAATCACATTTTGACTAATTGACTACAAATAATTTATTAAACAGATCAAAATCACAGAAAATGGTTTCAGTTCATGCTCTAATTAAGATTGGTAGAGTGTCATGTTTGCATACAGATTGCCACAGAGATAATTTCTTTAACCAACTGTAGGCTTTAATATATAAGTGTATATCGTTTTGGTTGACCATGGAAACAGAAATGCACAATTAATGGTGAGTTCTGAAAGTTGATTCAAAATTTACTAGATAGAAAAAGCATATCCCTAGAAACCTAATAAAAATGCAAGTGAATACAGGCCACCTGGAGCACAGGAGAATTGGAAATAATACAGTACTCATGGATACATTTTTTCCCTTTTCTTACTTTTGCATCTGGTTTATTAAGATGAATGGAAGTTATCATTTAGTTCGCTTACAAAATAAATGCAGGAATATACGAATAAAATGATTCATACCAAGTTATTTTAACTTAAAATAACTTATTTTACTGATAAGAAGAAGCAAAGAAAATCCCAATTGTTAATCATCAATAAATTGATGATTTTATACCAAGAACATATAGGAATTTCATACCAAAATTCAATCTTGATGAGTCAAGAATAATCGGTGAACAAGTGACGAAATTTACCTTTTGTGATGGCAAATGGAAAGGTGTGCTCAGTGATCACTTGAGAAAAATATAAGATTCCAACGCAGAGCAAAAAATAAAGCGTTCAATTTGAAGACGGTGGAAACGGAAGAAGAGTACGAGAAATTTAGGGGAAACGAACGAAATGAACGAAAGAAGGCGTGTACCTGGTTTGATTGTAAAAAGTAGCACACAAAATAGATACGGCTAAAACACGTATCATATTAGATACGGCTAAAAACCGTATCTAAATAAGTGGGAAAGCCAATTTTTTAGAGGAAAGCAGTGCGTATTGGGGTGGAAAATTTGCGCCAAAAATAGGCACGAAAAAAGATACGGCTATTAGCCGTATCAAATTTGATACAGCTATTAACCGTGTCTACATTTTTAGATACGGCTAATAGCCATATCTAATGAGGCGGTAGGAGAGGTGGCTAAATCAGCTTTTTGGTGTAGTGTTGGTATTAAACTTATTCCACGATGTGGGATTAAACAAAAAAACATAAAAGCATATTCACTTTATGATTTACATATATTGTAACAACTGCTTAATTTTTCTGTACTGTTCTAAATTTAAATGAAAGTTTAGTTCCTTCCTTTTTTCCCTCATACATGTATTTCTCATCCCTCATTTTCTTTTATGGAAAAAGATTCATTATGCAAAAGTGTTTGAGAGCAGATGGTTGGTCTCTTGATGTATGCAGGGTCGGCCCAAGGGAGTCGAGGGAGCTCTTCTACTAGTGTAATCGACTCAATAGGGACAACAACTAGAAATTATTTGTATGTAAATAGTTTTTGATAACTATATTTTGTATTTATATAATGGTTAAGGGGTAATAAACTTGAAACTTTGGGGCATCAACCTAGGTTCAATTCTGGAAATATGTGTTTTTTCAATGAAATTTATGCTCTCTCAAAACTTGGGCTAGGGCAACAAAAACAATAGGATCAACCTTGATTGTATGCAATAGTTTCAACTTGCTAAACTTACTACTGAATTGCGAATGATCTTTGCCATGGGGACTTCATTGATCTAGCATTTCCCTATTATCACGTCGATGATGTTACTTGAAATAATATTCTTAGACTAAAGTATAGAATGCAATTAAATTAACCCATAATCATGTTGTTGCCCATAATTTTTGAACATATAATATGTTGCTTGACCAAAGCGATGCATGTCATCCATCCTAGTTTTAAAAACCGAACCGTGAATCGAACCGTGGTCGTTGAAGGTTCATGATTTTGAAGGCCGGACCGATGGACCGTCAAGAACCATCGATGGCTCTTTTTTCGAAACTATAACTTACAACTCACGCGAAAACAAAGCAGTGAACAATGCACATTAGCACAATGATGCATCATACATAAATAATATCCCTCGGAAATTCATAGAGAAAATGCAATACTAATCATTTATACAATTATGTAACGAAACATTGTACCCATGACTACATAATGTCGTATGAGATGACAATTTGGAGATACATGCAGCACAAAATATTATAGTAACACATACTAAAAGGGCCTTTATGCTATGACATAAAGTCACACAATTACACATTGCACACACGAAACCAACAATTCACTAAATAAAAAAATTAATAGCTACAAAAACAAAATAATAATCACACTTCACTTAGCAAGCAATAGCCATAAACAACATTGCAGCCACGAATTTGCATATTTTTTCATGATTCTACCAAACATTTCATTTAAATATCTCAAATTACCTGTAGCCTTAGTAACTTAGTAGCTTAGGTGACGGTACTTTCCTACTGTTCATGGGGAATATTTAGGGTTTTGGTTTAGAATTGGGGAAATCGCGATTGAAATTATTTTAAGCTGCGGTTTTAAGGTTCGATGTCAACGGCTTTAGGGGGTTTTGCAATTCAACCTCCGACTCTTCCTTGTCCATGGCTTGATTCTCCTTCGGACCGAAGCGACCGACGGTCCAAAGTTATTGAGGTCGAACCAACGGTCTGGTCGGTTTTTTCAAAACAATGTCACCCATACATGTGAAATAATCCTCCAGTTCCACTTTTACATGCTCCATATGCCTATTTGACTTACAGCACACATTTCTCTCTTTCTTTTATTTTATTAAGCAAAATACTATAAATAAATGATGTGATCAAAATTGGTTTGGCACACCAGACCATAGAAAATGGAACTAGAGGATTTGTATGCTCAATACATCAATATAAAACTCTTCTTGTAGCATGTTTTATGAAAACTTGTAAAGATAAAATAGTACATGAAGTAGAAATAAAAAAGTAGCACCAGAGGCTATATTAAACACTTCATTAGTATTACTATCTTTGAGAAGCAAAAATGTATTCACCAAAACTTCTTAAGCACAAGATAAGCCACAAATATATACACAAAAATATGATGATGTAGTTTCTATTTTGGCTGAAGTTTCTATATAAGTTAGTTAATCAACTATCTTGGTTCAAGCATTGTAATATTCAATTCATTAGAACAAGAAGCTTTATTGTTTGATGAGTCCACTTCATGATGATGTCCCATTGTTGCGTAACCCGTTGCTTTGTTTGTGCTATCGCATTCCCGTTACTACTAAAAGTTTGTGCTATTTATGACATTAGCGACATATCTTATGGATGCTCTTATATGCAAAATAACCCAAGTTTTATGTACCTTAAAAATTCATCGCTCGAGAAGGAGTTCCACATTGAATCGTCTGCTCATTTCCTTCTTTATGCAAACTTCATGCCTTTTTATCGAAAAATATTTTAAAAAATAAAACTATAATATAAAATTATGCATTTTGTGAAAGAGAGTGGAAAGACGTAGACCATGAAAAAGAGAAGCTTGAAGGAGAAACAAAAGTGCACAATGTCATGATTAGTCTCCTAGGATAGCAAGTTGAACAAGTTCGCATCTGAAGTGACAATTTATAAAGAAATTGAACTAGTAAAGGCCAACATCACCAGCTATGAAATTCAAAATTGCTACAATCAACGTACGAATGGTCCCGCTCAAGGCTGATATAAAATAAAAAACCAAAGTTGAGGCAAGTAAAGTCTCCGAGCTTCAAACAAACAATGAAAAGCTAATGACCACAATCATTGATCTAAAAGACCAATTGACCAAGACTAAAGTAGAATAGGAGTCAACCACTGATGAGGTCAACTCCACTAGCTTTAAGTTTTACATAAACATTTTCAAAACCAAGAACTTAAGGTGTTGGTGACATCTAATTTGTGCACAACAAAAATTGACTTTTCTAGCATTTGAACCAAACGACATGTCGATGGATCTGGACATCAAGATGATGAAGAAATAGATCAAAAAATCTAGGAGATGTCAAGACCGATAAATGGATGGAACACTAGAAGTTTGGCTAAGTTTTGCACAAGGCAAACCAGTCCATACCGAGAGGTCCAAAAGGTGTATGGGACCCACTTTGAGCCACTGATGATGCTTCTTGCTACTTTGAATAAAATGAAAAGTTTTGGACGGGCAAAACCAGTTGGCATCGACAACTTTTGATGGGCCATTTTGTCATTGAAGATCCAAAACTTGAAGACTTAAACGAATATTAAAGGAGATCGAGGAAGAAAGTAAGCAAAACCTCTCGACACCGACCGAAATTGTTACTACCATTCTTGATTCCGAAGGCATAAAGGTAGACCGACATCAAGAACGATGAAATCAAAGTAGTTGATATTAAAGCTATTACCACGCCTTAAGGAATATCACACTTCATCAGTATGAAAGCCTACAATGATGATGCATACTATCTACTCTGCACTTCACCAATGTGATAAAGAATGTCGCATCCCATCGATGTAAGTAAGGAATGTTACCGAATACCAACAAATGTACATAAGTATGTCATAAGTCATCAGTGTGATTGGAGATGCGTGTATATTTGATGTCGCATCTCATCCATATCACATGTGGCCAATAAATGATATCGTATATAACCGGCACTATACTTCATTAAGGCAGTGATATTGAAAGACAACATATCATAAGCCATCAATATGATAGAGGCATGATATTTCATCAATGTTGTTTCTCTTTGATGTTGCCACTTATCAATGTCGCATCTCTTCGATGCCGCTCTTCATCAATAAAAGAAATTGCCGCATATCAATAGTGCACAGAGATATGTCATATGCCATCAAATTAAAAATGGATATCGGATGTCATGTGATATCATGAATCATCAAGAGGATTCCGCCACTCATCAATATCGTCTCTCTTCAATGCTGTTTATCACCAATGCCGCATCTTATTGATATCGCACTTCATTAACTAAGGTAATACATAAGGCAACATGTCGTAAGCCATCGATGAGTTGGAA
Source organism: Allium fistulosum (assembly GCA_030737815.1). Taxonomy (NCBI): domain Eukaryota; kingdom Viridiplantae; phylum Streptophyta; class Magnoliopsida; order Asparagales; family Amaryllidaceae; genus Allium; species Allium fistulosum. The sequence goes on from CM060902.1 coordinate 1,082,542,979, forward strand.
GCGTAATGTATCATCAATATCGTATCTCATCGATGTCGAATGACGTTAGTAAACAATGCCGGATGAGGGGTTTTGAGCCTTCAAAAACCTATATATGAAGTTGCTGCTTACTAACAGTATACAAAAGCATGTCGCATGTCACCAATTCAACAAGGAATACCATAGATCATCAATGCCTGAAGGAATGTCAAAATCTTCAATACAAAGCATAAGGCCAAGGGCCATCGGGATGGCAGATGATGCCAAAAACTAAGCATGTCGAAAATGACACGTGGCAGCCATGTCGGCCCCTCTCTACTCCTATAAATACGGACTAGAAGCATGAAGGAAGGCGATCAAATCTTTTCTCATTTCTTACTTTTTATACTTTGTAACCCTAAATCAATTTGGAGATTTTAGTACCCATTATAACCTCGCAAACCTTATTATAAATAAGAGCTTGTGCATGTACAATCGCATAGTATATTGAATAGCGAGACAAGATTGTTGGTTTATGATTCTTAAGTATATGTAACTTCAACGTGATCATTGGCTTCACTATTGAATATTTCGAACTCTTATGACTTTGGTAAATAAGGCCTTGGATATTTAACAACTTCATAGCATACTAAGGAAGACTTCCTAAATTGTGATTTGTATCAGATTCTCAAACACTTGTGATTTGATTATAACTTGTTTCAAATTCTTAAACATTCATGATTTCGAGGTTAATATTGATTTAATATGGAGCGCATGCCTTCCTAGCAAATTAACCTAGGACTACTAAAGATCCTACTCCATCAAATTTCATTTTCCTTACACTTTGTGAGTGTTAGCAAAGAAATTCGTTAATATTTTGGCGCTAGAAGGAGGGCTCGAACCTCCGTCTCTGCTTAACCCACAAGTGCAACTACCCTTAACCTACATATATATAGCTTAAAAGATTTATTCCTACCAAGCATATCCTATTAAGGAACTATTACAAATCACATCCAATCTTATTTGGATAATGACCATCTCTGAACAAGAATCTTCCAAGCCATGAGTAGTTAGGCCAACCTACCAAATCACTAGTGATCCTCGACTTCATAAGGAGCAATTTTTAAGGCTCTTAGCACTATAAATCATGAAAGATAAGAGAAGACAAGTAATTCCTTATGATCTAGATAGATGGAGCTTAAACTCATTTCACATAGAATCTACACCAATCTTTGCTTTGTGAAAGAAAGATAAGAAAGATAACATCTTTATAGAAATGAGAAAGAGAATTCAACTCCAAGCAAGGGGAACCATCTTTGAAAGAGAAAAAACAAAAGACTTTAATCCATTCACCATAAAGTGGAAGAATATGCTTAATCGTTCCCATAAATTGAAGGAGACTTAAAGCACTTTAAAGAGAAAATTTGCTAATTAGGCTAAAGAGCCCGTCACATACAATAAAAGAGCTAAGTGGAAATCAAGGAAATCATCCTGTAAAAGTTCACGGCTTTCTAAGAACTATTTTCTTACCGCTTCTTTTGAGGATATTTACCTCCTACCCATGGAAAGGCTAAACTATTGGCCTGCTCAAAAGAAACGACCAAAGAATGAACAAAATCTTGAAGGACGGTATTGTCATTATCACCGCTCAAATGACCACGACACTAATCAATGTCGAAGCTTGGAAGGGATGATCAACAATTTACTAGGACAAGGAAAGCTTATAGAATTTGTAAAGAGATGTTGAATAAGTCAACAATAAAGAAAGATTCGTGAAATGAAACAAGTACATCTACCGGATCAATCATAGAAAGGAATAAGAATCTCCTAAAATAAAGGAAAAGCCTAAATCATTATCTATAAGGTAATAAGGGGCGAATAAAGCCTTTGGTCCCGCTACAAGGGCCTGGTCAAAGCACCTCCTAGAGGGTGGTCAGAAGAAGTCTTAGGTCTCGCCAGAAATGGCTTGGCCAAAGCATCTGCAAGCCTTCGGTCCCGCCTATATAGCTTGGTCGGAGCGCCTCCTAGAGCAAGGATGGAGTAAGCCTTTGGTCCCACCTAAGATGACATAACATCAAATAAAATTCCATCGAAATAAATTCTAATGTTATAAGTAAATCACATAATTTCCCACTCACCTTTAAAAGCTTTCTAAATCTCCAGATCTGAATCTGATTTCTTAATTCAACTCCATTTCCTTTCTAATCCCAAGAAATATGTATAAAAGTATATATACATACCATTAAAATTGTAGATTTGAAAAAAAATTTAGAAAAGAGGGAAATATAGATTTATAATATTGAAATTTAATTACCTTTTTATTTGGGCAACGCTGATTCGCTCCTTCTCTTCTTCTATTTATTTTATGCTCTTCCCCACTTTATATAAATACAAATTATTTTAAAGTTATGAGTAATGGTGGAGAAGAGAAAATGGTAGAGCTTCACTGGCCTAGATCAGAAAATTTGAAAAGAGAAGGAAGGGGTTAGGCATGTATTTATAGGCTCTTGAACCAGTCGTATCCGTCAGATTATAATTATTAAATCTGGGTCGTTGGTCGAGGTTCAGATCATAGCCAAAATGCCTCGGTCGGTCGACCGCACCTCTATAAGGGGTCAACCACTAGTGATCGATCGACATATCGTGAGAGTCGACTGGTGGGGTCCTCGTTTAATTATTATTTATTACTATATTTCTTTATTTAATTATTTTTGTTCTGATTTCTTTATACGTCCGTAACTTCTTCGTTTGAACTCCGATCGCGAAACTCTAAATATGAAAGTTGCTCAAAAATCGCCATGAACACAATGGTATAAGTTTCATGGTCAAATTCCACTATTTGCTCAAATTCCATTTTTGGAGCCTAATTAATAATTAAATTATTATCGTAAATTTATGGGGTGCTACAGGTGCTAACAGGCGTAGGTCAAACGAAACGTTACAACGAACAGTCAAAGACACTATACTTCACTAAAATAGTCTAAAGGAAAGATGACAACCGTTCGACGTAAAGACTGAGACCCGGTGTTGGAATTTCCATTTGTCTTATTTTAAAGCACATCTTGTTTAAAACAAGATGTACTTTGAGGGTCAAATGTTATCTCGCCAGGCCATATTCAGACAAATTTGATCAGTCGAACTTAAAGGTTATCAAGGCAGAGAGCCCAAAGTGATAACTGGAAAACTTAGATGCCAAGTGCAACAAATAAGGCAAGCACAAACATAGCAATCAATTTCCAAAAGAAGGCAACACACCCTACAACAATTCAGAAGCCAACAACAAGAGGAGATAAGGATTGGTACCGATCCCTATCAAGGGTCAGTACAGAACCCTAGATACTTGCCTAAATCACCTGTCTTCCCATGCACTATCAAGCTATGATGCTCATAACCCTTCCCAAGTTTTGTTGGATCGTTCCAAGTAGTTAACATCGAACACTACATATTCACGAGCCCAAACACTGTCATTCCAACCCTGATCCAAGAAGTTCATTCAAAACCAAGTCCCTAACGATATAAATGAAGCCGTGAAGATGAAGATACTAAAATTCGTGCAATCACCAAAGTCCAATGCAACTCCAAGAGTCAAAAGTACGGATCGATACCGATCCCCGCGCAGGGTTTGGTACCGATCCCAGATTCCTTGCAATGTGGCCACAATCTCCATAACACTACTCTTCATGGATGTGGAAAACGTGGACATGAAACATGGAGGAGAGGATTTCGGTGAACTGCAACTATAAATAGAGGGGTAGGGTAAAATTTTGGATATCTATTCAGTTGTTAACAAATTTACATATTCCTCTTGTAATTTCAGGGATCATCACTGATCTATAAGAACAACTCTTGTAAACAACAATCAAATCACCAACAAAGTTAAGTGGACGTAGGCAACGATTAGCCGAACCACTATAAAGTTTGTGTATCTTGTTAATTCTCATTTTAATTTATTTTCTTCATTTAATTCTCTACTTTTATTCTTTGGGTGTTTGTGCCACTTTTTGGTATAAACACTAACATTAGTGTGGTTTAAATATATGGCCATTTTATGATAGTATAAATTTGTTCCTTTCACTGTGAATTCCAAAAGATATAGTTAGAACATATTTTTTCTTCTTCTCTGTTATCATGTCCTAACGATCAGTCATTTTGGCTTTCATGGTTTAAACGTCGGTTCAAGCATTAAATCAAAGGGTTGAAAAGCAGGATTGTTATAAAATGTAATCAATTTAATTTATTGAATGGTTTATATTTATTTGCTATTGAAGATTAGATGTGAAATATAATCAATGTGATATAATATACAAACAAATATATTCTAATATAGAATATTCGTGAATTAAATAACATGAGTTGCATATGTGACCATTTTGACTTATGACCGGATCATATGTAATGTGTGTAGTTTATATTGTTTTGCATAACAACAACAACAACAACACTAATTATATATATATATATATATGTATGTATGTGTGTACATATTTACATTTTTATTTTGGCTTATATTTAATGTGTACATATTTACATTTTTATTTTGGCTTATATTTAATTAAAAAACTATTTATTTATTTCACATACAAAGCTCACTTTTATTTTTAATTTATTTTAGATAATAGAAGTGGTATTTAAGTAGTGCACCCATTTTGATGTCCTAGGGATTCGAATCCATGATCTCTAGAACGTCTGTCTAGAGCGTCATACCACTTGTCACTTGAGCTAATGGCCCTTAACATTTTTTAAAATATTTTTTGTATATATAGTATTTATATAAAAGTAAATTTTTTGTAAATACATATATAAATAATAATTACTATATCAATATATATATGTGTGTGTGTATGTCATAGATTAAGTATGCGCATATTAAAAAAGGTTTTTTTTGGTTTAGATTTTAAATTACACACACACACACAAATATATATATATATGCATGGTTATTTAAAATCTAAATTTTAAACCTTAGTGACATTATTAAATTATGAATATGTGTATATATATTTTTAAGCTGAAAATTAAAAAATGGTCGAAAGAAATAAAAATCTAATTTTTAATATTGAACCTTACCGATATATATATATACACGGTATTATAATATGTATATATATTATTTAAAGATTATAAATATCTTTAAAATAGTCTGTAATTATATATTAAAAAATTATTTTATATTATTTCAATTTAATTTGAATTTTTCTTTTTAAATAAAGGTCGAACATGAATGCATATGCGTACACATACATACATGTGTCTATGAGCGTGTGTCTATACATACATACACAAACACACACACACACATATATATATATACACACACAAACAAACATACATACATACATATATAATTCAAGTTTAAATTAAGTATTTTATTTACCACTAGATCTGTCCGGTGTTTACATGTCATATTGTTCGCCTTTCCTCTTGGAGTATGGTTCCTTGTTACTCCTAGCTTGGTTTCCAAATCCCAGCTATAGACTTAAACTTATAGGCAATGGAATCTAGGAGTTTTGAGTTTTGATTGTATGTCTAAAGTGAGAAAGAGATGTAATATTTATAGTCATAAGATATTCAAAATATCACCTTCCTTTTCTTTTATCTTTGTTTCAGATCTCATCTAGTTAAAAGAAATATTCAAACTCTCATATAGTCAAAAGAAATATTCAGACCCCCCTTGATACTCATCTATGGCCCGCCCCCAGGCTATAACTTGTTTAAACTTTGGGCTTATCTAATATCTCATATTATTTATATACTCATTTGGACCCATTTAGATAATTAAATTAGTATATAAGTTTTATATACCCAACATTAGTTAATTCTAAGGTCACAAGTTTGAAGATTACTGCACATCATTACATGAGGTCTTCTATTTTTAATTAGTTGTATTAACATATGGAAGACTCTCATCGATTCGTTCTGTGATTATTCCAAATAACTATAAGTATGTAATTCCTTGGTGTCTTAAGCGGTCATGAGTAATTCATCGCATAGAGAGCATAACATACACTAGTCTCAATGGATGTATCGATATCTTTTTCTCGATACATCTTGACTATAAACAATTTAAGGATAAGTATTACAAATATTTGATTCAAAACTCATGGTTATGAACACATTCACAACCGTAGTCGATTGAATACTTTTTCTAAGGATTTCCATTCGTGTAGTCTAATGTATTCAGATCATTAATTATATCATAATAAAATATAACAACATATACAATAGAAAATAAAACCAAAAGTGTACTTTATTTCGAACAATATTCTCGTATGTGGTTTAATTTATATAACCAATCACATAATTACCCATAGAGCACACCCTTAACTCCATCGGTATCATACTATGGTTATATGTCAGTGATGTTGAGATTAGTCCCACATCGGAAAGTTTATAAATAAATCCTATATAAATACTAAAAGACAATCCTTTACATTGCCCATTAGTTTGTGAAGGACGGTCTCTTATATCTATAAAGGATTTATTTTATAAACTGTCTGATGTGGGACTTATCTCAATAGGTGATATGATTATTACAAGAAATGATGTAAATGACATTTCTATCTTGAAAAAGGAGTTTGCTTGAAAACTTGAAACGAAGATCTGGGTGCTCTAAATTATATTTTGGGAATTGGGTTAGCATACTTACGAAAAAGTCATCTTATTTCTCATTCAAAATATGTTATAGATACACTTGAGAAAGCTAGACTTATTGATAATAAGATCGTTGACACTCTTATTGAAGTTAATGCAAAATACTCTCCTTCGGATAATATACCATTGTCAGATCCTACATTACACTATACTATTGTTAAAAGCTTGGTTTATCATACCATCACCCATTCAGATATATCATATGTTATTCGTGTTGTTAGCCGGTTTGTAGCATCTCCAATTATAGTTCATTGGCAGCTGTTCTTCATATTTTAAGGTATTTTTGATGTACTATTTTTCATAGCCTTCTATTTTCATCCACCTTCTCCTTGGAGTTGCATGCCTACTCTAACACGAATTATTATAGCGTTCCACGTACCATAAGTCGATTATTGGCTTTTGCTTCTTTTTGGGTAATTCTCTTATAAACTAAAAGAGTAAGAAACAATCTGTTGTTTCTATGTTTCAACTGAAGCAGAGTATTGTAATATGAGTCTATTACCAAAAATGTTTGGTTATGTTGGTTACTTGTAGACATAAGGGTGCCTATTCTGATCATACTCCTATGTATTGTGACAATAAGAGTTGTTAAAATATCTCGCAACGTGGTCTTTCATGCATGGACCAAGCATATTGAGATCGTTTGTAGCATCACATGTTATTATCTTGAGAAATGCATCATTACCTTACCTTTCGTATTCTCTTCCATGCAGATTGCAAATCACCTTAGTAAGTCACACTCAATTTATTATTTTCGCTTTTTGGTTGTCAAACTCTATGCTTATGAATGTCCCATTGTGAGTTTGATGGGAGAGTTAAGAGAATGTTATGTATATTAATATTCATCTAATAGCTAAATGCATTGACTTTTTATTTAATAAATTTAATGGGGATGTGTGCTTTAAGTAGAAAAGCTTTGGTGGTCACGACACATTTACTTCAAGCAGTTTTGTTGGTAGTGTTGGATGTAATTCGATAGTAAAATTTCATTGATGAATGATTTGAAAGGGGATAATGGTTGAGGTCATAAACTGACTGTGAGATTCCATTGGTGTGTGGTCATGAAGGTACACTATCTAATGTATTTTTGAAATTTTAAAAAGACAAGTTGGAAATCCTATTAGTTGAATTTTCATTTTTAATAGTAGAGATATTTAAAAATGTATTAAGAATATCTTAGCATTTGTATTTTACAAAATTATAATATTTTCTTATTATATAATAATTATTTGAGCTTAAAGAATTAACATTATGAACTATCATCAATATTCAATAAAATTCATAGTTCGATAATTGTTGAGCTTCTACGATTCAAATTATATGTCATTTTGAAGAGGATTATGTGTTCTTCACTGTGAAAGAGACGGGAGGTCGTTCGGAGCATCGAGGAGGAAGTCATGGTAACAAAGAAAGCAATCACGTTTGTTCATTATTTTTAATATAGAAATGCATAAATTATTAGATTGCATTTGCATGAGATGGCAAGAAAATAAATACATGCACGCGTTATGGAATAAAATATATGCAAAATGATATGCATATTATTTATTTCTCAATAAACGCATTGCTTTGGGATTATTTGTTTCCATCTTTGCTAATTAAATAAATGAGTGAATTACTTGTTATGTTTGCACCATTTGTTACCATTGTAAATTGTCACCATTATCTTCTTACCATATCTTGGTAATTTAATTGACGACTCTCATGGATTTGCACTGGCTATATTTGAGGGTGGACATCATTGTAAACCCATCCTGGCATTCAGCCAACGATCCCCTAGTAGAGTGTCTCTTCTTGTTAATCGTAACTTAAGGCTTTGATATGTAAACTCTTATCTTGTAATCTCTTATAACTCTCTCATGTGTAATAAAATCTCTCTCCTTTGGACTAGACGTTCACTATCTTGATGATAGTGAAACCAGTATAAATATTATGTGTCTCTCTTTTCTTCTTTATAGTTATTTACTATTTATTTGGAGTAATAGAATAATTGTTGCTTGAATGAGTGATGTTCAAATTGGCAAATCCAGATCTTGTTTATCTTTCTTTCCGTATTTGTGCAATTTTTTGCACAACATATTGGTATCAGAGCAGTAGATTTTGCTCAACAGATTGGTATTAGAGCAAGGCGATTTGTTTTAAATCGTGCATCAATGGTTTCTAGAAAGAGCGGTAGACCCGACGTTAATTATACTATTATTCATTTTGATGGAAAAGGAGATTTTTGTGCAATATGCAAGATAAAGATGGAGGATATTATGTTGAAAGAGAAGAGCGTTTCAGTCTTGGAACTTTGGTAATAAGGAGTTTAGTGTGTTGAAGGGACAACTAGATTTGGGAACCTATATCTAGGGGTGGGCATTTAACCGATTTAACCGACTTAACCGACTAAACCGACCACTACCGAACCGACGTAACCGCTAAAATCGATTAACCGACATCATTGGTTAACCGACCGACCTTAACCGAATATTTTCGGTTCGGTTAACGGTTAACGAAAATTAGGTCGGTCGGTTAACCGATCATTTCTATTTTCTAATATATTTGGTCTCGTGCCCATCCCAGAGCCCAGCCCACTACCCAATTGTATACCCACTACCTGTCATGTGCCCTAGTCTCTTGAGTAGTCTCATGCCTGCAAATTCGCACTTCAGTATTTCATTTCAAAATAGAAAACAAAAAAACCCTAGATCTATAAAAGTTAGTCGAAGCCTTAGCCTCCCAAATCCCAATCGTTCGAGCGCATCTGCCATCTCATCATCTATGGCCGCTGCGATTGCTCTTTGAGTTCGAATTCGAGTTCGACTACTGCAGATAAACATGGCAACACCAACGAATCCATCAAGGATGAAGAGAAAGAGAAAGCATGTGAGTTATTTGCTATTATTCAGATTTCTAATTTGCTATTCTAGTCGCTAATTGCTAGTTATTTGCTTTTATTCGATTTAGGCTAGTTCAATATTCAGCGATAGCAAGAAAACGAATTTTGCAAAATTGGTTCCAGTAGATTATTTTTGACAATATTGCTTCCAGTATCTATTTCTGGTTGTATAGTTACCATTAGCTTTATTAGAGCATTATGCATCATCCTACAGGTATTTTTCCTTGAACAAAAAAGCATGACAGCAAAGTTGACAAGTAAAATCATAATAGTTTGAATAAAGATCTACTCCACCGGTGCATTTGAGTGATTGGATACAAAATTGCTGATATTGGCTTCTATTAATAATGTGTATCTGTCGTTTTTCGAAAATAAGTGTATATATGATGAGTTTTTATATGCAGTTATAATTATTTATATGAAGCCAAGTTTGTTCGGTTCTGCTTGTTATTTTATCAAAAATGAATGAGTTTCTTAATTTACATACTTAAAATAACATGCTAATCACGGGTAGGTAGATCCCTATTTTATTTTTACTTACTTGGAGTTACTAGAGTGTTTGGCTAGTTCTAGTAGATTATTTAAGCCCAAAAATCTCCTGGCATATAAATACTCCGACCACATAACAAAAGTGTATTTCCATCTAATGTAATCTAATCTAATAAAATAGGAAAATTTATCAATTTATACCATAAGAAAACGTGTTATATATAATGCTGACCCTTTTTGAAATAGTGCAGTATAGCTTGCACTGGCACAATTTGAAAGCAAACTAGCACAAAACATTGTTTTATGACACGAAGACAGATAAATACATGTTTTTGTTAAATTTAAACGTGTAATTTTTTTTGTAAAATGCTCTAAATTGGTAAAATTTCCGTATGCAATTTAATAGACCTATATTATACCGATTCAGATTATAAATGTCAATGATCCTAAGCCTCTCTAAACACTTTTCTATCGATGCGTTCACACTTCACAATACATTTGGCTGTTAAGAAATATTCCTTGCACTTCTAAAATAAAATACAAGTGCAAGCCTTGGTAAGAAAACTGTATAATACAATTGTAACTGAAAAAAATACATACCTTAGGAATACGGTCTGGATTAGGAAATCGATTATTTTGAGAATGAACCATATTGCGTTGTGTCATCAACTTCTTTGGCTATAGTGTTTGTACATGGGCGTGGTTTCAAAAACTTCTTTAATTGTGGAAATGTCAACGGAGAATCGATCGGCATCCATATGCCTACATTGAGGTGGTCATACGAGCAGCCACTCAGGTTCTTTTTCCATTTAAAATTATGAGTTGGAAGAAGAAACAAATCCTGCTTACCTAGGTGTGACTGTTTATAAACTTGCTGTGACAATTCATAAACATATTTTCTTAGTTCATATGTTTTGACAGTTTATATGTTCTCAGTTCATATGTTTTGAAACATATTTAATATGGTGCCTTTAGTTTTGAGTCTTCTGACAGTTTATATGTTCTAAAATGTATCATAAATATACAATGAATATCATGGGGTGAGTCAGGTGACAGTGGTCTTGGGTTCTTCTGGTGACATGAACTTGAAGTATAGTTTTGAAATGCCTTCAGTTCAAGTGACATGAACTTGAAGTCTTTAGACATGCCTTCAGTTTAGAACTTCAGTTTTGACATATATCATGTATATTTACAAACTTTAGTTTTGATGGTTTATATTTTATAAACTTGCAGAGGGTCAGAGGCTACAGATTTTCTTTCAACTGTATGGCAACTGGACTGCTGCTCTATTTCAACTGTATGAATTGAAGCATGCTAACTATGTACTTTTATTTTGTATCGCTGCTCTATTTCAACTGTCTATAACAATGAACTTTCAAAACTGTCTATTTATTCATGTTTTGTATTCAAGTATTGAACTGTCCAAACTTGCTGTGAGTAATTATTTTGTGTATATGTGCTATAATTGCTGAACTGTAACAAATTATTGAATTGCCTGAGCTGTTTTGTAATTGCTGAACTATTTTATAATTGTTGAAGTGTAATCTGTAATGTATTGAAGTAAGCATTGCTTTGCTGTGACATTTACTGCTTTGATTTTGAATAAAAGGCTTTAGGTATCAGATAATTTTTAACCATTAAAAGCGGTTAAAATTTCGGTTAACTATGGTTAACCGGTTGTTGGTTAACGGTTAAGGTTAAGCGGTTAACCGCTAAATATTTATGGTTAACTGCGGTTAGGAATTGGCGGTTCGGTCGGTATGAACTGACCAATTATATTTTCGGTTCGGTTAACCGACCGTAGAATTTGATCGGTTAAATCGGTTAATTAACCGAACGGTTCAGTTAACCGACCGTGCCCACCACAACCTATATCTACTTCATGGTTCAACGCTGATGTGAGAGTCTTATGTTGATTTCCAAGAGAAATTTGTTGTTTGGCAAATAAGGTATGTAGGAGGAGAGAGATTCAATTGGTGATTGAGAGGAATTTTTTTTGCCTTGATGGCTTTGAGATTATTTTGATATCTACCTTCTTTTGATTTTGGATATTTGCAACATTTTATTGACGGATGGAGACATAATCTGAGCTCGTTAGCAAGGTGTGATAGGGGTGGCCTTGAAGGAACCCATTAGGTAAGTATTCATTTTTGGTATCTATCTCGTTAAGAGATTTTGGTTCAACGTGGAGTTCGCTTTTAAAAGTTTTATGTTGAAAAGAGAATTTGAATCAAGGTGGAGTGTAGAACTTCCACGATTCAAATTATATGTCATTTTGAAGAGGATTACATGTTCTTCACTATGAAAGAGACGGGAGGTCGTTCGGAGCATCGAGGAGGAAGTTATGGTAATAAGGAAAGTAATCACATTTTTTCATTATTTTTAATATGGAAATGCATAAATTATTAGATTGCATTTGCATGAGATGTTTAAGAAATAAATACATGCACACGTTATGAAATAAAATATATGCAAAAGGATATGCATATTATTTCTTTCTCAGTAAACGTATTGTTTTGGAATTATTTATTTCCATCTTTGTTAATTAAAGGAATGAGTGAATTACTTTCTATGTTTGCACCATTTGTTACCATTGTAAATTGCCTCCATTATCTTCTTACCATATCTTAATAATTTAATCGACGGCTCTCATGAATTTGCCCTAGCTATATATTGATAGTAGACTTCATTGTAAACTCATCCTGCCATTCAGCCAGCGATCCCCTAGTAGAGCGTCCCTTCTTGTTAACATTAACTTAGGGTTTTGATATGTAAACTCTTATCTTGTAATCTCTTGTAACTCTCTCATGTGTAATAAAATCTATCTTCTTTGGACTGGACGTACACTATCTTGATGATAGTGGAACCAGTATAAATATTATGCGTCTTTTTTTCTTCTTTATAGTTATTTACTATTTATTTGAAGTAATAGAATAATTGTTGTTAGAATAAGTGATATTCAAATTGGCAAATCTAGATCTTGTTTATTGCTTTTTTCGCATTTGTGCAATTTTTTTGCACAACCGTTATTTCAACAAAGAAGACATTGGAGATGCAACTGGTGGTGCAAATGCTTCTAAAAGAGAAGGTATGAAAATATATGTTTGAGTAGACAACCCTTCGTTCGCTGACTTGATTGGTGCTTTTGGTTTACAAGTTGCGCTTCGTAGGACTTCAATAACCTATGCTATCTTGTTGTAGTGACTGTTTACATCATCTTTAGTGTTGTGGAGTTGCTATGTTCTTTTGAACGTGTGGCAGATTTAGGCCTGGGTCGGGTAGTAATCCAAACTAAGCTGTACACGATCCGGCCCGTTCACATTTGTCAGTATCATAGATGTCACCATCTTACCATACCACAATCTAGCAACAACTATAGCTTAGATTAAAGAAACGGCTCCTTTCCATTGTTTATCATATGCTTCTCTTTATCTTGTGGAAATTGCCTGCTTACATGGCACCCACTTTCTGTTTCTATTCATCGTTTCTAGCTTCTACTTTACTGAATCTGAATCTTCTTATTCGGTTTGTTAGTAAATAATAATTATTTTCAATTTGCAATTAAGTTTTTATTTTTCTTATATATATATTATTGTTTTTTCTAATTTTAATTGACCTCTCTTGAGACTGATCTATGGATCGGTGTAAGCAATCCGAGAAGTAAGTTCTTCAATGTCCCTTCCTGGTTTTTTTCTTTTCTTTTTCTTTCTCTTTTTTGGGCTAAAATTGATTAACAAGCTTTGGCTTCTCTGCATGCTCCCTAAATGACACTAGATTGCATCTTTTTTCTTACATGGATGTTCCTACATGCATATAGTTCTCACACACCAATGCTAAACACTCTGATAATATTAATTTCGATAAAATATTTGAAACAATAGAAGATTAAATTGCTGTTGATGGTTTGATTAGCTCAAGAGGTTATAGTTTTGATTAACTCGACGGTACAAGCTTTGCAAATTATTCATCCTTCATATTTGCCTCTTTAGAGCATCTCTAACCCATTCAGCTTGGTACTGAATTGGAAGAAAAACCCAACATTTAATGAGCGCATAGTCTTGGACGTCCATTAAATAAGATTTAAGCACTCATTAGTCAAGTGTCTGAATGCTTTTAAATATATTAAATAATATTTTTTTTTGAGTACCTATTCAATGGGTGGTTGTGCTCATTAAATGGACATTTACAACTGAATCTACAGTTTCATTTCAGTTTTTTGAATTGAAAACTGAAGATTCAACTGACGTTGGAGAGCTTGTCCTGAAAATTCAGTCCTGAAATTGTTTTGTTGGACACTTAGTAAGCACAAGTGCAGATGATGGTATACAACTGTATGGATTAGTTGTACTGACGGATTAGCTGTGATGACAAATGGAGTTCACGTAAATCAAAATCAAAATCAGTTAGACATCTTTGTTGAGGTATATATATGTCCATTCGACGATACCAGTTCACAAATTTCGATGGTTGCTAAGTAAAATTTCATATATAATGAAATAACTAGACATAGATGACCTCTAATAAAAACTTATGTTCTGTTAAAATCTACAGATATATATATTTTGAGTTAAATTCCTCTGGTAAAACATGACTAAATCGGTCTTCTTCAAATAAAGTACTGATAAAAAAAATTGATCTGATTGTACGTTTTTTGTAGCTCAAGATTGGTGGGGAACAGTGTGAATGCTGGAAATAGTAACCAGAAAGCTGATCGAGAAAAACTGAGGAGAAATCGACTAAATAAGCAGTTTGTAGAGTTGGGAAAAGCACTTGGTAGGCTTGCATTTAAACATAATCAGAAAGCTTTTTTTTTACTTTGGCATTTCCCAGCTAAACATGAAACATAATACTATGACTACGCATGCAACATAACATATAATCTATGTTACTTGTCGAAGTGCAGACCCTGACCGTCCAAAGAATGACAAAGCAACCATTCTTACAGACACCATTCATATGTTAACAGACTTGACTTCTCAAGTCAAAAAATTGAAAACAGAACATTCATCCTTATTCCAAGAATCTCGTGAGGTACCGTAACACCACCTCAAGCTTGCTATTTCTGTCTTTGTGTTAAAACACGCCCTTATTTTTCACGTCCCTCTTTGGCAATATAGCTGACAGAGGAGAAAAACGAGCTCCGAGAGGAGAAGGCAAGCTTAAAATCGGAAATAGAGACTCTAAATACCGAGTATCAAAAAAGGGGGGGACATTCATATCCATCATCATATCAGTACCCAATGTCAGTTCCGTTATCTTCCGGTCCTGTTCCCATGCAAACGTTCCCTTATTTTCCTAATCAGACCTACAACCCTTCCGCTTACATGCCCTTTGGTTTTCAAGGGTTTCCTCCCCAACAAAATATTACTAGTATTAGGCAGCAAATTTCTATTCGTCAAGTTTCCAGTGAAGTTGTCACTGACTTGGAACTTAGAACTCCAGGATCTACAGTGGCTTATTCTCGTTCCAAAGATACTGAACAGGTTAGCTTTTTCTATGTATTCTTCTCATAATTATGCACTACTGTGCACGCATCCATGTGAAATTACTATGTTGCATGACCTTAAAAAAAAATAAGTGTAGATGCATGGTAAAATGTTTTAGTTCAATTATGGATAATTTTGAATGTTGTAAAAACTTACAAATTCATATATCGATAGATATAATTATAAATTTGTTAACTTTAGCTCTGTAGAGCAGCTGAGCTGGTTCAAAGCACTGACACGAAGAGGTACATTAAATCATAGTGGCATTTATTTTCTTGATTTTGACGTTTAATCAATGATTGACGCCTTAATATCATAACTTTGATATAATGATTAAGAGGAGGAGAAAAAATGCGAACCTTTTTCTTTTAATTATTTCATTACCAAACGTCATATATAAATTTTTCTGAATGTCCTCTTACAGATCCTATCGTCCAAAGGGAGTAATGAGAAGCAGCAGCTTCCTCGTAGGAACAGTAGCAATGCCGATGAAGTACTCAGTTCAAACAGAAGCACTTCTGACAATTTTGGAGACGCCTCGGTGTCTCACAGCTAACTTGAAGCATGCGTTTACTCAGCCATTGTGACTTTATGTCGCAATGTACATAGCAAGCAGTATAGTATAATATCTGCATGAAGCGTGGTATAATGTTCAGGATTGTATACATATTATGTAGTCTATCGTAGCTTGCAAGAGTTGTTTATATGTTTCTTTTATGCGTCTAGAAGGTTTCAAAGCTGTAGCTGTATACTTTTCATAATGAATTTATTGTTCCTTGTACATGTTCTGCTATGAACTAAACCATGGCTATGTTCTATGTTCAATAATATATATGGCTGCCAAAATAGAAAATGATAATATTGCTAAAGAATAAGCCAAATGATCTTTTCTATTATTTCCCTGTATCAAGTACAATATCATTTGATACATCAGTAAACACAAGTGTACCACTTGAATACATGAAAATAGTACAAGAACCAATGCATACGGAAGCATAATTCATTAACTTATATTACATGGCAGTCTCATAAATTTCTATCATCGAGTAAAATATGGTTGCCCCTGAGAAATTGCATTAAATTTATACCAGAGGTCATTAGATATAAAGCGCATTTCCACCTATGAATCAATGTTTAGGGGCAGCTGGCTGTTGCTGTGTAATGCAGTGCACATTTCCACCTCCCAGGACAATTTCCCTTGCTCCTTTTATCATTACCACCTATAAACATATCCCAATTTCCATAAGTCATCCATAACTCATCGCATATTGACAATATATTAACCAAATATAGTTATCTACACAGCCCCATATATAACATAAACTGTCTTTGATGAGGATGCAAACAGATTAAACATTGATCGGATATATGTATGTATGTTAAATCTCTTAAAGATGAATACTAGTTATGAAATAGTATCATTAAACAGCAAACAGGGTTGGCACAGTTGACTGATGATCCGGACTACGAGATCAAATGTCGTGAGTTTGAATCCCGAAACTAACAACCATGTACCCCGAGTATGTGTTTGGCCAACACATACTTCTCTAAAATTTATGAGCAAAACTTGATTCTTTTAACATACATCCTTGTAATTATAAAAATTAAATTTTAGGTCCTTCGGAGGATATTTGGATAATTTTACTAGCCTTGGCATGTGTCCATGTTATCATTTCCATAATTCATAACCACATACAATACACGTTTTGACAACCACTCTTAATTTTGGAAACGATAGATGTAAAAGAGAGAATTTTATAACAAAAATATATAAAATAGTTTCTAAAAGAGAGGGATGTAAAACAAATACGTTTTAGAAAGATGAATGTATCCCTAATTTCCACTATATATAGAAGATACATAACAGTAAACAAATACCATCCCTTGGCCTTTTTTAATAGAATTCCAATTTGTGAATTCCTCAAACTAATATAAGAAATAACAGCAAATGTTGAATCATTAGAAAGAATATAAAAAAATAACTTGATGGTAATGCATAAGAGAACCCATGGATACACCAAGTTCTGTACAACAATACAATTAAAGCTCCAACAATACCATTAAATAAGGGTATTGCTACTGACAATTCAATTTTGAATATAAAGGGGCCAGATTTTGTGAGCACTCAATACAAAATTAAATTGCTAAGAGGGATACACATCCTATTATTTTTTTTTTTTTTTACCTCTTTTGCTCTTAGTTAAAACATCAAAATCTTAAACACTTTTATTTACTCTCTCCTTCTCCTTCATTATTGAAAACGAAAATAATGGTGAGAAAAAAATTCATCTCGATCTTCGCAATCAGATCCAAACTTTGATGGGAAGGTGATGGAAAAATAATTTCGTAAACCAACTTATTGCGCATTTTTTTAACAGTGGTAAAAAATTAGAGTTTAAAATTATTGTATTGGACGCTTCCTTGAGTAAGAAAGAACCTTCACTTTCTCATTTGCAATTCCTCTTTGGAGGTGAGTTTGAATTCTCCATTAATTATGGATTAAACGTTACTGACGATTAAGGAAAAGTTAGGATATATAAAAGAAAGGACAATTATGTCGATTTGATTGTAATTTTATGAGGGACTAGTTTGATTAGTACCCTCCATAATAATAAAAAACTTTTAGAAAGAAAATGACTCCATCATATCCAAAATTGAAGTGTCAATAACACTGCCCTTAAATAATACTGAACAAAGAAATGAAGAAAAATGGAACTATAAGGTCCTTACAATGGGTTACACAACATATCAACTTTGATTTTCTTTAATATGCTCAAAATCTTCCATGAATTCTTGAATCAACCATTTTTCATATATATTTTTAGTGTAAAGTTGTCCGGAATCAGATTTAGTGAAAATTCCAGTTCGGTCAATGTCGGAACCGGACCAGAATGATCGGGATTCCGGCGTGTCATCCGGAACATTGAACCATGGAAGAAACACCCTTTTTTCTACCAAACAAATAGTTCCGTGGATGAACTTTAGAACATATTGGTCAAATAGGACGCAAGTTTGAACTTCTAGAAAAATCCGAGTTGAAAAAGAATACGACTCAAATCATATAACACTATTCAGGATGCATAAATCTGAGTTTGGAAAGGGTGTTTCTATTTATCTTCTCTTTTTCCATTAGCAACACAAATTTGTATTGCATGGTTCACATCAAATTAAATCCTTGATTTTTATTTTTTTACCATGCAAAGAACAGTTATATATTCATATAAGAAAAATCCATCAAGACTTAAATGTCACTATAGAAGAGCTTAATAGGATGGCATGAATAATGAGACTTAAAACAATTTTAACACAAGAGCTGAATTTGATGGTACCTTGTGATTTGGAAACACTGATGAGAGAACTTGAAAAGCCTCTTTGTCCCGTTTCTCATCACCAAATGCTGGAACAACTAATCCTCCATTAGCAATGTAAAAATTTACATAAGAAGCAGCTAGCCTCGTTCCTGCTAATCTTGGTTTTGCACTCCCATCCTGTACTTCCGTAAGAAATTTCCAAGTTATTATGATAATTTTGAATGGGTATATGTCTAAGTTCAGTTAAGATACTGACCAAGCTTTGAATCCCATTAGCCTCTTCTTCAGTCATATAAAGCGGGCCAGGAATATGAAGCTTTATTACGTCTATTTTCCTTCCATTGGCATCGGTAGTATTTGAGAGAACAGATATGGCTTCGACCGCTCGCTCATATTGTGGGTCATCTTTGTCATCGGTCCACGATAAAAGCACCACGCCAGGCTTAACAAAACAGCACATGTTATCAATATGACCATTGGTATCATCATCACCTGGATATTATAGCAAATTCATAATTATTAAGAAAGTTTCACTCTATTACATGAGCTTCAAGAACTAAACAATGATGTTTAATGCTTATTATCTGTATTCTCTATTGATATGTTGTTTTTGGATAGGCATTGTAGTGTTATTGTATTGGTTCAGCGCATACTGAATTCAAAAACTATGTCTGTTAGCCTACAACTATTGTATCTCTCCAGTTTTAAAAAGTCATGCCTATTGGCTTTCCCTCCTTTTCAAGGGTTCGAATTTTGAACTTTTAGGCTTTTATACGGGCTGAAAAGTCCATTTAAAAACTGTCCAAAAATATAATCTGGACCCAAACCCGGCTTGGTGGTCGGACGGCTGGCGGCGAACGTCAAGTGCAAGGTCTTTCTCTTCAACCTAAGAGAAAACATTTGGATGCTTAAAAGACCCAACCTTCTCGTGAAAGTCCTGTCCTACATTTAAACAAATATAAGATTATTGTCTACAATGTGGGACCAATGTCCATTTTTCTTTGTTCTTCCTTCTTCCAAAACAATAAGCAAAGCCCTTATTTTGAAACTACTCAACATCAACACTAGGAACTCTGATTCTCAATTTTATTTTATTTCAGTGTCATAAATGTAATCTCAATTTTCCCCTAATGAAGATTTTGGATTTCATACTTTAGAATGCAAAGAGTGGAACACAAAACTGAACCTAAAAAAAGTAAGAAAAAATAAATTGTAATTGCCAAATGATGTATTGTCTGGCTTTTAAAGTTGAGAAAACTATGTAAATTACTGGACTGTAAACTGAATGAGCCAAGTTATAGTGATATTGTATATTTGTATAATCTGATTACCGTAGAGCCCTCGAGGCAACCAAATAACTTTACTGACACCAAGA
Source organism: Allium fistulosum (assembly GCA_030737815.1). Lineage (NCBI taxonomy): Eukaryota > Viridiplantae > Streptophyta > Magnoliopsida > Asparagales > Amaryllidaceae > Allium > Allium fistulosum. The sequence continues at coordinate 1,082,563,130 of CM060902.1, forward strand.
TACATCTTCAGTTCATTTTCGATTTGCTCCCTGCTCATGTTAGGGTTTCTGTTTGGGTTTAATAAGCACTCTTCGGTTGTGATGCAAGTACCTGGATGAAGTATAAAAACTGGGTTATCAAGGGTAGTGGCTTCAGAATCAAGAACCTGTATGCGTACCTTTTAATGATTTAACATGCAATAGTACTACAGACTGCTGACAAACTAGTGGCAACTAGAATCTAAAGGTCCTAGACTTTTCGAAATCTGATTATTTGATTATTATTATTATTATTAGTTTGCAGTTATCAAGTTATTTCTAAGAGATTTTAACTGAACCACACAAGGGTTGACAAAATTTATGTACTGCAGAATTAAACAATAACACGCCTTGTACAACTCTTTGGCAGCAAGTCTCCAATATCTCAATACAGCTTTATCAAAACTCTACTTGGGCTTGACGCCCCAACATTCAACTTTTAGTTACCAATTCCAGTTTCACATATGCTCTCTCTCCTACCAGTTAACGTTAGTTTCTCACATCATCAAATTAGTCATGTAATTATACAGGACAGAGGGGTTGGCCGTTCATGCCATATAGTTACAACCAAGGTTCCAGATCCTGGTTTCAGCCTTTTGTAATTTAGGAATTTCGATCTAGTTCGTACATTTCGAGAATTTCGGTTCAAGTTTCAGTTTCGGATTTCATTATTTAATTCATATAATTTCAACCATGTTTGTTTAATTAATTGAAACAAGACGTGTAATTTACCTTTAATTGGACAATAAGATATAAACGAACGGTATTGATTAATTTAAATATTTATAACACTAATAAATATTTATTTACTACCTCGTATTTAGTTTTTTTAGTTACACTATTCATATATTTTGAAATTTCGTATAATTTCGAAGTTAAAATTTCAAATTTTGAATATTTATATATTTGAAACTCAAATTAATTCTTTTTTTTATTTTCTTCTCTAGAAATTTAGTTTCACTATTTTTTTGTTGAATCGGAGTTTCGGTTTGGTTCTATTTGGATTCCTGCTGAAAATGGAACGGAACAACCATCATCTCTATTTAACTTCCAAGTCTGTCTTCTCTATTTAACCTTCCATGTATATCTTATAATTCAAAGAACAAAATAATGAAGCTGTATATTACCCTCAGTGCAAATAGCATTGAAAGTGCCCATACATGATAAATATAATGTGAGTGACAAGTGCAACAAATTCAAAGATGGACTGTTAACAGACTCGGAACTACGATTAATGTCTCTGATAATAGATGTTAAAAGCTATTGCCATATATGCTAAACATGCATGTTATTTTTGTTCTGAAAATATGAGATTTTGAAATATGATATTTTGTGTAAGAGGGATCTATAACCCCCTTGTAGCCCTTTACACAAACCAATGAATGGATTTGGTGATGACTAGAGAGAGAGGTTTTGGATTAAGTACTAGAGAGTACTAAATGTTCTCATCAAATCCATTTAATAATTTTTTTTAGATCTATAAAAGGGCTTACAAAGGGGCTAAATATTGAGGGGATATGCACGCGCACACATTCCTACGCTAATTTTTTTGCTCTGTATAACTTATTAAATGACATTTGTTTATGTAAAAGCATCAATTTTTCTTTACGTAGTAATAATTTAATATATTCGAAACTGATTTTTACTCCATAGTTTCTACATTTGGATGTAAAACGTGATATTCTCTTGTTTCATTTTTATTCTGTATACACACTAAAATTTGAATTGTAAATTCAAGTTTTTTTTTTTTCAAAATGGATTTGATGATTTTTCTCAACTGTGGTTTTGATTTAGTTCTGAACCGGAATTTGAAAACGAACCGTAATGCAAGATAATCAACTTGGAATGGAATCTTAAGATTTTTGACAACAATGCTCGTGACAATCTTGAGCTAAAATAATTTATAGACATACTGTCATTATTTTTATTTAAAAAACTATTGTAAATATTGCAAGTGTATCACAATCAAAATATGTCATTTATTTGAAATATCAAGCTAAATTTTCATGAAGATGACACTGAAAGTTTGAAACCATAGCAAATACCTTCACCATCTACATGAATGCTCCCACCCTCGAGAACCATTTGATGCTGAAATTTTGGAATTTTCTCCAAACTTAAAATCTAGAGCAAAACAAACCATTACGAAATAAATATCATTATTTATCACAAGTATATGCATGCCTCCAACCTTACAATAAATATTCTACCGACCTTTCTAGCAACAAGAAGATCAAGACTCCAATCACTGTAACACCCATCTTCAGTACCTAATCACGTTTGACCAGGTAAGGAAGATAAAAAATGAGGCAGTGCGCAAAAGTACTGAATAGCATACAGACTGTGGTATCATATGCAACAAATTTATGCCATCATCACAGCAGATGGCTCGTTCTACAAACCCAAGATTTTATTCCTCATATACTTCTAAATAAATTATTGTTCATAAAAAAGGCGAATATGTATTTTAGAGGTGTAAAAAATTCAAGGATAAGTAATCAAAATATAACGCACTAATTTTGTTGGATAGAAAATGTGATCCGGAAACTTGGTCCACGTATGCTTTATTAGTTCATTTTCATAAAAAGACAAGAAACTGCTCATGATTTCAATATTCTATAAAACATGATTTCTCTCCATTTTATATTACATATTCGAATATGCTTTTTCTCACGTGTGTGTGAGAGAGCATGACATGCGTGCAAGGGAAACTAACCCATTATACCAAGTAAAATAAATAATCATCTGGGTTGTTTTGCATGACGGTCGTGACTGAATCATTTAAATCAAAATTTATTGGACAGTGTCAATCTAGATTCTAGGAAACATTGATTTTTACATCAAATTGAGCTCCTTCCCAACTTTAAATCAGGTGGCCTAGAGTAGACAAATCTATCTGAAGTCTAGACGCTAAACAGCAATGGTGCATTGACAGTAGTTCTACAGAACAAGAAAAACAATCAAACCACAGTTCATATAATAAACAGTAACTTGATATGTGAAGAAAAATACCACCAGTTTCAAAAGAAAAAATATAATTACCTCCCCAGCTATTAAAATTCCAGTCTATCCCTGCTACTGGATGTGTTGTATTCCCTGATCCACTGACAACAAACTATTTCTCATTTGCATCAGTACTAGCCACAAATTTAACAATCAATTCACACAGAATGATAAAGCTTCTTACTGTGGGCCCAGTGTCGCGGAACCAAGAATCATTCATGCTCATCTCCACTATTCTTACATTTGGCACATTTTGTAGTAATTGGCATGCTGTGATGTACTTTTCAACATGAAAGTTTCCAACGGGGCAAAAATCAATATGTGAACCACTTATAGTAGATATATGCATACATGTGCACAAAAACTGACATATTCTAACCTGAGTACAGCTAGCACAAACAGTGATAGGCTCAAACTGTGAAATAGCATTTGCTACTTCTGCAAATACTTGTTGGCCAAAACTTGCATTCTCCCTCCAATTATCTGGTCGTTCCTGAAAATTTTATTGTGAAAAGTGTGTGATACGGAATGCAAACTTGTCGGATTTAGATAATTACTTGCATAGGATTCCTAAGATACTTGGACTAGCATGGAATTCAGTTATATGAGGTAGATACACATCAATTGAATTTGGTTATTATCTGCATAGGATTCTCTTATTTAATTTACAAATAAGTACATAGATGAGTTGTTGTAACCAAAATGCAAATAGCAAGTGATGGAAAAAAATCTTGTGTTGCATTATTATATATAGTAAAAGCGGTTTTTTTTGTTGAAAAAAGTACTTTATTAAATAAAAATAAATTCATATATTTCCATAATATACCTCATCAAAACCTTACAACCTCCTAACATAAATAGGTGTCTTGCAAGGAATAATTGTTTCTTTTCTAATATCATTTCTTTATCATCTATTCTCTATCTCTATCTTCCGTCGCCTTCTTTGTCTTCATTCTTTCTCTTTTTCACTTTAGTGTTCTTAGTCAATCAATCGAGAAAATAACATTTGGTATTTTCACTCTCATTCTCACCTCCTCTCCAGTACTCTCTTGTCATGGATAAATCCCCAACTCTGTAACAACTCCTAGACATCGTCAACCAACAAGTCATCATTCTTGGTCATCAACTTGACATGCTCCAAATCCACAACTCCATGAATCTCATCTCATTTTCATTAGTCAAGCTCTTCACCAAAACTTCTCCCATCTTGCAACCAATGACAAACCCCTCTACTAACACTCCAACCATAACAACACAACTCATTACGCCGCAACCACTTCTACACCCATCCTAACCCACCACTACCCGTACAAATCATCCAATCACCACCATATTTCCCTACTTTCATCCCTAACCCCAACCCTACACAATAATATCTACCAAGTTATCTTCTCGAATCGCCGACTTCACAACCTCTTCAAACAATCATCTAACAACAGTAACACCACCACCATTCTACAACACCCTTATACAAACGCCTTTGCTCACTTTCACATCGCCACGACCTTCACAAGAACCTCTTCTACCACCCTTCTAACACCCATACCATCACACTTACCACCACTTCCTATCCAATGGCTTCAACAAGAGATGAAGACCAAATCCAACTTCCTTTATTTTGATGAGATATTATGTTGCAACATCGGAATCCACTATCATTTGGTCATCAACCAAATGTTTTGGCAAAAATCAACCCATGCTTATAACTCATGTCTTACCAGGGTTCCACAATTTCATCTTCAGCACTACTGCTTTGTACCCTCGTCGCTAACCTTCACTGTAAATTACCCACCTTACGACCTTGAGGGCACAGTCGGTTTCATATGGGACGGTAATGATTCGGTGTTAAGAACAAACTTGCTAGATTTAGATAATTCATTTCATAAGATTCCTAAAATGCTTCTAAAATATCAAGGGGCTAGCATGAAATTCACTATTCTGGATATGATGTGGCATGCACCCGACTTGCAAATAACATGTGATAAGAATCTTATATAGCATTACTATACATCGTTCATTTCTTTTCTAATATCATTTCTCTATTCTCTATTCTTTGGCTCGATCTTCCTTCACCTTCTCTCTTCCTTTCTCTTCTTCACTTTAGTGCAGGGACGGATGTATGCATAATATTACCTGGGCTACAGCCCGGGTGCTGTTTTCTTTATAAAAAAAATACCATGAATTATTCAGCCCAATAGCCAGGGACGTAACTACAGTCCAGCTCGAACGGGCAACCGCCCAGCCCAAAAAAAAAAAGAAATTTACTACCAGAGTCTTCTCCAATTAGGCAATTACTTCATACGCACAGCAGCACTTTGAAACTTCAAAAATTGAAAATAAAGGCACGGACGAAATCAAATCACCTCTTCAATTGGTCGCTCCTTATCCAATCACGACATCGCTCATCACTTTTGCGAAAGTACCGACTGCTGTTCTGCGACTGCAAAAGCCCTAGCCGCCTGTTGCTTTGCCTTTGTTCATTAGTGAGTTGATTACTGTCTTTTCTTTTTTTAGTTTGAAATAGAAATGTTTGTGTGTACTTTGCTTGAGCTATGTTTAGATACTGAAATAGACTACTGCTTCTACTGTTGAAATAGATTACTGCTTCTACTCGTCCTTGAACATAACCTAATTAATGATCTAGCACATTTGTCTGTAATTTTGAACATGCTTCTACTGCAAGTTGCTTTAGTATAAATTTGGTAAAACTAATTGGGCATTTTGTTTTACTGTATGTTGTTTTACCGTCAATTAAGGATTTTGCTAATTTGGTAAAACTCATGTAACTTGGGTATTTTTTTTAGGTAATCTCAAACTCAAAGTCTGGCAAAACATCGTTGTCGTTTTACAAGTTAAAAGGAGATAACACTTTGGATCCAAAAAATAAAACTTCTTCAACCTCCACTGAACAACGTCCTTGCAAAATGCAAAGAATCATAGTTGATAATGGCAGAGATCATTTTACAAGAGATCCGGGGAGGCGTCAACAAATATGGAAAGAACATGTAAATGGTAGAGATGAAATTCGGAGAAAATATCTTAGATTGGGACCATTTCAACCACTTCTTGACATTTATCCACCAACAAAAGATGAAAAACAACTACGCCGGTTTCAAAGTAGTTGGTTTAAAAAATATCCATGGATTGAATATTCGGTTGATTGTAATATGGTCTTTTGTTTATATTGTTTCTTATTTGAAAGTAATCCGCCAACACGTGCATCATTTACAGTTAAGGGGTTTCAAAGTTGGAAAAGAGTGGGAGGAGTTAATTGTGCATTTTTGCAACATATAGGAGGGTTAGGTTCATCCCATTTGTGTGCCGTTAAGGCCGCAGATGATTTAATGAATCCTTCTTTGCATATCAAAAGAGTATTTGATGCACAATCAAAAGAAATGGTTGAGAGAAATCAACTACGTCTTAAAACATCTATTGAAATGGTTCAAGAACGTTTCTTTGGGATTGTTAGTGTTGAAGACACCACATCATTGACTTTAAAGAATGAAATATCAAAAGTTCTTTCTCTTTATAACCTTGAAATTAATAAAATAAGAGGACAAGGATATGATGGTGCAAGCAACATGAGAGGAGCATGGAATGGTTTGCAAGCATTATTCCTAAAAGAATGCCCATATGCATATTATGTACATTGTTTTGTCCATCAATTACAACTTGCATTGGTTTCTGCTTCAAAAGATGTTCAAGATATTTGGTTATTCTTTTCGAAATTGGGTATTATTGTTAATCTTGTTGATGCTTCTCCTAAGCGTCATAGTGAATTACAATCAAGTCAAGTAGCAGAGATTGCTAATAAAGTAGCACTTGGTGAAATTGAAACAGGTCGTGGAGCTAACCAACTTAAGACATTACAACGAGCTGGAGCTACCCGTTGGAGCTCTCATTTGAGTTCCGTAAGTAGTTTAATTGATCTCTTTTCTCCTTCCTGTGATATAATTAAGAACATATGGGAAAGTCGAGACATGAAACCAAATAAACGTGCTGAAGCAAAAGGTGCCTACCTCGTTATGACTTCATTTGAGTTTGTTTTCATTCTTCATTTGTTGAATGAGATATTAAGTATCACGGATGTGCTTTGTAAATCTCTTCAACTAAAAGCACAAGATATTATAAATGCTATGAATCTTGTTACCACTACAAAAACACTCCTTCAAAAGCTAAGAGACAAAGGTTGGCTTGCTTTCTTTAAGAAAGTTGAAGAATTTTGTAAGAAATGTTTCATTGACATACCCGATATGAATATGTCTTACAAAATTGGCACATCTCGCTCTTGTCAACAACATGATGATATTAATGTTCTCCATCATTATCATATTGACATCTTTAATGCTGCTATTGATTTTCAAATAGTTGAGTTGAACACTAGATTCTCTGAAGGAGCAATGGAGCTACTAATCCTTAGCACTGCTTTGGATCCAAGAGATGCTTATAGATCGTTAAAAATTGATGACATTTGCATTCTAGCGGAGAAGTATTACCCGCAAGATTTCACATTCCAAGAGATACATATATTAAAGTGTCAACTATAACATTATGAGCTTGATACTCCATCCCATCCAAGTTTCCAAAATCTATCAACTATCTCTGAGTTGTGCAAACAATTATTTGAGACAAGAAAGAAAGACATTTATTATTTGGTTGATCGATTGATTCGTCTTATTTTAACTCTTCCGGTTTCCACGGCAACGACGGAGCGAGCTTTTTCAGCTATGAAAAATGTTAAAAGTATTCTACGTAACAAAATGGGTGATGATTTTCTTGAGGATTGCATGATTATCAACATAGAAAGGGAACTAGCTGAAGATATTGATTTGGATTCGGTAGTTTGTGATTTCAACTCACGTAAAGAGCGTAGGGTACAACTTGTCTAGATTAGCGTGTTTACCTTTTGTATTTATCTAAGTCATGCATGAAATATACATGAATGTCTCATGTTTTTGTAAGCTTTCACTAGACATGATTAAAAATTAGTTGTTGCAATTTTTCATATTATTTAGCTTTATTTTTCATTTCTTTCATCTCTTTTACTTAGCCCAGGTAATAATAAAATTCTGGCTCCGTCTCTGCTTTAGTGTTCTTAGAAAAGAAATAATTGATTTAACTATTTCCACTTCATTTATAAAGCACTACCATATGTAGCAATGCAATACAAGATTCTTTCATTGCTTGCTATTTGTAGTTCGGTTACAACAACTCATTAATATACCTTTTTATAAATAAAATAAGAGAATGCTACGCGGATAATAACCAAATACAATTGGTGCATACCACATCTCATATAACGATGTTAATCCCTTAATATTCTTGATGCGAATCATATGCAAGTAATTACCTAAATTTAACAAGTTTTTATTCAACACTGTAGCGGAGTAACAGTATAATGATAAAGAAAACAAAATGGAAGCTACTACCAAAAGGAAATTTGAGAACAAGCATGCACATTATATGTGTGTGTCTTGATATATGTTTTAAAAAAATTAAGAGTGGCCCTCTATTTGAGAACACTTACTAAATATATATATAAAGCATTGATAAAAATTGGTTTACCAACAGACCTGGTAAGCGGCCACAAAAAAAAACACTCCGTGTAAAAATAGTGTTATCGGAAGATGGAATAACAACAAAGTTATCACCTAATGAGCTTAAGCATTAGGGCGTAAGATGTAAGCAAAGCAAAATTCTCTACTATCTAATATACTCTCAAATATAATATTTTTTAACTTAGAGACCTTAAGTCCAGTGTTTTATACATGAAAAGCAATATAAAAATATTGAATAAGGTATAGGATCTATAGATAGATAAGGAACTACAAATCTACAACATTATACTTAATATTTTGAATTTTAACCTTAAACATACACAAACCATTATCGTTTGACATGTTTATTGTTTTTTTACACTATGTAAAACAAGTACATATCCATATTTCTAACCTAGTTCTAAAATTAATTAATTATCAGATGTAAGCGCAACAAAATGATAAATAGATTAGTTTTTTTGCTTAATCTTGCCTAAAAAGGTAAACGTCATTAAGCATTGTTTAAGTATACTTATCGGTTAATTCATATTTTAAGCTCAAAATATAAAATCCAAACGAGTTGAAACTGTGATCGTCGCTGAAACGTTGCTTAAACGACACTTAAACATGATTTACTAACAATGGATTTTACATGAGTTTAGCTTAATGAGGAAGAAACACTAAATTTGTGCCCTCCCTCTGTGTTTTTTAGGTGTCTCTTCAGCAACATCCTTCTAAAAACTTTATCACTGTACCAGTGGCCTCCCTTCAGTAACATCCTACTGAAAACTTTATCACTATACCAGTGACCCTTGGCTGGTTCAAATGGAATTATTCGAAACATACAGCTTATAAAGAGAATATATGCTCATATGATGAGCTTTTAACAGCATATATAAGTCCAAAGTAGAAATAGGGTCGGGGCTGTATAGAGATAGAAATCGGTAGACAATGTTTGTTCAACATAAATAAAATAAACCTACTTCAATATTTGAATAAAAAGCATGTCCAACCATGTCAGAACCAAACAAAATAAATACCAAAAATATCAAAACCGATTATAAAATTGATAAGGGATGGAGAATTGTAGTGAATATAACAAACATGAAAAAGAGGGCGTGGGGGAAAAGAACACTTACTGGCCAGCCAATCCAACACTGGCTGTGCAGCTCCCACTCCGCAGGCATACGGTAACCCATCAAAGCAGGCTTCCCCGTTAAATCCATTTCCGTTGTCTTTTTAACCTTTCCGGTTGATTGTAGGACAAAAGGAGAGATAGAGAAAGGGAAGGGACTGTGAAATTGGGGTCAATGAACAGATAAAAGATGGAAATTAATCACTTAAATCCTACTGCCATCCATATGTAGGTCTTCATCGAAGAAAAAAATCTAACGCATATCCGTAGCCGTTGAAAAAAAGTGTGATGGCAAGAGCATCCGGAACCCTCTAAGGGCCTTAATATAACAGTTCATGTGTTTGTGTGTTTATTTAACAAGCTCATGTGTTTGTTTAACAAGCTCTCCCGACATACGTGCAGACTCTTCCTCCGTCATTTTACTCGTTTATTTGAAAAATTAACGAAAAAAACATCAAAATAACACCGTGAGCTATCAAAATTGCAAGACATACCGTTCAAGCAAGTTGGTCTCCTTCACATTGTCATTAGTCCTAATACGAAGATTTTTCACTTAGGAGCTTCCAAATAGATACACAAATCGCGTTGACTGCTTTGGATGATGTTGATGTATAATTATAAAAATAGAATAACTGTTAGTACATCAATGTTATGTTAATTGTATATTAGTTAATTAGAAGGATTTATTATTGTTAATTATATAGTCCAAATATCATTATTGTTTATCATATAATTCAAGTATATCAATGTTTGGTTAGTTGTATATTAATTATGAACTGATTTTTTTATTATATAGACTCAGTATATCTGTTGTCGGGACAGTTGGTCCAAGTGAATTGAATAGTTTTATGATACACTCCCTCTGGCTTTAGTGGATAGGTTGTAGACCAGTCCATTTGTCTATTTTCTATATATTAGACATGTCCGGTCTTTTGATCGTCCTCTCATTTCCGTCCTAGTTGAGAGGTGGTGTGTGACGCCCCACTCCGAGACCCACATTAACAAAGAGTATTACTGAGTAATACTGTCTGCTAATGCGGAGAATATGGCTGGTTAGAAGCGACCATCTATAGCCTTGTCTTAAACATCTACTAAATATGTAGATAAATGCTCTATTTTTTTTCTATCTCAAGTGGATCGACATATTCAATAAATACTTAATACAAAACTATAGGTGGCTATTAGATCTATCAGAACAAAATACAACAACTAAAATGTATATCACATCACAGAACAAAAAACAGCAGATATATATATACATATATACAGATACATCACGATACAATACAAAATGATACATCATAGTGGTTCGAAGACCACAATATATACAACGAGCCAAAATTGTACATATATGATATATTAGAGTCATCAAAAGACTACAACAAAAAGTGATAAGTAGATATGTAACGACCCGTAAATTTTAACTGTTTTAATAACGTAATTAGTTGAAATTTTGTGAAATTTTAAACGATAAAATTTTAAAATAAAAATTTAATATTTGGAATGCGTTTAATTAATCATAGCAACTGTTAAATTTTCATCAGATAATTTGGAAGTTATTTTATAGTGTAATTTTATTCCAATTTATATCAGTTAAAAACGATGATAATAAAATATTTTCTAAACCTGAATATTTTTACATAGAAAAATTCTAATCCATCTTCTGACTAAGACGTCATTTTTCGTTTTTCCAAATTCGGACTTCTTTAGCTCCGTCGATCTTATTTTTCTGCGTTTTTGCTGCATTTTCCGTAGTAGAAAATTCGAATTTTTATAATTCAACCATACCACCGATATCTATATATCGTTTTGATCGTCTCGTCGTGCTAACCTTCGCAGTATATTTATTTCTGCGATTTGGAGTCCAGTTCGCTGCGGAATCCGTGAAAACGACAACCGTGTCGGTACCGGTTTCGTGTCCTTTTGTTCTTGTGGCTATTCAAATCCCCACCGTGTAAATTCCAATTTCCATTAGCCCTTTTATATTTCTGTCCTTTCGTTGCCCCGTGAGATAGCTGTCGGCCACTAGCAATTAATATTTATTGAATTCAACAATTGGCTATTGTTATTCACTGTTTGATTTATACATTTAATTCGGTTGCTTTGTCTCCTCTCGCTTTTCATTTCTGCTCTAAAGGAATGAACAAAAGTTGCTTCCATTTTTTTTATAACCTGCTTGTCATTTTATTTCCCCTTCCTGTTGCTTTTCACGGCCATCCCTCCCCAAGCCTTCTCACCTCTCCACAAACCCACATGATTGGCCGCCTCCCACCACTTCACCGCAAGACAACAACCGAGCTTCGGCTCCAACCCATCACCATTTTGTCACGTAGATCACCACCCCCTCTACACCTAGCCGAGACTACTGCTCACACCCAGAATCCTTCCACTGACCTGCCAAACAACTCCGCCTGCACAGACCCCGAGACCCATAGCACCAACCCCAAACGCCTCTCCGTTCCCCGCTATCACCGCAAGCCTAGATCCGCCTTCTTTCCCTTCACCATCACCGCATGGCATAGCAGTAGCGGCCTTCCATATCCTTCCTCCAGAGGCACACTCCACGTCAACCTCTTCCCCTTCCCACGCTACACCCTCTCCATCTACCGCGTTTCTCCCCACTGGCCAGCAACCGCCACCACCTCCGACCCACAAGCCTGCTACGGCAGCCTCTCCGGCCAGGCAACCCGACCTTCAACTCACCGCACCTCCGCCTCGCCTCGCCTTGCATCGTCGGCAACCGAGCCACACACCTGATCGGCCTCCAACCTTCGCCCGCCCTGTTGACCTCCGCCGGAACCAACACATCATCTCCTCATCCACTTCTTTCGTGTATACTCTTTGGTCACAGATCCATATGGTATGCAGGTATATCATATATCGATTTATACATATTTAAACTGTCTGTTGTTTATAAATAGCGCAAGTATATATAACTTTGCAAACTTTTGTTTTACTAGTTAGCTTTTGTTTGTACAGTGAGGAATATATATTTTTGTGTGATAAGGCATATGTATATTCGTTAGTCTGTAATATAAAATATATGTTAGTTTTCAAGTTACAGTATGAGATTTTGTTAATATTTTTATTAGTGTTTTGACATTTATATCTGGCATCGGTTTATATATTTTACAGAGTTTGTTGTTTGGCACATATATAGATGATATAAATTATATAATATATATTGTTTTAAGTATTATATTTTAATTGTGTTAAGTATGTGTGTATGAGTCGTAATATATATATTTGTTTTGATTGTGAAAAAGCTGGTCGAACCTGCTCTTATATTTGTGTGTCAGTAATATATTATATTTTAAGTATTTGCATGTTTACGGTATATAATATGTTAGGTGTATAGTTATATATAATATAGATAGGTTAGTAGTTAAAGCTATCTGTTTATAAATAAACTTTGGCACGCAAAGGCTGACTTATATATTTTATATAAATGGAATCTGTGCATAAATTGTTGTTTATGAGAAGAAATAGTATTGGTTTTTAAGTATTGTTTAAAAGAGAATTTATATAAATTTTAAACATGTGTTTTATTGAATGTTGGTTTGGAAAAAATATTAATATGGTATTGTATATAAATGTATATGTTTATTGTAAGATCTGTTTATGTTGTATATATTAAACATCTAAAGTTAGTATAGGTTGCTAGCTGATGTATAAGTCTACACACCTATTATAGTAAAGTAAGTTGTAATGTTTTGACAACAAATATTGATTTTTAATATATTATATAATATTCGTATATGGCAGTCTAGATGATTTAGACTATGATAGTTATGTAAGTATAACAGTATAGGTCTACATAAGCTATATTTATTTATATAAGATTACTATATGTATACTGTTTATACTGTGCAAGTTATATGATAGTTATATGTTGGTATATATTGTTTTGTTTCGAATATAGTACATGTTATAGGTTTTAAAATATGGGTTTATTCCATAAGTTTAAAATATTGATTTCGGGTATTGATTTAAGATATAAATTTATATATATACTCTGATTTTAACATTTCAGTTTTAAATATAATGATTTTGAATTATATTTATTTTTGATATTTGTCTTAAGCTAAATATTGAAATATATATAAGCAGTATAATAATAATGTATATAGTTATATATATGTTCACTTATACCATTGATCTTCGTTAATCCAGTTTGATTTGATTTCGTCAAACTTCAAGCTTTCAGCTTCGTTCGTCGATTCGAGTACAACCTTGACTTGCTGTGAGATTTGTGCCTGAATTCGTAGCTCAATTCTTTGTTTATCCTCTCTATCCTCGAAAGGTGAGCAATCACTCACGATTAATGCTCTTTTATTCATTAAGTTTAATTTCAATTGAAACGACAATTGAAATATGCTGTTGTTGGCTATTTACACTGCTATATATGTTATTACCTGTATCAGTTCACCTGTGACATCTGACACCACTATCTGTTATTTATACAATGATAATTCAGTTTGGTTGATAATGATTGATTGTTTGATGTTGACATTGGACGTTAAATTGTTAATGTTGTAAGTGATAAATAATTTGAAATTGAAATTGACGTAGGATAGTTAGATTTGATATATGTTAAATTTGATTAGATGACTTTTGCATAATACGACCTCATTTAAATGTCAGATTAATTGACACGTAGAAATTTGGTTATGTACACCTTGAACCGTTGAATGTATGTTGAAAAATTGATGTAGTATGAAATTGGATAATAGATATCAAATGAAAAACCGTATTAATATTAGTGTAATAATCTTTAATCTACATGAAATTATAGTGTAGATTCTAGAAATAATTATATTGATTTGCACAAACAACAATGTGAATTAATACGATTATTTCGGGATTATTTGAATTGATTATTGGATTGATATTGGTTGTTGTTATTGCTTGTTTATTTACTTTGACACCATCTCAGTTATCACACTACAAGTTCCCTTTGCTATGCTTTGATTTTGAATTGAATTGGAATCGGGTTGAAATGATAAATACCCAAATTAAACTTTGACCTAGGATAGAGAATTAAATAAAACCTAATTGGTCAATAATTTGATTTAAAAATAAAATAAAGATTTTATTTGAATAAATAATAAGGTTTTAAAATGAAGTTGGAATTTGAATTTTTATGAAAGGAAAATGTTAATATGTAATAATCCGAAACAAAATATTAACATAGTAGTTGATGAAAGAATGTTGTTTAAAATTTAATTATTAAGTTTGAAATTATTTAATAATTAAGTTTTTTTAAATTATTTAATAATTAAATAAGATTGAACTATTTAATAATTAAATGAAATTGAATTCTTGATATGTGAAATTGAACTTCGTAATAAGTGAAATTGAACTTCTTTAATAAGTAAAGTTGAGTTATGAAATAATTAAGTTTTGGAATTTGTAACTAAGTAAATAAATAAGTGAAATCGAATTTCTTTAACAAGAAATAAAATGTGATTTATTGAAATTAATGTAAGACTTGTAACTCAAAGAATTTGATTTGATGAAATTAACTTAATTAAAATTTTGAGTTTTGATATAATGAAGTTGAACTTAAGTAATTGATTTAATGAATTGGAAGTTAAAAAGAATTGTTTTGAATGATAAATTAACTTAACGAATATTGAATGAAGTCGATCAATGATTTTAAATTGATTTGAATGTTAAATTAAATTAATTTAAATGTTTTCGAAATGAAACTTATATACGAACTTGGATCAATATTTGAATTGTTTTAAATAAAATTTGAAATTGAATTATAAGATTTTGAAATGGGAATTTGGAAATTTTGAAACGTAAATTTTTGGAAATTGGTTTAGAAAGACAAATGAAATGTTGGTTTAAAAATTCTAATTGAGATTGAAATTGATTTGGTTTTGAAATAAATAAACGACCAATCGGTGTAATAATTACGAAGGTTATTAAAGAGACCGGAATCGGTTAGGGACATACTCACTGTCTAAACCGAAAACCACTTTAATAACTATACGCAGAGTGTGATCCAGAATGAAGTGGTTGGAATGATGTACGTTGATGATTGAAGAAAGAGAACGATAATAGATAGCCTTGACACTTGTGTCAAATTGGAAATGACTAAAACAGGAGCCGTGCCGGGCCAAATGGGGTTAGCTACCTCGAGCGAACACACTCCTTCGTAAACTACTCATTACTTGTTATCGATTGGTGCACCCTCGAAATTTGAGTGTTGTTTCACGGTGTTGCGATCGTTGCGGCGATGCGTTCTCACCAGTCTGGATCAGGCAAACGGTAGTTTCACTACCTTGGGTATTGCCTCATGTGCCTTGTCATACTTGTATCCGTGTATACGCGACCACTACGATTTGTTTTGTGTTATACCTATGGAGTACTCCCTGATATCCCACTAGTTTACGGTGGAGTTTACAGTGCTGTATAGTCTATAACACTTATATAAAATGTGTTAAGGGGGATAATGGTAACGCCTTAACACTATTTTGATACTTTATATTACTGATAGGCATTATCTACTTAGCGTACCCTACTACATAGTAGATAGTTTAACGGATCCTTAGAGGATGGTTATTCCAAACATCCTTTAAGTTACTTGTATTTCAGTTGCTATTTCACTTGAGTTGGATTTATTGATATAAGAATGTTAATCCTGACTCGAGTGTTTTGTGTTTTGCTTTACGCTCGGGTCAGACTGAGTGTACCAGTATTCGAGACTCACCTTTGGAGTTGGAGCTTCGCTTGGAGATCCAGCTATCTATCCAGCTTTCAGATATCCAGTTGATTCCAGTGATTGTATTCTGATTCTTGTATTTGACTATTGTATTCGAGACTCCTATTGTACTTTATTTTACTCTGATATGTATATAGTAGCTTCATGAACTACTATCTTTTGTTTCCGCTGCATTTATTACTCTGTGTCTGTGATCTGTGATTATTTATTTACTGAATATGTTCAGTTTTGCCAAATTTAAATTAACAATTCAGTATTTTGAATTACTCAAGTCCGACATGTGCAGATGCGAATAGTCCAAAATAGCGGGTCGTTACAGTTGGTATCAGAGCTCTGGTTTTAGGCAAAACTCAGCATATGTAGTAAGTTTAATTACGGAATCACTTTTGTTCGAGCTTGAATCTCTTCCTCTTTGACTCGATTCCTTTGAATTTTGGAACGTTCCCTGCGGTTCCAAAAATCCATTCGTGTCCCTCACTATTCGTCTTCTAATTCTGGAGTATCACATAACTCCACATTGAATGATCTTTATAATGAGTTGGTGGTCCCGCCAATCTCAAATTGATTTGTAGAAGGGTGAAACTCTTTTACGATAGAATTGATTCACCGGAGATTTATATATCTTCGGTTTAGATGCTGACATCTTTGGTTATGCCGAATTCTATCTCTTGAGATCAATATCGATTTGCCTCGGAATTCTACATTGATCTTATTCTTGAAGTCACGGTTGACCCGGCACTACACCAGAAAAGACTTTTGGTAGCGTTGAAAAAACGATAGCATAACTTATGGTAGCGTTTTAGAGAACGCTGCTATACGACATGCAACTAAAAGTCTAAAACTTTTTGTTGCGTTGTAGTAAACGCTACCAAAAGTCACTTTTAAATGCAACTATAGGTATTTTCTGTAGGATTTAAAAACACTACCAAAAGTTTACGTTTGTTTCTGTAGCATTTCTGAAACACTACTAAAAGTTATTGGTTTTTTGATAGCATATTTTAAATGCTACTATTTGCGGTTGATGGTTTATACCATTTCCAGCAATCGCTTATATACTATTCATATTAAAACGAACGATCAATCGCATAATTTTCATATATTAAAACAAACAATTAAATCACATAATTAGCATATACAAACAATTAAATCACATAATTAGCATATACAAACAATCAATCATATGATCATCATATTCAAATAATTGCAAAAACATGCTAATCTCACAATCAAATATAATATCCATAATCAATTCGATAGTAGTTTTTCAACAAAATAAGTCACATACTACAAGCATTCACAGACAAGTTCCCACAAATGGTACTAACAAAATACGACAACATATATAACAATTAAATTCATGTTCGTTGCTTGATTACCAATAGTTCTTTGTTGTCGACAGTCTTCGCTTCGAAATAGCTAATTACCTGCAAACGAGTTTATTGTCTTTGTAAAATATGTCTAAAGCAATGTTTATCCATTTATATGAAGAAAATATTTGAGTTAATTTCTGTTACAATCAGGAAAGGTTTTAGAGAGTTATTACCGGCAATAGAATTAAATGTATTTCCATGATTCATTTGAAAGTGGTTAGTCAAAAAAATAAGGGTTGTATACCTCAGTTATCACTCATATATAAACCGTTGATCAAATTTGGGAAGACAACCAGCAAAACAATTTTTCCGTAAACAATTCATTTGAATTGATATCTAGAAGTGTGAAAGAAAGATAAAACGCAGTTCAATATTCTTGTAATTAACCAAACTATAAGTTTTGTCAGAAAAATTATCAAGTTTATTCACCAAATTATTAAAATTTATCTGTAATATATGTGGACATCGGCTTTTAGACGGACAAGGCTTTTATCTTTTCTGCAATAGAAAAACCTCATCATACTTTAGTTTGATTTTGCTCTTTCCAACTTTAATCGTTTGTATTCATGGTGTTTAATAAAACATTGATCGTGGCTCTTTCCATTTATGCACATGCTGCAGGATGAGTATGTTAAATAAAACAAATTATGTGGAAACGTCTGAGGCACTTCTAAGTATCATTATTCACGCAGACCTTAGTAGTTCAATACTTAGGGTCACATGTGTAGGCTATGGGTTACCACGTATTTGACATATAAAGTAGGATTTCAGATGTATATTACCGATTGGAATATGTTTTTTTTGTCAATATGTTGAATAGTTATAATTTATAGTTGAATGTATTTATGGGGGCAACTCCGAAATCTTCATTATATAATTGCTGCTGCAAATCATTATCTCACTTGTGAAAAATACCATATAGAGTATTAGGAGGCTTGTTAAAGTTGACAATGAGCTGCATGTACCTATGACAAAGGAGGAGATTGTGGCCGAGGTACTTTCCTTCTCTCAGGTTTATTACAAAAAAGTTGCGCACGATATACGTATAACTTTGATAATGGGAAAATAAATTGTGATCTGTGAGCTTTATATGTCAACTCCAAATTTGTGGTTTTTGTCTACCTCCTATATAGCTTAAACTAGCATGACCAATACCAGTTTACTTTGTAACCATGCTCGCAAAAACTAGTTTGTATGTAAAATGTCGGTCACTCTCCATTACTTAGTAATCAGAACCTTATAGAAGACTGATATCCTCAAACTGGAACAAAGTTCGATATTTACATGGAAACATGATGGGAACATGTTTGACTAATATTATAAATTTATATTAATAAAATAAGTATTATGTGTATTAGCCTATTCATAAGCATAAATTCTGTATAAATAAGAGGAGATTTTGTACCATTTCAAGATACACAAACAGCCTGCAGCAATGTTCCCATTGCCTTCTACAGTTGATTCTTTGGCGGCAGATTGGATGAATTCAACCTTGATGAGTTAATGTCTCTTTATAACTCTTCTCCAACTCAACAAAATATATCGAATGAAAACTCTACTACATCCTCTCCTCCTACACAAGACCTCAGTTCTCGGCTCATACCTAATAAAACCTCGAATAAGAGATCAAATCATAATGAATATGAGCATGAACGGAGAAAGAAATTGAATAGGTTGTACTCTTCTCTGCAAAATCTTCTTCCAGAAAAGGATCAAAATGTAAGTTTCAAGTTCAATTATTTTTCTACAAAACTATCCTTTTTTCTCTTATATGGTAGTGTGATTTATACAGAAAAAGCTGAGCATTCCATGCACTACTGATCGTGTAGTAAAATA
This sequence comes from Allium fistulosum, assembly GCA_030737815.1. Lineage (NCBI taxonomy): Eukaryota > Viridiplantae > Streptophyta > Magnoliopsida > Asparagales > Amaryllidaceae > Allium > Allium fistulosum. The sequence continues at coordinate 1,082,582,762 of CM060902.1, forward strand.
CATACCAGAGCTGCAAAAGCACATAGAAAGGCTTTTAAGAAAGAAAGAAGAGACTGTGCAGAAGATAAGTAAAGTAGATGAAAATTCTTTGAACTACAATCTGGTAATTAATGATGGTCCAATAATTTCTATGATGTGTGAAAAAGATCTTACAGTTCAAATATGCATCAGAAACCAGAATGAACTGATGCCCATGTCAAAGGTTGTGAATGTTTTAGAAGGAGGACTTGGAATAATGAATGCAACATCACACACAACTTGTGATGATGAAACTTTCTACAGTCTCCATCTTCAAGTTAGCTTTCTGACTTCTGCAATTATAAAGCTATCAGCGTGAATATACAATAATTGTACTTATATAGGCTGAAAATGGAATAAGAATGGAGGGGCAAATCTATAGCTCATGCCTGACAAGTATTTTGAAGAAATAGGCAAAAAGGAACTATCAGCTGTTGTAACCCTGATCAAACTGTAAAGAAGAGTACTGTTTTTTACTTGTATACGTAAAATATGTGTTAACACCCAATGGAAATTCAATGCTATGGTACTTGTAAATATTATGCATTGTAGATTGTTTTTATGATAGCACATCCATGGCTGCTGACACAAGAGGGCCTTCTGCCTTTCCTATGTAGAAGCTTCTAGAATTACAAAATCGGCGTATTTTCCTTGAGTTAAACTTCCCAATTCATGATCAAGAAAACTAGCATACACTGCTGATATAATGTACCTGTCACGTTGAGATATGTACAGGTATCAGATGTAATAGATACACACGTACATAGTGAAATTGAATCGCCTTTAGTCAAACATAGTGCAAGCAAAAATATGGCAAAAGAAAGCAAAATTAACCATCTGAAGCAAAACAAAGCGAAAATGATTCATCTGAAGCAAAACAAAGCGAAATTGAATAGGTTGAAGCAAAACAAAGTGAAAATGAATCATCTAAAGCAAAACAAAGTGAAACTCAATCTTCTGAACCGGAACAAATTGAAAATGAATCATATGAAGTAGAAAAATGTAAAAATGGACCATCTGATGCAAAACAAAGTGAAAATTAGCTATCAGAAGGTAAGTATTCTCAATTTTGAATGCATTTTTAGTGCACTATTTTCTTTATCCAAGGCTTGCTATTTATGGAATACTAAGCTAGAACGGTTAATTTGATGCATGGGCATGTTTTGGAAGAGCTGAATACTGAATAATAAAAGCTGAAAAGAATATTTTTCCTTGGACTTGTTATTTTTATATGTTTGTTCTCTCTGTTTGTCTTGATATAATGAAAGCTTTCTTTATCTGGTTTTCTTTTTTTATAGTTTGAATATTCAATACTGTAATTCTACAAGTACTTGCAGAACCAGATTATGTGAAAAGCCAATAGCTGTGTAACACATATATTCAAATTATGTTATAACAGAAAATAACAGACTTTACAATTTCTAAATAAATTTCATCCATGTCCAATAATTCTGAATGATATATGCATGTACCAGTTGGATGCTTAACATGTGACATGTTAGAAGTGTAATTCAACTTTTGCAAATTAATTCTTTTGTATGATGTGCATGTTTGTGTTTTCTTTTCAATACACACACTTATAAATTAATGTCACCATTTTTTTAGAATAATCTTCAAATATAGGAAGCAAAACTCATGTTAATTATACACACGCACTCTTAAATTAATGTCACCAATTTTTTAGAATAATCTTTACATATAGGAAGCAAAACTCATGTTAATAACTGCACTTATAAACGAATTACCTATTGTTAGTTAGGTGCTGATTAACAATTAGATAACTATACACCTTAAAACCATACCTGATTCAAATCTTGTAGTGTATCAAACAAATCCACCATTCCTTATCCACATAACCAGCTAAAAATACAACCTTGTACCAACCGTAGCCATCGTAAGGTACAACAGCCTCTTCGTCCCACCATATCCACTCTCCAAAACCAAACCCATCGTAGGCCTCATCATAATCTTTCCAGTTATTTAAATAGTCATAAAGAAGAAGTGAACAAATATATTAAAGAAGAACATCCCCATATTGAAAAAGTTCTAGAAAATCAAAGTGTTTTGGAGAAAAACAGCGATTCATCATCTGAAGATGTTGCTACCATTGAGAAAAACATAGTGAGAACTCCATTAAAAACAATGAAAAAACTGCTTTAGATGAGGAGACTGAGAGCAGTGAGCAAAACGATTTGAATATGGTAAATGCAGAGATTAATGAGCAAAATGATTTAAAGAAGGAAACGGTTGACAGTAGCGATGAGCAAAATAATGCAGAGAAGCAAGAACCTGATGATGAGAAAGTTTATTCAGATGTACAAAGTGAGAAAATTGAAGAAAATAATTTGAATAGGCAAACATCAGATTTTGGATACAGTGATAGTTGAAAACACTGATGAACAAAATCATTCGAATACGAAACGGTTGAATCTACAAATGAGCCAAATGATTCAGATAAGAAAGCAACCAAAACACCTAAAAATCAACCCAACACCAAAACACCTAAAAATCGAAAAACAAATCGAAACTACAACACCAAAAGTAATACTCAAACAACACAGCATATAACAACCTAATTAGCAATTAATACAAGTAGGTTAATAATTAATTAAGAAGGCAAACCCATCCAGGAGGAGGGTCCTTGCCACAAGTGACCAGAACTTTCAGACTCAAAGGAATGAAAACATCAAGATTAAAGAACCCTCAACTTGATTGCAGTGCATAAGAAAACTGTAGCTTCAAGTTCCAGTAACCCTTGTCATGAACGCACAATTTCAAATTGAAAAACAAAAAACAATTTATGTACCTTGAATTAGCTGTACAAAAGCAAATCCTCGAGCAAAGGGTATCAACGATGACGAGATGCGGAGCTGTAGATCTGATTCGTTAAGGAGCGAAGGCGGAAATTTTGTCAGAGCTAAGGGTATCGACGATGCAGAGATGTGGAGATGAGATCTGAAAAAGGAGCGTTAATGGAAATTTTGTCTTCGAGCGAGGCGGAAATTTTTTTGAGGAGCAAAGGCGAAGGAAGCTGAAGCGAGGGAAATTTTGATGAAGGCGAAAAAATTAAGTCATTGGAGGGAAGGCTTGAAAAATAAATGTAACGAGCGATAATTTTTCAGAAGAATTAGAATAAAACGTAACCAAGCCCCCCAAAACAAAAGTAAAGACGATATTGGTTGCATTCACACCACAAACGCTACTAATAAATGCAACTATATGTAGGTTTTCTTGTAGTGCGGTTAAGGTTGCCCGTGATTTATATAAACTTATCAATCTTCCTACTTTGTCATTTAATCATCATATCTTTGTTTCGAACTTATCTTCGAATCAAAATTCTCTTTGATTTGAGTCCATCAAAATTTGAATCCCTGTACTTATTTTGAAATCCATCCTTGTATCGTCGAGCGAGGTAGTGCATTTGTTATTAATATAAAAATGTTTTCTTTATTGTGTTGTTTGAGTTGTTGATGTTGATTTGGGTTTTCGATCGATTCGTCTGATCAGCGCTATCGATGGGATTTCCAAAACACTTGAACAGAGCAAACTGACACAATAGTATTTTCAAAATTTGGTAAATAAAATAATTTTGTATGATTATATTATATATAAGTATAAATTTTCTGAAATTGAAGTGTTAACTGAATTGGTTGTCAGAAAGGTAATATTTGATTTTCACTATTTGTTTTGTAAATCATTGATTATTCCAACATAAAAATAAATGGAGTTATAAAAGTTGGTTTATAGATTTATTTAGAAATTTAAATGAATTTAAAGTAAGAATTTGATAATTTAATTTCCTAAAATTTCAATCTTTGGTTTTTAAAATTTTAAAATGTATATTATTGAACGTATTTTCAAATAGAAACCGTTTTCAAAGAATTCTAAAATATTGAAATCAGTGCTCTTCTCTTTGTCGCTGGAAAATAATTTCGGTGATGGCGGCCGCATCATCGATATTCATTTTCGAGTTTCGAAGTGGAGAAACCATTCTGTAGCTTTGCTACGGTTTTGTTTGGAAAATATTTTAATTTGAATTTCTTAAGTATGACTTGATTTATATATATATATATGGGAATATTATTTTAAATTTAATTTGATTTAATATATATAGTATATACATAATTATTTTTAAAGGGTTTGAAATTAAACGGAAATTTAATTCTTAAAATTATGTTAAGGGATGTTTTCAATCATAAATAAAGCTAAATTTTGGATAAATATTTAAACTTGAAATAATTGAATTTGAAAATATTATTTGTATAGTACTAAATTGCATTTCAATATAACTTACCTAAATTATTCAGAAGTTAAAATGTAATTGGATAATATACAATATAAAACGATTTTATAAATAAAAATTTGAGTGTTTATAATAAATGTTATACACTTAGATTTTAATTATAAAAAAATACTAATAAAGATGATAGAATAATAAGTTAATTGAATAATAGATGAGACAAATAAATTTGTTTTGAAGGAATTAATAAATTGAAATTTGATTAACTTATGGAAATACCTTGAATTTAAAATCAATTATTGAATATATATTAATTTAAATCGAAATTTATATGGTTTGAATTAATTTATATGGTTTAAATTAATTTATATGGTTTAAGTATAGGTAATAAGATATATTAAGTGGAATAAACTTAATAATAATTTGGAATAAAGAATTAAATTTGTTGAATAAAATATGAGTACAATAAATGATTATACAAATTGATGATTTAGAAATTGTTAATTGAGGATGACTAGATAATAAGATAATGAATTTAGAAATAGATAGATTGATTTAACTTAAGTGAACTCAAAGGGATTTAACCAAATTGTTAAATATTAATTAATTTAAATTGAAATTTATATGGTTTAAATTAATTGTTTTACTTGTATTCCAATCTATTTTCTTTCTGGTTGTTTCTATTCTCCTACCTCCTTCCTTTTCGAGGACGAAAAGTTTTGAGTGGGGGAGAGTGTAACGAACCATAAATTTTAACTATTTTAATAACATAATTAATTGAAATTTTGTGAAATTTTAAACGATAAAATTTTAAAATAAAAATTTGATATTTGGAATGCGTCTAATTAATCATAGCAACTGGTAAATTTTCATCAGATAATTTGGAAGTTATTTTATAGTGTAATTTTATTCCAATTTATATCAGTTAAAAACGATGATAATAAAATATTTTCTAAACCTGAATATTTTTACATAGAAAAATTCTAATTCATCTTCTGACTAAGACGTCATTTTTCGTTTTTCCAAATTCAGACTTCTTTAGCTCCATCGATCTTATTTTTTTGCGTTTTTGCTGCATTTTCCGCTAGTAGAAAATTCGAATTTTTATAATTCAACCATACCACCGATATTTATATATCGTTTTGATCGTCTCGTCGTGCTAACCTTCACGGTATATTTATTTCTGCGATTTGGAGTCCGGTTCGCTGCGGAATCCGTGAAAACAACAACCGTGTCGGTACCGGTTTCGTGTCCTTTTGTTCTTGTGGCTATTCAAGTCCCCACCGTGTAAATTCCAATTTCCATTAGCCCTTTTATATTTCTGTCCTTTCGTTGCCCCATGAGATAGTTGTCAGCCACTAGCAATTAATATTTATTGAATTCAACAATTGGCTATTGCTATTCACTGTTTGATTTATACATTTAATTCAGTTGCTTTGTCTCCTCTCTCTTTTCATTTCTGCTCTAAAGGAATGAACAAAAGTTGCTTCCATTTTTTTTATAACCTGCTTGTCATTTTATTTCCCCTTCCTGTTGCTTTTCACGGCCATCCCTCCCCAAGCCTTCTCACCTCTCCACAAACCCACATGATTGGCCGCCTCCCACCACTTCACCGCAAGACAACAACCGAGCTTCGGCTCCAACCCATCACCATTTTATCACGTAGATCACCACCCCCTCTACACCTAGCCGAGACTACTGCTCACACCCAGAATCCTTCCACTGACCTGCCAAACAACTCCGCCTGCACAGACCCCGAGACCCATAGCACCAACCCCAAACGCCTCTCCGTTCCCCGCTATCACCGCAAGCCTAGATCGTACGTCACTACACCAAACAGGCCATTTTGTCACACTTTTTTCGTTTCATTTTGTCACGGTTATTATTGTTGGAAATTTGTAATGGTTATTACTGTTATATTATTTTGTCACGGTTATTTTCGTGACAAAATTTGGGCTTTTCATAAATAAGCAGAAGACGTTGTCATTTACGTTCCACTCCCTAGCTTCAGATGTTTGTCACGGTTCTGGCTTGTATCTTTCTTCCTAAAATCTAATTAGGTTAAAGCCTTCCTTCATTGAGTCGCAACCTTCCTTCATTGCGAGTAGCCCTATCGCCCGCCGATTGCAGCTGACTTCCATTTGCATACAAACCTACTTCCTCGTCGCAGCCTTTCGATTTCTTCCTAAATCTTCCTTTGCGAGTCGCCCGCCTCAGGTAATAATTTTCGTTTTGATTTTCTTTTGTATGTTTTAATAATTCTTTCTCCTCTAATAATTACAACAGAAAACAAAATATAAAAAATCGAAATAGGCAAACACTTATCGCTGAATTATTGTAAAAAAAATTGATAATGGGTTGCGATTCGAAGTTTAATTTTGGTCAAAAGGCTGAGGTTGTGGCGGTTGATTGGGTTGGGCGTAGATGAAGGAAGGTTGATTTGGTGATTGATTTGTGATTTGGGGTTGTGGGAGTGTACGATGTAGTGAGGAGGTGATTGTGGTGATTGTTGCTGGTCCATGAATTTCCCAAAGGGATTTGACCTCCGTTCTTGTATCGTACAATTGCTTTGTACACATAAGGAATAAGCCCTTCCATTTATAGAAAGAAATAGATTTTTGAACAATAAATGACAAAGTCTACACTCCTTTTCCGCTTGTATAATAAATCATCCGGTGATTCTGCTATAGAATAGCTTGTTAATCCATGGTCCTTTGAACAATAAATAGAGAGCATGATGATACATGTTTTTGTATTTATCATAGTACAAACACAAATTTTACTTCTAAAACTATATGCAGGCCTACTTTGTGATCAACTATTTTCTACAGAGAACTGCAGAATGTTTTAGCATTTATTGGTTGACTATGCAGTATATTTTTTTGTTAGTGTAAATGAAAATTAAAGGCTAATAACTAATATCATTGCATTTCTGTTTTTAATACATGGATCAAAATAGCAACTTTTAGTTCTCTGCTGGTAACTCTATTATGTTTATACCCATCATTTCTTAATTTTTTTTAAAGTTATTTCTGTACTATAAAACTCTGATTACTTATGGACTCGTATATGAACAAGGAGAAATAATTTCTCGGCATTGACAAACGTTTTTTAGTTCCTTTCGGTGATATACTGCCTTGAATATTTGAAGGTTGATGCCTTTTAACCTTAAGCTGGTTAAAAGATAATAGCAGTATTTTTCTTGATTTGGGAAGTCCATGTGAATTCGAGTAAGCCTAATGCTTCAGGTTTCTATCTTTTGTTTTGTTATGTATTAGAAAAATTTAGAATACACACAAATTTGTTAAGCCCTGTGCAGTTAATGCCCCGCTATATCCCCGCTATAACTCCGATATATCTTATAGCGGATTCCTACCGCTACGATTTTTCCATATATCCCCAACATATAGCCTTTCCGCTTTAATCCCCGCTATTTCCGCTATATCCCGTTATTTCCGCTATATTCCGCTATTTCTGCTATATCTTCTATAAAAAATTGGATTGAAAAATGATATTTATACGCTATAAAAATTATGAAATTAATTAATTTCATTGAATTTTTGATATATGTTTAGAAATGATAATACTCTAATATTCTACTAAATTAAATTAAGTTATATAACAGTTTTACGTTCATTTACAATACATTTGCACATATTTTTATTTAAAATTATTTTTGTATTAATTATAATTCAATTGAATGTTAATTTTTCACATAATTACTATCTATATATTTGTAAAAACAACAAGTATGGGATTTATATGCTATTTTAGAGTAATCCGATATATCCCGCTATATCTTCGCTACAACCCCGCTATGACTTTTTGCACCTCTACCGCATTGAATCCACCCAGCGCTTTAACTGCACAGGTTAAGCCTAATGCCTTTTAACCCAGTTTCTTTAGAGAGTTTACACACAAATTTGTTTTGAAGAAATTATTATCAGGTTTCAACTCTTGCAACAAATTAGTCTACTTTATGAAGAATTTCACGCTGTAAATTTAGGATGAGACTGCGAAGAATATGCCATGAAATAACAATAAAAGTCTAAAATAGGAAAAATGATCAGGAATTGGTTACATGTTTGAGAGGGAGGGAGGGAGGGAGGGAGAAGGGGGTAAAAATTAAAACTAAAAATGATGGCAAATCAGCTACAAGTTTGCAACGGTCTATATTTGTGAATTAAAGAAGTGAAAAAGCAAAACAAAAGTGAACTGTAACCAGGCACAAAAATTAAAACTAAAAATGATGACAAATCAGCTACAAGTTTGCAACGGTCTAAAATAGGAAGGAGAAGTTGTTTGTTGTAGACTGCAGTTGTTGTTTGTTGTATAAATTATTTTTTAGCGAAATGTTATGTTAGCATGTTGTTTAATGCTTCGTTTATGTATTAATGTTGTATTTACTTAAAATTGTAGGAACAAATAAATTTTCTTGCTAATGTCGAATCCTACATCGAGAGAGTGGATTAGAATTCGACATAGGAATACCAATGAATATATACAAGGAGTTCGATATTTTATGGAATTCGCGAAGAGTCATTCACCACTGGACTTTGGACTATGCGGCTGTCCTTGTATAAAGTGTAGGAATTCAAAAAAGTTGGCTTTTAAATTAGTAGAAAAACACGATCATTCATGGTATGGATCCAACATACGACGAATGGTTTTTCCATGGCGAGAGAAGCGACAATGATGTGGTGGTCAATACTACGCGACATAATACCTATGAGGCTTACAACTCTAATCAATTTCAAGAATAGAACCATGTAGGAGATGCGCTTGAAGACCTTGTTGATGATGTATATAGAGTATATGGTAGCGTTGAAGGCGTCGGTGATGGTAACCATTGGAAAAAGTATCAGGAATACAAAAGAAAAGCAAATGAAAAATTATACCCTTCTTATGAAGATGGTCTTACAACATTAAGTGTCATTATAGAGCTTCACAATTTAAAAAAAGATTTTAATTGGTCAGGAAACAGTATGACCGAGTTGTTGATACGATTAAAGCGATGGCTTCCAAAGGAAAATACAATACCGGAGAAGTACTCGACAATGAAACAAATGTTAAAGGATTTGGGAATGAAAGTAGAGTGTATACATGCTTGTGAAAATGATTGTATATCGTTTTGGAAGGAATACAATGATGTGTTGGAATGTCCACGTTGTCATACGTCCAGATTTAAAGTTAAAAATCAAGGGGAAGTGGTAAAAATGACAAAACAACCTCGAAAAGTTTTGAAATATTTTCCAATAACTCCGAGATTAACAAGGTTGTATACTATACCATGGATAGCTCGAAAGATGTTATGGCATAGTGAAGCAAAACCTTGCTGGAATTCCATGCGTCATCCTATTTACTCAGCCGAATGGAGATCGTTGAAGAACAAGTGGCCAGAGTTTGGTAAAAATGGACGAAATGTTTGGCTTGGTATTGCTACTGACGGGTTTAACCCTAGTGCAACACAATCTAGTAATTATAGTTGCTGGCCTGTGTATACGGTTCCTTATAACTTACCCCCTTCATTATGTATGAAGTCGGAGTTTCAAATGTTATGCTTGTTAATTCCTGGACCAAGAGCACCTAGTAAAGATATTGATGTGTATTTGGAACCCCTTGTCGATGAATTGAAGCAGCTATGGACAGAGGGAGTGCCTGCATTTGACATGGATAAGAAAGAGCATTTCACTTTGAGAGCAATGCTATTATGGGGAATTCATGATCTACCTGCATTTGAAAATTTATCTGGTTGTGTAACACATGGTTACAAAGCATGTCATGTTTGTGCTGTGGAGACTGAATCAGAACGCATTGGAAATAAGATTGTTTATACGAAGTATAGAAGATTTTTAAAGAATGGTCATCCATATAGGGCATTGAAACATGGATGGTATAAGAATATAGAGGATAAGGAACCTCCAACACGATTGACGGGATCAACTCTTTTAGAAAAGCTTACTCATATCAAATATGTACCCGGTAAAATAACAAAAAACAAAAAACGCATAGTAGATGATATCGACCTTGACGATGAACATTTTGTAAACGAAAATGGCGATGATGAAAGACCAGCATGGTATAAGAAGTCGATTCTTTTTGGCTTAGAGTATTGGAGTAGTCATAGAGTGCGACATACTATTGATGTGATGCACACTGAGAAGAATGTATCAGAGCATTTCATTAACTTGTTGTTTGATAGATACAAACAATCTTCCAAATTTGTATTTGATAAAACATACAGGATGCAATGTTGTCAAGTTCTAAAAGATGCAAAACTTCCATCATGCTTTGGGACTAAGTTAAGAAACTTAGTAAATATTCAACCACCCAGTTTGAATATTAGAAAGTCATATGACTATCATGTTATTATCCAGTATTTTTTGCCTATCATGGTTCAACATGCTTATCCAAAGTGTCGTGACTTAAGACGTGCAATATTACAAGTATGCTTGTACTTCAATATTATTTGTTCGAAGGTTTTAATTCGAGAGCATGTCCAAGCTGCCAAAGATGTGATTGCCGAGGCATTATGCGTGTTGGTGCATTATTTTCCCTCCCAATTTTTTGACATAAGCATACATCTAATGGTGCATTTAGCTGATCAGGCACTACTATGTGGACCAGTTAGTTATACATGGATGTATCCATTTGAAAGGTGCAGCATTTTTTAAATATAATTATCACATGATTCTTTTTCAATAGTAACGTAAATGATGTATTTTTATATTAGAGCTATGAAGGAATGCAAAGACATACCAAGCAATAAACGCTACGTGGAGGGATCAATTTCCGAAGCATATCTTGTTTCAGAATCCGTTAAATATGCCATGGAATATATGCCAAATCCACGTACTAGTAATCATAGCTCTAAACAAGCACCATTTTTAGATGAGAACGGAGATGACATTTATGAACGTTCCATCATTGAGGGTAAAACTATCAGGTTATCCGGCATACAACGTACTCAAATTCGAAGGTGGATACTTTTTAGGATGGAAATTCCAGACCGAGATGATTATTATAGGTTTGCATTTTTTTTCTACACACTATAAGATGTAACTTTAATATTTACTTACGCCACCATATATTGGTTTGTAGCGAATACCGATCGTCGTTAGAAGATGCTCAACGAAGTAGAAAGAAGCTCCATGCAAGGACGGAAGTAGTAGTGCAAACTGAATTCATTGAGTGGTTGTACAAGAAGGTTTGTTAAATTCCACAAAGATCATAATTCAATAACCAAATTAACATTATTTAACTTAATTAATTTTTTTTATAGTTAATGGAAGAAAAATGCATGGATTCATTGTTATGGTATTACGTTAGTGGACCAGCGTGGGAAGCCAAAACTCATCTTAAGTATAGAATAAATGGTTATGTATTTTCTCCGCAGCGCTATGATGACACCCTTTCAACGCAAGATAGCGGTGTTTGTATGGATGCAATAACAACATTTGTTGCAAGTGCGAAAGATTTGAATCCTACAGATGATGACATCACTTGGTATGGTATTATCAAGGAAATCATTGAAGTTGATTATTATGAATTTTCACATAGTATTCTATTGTGAGTGGGTCAATATTGCTGATAAAATGCATGGTTGTAAGATTTGTCCGGACTCTAATTTGTTGATGGTGAATCTAAAAAACTTAAAAGCAGCAACGGAGAGTATGATGAGCCTGCAATTCTTGCATCAGAAGCAAGTCAAGTTTTTTACATACCAGACATACAGAATCCCGATTGGTCCATTGTACGACGTTCACATAAACGCTTGACTGATAGCGTGGATGATTACGAGATGCCAACAAACTTCCAGTCAGTTTTAAAGGAGCAATCTAACTTAACAACGTTGTTGAAATGTATTGAATCCAAATAGATGAGCTTGATTGAAGTAGTAGTTGCTTGTTTTATAACTTTATTAGTATTCTCAGTCATTATTTGACATTTATCATGTTGCCATAGATCAGAAATTTCAACAAATTTAAAATATAAAGGAATTTTTTTCTTCCCTGTATACTCATTTGTTATCATTCATTAAATCTTCACATGGCATATAAAACCATCCTTCTAAATGCAGCAGAGATAGTATATTTCAATGCAAATGCAGGTGACATGCAAGTATGCAAGTATGTGTGAGCTTTTAAAATGCGTGAAGCTTTCCATTCATATGAATTGAGATGTAAAAATTCAAAATTAATGAATATGAACAGAAAGCATGGCAGACTTTTGGAAATATGTGAGTTTTAAGTGGCAGTTTTAAAATGTATATAGTTCTTTATATAATTTTATGGAATTATATTTTGTAGATAGGTTGTTATATCTCTTGCATTATATTTTGGCAGTATGTCGGCTAGTTGTAGTAGACATATAGAAAGCAGAGATGGAGAAGGTCCTCCTCCCCCACCAAATAAAAAGTACTAGATAATTGTTGAGATGGATGGTGCTAAAGGCGACGATGCAACAAAGTGGAGTTCCCGTTGTGGCACTCTGATTCGAAGGCATATTCCCATTAGCTATGATGATTGGAGGAAAGTTGATGGGTTTTTCAGGGATAATTTATGGAAAGCACTCATGGTATTTGAATTTACAATTTTTTTGTGCATATTTGAAGTACAAAATCATAATTAGAACATTTATTTTACCTTTTTATAGAAGGAGTTTGATTTGAATATAAACCCCGATTTAGCTCGACCTATTTTGGAGAACGCGTTTTCACAGTACTTCAGAACAACAAAAGCGAAATTGAGAAAGCTATATCTTAAAACAAAAGAAGGAGAGTTATTGCCTAGGCGTCTTGCGATTGATAACCGACCCGAAGACATTGATAAAGTTCAGTGGGAGGGGTTCATCGACATTGAATATGCTGATAAGAAGAAAAAACAATGCAAGACGAATGCTGATAATAAAAGAAAGAACACCATAAATCATACGTTGGGAAGAAAATCTTATAGTAGACTATATGAAGAATTGGTACGTAGTAAGTCTTTCACAAGTAATAGCGATAATATTGTATAATTGTTTAATATATTTACATTTATTTATGTAGGAAACTGATAATCCCGAATGTAAAATTACACGAGCAAAGGCATGGAAAGTGGCGCACACAAGTAAAAAAACCGGAGAGGTGCTTCCTTGCGCCGCTGAAAAATATGTAAGTCATTTACATTGCATTTTCTTATACAAATGATTTATAAACTGAACACCTGCACATACATTCAACCTCTAAAACTTCTGCATATTCTCCATCCCATTCTAATTCAACTTCTGCACAACCACCCCTATACAGTGCACTGCCTTCATCTGCACCCTTCCACCATAATTTCCTTGTTGCAAATATAAGTTCAAATTTGTTACTAACGCACTGATAATTTCCTTGTTGCACATATAATTTCAGTGTTTATCCATGGATCCATCCATAAGTTGGTGTCATAACCGTTAACAATATGTTTTCCAATTAGACCCTAGCTATATTGTCTTGCTTTTAGGATTGTTTTCCAGGTTGTTGATCCTTTTGTTGCCAACTAGAATAATTTGACAATATTGGCTTGATACAAATCTTTCAATTTTTATAAGCCTGTCCCCCTTCTGATTTTGTTTTACATACATTGGACCAGCTCATATATTGTGGGATTTATTATGCTAAAAGAAGTTGGCACATGATGAATTGATCCGATGTATGATGGTTGTTTGCACCAAAAATGGTCACAAACCCCAAGTGTTGCGAAAGCACCAGTGTATGAATACAAATCAATAATATTCAGACACAAATCTCAGATCTAAGCAAGCAATAAACAACAATCCAGAAATAATGAGCAGTGACACGCAATTTATAGTGGTTCGGCTATCTCCGGCCTACGTCCACTTCAAGGTTTTTATCTTTTATTGATTATCCTCGCTGGTTACAGATTATTACAGCAGTTACAATGAAGAATTTCGAGTATAACAGCAATAGAAAGAAGTAGAATTGAATCCGGCAGAGTCTGGACGTTCGATGGCCAAAAGGATCCCTTTTCTGTAGGCTTCAGGGGGCTATTTATAGGCGTAGGAGGCCCAGATCTCGCCCAAACTTCAGGAGACTTCTTCTGGCACGTGAGGGGGCCCACGCGACCGACTCCACCAAGTTTCGACTCGATCTGCGATCGATACGAAGCAATTTCGTATCCATCAAGAAATGATCCAATCGAGCCGAAACTTGGCAGGATTGCTCTTTATCTTGTACGTAAGCTACTGTGAAAATTTCGTTCCATTTGGATCGAGGGTTTGCGAGATATGGTCGATACGAAATTGGTTTGCTCGATGGCTGTTTGGTTCGAATCCATTCATTCGAACTGATCACTTCGACTCGATGGCAACGCGTGTGAGCAGGTTGACGTGGCGCGCGCTCTTCATGTCGATCCGCTTCTCACTCCGGTTTGATCGAGTCACTCCGGGTATTTCGCCGCGTTCGCATCCATAACTCATGCGTCATCTCTGGCCTGTTTGACTCAGTGGATACGAATAAGCAATTATTCATGGATTCGAGCAAGGATTCCTGATGGATACGAAGTGGTCAGCGCCTCATGGATGCGAAGTCATCTGATGGATTCAAGACAGATGGGTACGAAGGACTTGCATCCCCGATCGATACGAAGACGATGGATTCGAATGGAATCTCATCCATGGATACAGACCGTGTTTGGTTGGATGGATACGAAACAGGACGTTGCTGATCGATACGAAGCGCATGTCCTGTTGATGGATACGAACTCGATCAATGCTAGTTGAGGTTCATCGATGGATTCGAACTCGATCGATGCGAAGTTGATGGATACGAATGGAGACGTGATGGTGAATACATACTCTATCGATACGAAGCTAATGCTGCTTGATGGATACGAAAGTGTGACTTTTTTCATCAACTTGCATCGATCATATCCTGAGCATATGAACTCGGATTGACTTGAAATTTGGAATGCAGGTTTCCATGGCTTTGCTTGTCATGTCTCGTAAATTGCGGCCCGATCCGGACTCGGACAAAATTCATCGATATCCATGGTTATCCTGTAACGCATAGTTGACATTAATGACTTGTTATTATCGATTTCCAGCCAATTATTGGGTATCCTAGCTTTGCCAAAAAGTGGGATAACATTTTGCCCCCCAAGACATGCCTTTTTTGTAAAAGGCGTGTTTTGAATAACTTCAAATCGAATGCTGTGGGCTCATGTGTTATTCATAGCTAGAGTGTTATCAATCAAATTCATGGCTGTTCGAAGCCGAATCGTTATCAATTTCTTCCAGTGGAAGTTAAAAATGAAATTCTAAAGTCTCTTCGGACTATCGATGGTCACTTCGGACCCTTGCCAAGCCCATTCCAGACTTAGCGATCGAATAGAAAGATCCTATTGCACTCCGACGTTGCTTTTTATTCCTTGCATTCTGGCCTCAATTAAGGCGTAAAGCGATGTCTTGGTCATTCTGGACTGATCATAGCCTCTCCGGGCTCGTGCTGGATCCCATCCTGTCACTCTCCGGTGAAGGGGAAACAACGTTAAGTGGGTCGATCCTGTCGCTCTTCGGCGAAGCGACTCACTTCTTGCACTCCGGTTCAGTGTATCTGAACATTAAGCGATGTCTTGGTCATTCTGGACCGATCATAGCCTCTCCGGGCTCGTGCTGGATCCCATCCTGTCACTCTCCGGTGAAGGGGAAACAACGTTAAGTGGGTCGATCCTGTCGCTCTCCGGCGAAGCGACTCACTTCTTGCACTCCGGTTCAGTGTATCTGAACATTAAGCGATGTCTTGACCTGAATCGTCGGCCGATCACAGCCTCTCCGGGCCCTTATCGAATCCCGATCCAATCACTCTCCGGTGAATAGGAAACGATGCTTAAGTGAGTCGATCCTGTCGCTCTCCGGCGAAGCAACTCACTTCTTGCACTCCGGACCCCGCCTCTCCGGGTAGGATCATAAAGCGATCATGTTTATACTGATATTTAATGTTCATCCTTTAACTCTCCGGTCAAAGGTTTATTTCAAGAAATTCAAGTTTATTTATTAAATGCAGGTCCTAGATGTTCAATCTCAAACATCAGGAAAAAACTAAACATTGCCTCTCCGGGCAGATCGGTCTATCTCCATCTCAGAGCGTGCCTAGGGATCTCTCCGGTTCCCATACATGAGTAAGTGGAGTAGTCGTTTATTCTAAAAGCAAATCTAACGGAATTATTTGACCGAAGTCCAGATCCTGAACTTGGCCCTTGCCATCTTAATCAGTTGATAACGAGTCGTGATCCCGATCCAGGATCGTTTCTGTTAGGTGGAGGCGGTAGTTGCTCAGGCCTTACCGCCGCTGCCCGTTCTCTGACATATTATGGCAATCTACCACTCCTGGCATGTTCTTCCACCTCATCCTTTAGGTGGCGGCATTCGTCGGTTGTGTGCCCATCCAGCTCATGGAATAGGCAATATTTCCCGGTTCTACGCTCCCGCTCTGTGGGATCTCTCCTGGGTGGTTTTCGATAGGGGAGTTGCCCCCGAGTTTCAGTGTAAATTCGTTCTAGGCTTGCCGCCAAATCTGTGTATTGCCTGAATCTAGGCTCTCGAAATTTCTTCGGTTTGTCAGGACCATCATGTGCGTCATCCTGCTTTCTCTTTCCTTTGTCTGCCCTGGACTGTTCCCTGGCGGTTCCTTCGCCCTGTGCAGCATTTACTTCCTGCCTCTCGGCTCGTGATTCTTCTAATCGAATGAATTTCTCAGCTTCATGGTAAAACTCTCCAAGATCTTGTGGTGGATCTCTTGTCAACGAATCTTTGAATTCGGTGGCTTCTCCAACTCCTGCCACTGCCGCCATCAAAATCATCGATGGATCCGGGCGATCTACGGAAGCCACCGTTGCATTGAATCGCAGCAGAAAACCTTTTATGGACTCTCCGGTCCTTTGCTTTATCGAAGCTAAAGTCATCACACTCTTGGGTCTTGTCACATGGACCCTAAATTGTTCCATGAAGCAATCTACAAGCTCGCCCCATGTCCTGATCGATCCGGTCTTTAATTGCCTGAACCAAAGTGCAGCCAAGTCTGACAAAAATAAAGGGAAACATCGTGCCATCACTTCCTCGGATGCTCCCAGTACTTCCATGTGTCTAATGTATCTGGTAATGTGCATGGTCGGATCCGACTTCCCGTCATACGGATTCAGCGTTGGTAGTTTGAACTTTGGAGGGTTCCTTGCATTCCTGATATCCGGAGTGAACGGACTTCGACTGACTTCCTCCAATCCTCCGCTAGATAATCCTCCTCTCATGAGTCGTCGCACTAATCCAGCCATCTTTTCATCTCCATCCTGGGGTTGCCCTCTTGGTCTTGAAGGGTATTCTGGTACGTATTCTTCGTGTGGCCTGTTAGCATCAGTGTTGGTCACAGCTTGTTGAGCTCCATCTGTCGGCCTTCCAGCATCAGATCCTGAGGGTCTGCCCCCAAGTCCTTGTTGATTGTCTTCTGGATCTGCATTCTGACCTCCATTGGGTTCCGCAATCCTAGCTCCTTGTTCCACATCAACAGCCGCTGTAGCTAGTCCTAGGCTCTGCACCCCTGCAACTCTCATCTGTTCAAAGAAATTCTGCAGCATCTCTTGTTGGCTCTTCATTATTCTTTCGTGCATCAGATTGGTCATGGTCTCCATTTCGTCTCTAGTGATGTAGATCGAAGCTGGTTCTCCTCCAGCGCCAGAGGATGCCTCTTGACTTCCTTCTTGTTGGCTCCTCTTAGCTCTTTGTCTTGTTTGTCGAGTCATTGTCTCCCAACTCTGATCCCTTCAAGCTTTTAAATCTGAACTCTGAATCTGGTGTAGCGGGTGCTAGTTCTTCTCAGTGAAAGCACCAAAGTGTTTGCACCAAAAATGGTCACAAACCCCAAGTGTTGCGAAAGCACCAGTGTATGAATACAAATCAATAATATTCAGACACAAATCTCAGATCTAAGCAAGCAATAAACAACAATCCAGAAATAATGAGCAGTGACACGCAATTTATAGTGGTTCGGCTATCTCCGGCCTACGTCCACTTCAAGGTTTTTATCTTTTATTGATTATCCTTGCTGGTTACAGATGATTACAGCAGTTACAATGAAGAATTTCGAGTATAACAGCAATAGAAAGAAGTAGAATTGAATCCGGTAGAGTCTGGACGTTCGATGGCCAAAAGGATCCCTTTTCTGTAGGCTTCAGGGGGCTATTTATAGGCGTAGGAGGCCCAGATCTCGCCCAAACTTCAGGAGACTTCTTCTGGCACGTGAGGGGGCCCACGCGACCGACTCCACCAAGTTTCGACTCGATCTGCGATCGATACGAAGCAATTTCGTATCCATCAAGAAATGATCCAATCGAGCCGAAACTTGGCAGGATTGCTCTTTATCTTGTACGTAAGCTACTGTGAAAATTTCGTTGCATTTGGATCGAGGGTTTGCGAGATATGGTCGATACGAAATTGGTTTGCTCGATGGCTGTTTGGTTCGAATCCATTCATTCGAACTGATCACTTTGACTCGATGGCAACGCGTGTGAGCAGGTTGACGTGGCGCGCGCTCTTCGTGTCGATCCGCTTCTCACTCCGGTTTGATCGAGTCACTCCGGGTATTTCGCCGCGTTCGCATCCATAACTCACGCGTCATCTCTGGCCTGTTTGACTCAGTGGATACGAACAAGCAATTATTCACGGATTCGAGCAAGGATTCCTGATGGATACGAAGTGGTCAGCGCCTCATGGATGCGAAGTCATCTGATGGATTCAAGACAGATGGGTACGAAGGACTTGCATCCCCGATCGATACGAAGACGATGGATTCGAATGGAATCTCATCCATGGATACAGACCGTGTTTGGTTGGATGGATACGAAACAGGACGTTGCTGATCGATACGAAGCGCATGTCCTGTTGATGGATACGAACTCGGTCAATGCTAGTTGAGGTTCATCGATGGATTCGAACTCGATCGATGCGAAGTTGATGGATACGAATGGAGACGTGATGGTGAATACATACTCTATCGATACGAAGCTAATGCTGCTTGATGGATACGAAAGTGTGACTTTTTTCATCAACTTGCATCGATCATATCCTGAGCATATGAACTCGGATTGACTTGAAATTTGGAATGCAGGTTTCCATGGCTTTGCTTGTCATGTCTCGTAAATTGCGGCCCGATCCGGACTCGGACAAAATTCATCGATATCCATGGTTATCCTATAACGCATAGTTGACATTAATGACTTGTTATTATCGATTTCCAGCCAATTATTGGGTATCCCAGCTTTGCCAAAAAGTGGGATAACAATGGTGTAGTTGGGATTTGATAGAAATGAACCCAAAACTCACCGATTATAAATATAATAGACTTGATTAATTTTAATCTTTTCCCTATGCTTAATAGTCTGTAATTCTAATTATTGAGGTTTTTCTTTATTTTGTCTAATAATGGACCGAAGTCCCTAGTTTTCAGTTTATGTATAGATAATGGAATGCCTAGGTAAATAATAGGCAAATTCCCCTCTGCACATTCAAGATATTGCTAATTTGTTCTTTGTTTCTCACTTCTTTTCTAAGAAAAAAAGTAGATTTTTGGTCATTCATTTTTAAGCTGAAGTTTTGATAAACTTTTCCTATTTTCTATTTAACTAAGTTAGCATTATTAAGACGTGCTTTAGATAGAAAAAGGACGTCATCTGTATATAGTAAGTGTGTTAAGTTTGGTTCTACTTTATGGAGAAACCACTGGACATCTTTATTTTTAAGCTGACTCTATTATAAGCTTTATGTAAAGCAATCTTAATACACAAATCACTGGACATCTTTTTGTTAAAACGTCTAACTAGTTCATGTGCCAATACTGATTTTTTTTGTTATATTTCTTCCTGGTATTAATGCATTTTGGTTTAGTGAAATAAGATCATTCACTAAATCTTTCATTCTACCACACAGCAAGCTGGCTAATATTTTGTATAGAATATTACACAATGATATTTGTCTATATTCCATAAAAGACTCTGCTTTTGTTTTTTGGTGTTAAGTAAATAAACATGTGATTTATTTCCTTAATAATTTTCCTCGAGTTTAAGATCCTATTCATGGTGTCCAATAGTTCCAAACTTCCAATTTTATTAAGTCCTAGCGATGTTTGTAAAATCTAGCACTAAAGTCGTCGAAGTCTGAGCTACCATTTTTATCAATTTGGAACACTGCATGTTTAAGTTCACGTAAATAAAATGGTTTGTCCACTTCCCTTCTGGCCTTTTCTATGATGATCTTTTTACAGATAACCTCAGAAAAAATTCCGTTGATATAGGCACCATTGAATAAATCCTTAAAGAAGGTGATAACTTCTTTCGTAATATTTTCAGTGAAAGCTGAAGTATTACCTTTTTGATTGAAAAGGATAAAAGACTTGAATGAAAGAATCTTATCTCTTTGTCCCCTTGAGTAAGCCATCTAAATTTATTGCGTTGGAAACTTTGAATTGATTTATTCTGGAATTGCATTTTGCTCCTAAAACAGTGCTGTTGAGGAAAGATTAATTTGTTACAACATTTTGATGTTTATTTGTTAGTGCTTAAAAATTTGTTATAGATTAATAGTGATTGAGCATCTATCTTCTTCATTGATTCAGTGATCAGTTAGTAAATATTTATTGGTCAACATTAAATGAATATAAAAATTATGCAGCAAAATAATTCTGGTTTCCGTAAATATGCATTTATTTGATTAGAATATGTATATTGTACCAAATTATTTATCAATGTAGATGTATTGTATGTAGAGTTAGTAGTTATCAAAATTTATATATCAAAATGGGTGTCTTTACCTCAGTACCTTAAACAATTTCATATAAATTTTCAGATGGCGTGATAATAAGTCACAATACAACATATAGACACTTCAGCATTGTTTGTAAACATCAATTGTTGTACCTTAAATTGATTAGTCAACATAGCAGACGAATGAAGACATCTTCACCAATCTTTATAATCATAATCTTGGTAGGCAAACTGTTTAAAACAAATAATCATTGTCGTTCAGGTTCTGTATCTCCTCTATATATCGCATCTGCAAACTCTCTTCCATAGGATTTTGGTAAAGTTGTTGGACAACATACACGATTGTATGCAGTAACATCTGAATTTCACTTTGAATCGCTCTTAACTACTAAACTTAATTACATTCAATTTTTTCTGTTTTCTTTTCCCTTAAATTTTTCATGACATCTTTAGTGGCTTGCTGCCATAACTCTTTGAACCCTTTCTCAACGAACATACATTTGATGCTTATGTTACAATTAGTTTACCAGGTACCAAAAATTTATTCCAAGTCGCTTTTATTTCCATTCAATTGTGCATAGAATCAAAATTTTTATTCATCTAGAATACTGAAGTCATTGAAATGTTTATGTAGAAATCAAATTATACAAGGATTGCTGTCTTTATGTTTATGTAGAAATCAAATTATAAAATATGACACTATCAATTTTTTGAATTGTGTAGGCATTGATAGAAGAAGCCGAAGAAAGACAAAAATCGGAAGCTAGTGTTAATGGAGAATATGGAATAAGAAGTTTAGAAGATTTTGAAAAAGATCCCGTTGCCGAAGCTTTTCGGGATGATAAAAAGCGAAGCTATTGCCGAGCTATTAGCTCTACGTCTACTGTAAAGCAAGTAAGACTCTCTCAAGCTTCAAAAGCCATTACCAATAACAAAGAGAATGCAAATCAACAATGGAAAACAGATATGCGTGAAGAGATGAAAACAATGAGTTTAGCTATAAATGATATGAGACAATGTATAAAGATGCTTGTAAATCATATTGGAGGAAATGTGCCGACACCAAGAGGAGAAGCCGCTTCTAATACAGAGCAAAATCTCAATAGTGCTGGAGATAGCTTAGGTGCTCCACTAAATGGAATAATGGGATCTTCTACGAGAGAGAAACAACCAGTAACGCTATTGTCAGTGGATTTGACGGAAGTAGCAAAAGGACACATTGGGACGCAAAAGATATGTCATGGTAGAAAGGTGGTTGAAGGAGAGCAAGTTGTTTGGGTGGAGAATGTTTACGATCCAGAAGCTTCAATTTATGAAGCACCACAAAATGGCCATTACACACTATCTGAATTGGTTGAAGGGGGTTTTGTGATTTGGCCCGAGTATCGTTTGCGTTATTAGTAAGTTACTGAACACTATGTAGTTATATTCTGAAACTGTGTTTTAAAGTTTGTTATATATACTATGCATTCTGAAACTGTGTTTTAAAGTTTGTTATATATACTATGCTTGGATGCTATAATTTGTGGTGTTGGTATGAAGTATCCTTTGTGGTGTTTGAATGAAACATAAATGTTTGGTGTTGTTCTAATGATTGATTGTATGTTTTCTTAATGTTAATACTATATATTTTTTGTATAGATTGTTTGTAGCTGTAATAAAATATTGGTGCTATATAGTTTGTTTGATACTGTTTTAGTTATCACGGTTATAAGTGTGAGAAATTACTATTTTGTCACGGTTATAACCGTTAGTAAATACTATTCTGTCACGGTTATAAGCGTGAGAAATTACTATTTTGTAACGATTATAACCGTTAGTAAATACTATTCTGCAACGGTTATAAGCATGAGAAATTACTATTTTATAACGGTTATAACCGTTAGTAAATACTATTCTGTCACGGTTATAAGCGTGAGAAATTACTATTTTGTCACGGTTATAACCGTTAGTAAATACTATTCTGTCACGGTTATAAGCGTGAGAAATTACTATTTTATCACGGTTATAACCGTGAGCAAAAGTGTGACTGAATTTACCCACGGTACCTATTTTCACGGTTATAACCATGACAAAATAGTTTTGTCACGCTTATAACCGTGAGGAAATTGCCTTTCTGGTGTTGTGTCCGCCTTCTTTCCCTTCGCCATCACCGCATGGCATAGCAAGCGGCCTTCCATATCCTTCCTCCAGAGGCACACTCCACGTCAACCTCTTCCCCTTCCCACGCTACACCCTCTCCCTATGCCGTGTTTCTCCCCACTGGCCAGCAACCGCCACCACCTTCGACCCACAAGCCTGCTCCGGCCTGGAAACCCGACCTTCAACTCACCGCACCTCCGCCTCGCCTTGCAACGTCGGCAACCGAGCCACACACCTGATCGGCCTCCAACCTTCGCCCACCCTGTTGACCTCCGCCGGAACCAACACATCATCTCCTCATCCACTTCTTTCGTGTATACTCTCTGGTCACAGATCCATATAGTATGTAGTTATATCATATATCGATTTATACATATTTAAACTATTTGTTGTTTATAAATAGCACAAGTATATATAACTTTGCAAACTTTTGTTTTACTAGTTAGCTTTTGTTTGTACAGTGAGGAATATATATTTTTGTGTGATAAGGCATATGTATATTCGTTAGTCTGTAATATAAAATATATGTTAGTTTTCAAGTTACAGTATGAGATTTTGTTAATATTTTTATTAGTGTTTTGACATTTATATCTGGCATCGGTTTATATATTTTACAAAGTTTGTTGTTTGGCACATATATAGATGATATAAATTATATAATATATATTGTTTTAAGTATTATATTTTAATTGTCTTAAGTATGCGTGTATGAGTGGTAATATATATATTTGTTTTGATTATGAAAAAGCTGGTCGAACCTGCTCTTATATTTATGTGTCAGTAATATATTATATTTTAAGCATTTGCATGTTTACTGTATATAATATGTTAGGTGTATAGTTATATATAATATAGATAGGTTAGTAGTTAAAGCTATCTGTTTATAAATAAACTTTGGCATGCAAAGGCTGACTTATATATTTTATATAAATGGAATCTATGCATAAATTATTGTTTATGAGAAGAAATAGTATTGGTTTTTAAGTATTGTTTAAAAGAGAATTTATATAAATTTTAAACATGTGTTTTATTGAATGTTGGTTTGGAAAAAATAATAATATGGTATTGTATATAAATGTATATGTTTACTGTAAGATCTGTTTATGTTGTATATATTAATCATCTAAAGTTAGTATAGGTTGCTAGCTTGTGTATAAGTCTACACACCTATTATAGTAAAGTAAGTTGTAATGTTTTGACAACAAATATTGATTTTTAATATATTATATAATATTCGTATATGGCAGTCTAGATGATTTAGACTATGATAGTTATGTAAGTATAACAGTATAGGTCTACATAAGCTATATTTATTTATATAAGATTACTATACGTATACTGTTTATACTGTGCAAGTTATATGATAGTTATATGTTGGTATATATTGTTTTGTTTCGAATATAGTACATGTTATAGGTTTTAAAATATGGGTTTATTCCATAAGTTTAAAATATTGATTTCGGGTATTGATTTAAGATATAAATTTATATATATACTCTGATTTTAACATTTCAGTTTTAAATATAATGATTTTGAATTATATTTATTTTTGATATTTGTCTTAAGCTAAATATTGAAATATATATAAACAGTATAATAATAATGTATATAGTTATATATATGTTCACTTATACCGTTGATCTTCGTTAATCCAGTTTGATTTGATTTCGTCAAACTTCAAGCTTTCAGCTTCGTTCGTCGATTCGAGTACAACCTTGACTTGCTGTGAGATTTGTGCCTCAATTCGTAGCTCAATTCTTTGTTTATCCTCTCTATCCTCGAAAGGTGAGCAATCACTCACGATTAATGTTCTTTTATTCATTAAGTTTAATTTCAATTGAAACGACAATTGAAATATGCTGTTGTTGGCTATTTACACTGTTATATATGTTATTACCTATATCAGTTCACCTGTGACATCTGACACCACTATCTGTTATTTATACAATGATAATTCAGTTTGGTTGATAATGATTGATTGTTTGATGTTGACATTGGACGTTAAATTGTTAATGTTGTAAGTGATAAATAATTTAAAATTGAAATTGACGTAGGATAGTTAGATTTGATATATGTTAAATTCGATTAGATGACTTTTGCATAATATGACCTCATTTAAATGTCAGATTAATTGACACGTAGAAATTTGGTTATGTACACCTTGAATCGTTGAATGTATGTTGAAAAATTGATGTAGTATGAAATTGGATAATAGATATCAAATGAAAAACCGTATTAATATTAGTGTAATAATCTTTAATCTACATGAAATGATAGTGTAGATTCTAGAAATAATTATATTGATTTGCATAAACAAAAATGTGAATTAATACGATTATTTCGGGATTATTTGAATGGATTATTGGATTGATATTGGTTGTTGTTATTGCTTGTTTATTTACTTTGACACCATCCCAGTTATCACACTGCAAGTTCCCTTTGCTATGCTTTGATTTTGAATTGAATTGGAATCGGGTTGAAATGATAAATACCCAAATTAAACTTTGACCTAGGATAGAGAATTAAATAAAACCTGATTGGTCAATAATTTGATTTAAAAATAAAATAAAGATTTTATTTGAATAAATAATAAGGTTTTAAAATGAAGTTGGAATTTGAATTTTTATGAAAGGAAAATGTTAATATGTAATAATCCGAAACAAAATATTAACATAGTAGTTGATGAAAGAATGTTGTTTAAAATTTAATTATTAAGTTTGAAATTATTTAATAATTAAGTTTTTTGAAATTATTTAATAATTAAATAAGATTGAACTATTTAATTATTAAATGAAATTGAATTCTTGATATGTGAAATTGAACTTCGTAATAAGTGAAATTGAACTTCTTTAATAAGTAAAGTTGAGTTATGAAATAATTAAGTTTTGGAATTTGTAACTAAGTAAATAAATAAGTGAAATCGAATTTGTTTAACAAGAAATAAAATGTGATTTATTGAAATTAATGTAAGACTTGTAACTCAAAGAATTTGATTTGACGAAATTAACTTAATTAAAATTTTGAGTTTTGATATAATGAAGTTGAACTTAAGTAATTGATTTAATGAATTTGAAGTTAAAAAGAATTGTTTTGAATGATAAATTAACTTAACGAATATTGAATGAAGTCGATCAACGATTTTAAATTGATTTGAATGTTAAATTAAATTAATTTAAATGTTTTCGAAATGAAACTTATATACGAACTTGAATCAATATTTGAATTGTTTTAAATAAAATTTGAAATTGAATTATAAGATTTTGAAATGGGAATTTGGAAATTTTGAAACGTAAATTTTTGGAAATTGGTTTAGAAAGACAAATGAAATGTTGGTTTACAAATTCTAATTGAGATTGAAATTGATTTGGTTTTGAAATAAATAAACGACCAATCGGTGTAATAATTACGAAATTTATTAAAGAGACCGGAATCGGTTAGGGACATACTCACTGTCTAAACCGAAAACCACTTTAATAACTATACGCGGAGTGTGATCCAGAATGAAGTGGTTGGAATGATGTACGTTGATGATTGAAGAAAGAGAACGATAATGGATAGCCTTGACACTTGTGTCAAATTGGAAATGACTAAAACAGGAGCCGTGTCGGGCCAAATGGGGTTAGCTACCTCGAGCGAACACACTTCTTCGTAAACTACTCATTACTTGTTATCGATTGGTGCACCCTCGAAATTTGAGTGTTGTTTCACGGTGTTGCGATCGTTGCGGCGATGCGTTCTCACCAGTCCGGATCAGGCAAACGGTAGTTTCACTACCTTGGGTATTGCCTCATGTGCCTTGTCATACTTGTATCCGTGTATACGCGACCACTACGATTTGTTTTGTGTTATACCTATGGAGTACTCCCTGATATCCCACTAGTTTACGGTGGAGTTTACAGTGTAGTATAGTCTATAACACTTATATAAAACGTGTTAAGGGGGATAATGGTAACGCCTTAACACTATTTTGATAATTTATATTACTGATAGGCATTATCTACTTAGCGTACCCTACTACATAGTAGATAGTTTAACGGATCCTTAGAGGATGGTTATTCCAAACATCCTTTAAGTTACTTGTATTTCAGTTGCTATTTCACTTGAGTTGGATTTATTGATATAAGAATGTTAATCCTAACTCGAGTTTTTTATGTTTTGCTTTATGCTCGGGTCAGACTGAGTGTACCAGTATTCGAGACTCACCTTTGGAGTTGGAGCTTCGCTTGGAGATCCAGCTATCTATCCAGCTTTCAGATATCCAGTTGATTCCAGTGATTGTATTCTGATTCTTGTATTTGACTATTGTATTCGAGACTCCTATTGTACTTTATTTTACTCTGATATGTATATAGTAGCTTCATAAACTACTATCTTTTGTTTCCGCTGCATTTATTACTCTGTGTCTGTAATCTGTGATTATTTATTTACTGTATATGTTCAGTTTTGCCAAATTTAAATTAACAATTCGGTATTTTGAATTACTCAAGTCCGACATGTGCAGATGCGAATAGTCCAAAATAGTGGATCGTTACAGTTGGTATCAGAGCTCTGGTTTTAGGCAAAACTCAGCATATGTAGTAAGTTTAATTACGGAATCACTTTCGTTCGAGCTTGAATCTCTTCCTCTTTGACTCGATTCCTTTGAATTTTGGAACGTTCCCTACGGTTCAAAAATCCATTTGTGTCCCTCACTATTCGTCTTCTAATTTCGGAGTATCACATAACTCCACCTTGAATGATCTTTATAATGAGTTGGCGGTCCCGACAATCTTAAATTGATTTGTAGAGGGGTGAAACTCTTTTACGATAGAATTGATTCACCGGAGATTTATATATCCTCGGTTTAGATGCTGACATTTTTGGTTATGCCGAATTCTATCTCTTGAGATCAATGTCGATTTGCCTCGGAATTCTTTTGTAACAACCCACATATTTATCGACTTTATATTTAAATATTTTATTTAAATATTTTATCGTTAGTCGGATGTTAGTCCGAAAAGCTACTTTTTGCATACGGTCAAATTAGGACTCGAGACCACCTCCATTGAGTTCAAAATGACGTTTGCGATCTTTTTGAGTGTAAACTTCGATATGTTTGGGATAGTGAAATTTTCGTCACTTTTTGCTTTGAGCTTTGGGTTTGGGCTGAACCACTTCTAAGTCAGTCCCAACCCCCTCTCCTCTTCATTAATTCCTTCTTTATTTTCCTAACACTTAAAGCTTCTTCAAAAATGGTTTAGGGAATGGGAAATTAAAACTCCAAAGCTCTTGTTCATTTGCAAATCCAACAACTAACTCCAAATTCAAAGTGAAGACATTGGATTCAAGCTCCTTCCATTACTTTTAAGCTTCTCCACCATCAATTTCGTGAAAAAGGTGAGATTTTTATCTCACATTCTTGCCTATAACTGTCATTGGATTGTTGGGAATGATTCCCTATCACTTGTGCACATGCATTTGCATTTGGTTTAGATTGAATTGGTGAAAAACCCAATTTTTAGTGTTTTGGCAAACATCTGGGCTTAGGTCGTTCGGCCTTGGAGAAGATAGGCCTGCAATTCTGTCACGCCTCGTTAGGTCGTTCGGCATCCTTAATTCGTTCGGCACACTTAGGTCGTTCGGCTGTTAGGTCGGTCCTTCTTAGGTCGTTCCTTGCTAAGTCGTTGGCAATGCTAGGTTGCTCGGCCTGCTTTCGTTAGGTCGTAACCCCTAGGTCGCTCGGCTATTCAAAACTCGATGCAGTTAGATTGCTCGACCTTTTTACCCTTAGTTCGTTCGCCTCTAGGTCGTTCGGCTACGTGAATCGCGCCAATGTCTTAGGTCGCTAACCCCTTGGGTCGTTCTATGCTTAAGTCGCTCGGCCTATTTACCTGTTAGGTCGTTCGCCCAAGTTAAGTCGTTCCACCTCTTAGCTCGACCCTGTTAGGTCGCGCACCATTTTAGTTCGACTTTGTTAGGTCGCGCCACCCTATTAGGTCGTGCAGCTCGATAGGTCGCACCATCTTCTGTCTTAGGTCGCTCAGCCTTATTCCTTAAGCCGTAGCTCCTTAGGTCGTTGCACCTTAGGTCGGCCACGTTAGGTCGCAAATTTCCTAAGTCGTATGCCGTGGATGTTTTGTCTGCATTTCTATCTTGTTGGATTTAGAATTTAACTCTTTGGAGTTTATGCACATCTTCGAATCTGAATTTTAGTGAATTGATTTGTTTCTACAATCATTTTGTGATTTGGCACTTTAAAAATATGAAGGTTTCAATACTAGTAGTAAATATCAAAACTCTTTTATCAACTCGATTTCAACACTATTTTATTACAAAACTCTTTTTCTCGAACCGTTTTCCAATCTACTAGTATATACAAGCCTTTACTTCACTCGGATGAGAAATCTAATTAAACGGCTTAGTAAAACGAGTGGTATGAAACGCTTGCGTTCACTTCGTCGGTTAATTCTTGGACTTGTTCGATTGAACCTTTTGTGACAATTTCCTAGTGAAGATCTACAGTTTGTTCGTAAATATTTAAGTTAAGCAAGTGGTTATGGGACATGAAGCTAAACTCATATATTTACTAGCTCGGTGTGGTTGACACTTCTTGATGATCATGATGATCATTTTTGTGATTTAGACTAGCAATTGTGCGATGTCTCTTTGTCTACGAGGGAGACTAAACCCCGTTTGTGTGATGTTTCAACATCACATATGTGGGGTAGCGCCCCATGGTCTTCGGGCCGTTCGTGTGTCAAAAATTAATGGATAGCTTCCATGAGATAGCTTCTCGTTCGTGTGATACATATGTTGGTGAGCTTTCATGCTCCCGTTCGTGTGATAGGCCTCCCCCCCTTTTTTTTGTGATTTCTGGATTTCGTGTGCTGATTTCTGGAATTTGTGCTTCACCAATTTTCATGATTTTCATTGATATGTTGATCAATTTTTGTGCATTGGTGAATTCGTGTGTCATTACCCTTTTTGTGGATTTGGATCTTTGAGAAGATTCTTGTGATATTGATTAATCTCTTGTTGATTATCATTTACATAATTATAGTAGTATGCCATTATGGTTATTATATGTTTATGCCATATCTTTTATTCTATATCATTTCATCTGATATTTATAGCTAGACTGATCCGTTTATTATTTTCTTATGAAATAATACTCGGGTCAGACCGAGATGTTACAGGTGCTTCTGCTTGACTTCTCTTCTGGGATTACTCCGACTTTTGGCTAACTACTTAGATTAGTAGTTTTTGTTGTACACATTTGAGATATCGACTCATTGATGTATTCTTTTGTATAGCACATGTTGCTATTCTTTTGTATTATCGTGGATCTTTCTGACCACTACTCTGATGTACACTTTCATGTGTTATATATATATTCATATCTTTTTCCGCCTTTGTGATATGGATGTCTGTGACTGATTTATGTTATGATTATTTCTATATTTGTTTCCGAAGATTATATATAGCCACTGTGTGGTAGCTTTGAGTTTGTATCGGTATGTCGGATTTCCTCCTTAAATGAAATGCATGTTTTACTATCTGACATATCGGTGCTCGCACAAAGAAGTTACACGGATGGTCGCTCCTCAACAGCCTTATTCTCTGTGCTAGTCGACAGCATTACACCGTAGTGTTCTTGGCTAGCGTGGGTATAGAGGTGGGGCGTCACAGCTTGGTATCAGAGCCAAACTTCGGAACAATGTAGAATAACTTAACAAGGATCATCGTCCTAAGTCCAACTTAGGAGTCGTGCCTTAGGATTTAATCTGAGTCTTCGTACCGATTCATCCTATTTCCCTTTATGATTCCTTGTTTTATTTATCAAGATTGCTTGATATTCATTTGGTGAATAACCTTTTTCTTCTTTTCTCTTCCTTAAAGAAGAGAATGTCTAGACCAGGCCATCCCAGAGCCGGACCTTCTACTGTTACTCCCCAGGATGGAGTTTTTATGACCGCTCAACAGCTTCTCGATTTAGTAAAGAATGCTCAAGCAGCTGGTCCTAATCAGGAACCTACTCATCCTAAGTTTGGATTTGCACGCTTGTGCAACGATTATACCAACTTGGGTGGGAAACCATTCAAAGGTTCCGAAACTATTATTGAGGTCCAGGCTGGTTAAGAACATGCGATCGAATCTTTTCTCGCATGAATCTTATCGATCTTCACCGTGTTCAGGTGGCTTCCAGTATGCTCCAAGAAAGAGCACTGGATTGGTACGAACTTCTTATTTCTGAAATTAATGAAGCTGGTCTCACCTGGGAGCAATTCCAGAAACGCTTCGAATTAATATTCGTACCAGAAGCAGAGAAAGTGACATTGGCTCGACGTTTCATAGACCTTGTTCAAGGTGAATCCTCTGTGACAGATTATGTCGCAGCCTTCGAGTCACTGTCTAAATATGGGGTTGAATACATCAACACTCCATTGAAGAAGAACCAAAGATTCGTCTATGGCTTAAACAAGAATCTCAAGAAGCCATTACTTCTAAAATTAGAAGTTTCTTTCGATCAACTCATTGATATCGCTCTTCGTCTTGAAGAGGCGGATCAAGAAAGTGATGTTGAAGTGGTAGGTGCTAAACCAAACTTCAACAACAAGAAAAGGCCTAATAAGTTCAAAGGTCCTTATCCCAACAAAAAGGGTAAGCAAGCAACTCCTGCTGCAGAGACACTTTCCCCTATTGATGGGAAATGCTTCAACTGTGGTGCTAGGGGCCATTTTGCGAACAAGTGTTCAAAGCCCCGTTCTTGTCGCTATTGTAAAAGTTCAGATCATTATATGCATCTATGCCCTAAGCTTCAAGGCAAGGAGGGAAAGTTAAACGTTGCTCAAGCCCCTGGCAACACATCTCGCGGTCAAGGTATGTCTCATTCTGTCCTTGATGGCAGTATTATATTTCATGATCAACCTATTAGAGTTCTCTTTGATACGGGTGCATCCCATTCTTTTATATCAAAGGAACTTGTCGATACTTTTTCTTTAAGTGTTGATGCTTTAATGACTTCTCTGAGAATTGCGAATCTCGTTGGTGGATCCGCAACTCTTAGTTTGCTGTGTAGAAATGTGGAGATTATTTTATGTGATTTTTCTTTCCTAGTCGATTTGCATGTCATGCGTTATTTAGGCTTTGGTATGATTTTGGGTATGGATTGGCTTAATCGTTATGAAGCTCATATCCTATGTCCAGAGCGGACTATTTATCTTCGACATCCACTATCTGTTAAGCAGATTTCTATTGTTCTTAGAGATTCAGAGTCTACTTTGACAGCATCTTTATATTCTCTAAATCCTCTTGATGATGATAATGATGATAAGGAAGATGTCATTTCTCGTATTCACGTCGTCCGTGAATTTTTCGACATATTTGAGCCCGTTTTAGGATTACCACCTAAGCGAGCAATTGAGTTCAAAATTAATCTCATACCTGGAGCTCAACCTATTACTCGTCCTCCTTATCGCATGTCCAATAAGGAGAATGAAGAGATGCGCAAACAATTGTCTGAATTGGAGACGAAGCAATTTATTCGCTCTAGTTCCTCGCCTTGGGGAGCTTCAGCAATTTTCGTGAAGAAATCCGATGGTACGCTTAGGCTTTGCGTCGACTACCGCAAGCTTAATGATCTAACTATTAAGAATAAATATCCTTTGCCTCGGATTGATGATCTATTCGATCAACTTAGTGGTGCTAGAGTCTTCTCACAATTGGACTTGGCTACCGGTTTCCATCAGCTTTGTATTGCAGAGGATAGTATTCCTTTGACTTCGTTCCGTACACGTTATGGATCTTATGAATGGCTAGTTATGCCATTTGGTTTAACGAATGCTCCGGCTTACTTCGTTGACCTTATGAATCGAGTTTTCAAAGATTTCCTCGATCGGTTTGTTCTCATCTTTATTGATGATATTCTTGTATATTCTAAAACCGAGGAGGAACATGAAAAGCATCTTCGGATTGTATTGGAAACTCTTAGGAGTAATCAGTTAAAAGCAAAATTTTCTAAATGCCACTTTTGGCAATCTAGTGTGAAGTTTCTCGGTCATATTATTTCCGAATCCGGAATATCAGTGGATCCTTCAAAGATTGAAGCGATTCAAAATTGGAAGAGACCGGAGAGTGTCACGGAAATCCGTAGCTTCCTTGGATTGGCGGGTTATTACCGTCGTTTTATCAAGGACTTTTCTAAAATTGTCGTGCCTCTTACTGGCTTGACAAAGAAAGGTGTTAAATACATTTGG
Organism: Allium fistulosum; assembly: GCA_030737815.1. Classification (NCBI taxonomy): domain Eukaryota; kingdom Viridiplantae; phylum Streptophyta; class Magnoliopsida; order Asparagales; family Amaryllidaceae; genus Allium; species Allium fistulosum. Next base: position 1,082,616,190 of record CM060902.1, read on the forward strand.
TCGGACAAATGTGAAACTACTTTTCAGAAATTAAAAGAACTCCTTTCTGATGCTCCTATTCTTGTTATTCCTGAAGGGAATCAAGATTTTGTTGTTTATACCGATGCTAGTCGCGTTGGTTTGGGTGTCGTTCTTATGCAAAAAGAACATGTAATTGCTTATGCTTCTAGGCAATTGAAGCCGGCTGAGACTAGATATGCCACGCATGATTTAGAACTAGCGGCTATCGTTTTCGCCCTTCGTATTTGGCGACATTATCTTTTGGGGGAGAAATTTATCCTTTACACCGATCATAAGTCTTTGAAATATTTATTCTCTCAAAAGGAACTTAATTTGCGTCAACAGCGTTGGCTCAAATTCCTTGCTTCATATGATCTTGATATTCTTTATACTCCCGGAAAGGGAAATCGAGTTGCCGATGCACTTAGTCGCAAGCAACAAGCGGTTGTTTTCATGATGATATCTAAATGGAATGATCTCGAGGTTTTTTCCACTTGTGAAATTCGAGATCGTGTTTTCGATTTATGTTCATATCTTGTTTTATGTAGCCTTGAGGCTCATCCTTCTCTTTTAGACCGCATTCTTGAAGCTCAAAGGCTAGATCCCGAATTGGCCCTTCTTGGCCAAAATATTAAGGATAAAGTTGATATTGAAGGTTTGAAAGACTTTGATATTAATTCTCGTGGCGGCATTCGAAAATTTGGTAGACTTATTGTACCAAATATTAGTGATCTTCGAAAGGATATTCTAGAAGATTCTCATCGTTCCAAATATTCCATTCATCCCGGTAGTAGTAAAATGTACGTGGATATGAAACGACTTTATTACTGGGAGGGAATGAAATCTGATATTGCTAACTTTGTTAAGTGTTGCATGACTTGCCAACTTGTCAAGGCCGAACACCAAAGCCCTGGTGGGTTATTGCAACCATTGGAAATTCCAATTTGGAAGTGGGATCAAATTTCCATGGATTTTATTGATGGCCTTCCCCGTTCTCGTTCGGGTCATGATAGCTTATGGGTGATCATTGATAGACTTACTAAATCCGCCCATTTTATTCTTGTTCGGACGAACCGAACCGTTCCTCTTCTGGCCAAACTCTTTATCAAAGAAATTGTTAAATTACATGGAGTCCCTACTTCCATTGTTAGTGATCGTGATCCATTGTTTACTAGTGGATTCTGGAAGAGTCTTCAAAAAGCTTTGGGAACGAAGCTTAATTTTAGCACCGCTTATCACCCCCAGTCCGATGGACAAACTGAGCGTTGGAATCAAACTCTTGAAGATCTTCTTCGATCTTGTGTGCTTGATTTCGGTGGAAGTTGGGAAGATCATATTTCTCTCGTTGAGTTTTCCTATAATAACAGCTTCCAATCTAGTATTGGTATGGCACCTTTCGAGGCACTCTATGGAAAGCCATGTCGATCTCCTTCTTGTTGGCTTGAGGCCGGTGAGAAGCTGGTTTTAGGTCTAGATTTTATTCAGGATTCCATAGAAAAGATTGAACTTATTCGACATAGGATGAAAGAAGCCCAGAGTAGACAAAAATCCTATACCGATAATCGAATAAGGAAATTAGAATTTTCTGTTGGAGATATTGTATTTATTCGTGTTTCCCCTATGAAGGGTGTTGTGCGTTTCAGTCGGTCGGGAAAGTTAGCTCCTCGATATATTGGGCCATTTCCTATCACTGAACGTATTGGTTCTATGGCTTATCGCCTTTCATTACCGGCTCAGTTTTCTGCCATTCATGACGTGTTTCACGTTTCTCAATTACGGAAGTGCCTTTGGGATTCCGATTCTATTCTTGAGTCCGATGTTGTAGAAGAGATTGAAGTTTCGCCTAATTTAACTTATGAGCAGCATCCTATTAGAATTATCGCTTCGGAGGTCAAACGACTTCGAAATAAAGAAGTTCCGCTTGTTAAAGTTCAATGGTCCTCAAATCCTAAGGATTGCTCTTGGGAATCTAGAGAATTCATCGAGCGTACACATCCAGAATTGCTTTCTCATGCTCTTTAAGGTGAACTTCTTATTTCAAATTTCTTTTTGTGTTAATATGCTTTCATGGTTGTTACTTTTTATTTCCATCTTGTATATTGCGAGGACGCAATTTCTTTAAGGAGGGGAGTCTGTAACAACCCGCATATTTATCGATTTTATATTTAAATATTTTATCGTTAGTCGGATGTTAGTCCGAAAAGCTACTTTTTGCATACGGTCAAATTAGGACTCGAGACTAGCTCCATTGAGTTCAAAATGACGTTTGCGATCTTTTTGAGTGTAAACTTCGATATGTTTGGAGATAGTGAAATTTTCGTCACTTTTTGCTTTGAGCTTTTGGTTTGGGCTGAACCACTTCTAAGTCAGTCCCAACCCCCCCTCCTCTTCATTAATTCCTTCTTCATTTTCCTAACACTTAAAGCTTCTTCAAAAATGGTGGAGGGAATGGGAAATTAAAACTCCAAAGCTCTTGTTCATTTGCAAATCCAACAACTAACTCCAAATTCAAAGTGAAGACATTGGATTCAAGCTCCTTCCATTACTTTTAAGCTTCTCCACCATCAATTTCATGAAAAAGATGAGATTTTTATCTCACATTCTTGCCTATAACTGTCATTGGATTGTTGGGAATGATTCCCTATCACTTGTGCACATGCATTTGCATTTGGTTTAGATTGAATTGGTGAAAACCCCAATTTTTAGTATTTTGGCAAAATTCTGGTCTTAGGTCGTTCGGCCTTGGAGAAGACAGGCCTGCAATTCTATCACGCCTCGTTAGGTCGTTCGGCATCCTTAAGTCGTTCGGCACACTTAGGTCATTTGGCTGTTAGGTCGGTCCTTCTTAGGTCGTTCCTTGCTAAGTCGTTGGCAATGCTAGGTCGCTCGGCCTGCTTTCGTTAGGTCGTAACCCCTAGGTCGCTCGGCCATTCAAAACTCGGTGCAGTTAGATCGCTCGACCTTTTTACCCTTAGGTCGTTCGCCTCTAGGTCGTTCGGCTACGTGAATCGCGCCAATGTCTTAGGTCGCTAACCCCTTGGGTCGTTCTATGCTTAAGTCGCTCGGCCTATTTACCTGTTAGGTCGTTCGCCCAAGTTAAGTCGTTCCACCTCTTAGCTCGACCCTGTTAGGTCGCGCACCTTTTTAGTTCGACTTTGTTAGGTCGCGCCACCCTGTTAGGTCGCGCAGCTCGATAGGTCGCACCATCTTCTGTCTTAGGTCGCTCGGCCTCATTCCTTAAGTCGTAGCTCCTTAGGTCGTTGCACCTTAGGTCGACCACGTTAGGTCGCAAATTTCCTAAGTCGTATGCCGTGGATGTTTTGTTTGCATTTCTATCTTGTTGGATTTGGAATTTAACTCTTTGGAGTTTATGCACATCTTCGAATCTGAATTTTAGTGAATTGATTTGTTTCTACAATCATTTTGTGATTTGGCACTTTAAAAATATGAAGGTTTCAATACTAGTAGTAAATATCAAAACTCTTTTATCAACTCGATTTCAACACTATTTTATTACAAAACTCTTTTTCTCAAACTGTTTTCCAATCTACTAGTATATACAAGCCTTTACTTCACTCGGATGAGAAATCTAATTAAACGGCTTAGTAAAACGAGTGGTATGAAACGCTTGCGTTCACTTCGTCGGTTAATTCTTGGACTTGTTCGATTGAACCTTTTGTGACAATTTCCTAGTGAAGATCTACAGTTTGTTCGTAAATATTTAAGTTAAGCAAGTGGTTATGGAACATGAAGCTAAACTCATATATTTACTAGCTTGGTGTGGTTGACACTTCTTGATGATCATGATGATCATTTTTGTGATTTAGACTAGCAATTGTGCGATGTCTCTTTGTCTACGAGGGAGACTAAACCCCGTTTGTGTGATGTTTCAACATCACATATGTGGGGTAGCGCCCCATGGTCTTCGAGCCGTTCGTGTGTCAAAAATTAATGGATAGCTTCCATGAGATAGCTTCTCGTTCGTGTGATACATATGTTGGTGAGCTTTCATGCTCCCGTTCGTGTGATAGGCCTCCCCCCCTTTTTTTGTGATTTCTAGATTTCGTGTGCTGATTTCTGGAATTTGTGCTTCACCAATTTTCATGATTTTCATTGATATGTTGATCAATTTTTGTGCATTGGTGAATTCGTGTGTCATTACCCTTTTTGTGGATTTGGATCTTTGAGAAGATTCTTGTGATATTGATTAATCTCTTGTTGATTATCATTTACATACTTATAGTAGTATGCCATTATGGTTATTATATGTTTATGCCATATCTTTTATTCTATATCATGTCATCTGATATTTATAGCTAGACTGGTCCGTTTATTATTTTCTTATGAAATAATACTCGGGTCAGACCGAGATGTTACAGGTGCTTCTGCTTGACTTCTCTTCTGGGATTACTCCGACTTTTGGCTAACTACTTAGATTAGTAGTTTTTGTTGTACACATTTGAGATATCGACTCATTGATGTATTCTTTTGTATAGCACATGTTGCTATTCTTTTGTATTATCGTGGATCTTTCTGACCACTACTCTGATGTACACTTTCATGTGTTATAAATATATTCATATCTTTTTCCGCCTTTGTGATATGGATGTTTGTGACTAATTTATGTTATGATTATTTCTGTATTTGTTTCCGAAGATTATATATAGCCACTATGTGATAGCTTTGAGTTTGTATCGGTATGTCGGATTTCCTCCTTAAATGAAATGCATGTTTTACTATCTGACATATCGGTGCTCGCATAAAGAAGTTACACGGATGGTCGCTCCTCAACAGCCTTATTCTCCGTGCTAGTCGACAGCATTACACCGTAGTGTTCTTCGCTAGCGTGGGTATAGAGGTGGGGCGTCACATCTACATTGATCTTATTCTTGAAGTCACGGTTGACCCGGTTAAGGTTGCCCGTGATTTATATAAACTTATCAATCTTCCTACTTTGTCATTTAATCATCATATCTTTGTTTCGAACTTATCTTCGAATCAAAATTCTCTTTGATTTGAGTCCATCAAAATTTGAATCCCTGTACTTATTTTGAAATCCATCCTTGTATCGTCGAGCGAGGTAGTGCATTTGTTATTAATATAAAAATGTTTTCTTTATTGTGTTGTTTGAGTTGTTGATGTTGATTTGGGTTTTCGATCGATTCGTCTGATCAGCGCTATCGATGGGATTTCCAAAACACTTGAACAGAGCAAACTGACACAATAGTATTTTCAAAATTTGGTAAATAAAATAATTTTGTATGATTATATTATATATAAGTATAAATTTTCTGAAATTGAAGTGTTAACTGAATTGGTTGTCAGAAAGGTAATATTTGATTTTCACTATTTGTTTTGTAAATCATTGATTATTCCAACATAAAAATAAATGGAGTTATAAAAGTTGGTTTATAGATTTATTTAGAAATTTAAATGAATTTAAAGTAAGAATTTGAGAATTTAATTTCCTAAAATTTCAATCTTTGGTTTTTAAAATTTTAAAATGTATATTATTGAACGTATTTTCAAATAGAAACCGTTTTCAAAGAATTTTAAAATATTGAAATCGGTGCTCTTCTCTTTGTGATTGGAAAATAATTTCGGTGATGTCGGCCGCATCATCGATATTCATTTTCGAGTTTCGAAGTGGAGAAACCATTCTGTAGCTTTGCTACGGTTTTATTTGGGAAATATTTTAATTTGAATTTCTTAAGTATGACTTGATTTATATATATATATATGGGAATATTATTTTAAATTTAATTTGATTTAATATATATAGTATATACATAATTATTTTTAAAGGGTTTGAAATTAAACGGAAATTTAATTCTTAAAATTATGTTAAGGGATGTTTTCAATCATAAATAAAGCTAAATTTTGGATAAATATTTAAACTTGAAATAATTGAATTTGAAAATATTATTTGTATAGTACTAAATTGCATTTCAATATAACTTACCTAAATTATTCAGAAGTTAAAATGTAATTGGATAATATACAATATAAAATGATTTTATAAATAAAAATTTGAGTGTTTATAATAAATGTTATACACTTAGATTTTAATTATATAAAAAAATGCTAATAAAGATGACAGAATAATAAGTTAATTGAATAATAGATGAGACAAATAAATTTGTTTTGAAGAAATTAATAAATTGAAATTTGATTAACTTATGGAAATACCTTGAATTTAAAATCAATTATTGAATATATATTAATTTAAATCGAAATTTATATGGTTTGAATTAATTTATATGGTTTAAATTAATTTATATGGTTTAAGTATAGGTAATAAGATATATTAAGTGGAATAAACTTAATAATAATTTGGAATAAAGAATTAAATTTGTTGAATAAAATATGAGTACAATAAATGATTATACAAATTGATGATTTAGAAATTGTTAATTGAGGATGACTAGATAATAAGATAATGAATTTAGAAATAGATAGATTGATTTAACTTAAGTGAACTCAAAGGGATTTAACCAAATTGTTAAATATTAATTAATTTAAATTGAAATTTATATGGTTTAAATTAATTGTTTTACTTGTATTCCAATCTATTTTCTTTTTGGTTATTTCTATCCTCCTACCTCCTTCCTTTTCGAGGACGAAAAGTTTTGAGTGGGGGAGAGTGTAACGACCCGTAAATTTTAACTGTTTTAATAACGTAATTAGTTGAAATTTTGTGAAATTTTAAACGATAAAAATTTAAAATAAAAATTTGATATTTGGAATGCGTCTAATTAATCATAGCAACTGGTAAATTTTCATCAGATAATTTGGAAGTTATTTTATAGTGTAATTTTATTCCAATTTATATCAGTTAAAAACGATGATAATAAAATATTTTCTAAACCTGAATATTTTTACATAGAAAAATTCTAATTCATCTTCTGACTAATACGTCATTTTTCGTTTTTCCAAATTCGGACTTCTTTAGCTCCGTCGATCTTATTTTTCTACGTTTTTGCTGCATTTTCCATAGTAGAAAATTTGAATTTTTATAATTCAACCATACCATCGATATCTATATATCATTTTGATCGTCTCGTCATGCTAACCTTCGCAGTATATTTATTTCTACGATTTGGAGTCCGGTTCGCTGCGGAATCCGTGAAAACGACAACCGTGTCGGTACCGGTTTCGTGTCCTTTTGTTCTTGTGGCTATTCAAATCCCCACCGTGTAAATTCCAATTTACATTAGCCCTTTTATATTCCTGTCCTTTCGTTGCCCCGTGAGATAGCTGTCAGCCACTAGCAATTAATAATTATTGAATTCAACAATTGGCTATTGCTATTCACTGTTTGATTTATACATTTAATTCGGTTGCTTTGTCTCCTCTCTTTTCATTTCTGCTCTAAAGGAATGAACAAAAGTTGCTTCAATTTTTTTTATAACCTGCTTGTCATTTTATTTCCCCTTCCTGTTGCTTTTCACGGCCATCCCTCCCCAAGCCTTCTCACCTCTCCACAAACCCACATGATTGGCCGCCTCCCACCACTTCACCGCAAGACAACAACCGAGCTTCGGCTCCAACCCATCACCATTTTGTCACGTAGATCACCACCCCCTCTACACCTAGCCGAGACTACTGCTCACACCCAGAATCCTTCCACTGACCTGCCAAACAACTCCGCTTGCACAGACCCCGAGACCCATAGCACCAACCCCAAACGCCTCTCCGTTCCCCGCTATCACCGCAAGCCTAGATCCGCCTTCTTTCCCTTCACCATCACCGCATGGCATAGCAGTAGCGGCCTTCCATTTCCTTCCTCCAGAGGCACACTCCATGTCAACCTCTTCCCCTTCCCACGCTACACCCTCTCCCTCTGCCGTGTTTCTCCCCACTGGCCAGCAACCGCCATCACCTTCGACCCACAAGCCTGCTCCGGCAGCCTCTCCGGCCAGGCAACCCGACCTTCAACTCACCACACCTCCGCCTCGCCTCGCCTTGCATCGTCGGCAACCGAGCCACACACCTGATCGGCCTCCAACCTTCGCCCGCCCTGTTGACCTCCGCCGGAACCAACACATCATCTCCTCATCCACTTCTTTCATGTATACTCTCTGGTCACAGATCCATATGGTATGTAGTTATATCATATATTGATTTATACATATTTAAACTATCTGTTGTTTATAAATAGCGCAAGTATATATATAACTTTGCAAACTTTTGTTTTACTAGTTAGCTTTTGTTTGTACAGTGAGGAATATATATTTTTGTGTGATAAGGCATATGTATATTCATTAGTCTGTAATATAAAATATATGTTAGTTTTCAAGTTACAGTATGAGATTTTGTTAATATTTTAATTAGTGTTTTGACATTTATATCTGGCATCGGTTTATATATTTTACAGAGTTTGTTGTTTGGCACATATATAGATGATATAAATTATATAATATATATTGTTTTAAGTATTATATTTTAATTGTGTTAAGTATGCGTGTATGAGTGGTAATATATATATTTGTTTTGATTGTGAAAAAGCTGGTCGAACTTGCTCTTATATTTGTGTGTCAGTAATATATTATATTTTAAGCATTTGCATGTTTACTATATATAATATGTTAGGTGTATAGTTATATATAATATAGATAGGTTAGTAGTTAAAGCTATCTGTTTATAAATAAACTTTGGCATGCAAAGGCTGACTAATATATTTTATATAAATGGAATCTGTGCATAAATTGTTGTTTATGAGAAGAAATAGTATTGGTTTTTAAGTATTGTTTAAAAGAGAATTTATATAAATTTTAAACATGTGTTTTATTGAATGTTGGTTTGGAAAAAATATTAATATGGTATTGTATATAAATGTATATGTTTACTGTAAGATCTGTTTATGTTGTATATATTAAACATCTAAAGTTAGTATAGGTTGCTAGCTGCTGTATAAGTCTACACACCTATTATAGTAAAGTAAGTTGTAATGTTTTGACAACAAATATTGATTTTTAATATATTATATAATATTCGTATATGGCAGTCTAGATGATTTAGACTATGAAGTTATGTAAGTATAACAGTATAGGTCTACATAAGCTATATTTATTTCTATAAGATTACTAAACGTATACTATTTATACTGTGCAAGTTATATGATAGTTATATGTTGGTATATATTGTTTTGTTTCGAATATAGTACATGTTATAAGTTTTAAAATAAGGGTTTATTCCATAAGTTTAAAATATTGATTTCGGGTATTGATTTAAGATATAAATTTATATATATACTCTAATTTTAACATTTCAGTTTTAAATATAATGATTTTGAATTATATTTATTTTTGATATTTGTCTTAAGCTAAATATTGAAATATATATATATAAACAGTATAATAATAATGTATATAGTTATATATATGTTCACTTATACCGTTGATCTTCGTTAATCCAGTTTGATTTGATTTCGTCAAACTTCAAGCTTTCAGCTTCGTTCGTCGATTTGAGTACAACCTTGACTTGCTGTAAGATTGGTGCCTGAATTCGTAGCTCAATTCTTTTTTTATCCTCTCTATCCTCGAAAGGTGAGCAATCACTCACGATTAATGTTCTTTTATTCATTAAGTTTAATTTCAATTGAAACGACAATTGAAATATGCTGCTGTTGGTTATTTACACTGTTATATATGTTATTACCTGTATCAGTTCACCTGTGACATCTGACACCACTATCTGTTATTTATACAATGATAATTCAGTTTGGTTGATAATGATTGATTGTTTGATGTTGACATTGGACGTTAAATTGTTAATGTTGTAAGTGATAAATAATTTGAAATTGAAATTGACGTAGGATAGTTAGATTTGATATATGTTAAATTCGATTAGATGACTTTTGCATAATATGACCTCATTTAAATGTCAGATTAATTGACACGTAGAAATTTGGTTATGTACACCTTGAACCGTTGAATGTATGTTGAAAAATTGATGTAGTATGAAATTGGATAATAGATATCAAATGAAAAACCGTATTAATATTAGTGTAATAATCTTTAATCTATATGAAATGATAGTGTAGATTCTAGAAATAATTATATTGATTTGCACAAACAACAATGTGAATTAATACGATTATTTCGGGATTATTTGAATTGATTATTGGATTGATATTGGTTGTTGTTATTGCTTGTTTATTTACTTTGACACCATCCCAGTTATCACACTGCAAGTTCCCTTTGCTATGCTTTGATTTTGAATTGAATTGGAATCGGGTTGAAATGATAAATACCCAAATTAAACTTTGACCTAGGATAGAGAATTAAATAAAACCTGATTGGTCAATAATTTGATTTAAAAATAAAATAAAGATTTTATTTGAATAAATAATAAGGTTTTAAAATGAAGTTGGAATTTGAATTTTTATGAAAGGAAAATGTTAATATATAATAATCCGAAACAAAATATTAACATAGTAGTTGATGAAAGAATGTTGTTTAAAATTTAATTATTAAGTTTGAAATTATTTAATAATTAAGTTTTTTTGAAATTATTTAATAATTAAATAAGATTGAACTATTTAATAATTAAATGAAATTGAATTCTTGATATGTGAAATTGAACTTCGTAATAAGTGAAATTGAACTTCTTTAATAAGTAAAGTTGAGTTATGAAATAATTAAGTTTTGGAATTTGTAACTAAGTAAATAAATAAGTGAAATCGAATTTGTTTAACAAGAAATAAAATGTAGTTTATTGAAATTAATGTAAGACTTGTAACTCAAAGAATTTAATTTGATGAAATTAACTTAATTAAAATTTTGAGTTTTGATATAATGAAGTTGAACTTAAGTAATTGATTTAATGAATTGGAAGTTAAAAAGAATTGTTTTGAATGATAAATTCACTTAACGAATATTGAATGAAGTCGATCAATGATTTTAAATTGATTTGAATGTTAAATTAAATTAATTTAAATGTTTTCAAAATGAAACTTATATACAAACTTGAATCAATATTTGAATTGTTTTAAATAAAATTTGAAATTGAATTATAAGATTTTGAAATGGGAATTTGGAAATTTTGAAACGTAAATTTTTGGAAATTGGTTTAGAAAGACAAATGAAATGTTGGTTTACAAATTCTAATTGAGATTGAAATTGATTTGGTTTTGAAATAAATAAACGACCAATCGGTGTAATAATTACGAAAGTTATTAAAGAACCGGAATCGGTTAGGGACATACTCACTGTCTAAACCGAAAACCACTTTAATAACTATACGCGGAGTGTGATCCAGAATGAAGTGGTTGGAATGATGTACGTTGATGATTGAAGAAAGAGAACGATAATGGATAGCCTTGACACTTGTGTCAAATTGGAAATGACTAAAACAGGAGCCGTGCCGGGCCAAATGGGGTTAGCTACCTCGAGCGAACACACTTCTTCGTAAACTACTCATTACTTGTTATCGATTGGTGCACCCTCGAAATTTTGGGAGTGTTGTTTCACGTTGTTGCGATCGTTGCGGCGATGCGTTCTCACCAGTCTGGATCAGGCAAACGGTAGTTTCACTACCTTGGGTATTGCCTCATGTGCCTTGTCATACTTGTATCCGTGTATACGCGACCATTACGATTTGTTTTGTGTTATACCTATGGAGTACTCCCTGATATCCCACTAGTTTACGGTGGAGTTTACAGTGCTGTATAGTCTATAACACTTATATAAAATGTGTTAAGGGGGATAATAGTAACGCCTTAACACTATTTTGATACTTTATATTACTGATAGGCATTATCTACTTAGTGTACCCTACTACATAGTAGATAGTTTAACGGATCCTTAGAGGATGGTTATTCCAAACATCCTTTAAGTTACTTGTATTTCAATTGCTATTTCACTTGAGTTGGATTTATTGATATAAGAATGTTAATCCTGACTCGAGTGTTTTGTGTTTTGCTTTACGCTCGGTTCAGACTGAGTGTACCAGTATTCGAGACTCACCTTTGGAGTTGGAGCTTCGCTTGGAGATCCAGCTATCTATCCAGCTTTCAGATATCCAGTTGATTCCAGTGATTGTATTCTGATTCTTGTATTTGACTATTGTATTAGAGACTCCTATTGCACTTTATTTACTCTGATATGTATATAGTAGCTGCATGAACTACTATCTTTTGTTTCCGCAGCATTTATTACTCTGTGTCTGTGATCTGTGATTATTTATTTACTGTATACGTTCAGTTTTGCCAAATTTAAATTAACAATTCGGTATTTTGAATTACTCAAGTCCGACATGTGCGGATGCGAATAGTCCAAAATAGCGGGTCGTTACAAGATATATCCAAGCGGAAGCAGAAAGGCTAAGTACAAAACAGGTACCTAACCTGAAACAACTTCGTCTGACCCGAGTATAAAATACACGGGTCAGTCTAGCTAAAACAATCAGTTTAATATGATAAACGATAATATAATGCATGAGGATAAGCGTGATAATTCTTCTCAAATGAGAAGAAATAATTCTAAGTTCATGTGATTACTTCAAGTGATGAGGTGGTATCACTAAACAAATATATAATCTCAAAGAGATAAACTCCATAACAAAAGCACTAAGCATAACATGCCTCATATCATCGACATATCCCAAAACAATAATAATGGTTTAGAGAAACCATAACTCCTAAATAGGAGGAATCTCGAAACCCGCCATAACGACAATCTTAATTGCATTCCCAAAAGAGAAATCTCAATCTCAAAAATATGCCATAAAGGCAATTACATATATCTCCAAAATAGGAGAATATAAATCTCAAATAAATGCCAAAAATGGCAAATCTCAATCTCAAATAAACGCCAAGTGTTGGCAACTCAAATCCCAAATATAGAACTTAAAGGAGTTCAAATTTCCAAAGATGTAACCGCCATATATATATGATATCTCAAACGGCTCAAATGACCAACAATGTAAAAAGGCGATACACTTGGAAAATCATAAATAATGAATGAAATCATCTCAAAGATATAGCACGTGCATATGGCCGAAGCCCGCCAAGTACTGTTTTATCAAAATAAGGCGCCACATCGCAATGACAAACGTCCCCAAGGACAATATCCCGAAGGACAAATACGTCACAATGACAAACATCCCGAAGGACAAATACGTCGCAATGACAAACATCCCGAAGGACAAATGACCTGAAGGTCCAGTACTGACAAATACGCTGCAACGACAAATGTGTCACAAACTCTCAGATATGAACCCGAAAAGTGTTAACGTGCGTCCCATACCACACGTTCGCACTAAACAGTTTACTAACCGCTAGTAAATGCCACACTAGAAAGCAGTAAAATGTTTGCCTCATCTTATTGGCAAACACGACCCGAAGGTCAAAACGATCAAATGTACAAGTCAGGAATTAATCGATAAGATAAATGCACGTGTCCCATACCACGTGTTTTACTGAACCGTTTAATTCTCCTTGTCATTCGCTCGAATAGTGCAAAGACATGTATTTTATATATAAAATAATTTATTTGAGAAAACAAGCTTTTAAAACAATTTTTCGAAATCGTTTTTGAAAACAATCTTTGAAAATTCCCTTATTATAGAGAATATATATAGTTTTCTAACTTGGAAATAATTGAAAATTACTATATAATAATTATTTCAAAAGCCAAGTTATTTTAAAAATTATTTTAAATTCGTTTGGAAAAACCCATGCTCGAAATCAAAGAAAACATCGAAAAATACTTAAAACCGACACTCGAATTCATTTAAAAAATGATTCAATTTGAATCTCAAATTCTCCAAAATCTTGGCTAGGCATCATAGCCATCAAAACAGTTCATAAATATCACAAAAACATGAAGTAGAAGTCAAAAGTCAGACGGAAAAAGAAGGCAGAACACACAAAAATGCATAGGCAAAAACAATACCCAGGTCTGAAATCTTCTCCGGGTTCAACTTTCGGACATAATATGAATGGCTTAATGACCTGGGAATGGTCTGAAATTTGATATACACAAAGTAGAACAATTTATTTATGAACTGGAAAAAGATTCACTAAACTCCGACATGAAATGGTAAAGATATGAAATTTCAAACATGGACTCAGGCCATGTTGAATTCTGCCCAAGTCAGAAAACCCTCTCGGGTTCAACTTACAGACATGAAACAGGTGACTAAACAACCTCCGATTGAACTGAAAATTGATATGCACATAGTAGAAAACTTTATCTTTCAAATAAAAAAAATCGATGAATTCCGATAGGATATGAAAGAGATATGTTGTCTCAAACATGGACTCAGACCATGTTTGCAACAGCTCAGAAAACGAAAATATGTACAGGCCTAAAAACCATCTCGGGTTCAACTTTCAGGCATGAAACAGAGGACCAAACAACTTCAGATTGAACTGAAATTGGTATGCGCATATAAGAAAACTTTAACTTTCAAATAAAAAAGAATCAATGAATTCCGACAGGAAATGAAAGAGATATGCTATCTCATACATGGACTCAGGCCATGTTTGCAGCAACTCAGAAAATAGAAATGTGTACAGGCCTGAAAATCATCTCGGGTTCAACTTACAGGCATGAAACAGAGAACAAACGACCTCAGGTTGAACTGAAAATCGGTATGCACATAGTAGAAAACTTTAACTTTCAAATAAAAAAAGAATCGATGAATTCCGACAGGAAATGAAAGAGATATGCTGTCTCAAACATGGACTCAGACCATGTTTGCAACAGCTCAGAAAACGAAAATATGTACATGCCTGAAAACCATCTCGGGTTCAACTTTCAGGCATGAAATCGAGGAAACAACCTCGGATTGAACTGAAAATTGGTATGTGCATATTAGAAAACTTTAACTTTCAAATAAAAAAGAATCAATGAATTCCGACAGGAAATGAAAGAGATATGCTGTCTCAAACATTGACTCAGGCCATGTTTGCAGCAACTCAGAAAATAGAAGTGTGTACAGGCCTGAAAACCATCTCGGGTTCAACTTACAGGCATGAAACAGAGGACTAAACGACCTCAGATTGAACTGAAAATTGGTATGCGCATATTAGAAAACTTTAACTTTCAAATAAAAATGAATCAATGAATTCCGATAGAAAATGAAAGAGATATGTTGTCTCAAACATGGACTCGGGCCATGTTTGCAGTAGCTCAGAAAACAAATGTGTACATGCAAAAATCTAGGTTCGTATTGATTTTGCAGCAAAGTTTTCTGATAGCAAATGAAAGTATAATGTTATGAAATTTAGCATGCACATTCAACAACATCTAGACTATGATTGGGAAAAGATCCGGCAGCAATTCAACATGAAACCAAAGAGATATAATCACTCAAAGTAGCAACCAGAAACATGAAACAACTGTAGACTAAGAAATCAAAACTTCCTACAGTAAACTTACTTTTTGTACAAATTTTTGCTTTCCAACCTTGATTTTAGCTAGAAATGTGAGATGTAACTCACCTTAGCACATCATTAAGCGATTTAGAGCTGTAAGATACAACCTTTGCCTTGAATTAGATTGTAGAAGCCTGAAACTCGAAAGCAGTAGACATGCAAAGGAAGAAAATAATTAACAGACAATATAAATTCACAAACTTGGATTTTGATGGAAATATTGTGTTTTGGAAGCAATTACCTATGGTATTCTTCTCTAGATTGATTAAACTAGCAACAACTTGAAGAAAATTGAAGATTAAAAGCTAGATTGAAAATGGTGGAGTAGAGTTCTCTTTTCTGGTTTCTGTTTTCTCTTTTCTCAAGAGAAAGAAGAAAAAGTACGTACAGGTAAAAGCTTATTTCCCATTTCTCATTTCTGTTTTAATTGGTTAAGTGAGCTTTGGACCCAAAATTAAAAGAATTAATTAGCCTAGGAGAATTTAATTAACACAAAACAAGTATGCACATGAATACACTATGCAATTAAAACAAATGACATTTTTCTTCAAGTTTTAACCCAAATAAATAATGTAAACCTACATACATGATAAATAAAATATTTTACATCAAATAAAAAGATAAATTTTAGTTTTAAAAACATTTTTATTATTAAAAACCCTTATTTTTTACATAAATACACAATTTACACAAATAAATGCATAAAAAATATGACAAACCATTTTAAACTCAAATTTTATAACCAAAGCACATTTTAAAACCAAATTTCACCTTTTTATTTAAATAAACAATATTTTAAAATCAATCACTTCCTTTAGAAATTATTAAAAGAAGTGTTTGACAATAATTAATAAAATTGTTGCATTTCCACTAAATAAAATCATATTTCATTCATATTCCCACAAATAAACAAGAATAAAGTTTCCAAAACTTTATTTTCACATTTTATTTTCCAAATCCATTGTTTATTCCAAATAAACAATTTAAGTCTCCATTTTATTTTAATTCACAATATTAAATTATAACCTCCGTTATAATTTAATATTTACAAGTAACCTCCAAAACCAGGATTGTTACAGACTTCCCCTCTTATAAAAATTGCGTCCTTGCAATTTCTAGAGAAGATCCGTATTCAACACAATTATTTCATCAAGCAAAAGAAAGATATATAAGTTCGAGTTTAAAAATTTCTCACCCTAACACAAGATGATAGAAAACCAAGATAAGATTGCTCGATAAATTTTATGGTTTCCCGAGTGTAATTACTGGGATTAGCGGACCATTGGATTTTTATGAGCAATACATCATGATTTCAAAGACGTCTCATCTTTAAAACAAAAATACAGACATAATGCTACACAAAAGATCAATCGAGTGAGATTGATTTCTCAGAAGCTTCTCGAATAGAGTCAGGATTTAACATAATTTTATCCCAGTTCCAACCAACTCGATATTTGTCGACAGGACTTTCTGTATGTCACTACGGAAAGAACCAAATCGACATTAGATTGACAACTATTGAGATAAGAAAACTCAACAAGACGTAGATGGTTTCTTCAATACCACCAACCCAAATGACTGCGTAAATGCAAGTCGCTAGATAATTGCACAAAGGCAAGACAAACTCAAGGAATGGATTTTTATACTCCTATTTTACTAAACAGATGTTTGCAAGGGTTTCAAAATCCATTTTCTTCATAATCAAATTCTCAAATTTCAACATTTTGAAATTTTTCAAAACCTCCTACAAAAATCCATTTTAATCTTCAAAACTTTTCATTTAAAGTGAATAAAATGTTTCACTCTTAAATTCTACCATAATATATTTTAGTTTGAAACATATATTTTTCATACTAATCAACAACTCAATTACATTCACAAAATAGGTAGAACACACATGACCACTAAGAAAACAAGTCAATTTCAATTTCAGACCTGCTGTAAAGAAAGCAAATTTTGACCTAGAAAACAACCAAATCAGAGAACTCTTATAAAATAAAAGTTTTTCTACTTAGTCTATTCTTTCCAGCGATATAAAGATCATCAAAATCGGATTCACGGTTTGAATGTTATGAAATATTTACTTTTAGCCCAAATTTTAGAAATTCTATAATAAGACAGAAATGTTTATTCACTTTCAAATCTATTTTAGACAGAATAAAAAAGAAAAATCTTCCAATGTGGTAAAAAGAAAATTCATAGCTTTCTGAAAGCTCTTCCATTTACAAAAAGTTTGAACTTATTCGGAGTTATAAATCTCAAGTTATTGTTGTTTTAGCACAGCACTTTTTCAAACCATATTTCATCTTTCAAATCAATTTAAATTTTGAAATTTTCCCAAACCACTTAATTTCAAATTATATTTTCAAACAAGCTTTTTGCTAAATCATTTATTAAATGATCTTCATTTTCCCCGGAAAGCTATGACATACCAAAATATGGTCAACTTTATGTATAATTATCATAGAAAGAAATAATTCATTAGTTGGAAAAATCTTCATTACTTTCCAAAATCTAACTTTAAAATATTTAACTAAGAAAACTCATTTTAAAGGAGATAGCTAATCTCTTTCATTATCAAGAAATGATTGCTGGTTACCCACAAAATAAATTTTGGGATATATATATACATAAAGTTTAAAATCATTCTCACAATTAGAATAATTATACTACATAGACGGTTCATTTATCAAGATAATTCAAATTCACATTTCCACTTTGTCACCAAAAATAAATTACCACTCAACTTACCGTGTCTGATTGTCTCCTCATAGTGTTTAGGAAATTCCTATCGATAACATTGATCAGGCGCATCGACCAGAATTCTTAAAGCACTCGATGAACAACCCAACACAAAAATCATTTTCTATAAAGAACTGCCTCATATATAATTTTACAAAATATACTTTGCTTATCTCAATAAACAAAAATCCAATTTCACTTAAAAACATAACTTCTATTTGAAAGATTTGAAATTTCAAATTGTTGCTTACACTCTAAATTAAAGAACATAAGAAGAACTCATCGAGATATTCCCAGAATACTCGATTCACAAGATTGGCGAATAAGCTGGAGTGTTCACCAAACCGAATGGTATAATGAGCCACTCGCAAGAACCATACAAGTGCGGTATGCGGTAAAAAGAACGCTATCCTCCGCAACTCGGAGCTGATGGGTCAAGCTGAAAAAGATCCTAGCACCACTCAATAAAATAAATAAATCCACAATCATAAGAAACAGATACTCCTTCTAATGGTTAACTTGTTAGGCTTATGAAGATGGATGCAAAGCCTAAGAATACCATCAGATTTCTAAGCAAAGATTACCGTGGCACCCCATGGTGAAAACTGGACTGAATGAATTGCTTAGCTTCACGCTTCAGCAATTACTTCTAAAGTTTCACATTTCCCTAGTAGACATCCTCGTGAAAGGATGACTAACAGGCTAAGAACCACTAATGAGGTCAATCACAAAACTCAATTGCCCGATTGGGTGGTAAACCCGAAACGGACTCGCATATGACAACAAAATCACAAACACTGGAATTCGAGATATATCATCATCATCTCGATACTCAAGAACAAATAAAGATACTTCAGAATTATCATCAACATTATGAGAATAAGAGACAACTAATCAGCCAAATAAGGATGCCTAAAATATAGGATCCTTCCAGAACATAGGATTAGACTTGATAACAAACAAGTCATGAAAGAGAGTGTGGATCGTGTAATATGATTACACAATAATACAGAGTATAGTGATGATAGCTATACAGTAAATAGTGCAGAATATAAAAAGCAGTATAATAAAAATGACACCAGGGATTTTTATACTGGTTCGGAGCTCCGTCCTACGTCCAGTCCCAGACTCCTTCTGGAATTTCTCTAAAACACCAACCCTCACTTAACCCGGAGGAACAGGTCTATACAACCCCTGAGCAGTTGAACAGGGACCTGAGCAACAGAACAGGATTTCGCCTCAGCAGCCTAAGAGGACTTCACAATGCCTGAGCAGTAGAACGGGACTTCTACAAGTATATAAAATTATCTGACTATTGTGTTCTTGATAACACGGATATGTCAATGTGTGTACACCCTTCCTATAATCAAATCCTCAAGAGTATTTGTGTGTGTATTGATTGAAAGGAAGATAATCACTTAGAATCGAAGTATGTATAGATTAACTTGAAGATTCAAGCGATATAGAGTTTGTGATTGCTTTGAATTGCAAAGAATAGAGCAAGAATAGATTCAGAGAATAAAGCAAGAAATTGTTGTTGGTGTAATGAATCAAAACATGTTTATATAGAGGATATATAGATGCAATTATTCATGAAGGATCTCAATCAAAAGTTGCATCCATTCTTCTTGAAATTGGATTGAAAACCCTTCGCGAATGATCGTGTCTTTTCAGAAAAATAGCCGTTATTTTTTGTTCAGTCAACTGACTCAAAAGTGCCAGTCAACTGAATTTCAAAAGTGTGCATGTTTGTGCAAATATTTGTGCACTAGCACAGGTCAGTCGACTGGTTGACCTGAGTCAGTCCACTGACCTGTGCTAATTTTCACAGATCACACTAAAAATTTTATATTTGAATTTTGAAAACATTTGTGTGTGTGTGACTTACTTGAGGAATTATTTTAACAATATTTTCACATAATTAAGACTCAAAATCATGATAAATATACATACTATATCCTGATTTGAAATCTTGTCTTGTTTGTAGTTTCATTCTCTTTTTGTCGCCACGGTACACCATCTTGTAATCTATGCTCGTCAACAGTTGTTAAAGTTCTTTGTCATGAATCAAAACCATGATTCAATAAGTCAATCCATCCCCAAAATCATATTAAACTCAAGGTGATGGCTATTGTGCAAAATTGCACCAAAAGGAAAGCTACAAAGATCAACCCTAATATTGTCACACGACAAGCCAAGTATTGCAGATCCCTTCAATAGGATACACAATCTTCAAGAAGTAACAAAATAAGAAACATCCAACGATATCACAAGCTCCTTCGATACGAATGTGTCAAACACCAGTATCGAAGAGAACTAGAACAAAATAATCACGATAAGGATTATTCATAAGATAAGATATATTTAATTCAATTATGGAATACTATGGAATAAAACATATTCCTAGACACATTCCAAACTTATATCTTCCCCAAAGGACACGAAAAGATCAAGGACACGATGATTAAGGGATTCGTAACACTTGTACTATACTTTGATGTACCGTAATATATGTTCCTATTCTGTGTTTATCATATTTTGTTCTGAACCTGGCTCTGATACCAAGCTGTGACGCCCCACCCCGAGACCCACATTAACAAAGAGCATTACTGGGTAATACTGTCTGCTAATGCGAAGAATAGGGCTGGTTAGGAGCGACCATATATACCTTGTCTTAAACATTTACCAAATAAGTCGATAAATGCTCTTTTTTTTCTATCTCAAGTGGATCGACATATTCAATAAATCGCTTAATGAGGCATACATGCTTAGTGCTTTTGTTATGGATTTTATCTCTTGAGATTATATATTTGTTTAGTGATACCACCTCATCACTTGAAGTAATCACATGAACTTAGTATTATTTCTTCTCATTTGAGAAGAATTATCACCCTTATCCTCATGCATTGTATTATAGTTTATCCTATTAAGCCGATTGTTTTAGCTAGACTGACCCGTGTATTTTATACTCGGGTCAGACGGAGTTGTTTCAGGTTAGGTACCTATTTTGGACTTAGCCTTTCTGCTTCCGCTTGGATATATCTACTTATCACTTTTTGTTGTAGTCTTTTGATGACTCTGATATATGTATAATTTTGGCTCATTGTATATATTATGGTCTTCGAACCACTATGATGTATCATTTTGTATTGTACTGTGATGTATCTGTATATATGTATATATATCTGCTGTTTGATGTTCTACGATGTGATATACATTTTAGTTGTTGTATTTTGTTCTAATAGATCTGATAGCCACCTATAGTTTTGTATTAAGCATTTATTGAATATGTCGATCCACTTGAGATAGAAAAAATAGATCATTTATCGATATATTTAGTAGATATTTAAGACAAGGCTATAGATGGTCGCTCCTAACCAGCCCTATTCTCCGTATTAGCAGACAGTATTACCCAGTAATACTCTTTGTTAATGTGGGTCTCAGGGTGGGGCATTACATGGTGGCACCACTATTTTTTTTATTTTGACTAGGCATTACTCCAATCAATTTTTATATGATGACTGACATTGAGATGAGAGACTAATATATGATTCCTTTTTCTTTTGATGATGAGCACGAGACTCGTGCTTTATACATCGTATATCTACCTCATTTTGAGGATGGAGCTATTACTTTTAGTATTGTTCCCTTGATATACCTTCAGTAGTACACTACACAACAGGGACAATGATGCTATGACAGATGTGGTCGTTAGGTCCTTTCTACTATATTTATTTGCTTTGACATTCTTTTCGAACCAACATGGAACAATTAGATTGTGCTATCTCGCAGCGATCTGGATCAACTCTGTACTATAGACTGGGAGATATCTATACTCAAATGTTTGTACATGGCTCTCGACTCTTACGCCTTAGAGGAGGTTAAGCATATGTTTGGTTTTGGGTATATTTTGCCGTGTTGTTACTATGAGTACATGGTAAACATGCATCCCACATTGTTGGGACAGCTAGCCAGATGGTAGAGACATACTTTCCCCACATGAAAAGGTGGGAGCATCTATAGTATGTTCCCCATGCACTTATGGGGTTAGTAACGATTTGATGGAGGCCCGATCTTAGATTGACTTGAGGGGTATGAGTAACATTTTATAGGCACCACGGGCTGGATATTGGATCCACTTGACATAGATCAAGCAAATGTTTGATGTTCATCATCTTTCTGTTATTGCATATCATGCTTCCAAACATAGGACTGCTTTGCATACACCGGCCTTTCTTCCAATTTGATATTTAAGAAAGGGAAGTTGGTTTTAGACGACTAGTGATATACGTATATAGGAGATCCTCTATCATACGATGACATATTCAATAGACGTCGGACTATTAGATCGTAGTATCTATTGATACTACGATAGATTGATTCGACATTCTTCTTAGTTGATAGCGATTTTAACGTCTATTGGGTTAAAGTTGATCCATAATGCTTCATGTTACCTAACTATTCTCCGGGAGTGAACTCCGATTATGTAGTTCCTTATTTAGCCTCTAATAGAGTCGGACACCTCCGTCTTCTATTGACCTAACGGTATCTCAGTACTTGAGGTAGCCTGTAACAACCTGCTCTGAAATGGGTCTAAGTTCGGACTCGGAAATGGTTCATCGAAACTTAGAACCATCTCAAAGCAGGCTGTTGGTTGATAAAAAGAACAATACAATGCTATTTATCTACACATTCAGAATCTCACAATGGAAGGATAAAATATAATAATAACAATACCCATTTTATTCAAACTTCAAAATGTCATTGGAAACCATAACAAAATATCCATAATCACCGTTACATATCCGTGGTACAATATTTCAAAATTACAACATCATTTTTATTTCATGGGTACATCAGAAAATAACATGAATAGACAAATAGATAGACTGCCACAAGCTTACTCCACGCCTTCGCCTCAAACATCATCGTCATTCTAACATGTGTTGAAATGAGGAGGGGATCATAATAACATATGACTGATGAATAAAACTCTCGAGCCTTACTATTGATGACCCGCATTTCGGAAGGTTTAAGTCGACAATAAACCGCACATGTCCAACTCAAAACAATCTGAAACACATATAATCAATGGGGTTAATTAAGAAAATTAAGAAAAGAAGAAAACAAACACAGAATCTCACAGCGGAATGACAAAATATAATAATCAAATAAACAGTTCATGAAGTTTTTTACACTATACATTTGATTATACTTTTACAACATAAATTAGAGTTATACATATAACAGAGACAGAATAAAACAATGCAGCAGAACAACATGATGCAGGGAAATAATACTGGTAATATAATATACCAAATCTTCGTCTTCGTCCTCCACAATATTATGATCTTCAATGCACTGAAAACTCAGGGCTGACTCGAGCATAAAGTAAAACAATATACTTGAGTCAGAACTAAAATATCCTTATGTGAGTCAAATCAATATCACATATAACAGGAGTGTAATAGCGTCAGAGATGTTTACGGGGTTTTACATCTCCTATCCGATGTATAACGTGCGTGCAATAACTCAAGAGATGTTACCAAATTTTCCAGCTCTTAAGGATCCATCAAAATATCTATATAAAGTAGAATACGCTATATATGTAATGTCTAATCAATAAAATAAATATTTTTCCTAGCATTAAGGCTTTACATTAATCCCCCTTAATGTGTTTTTAAGCATTGCTGTATAGTTTACATATAGCACAACCAGTAGAACGTCAGTAGATGGGGGTGCGCCGTGATACGACAATACTAAACCAAACTCATAGTGGTCTCGTATAAGGATAAAAGTATGACAGGGCACGTGAGGCAATGCTTAAGGTAGTATGCTACCAGTTCGAGTCGTCAGGCTGGTGATAACGCATCGCCGCAATGACCGCCCACCGCGTCCACCCATCCCATATCGAGTCAAAGGGAGGTTATCCCAATCAAGGTGCACCAATCGAAACCAACAACAAAGGTAATAGTATGGACCGAGTCCATAAGAAAAATTGAAGAATAGGTGTCCGCTAGGGGTAGCTAGCCCACATAGCCTGGTTCAACCCGTCCTGTTTTAGTAATTTCAAATTAACACAAGTGTCGGGCTATCCATCATCGTTCTCTTTCTTCAAAATCCAGCAACGTGCACCAAATCCATCCAATTCATTCTGGAGTCTCCTTTGTGTACACAGTTGTTAAAGTGGTTCCAACATTGACAAAGAGTATGCCAATAATCAGCCCCGGTCTCTTTAACAACCAAACGTCGTTTTACACACCGGTTGGTTCTTTAACATTTCGAAAAAAATTCATACTTGATATCAAAGTATCATATTCACTTCAAAATATCATTCATTTCAAAATTACCATATTCACTTCGAAATCAATTTCATTTTAAATCATTTTATTCACTTCGAAATCAATTTCATTCAAAGATCATTTCGAATTTCTAGTTAGGTTATAACTTCATTTAAATCAACGATTTAAATATAAACAGTTCCCAACTTGAACAGTTTGAATTTTTGAAAATAGTTTGAATAGTTAAATAGTTTGAAAAGTTAAATAGTTTGAAAAGTTAAGATAGTTAAAATAGTTTAGATATTAAAATAGTATAAAATAGTCTGAGTATTAAAAATGGGTTATATAGTAAATGATTTTAAAATTTAAATAATTTGGACATTTAAAAAGATGAATTTTAAACGGTTTATAGTAAAATAGTTTATAGTGAAAATAGTTTCAAATTTAAAACTACTTCTTTCCATTTCCAATAAATCTGGACTCAGGTCCAAATTTCAATCAAACTAATTTAATTTCAAATCTTCCAAATTAAAATCATCTTAAATATCAAATCAATTCAAATCGACTAAATTTCAATTTAAATTCAAATCAACTTCCATTTCGATTTCAATTCGAATTAACTTCAATTTCGATTCAAATGGTTTACGGGTTCAATTCAATTCTTATTTTTAAACCATTTTAATTTATATAAATTTCGAGTTCGATTTCAAAATACCAATTTAAATCGCTTAAATCAAATTAAACTTCATTGTTCAATTTAAGTTTCAAATCTTCAAAATAATTCAATTCTGAGCCCAAATTTGAAATATCCATTTATATCACTTTTACTTAAATAAATTCAAAGTTCAAGTAAAAGTTCATACTTTTAAAACAATTTCAATTTCCATAATTCAAGTCATATGTCGATTATAACTTCGAATTTCAAAATAAATTCTTTAAACAATTTTCTTTAACCAATTTTGATTCCAACATTTCAAAAATCGAATTTGAAATAATTCAATCTTTATAATTTCGATTTTTATTTCTTTAAAACAAAAATTATTTGAATATATTCAAATTCAAGAATTTAAAACCATTTAATTTAACTAATCTGATGTCCGTATATGATTTTCTACCCTATGGCCAAGTGATCAGTTATTTCGATTTTTTAATTTCAGGGATGGATATATATCATTTCAATCCAAATCAAAGTGCCATATGTATATATCATTTCAACCTATTTCTTAATTTATTTGAATATAATTAAAATAACAGTTTATATGCAGTCAAATAATATACAAGGTGATAACATGATATATAAAATAAATAAACATCTAATCATCCAAAATATCAACCGATAGCCATCCATCACAATCAACATCCAAACCGTCAATATAACACAATCGTTAACTGGTTATCAATAATCGGAAGTTTAACTAGCAGTTTAATTCCAATTTCAATTTAACTATTAATTCAAAATTTCTAATAGGTCAATTTCTATGTCGATTTCCATGTCAGTTAAATTACCAAACAACAATCAATAAAAATGAATCATTTCATGATTTCAATTTAATGAACATCAGAAATATTTTAGTATTCGTGGGCGGTTTAAAACGCTCACTTTTATTTGAAATTGAAAATTTTCAGAGTCAAACAAATACGAATCCAACTCCATGTCGTAGACGACTACGATATGAATCCAACGCGACTTGTTTCACTCGAATCCGACCTCGTACTAGAAAGTTATGAATTAATTAATATAACGAGATAATTAAAATTATAATTAACAAAATAAATAAACAATTAAGCTAACCCTACCCTTCTTCCCTCGTTCAACTCTAAGCAACGCGTCGTTTTCAATTTTTTTATACTACTCGATCGAACGCCGCGCCACCGGCCAACGTCGCCGACCACCCTACGCACCTACACCGCCGCCTAGCCTTCACAGCACTCGTGGACACGCCACCATGGCTCCAGATCGCTGCCAACGTTGAGAAAACGAGCCTAAATCCGCTCTGATTAAACCCAGATCCATGCCACATTGAGGCCCCGATCGACGATCAAGCACCACGGATGAGTTCCCCCAATCAACGCGCACAACTTCCATGTTGGAGAGTTTGCCTGAAACGGCTCCGATCTACGTGGACGATCTCGACCATTGGATCGAGGGTTATAAATGGCGGCTGAGGATTTTAGTTAGCAAACGAAAATAGTTGAGGGCTATTTATAGAAAATTTCCGTGGCACTATTCATCCACGAAAATTTCGAACTTCAAACGAAGCGTGCCGCCTGGCGTTCTATATGTTATACCTCTATTCCGAACACAATGGAATATGTATCGAGAGCCAATTCCATCATATCTAGAAGATAGCTTTTCAAAATCAAATTATTTTAATTGAAGTTCTGAAAATAAATTCTACACGTTTCAAGCTCGCACGACCAAACAATAAGTTCGATTGCTACGAAACTTGAAAACGTATAATAATTCACTATTACGAATCCGATGAAACTGGTTTCGTCGAATCCAAGACAATGCCCAAAAAGACTATTTTTACACGTTAATTAAAACAAGCATTTTCAAAATAAATTTATTCACTTTAAATTCAATTTTAAAAGTTAATAATCTTCATTCTTGTTTAAATAAAATTTAAATCAACTTTTGAAACCATTTTCATTCATATTAAATTCAAGAGTCAATTATTTAAACAATTTCAAATATTAAATTTAAACAATTTAATTATCAAATAAATCGCTATATTTGAAATATAAGTTATTTAACTCATTGTTAACCCGCCTTTTGTCAAGGCAGTATACAGGCGGATTTAACCCAATAGAATTCACGGTTATCAAGGCTCGGATATCATGAATTTGGCTCAAATGGATGGATGGATAATCAACTATAGATGATAATATGAAGCCAGGATTAAATGTGGTCGGTGGATAAACGATGTAGTGTGCTTGAAATGTGGATATTGGCCTGGAAAAGGAAGGATCGGCACGGTCGGTTCTGGAGGGATCGACGTGCTCCAATAGCTTGGCAAGATGGAGGGGTCGGTATATGAGAAGGATCGGCATAGGGAGGATTAGTATAGGAAGGTTTGGCATAGCATGAATTGGCATAGGAGGAAGGGTCAGCTAAATATGGTTCGGCATGATATGGGTCGGTACTCTATGGATCGGCATAACATTCTAAGTTAGAGGGATAGGTGTACCTTCCAGGCCAAATCAAGAAGGATCGGTGTACCTTCATGAATCAAGAACGATCGGCGTATCTTCAAGGAAAAGATGGATAGGCGTATCCTCATAAAGGAGGAGGATCGGCATGCTTCATGGAGGATGGATCAGTGTAGGATGTTGAAAGGAGATGGATCGGCGCGGCATGATGGAAAAAGGGGGATCGGCATGAAGGACTCACCGAAAGCGGTCGACATTGATTTATATGAAGGAATAATGATCAGTATGACTATGTCGATCGTTATTTATGGACGAATCATGCCTGTCGATCGTTATGGTGGGCCCATGTAGGTGAGAAGGCCATGTAGCCAAAGTTCCACCTATAAATACAGCAGGCTTGGCATAGAAAAAAGGACCTTCATTCTGCTTCTCTTCATCTTCTACCTTGGGGATACTCTGCCGTTTTTATTCTAGAATTTTGGATTGTAACTGTAATCAAATTTCAGTATAATAAAAAGGATTGTTCTGGAGTGGACGTAGGCCGAAGTTAGCCGAACCACTATAAATCTTATCTCTTTTACTTGCTTTCATTTTAATTTGATTATTCTTCATATTATATTCTCTACATCATATGCTATCTATGATCTGTGACCGGATATTGGTGCTTTCATGTATAATTGGGTGTTGGTAGTCAATTTTTACACCAAAATTTTGGTGCTTTCACTGAAAAAGCTTGCACTCAAGGATTTGGAAGTTAAGATCTTGGATTTGAAAGCTAGGGAACTTGGATTTAGGAAGCAATGACTAGTCAATAAACAAGGAGACATAGAACAGATATGAGCCATCATAAAGGAAGCCAGGAGGCTTCCTCAGGAGCTAATCAGGCCTCAATCTTCATTACCAGAGATGAAATGGAAACAATGATGGTTTTTATGCAAGAAAGGATGTTGAAGAGACATGAGGAAATGATGCAGAACCTACTCCAACAGATTGGACAAGCTGGAGTGCAAAACCAAGGAAATGGAGTAGCAAGAAATACTAGAAATGTGGATCACGGAGTTGGAGCAGCAGGAGCAGAGGAAGTCTAGAATCAGAACCAAGGAAATGAAGTAAACAAGATGCGGGATAGAGTGGAGCCACTGGGAGCAGCCCCTGACCAACCAGGAACGATCGACCATATCATAACCGATCGTTATAAAACAATCGGTACTGATCATTCCACACTCGGGGGCATGCCCCCGGGTCATATTGACTCCACTCCAGGCAGGATACCAGGTGGTGCTGTACAGTTTGGCATTGATTGGGATATGGGTGCTCGTCCAGAAGAGTAGATTTCAGGAATCCCTTGCGGACTCAGGGGGCAGGTTGGAGACAACGGACAAAGACTGCCACTTGATGACAATGATAGGTTGGCGGAAATGATCAGACGGGCCATGAGGGGAGGTTTGGTAAATAGAGATTTGGAAGATGTGAATATGAGCCCCATTACTCTTACGATTAGGCAAGCCAGGAATCCACCGAAGTTCAAACTACCAACACTGGAGACATATGATTGAAGAACGGATCCCGTTGTTCATCTGACAAGGTACATGAGGCATATGGAAGTACTGGGGGCATCGGAGGAGGTAATGGCATGGTGCTTCCCTTTGTATTTGACGAATATAGCAGCACTATGGTTCAGGCAGTTGGAAAGCGGCTCTATTGGCACATGGACAGAATTAATCGAAGGGTTTATGAGGCAGTTTAGAGTTCCCATCTCGAGACCCAAAAATGTAATGAGTTTGGCAACATTGAAACAGAGGACCAGAGAGTCCCTGAGGAGTTTTCTAACACGGTTTAATGCTGCGGCGACATCGGTAGATCATCATGATCCATCCATGGTTTTGATGGCAGCTGTATCTAGCATTGCTGATGGCACGGAGTTCGAGGATTCACTAGCACGGGATCCACCTATGGATCTAAGGGAATTTTACCATGAAGCAGAAAGGTTCATGCGACAAGAAGATGCACGAGCGAACAAACCAGAGGTGAATGCTGTGCAAAGTGGAGGATCATCAGGGGATGTAAACAAGAATGACAAGGGCAAACAGAGAATGAATGATGGCAGTAATATGTCGAAAAGGCAATAGAGAGAACCGAAATTCTCTTCTTACACGGATTTAACTGAAACTCTGGAAAGTATTTATTTGGATACTCGAGGGCGCCTCTAGTATAGATGGCCGGCGAAAAGGGAACCCTCCGAACGTGAGTGGGCATCAGGAAAGCATTGCCTATTCCATGAGCTGGATGGACACAATACAAATGACTGCAGTCATTTGAAGGATATCGTTGAGGAACACATGAGGAATGGTCAGCTACAACAATACATAAGGACCCGGGCTGTGGCGGTGGAACAGGAGCAGCCACCGCTCACCTCGAATGAAGATGGCACTGGATCAAGGCATTATCGTCAGCCTATCATTAATTGACTGGATTTATGGCATGGAGTAAGTAATAAACCCCATAGTGAAACGGCTAAGTCACTTACACACGTACGGGATCGAGGACAGTCCCTAGGCATGCTCTGAGATGGCGATTAACCATGATGCTCAGGTTTATGAATTTTTTTTCCATTTACTACGAACTCCGGTTTTTGTGATACTATGTCTATTTAGTTTTTTTGGTTGTACGGCCTTTTATTTTATATTTTACCAACTGGACTTTGGAATGATTAAATCTGGATTTATGTACTAAACAACACAAGTCATGGTTATGGCCTCGACCAGAGAGACAGAGCAATAACCGCGAGTTACGAGTCCCTTCGCCGGAGAGGGACAAGATGGACTTGAACACGGATAAGTCCTAGACTGGGGATCGAGGCTGGAGTAGGATACCCCACGGATAAGTCCTCGACTGGGAATCGAGGTCGGAGTAGGATACCCCACGGATAAGTCCACGACTGGGGATCGAGGTTGAAGTAGGATACCCCATGGACTAAGCCCTTGACCGGAGAGTCGAGGCCGAAGAATAGAACCCAATAGATCGTCGGTGGGTATGGACTATGCCCGGCAAGGGGTAGGCTGCTTTGCCGAAGAGCGACAGGATCGGCCTACTCAGGTTATCGAGTATGGATTGTGCTCGGCATGGACCCGGAGCGGTCCTGGATTTGGATTGAATGACCCGGAGAGGTCTAAGGATTTGGATATGGACCCGGAGCGGTCTCGGATTTGGATTGAATGACCTAGAGAGGTCTAAGGATTTGGATATGGACCCGGAGCGGTCCCGGATTTGGATTAAATGACCCAAAGAGGTATAAGGATTTGGATATGGACCCAGAGTGGTCCTTAATTTTGATAAAACAACCCGGAGAGGTCTATGGATTTGGATATGGACTCGGAGTGGTCCCGGATTTGGATAAAACAATTTGAAAAGATCATGGATTTAGTTAATGGATTTGTGATGGATTCGGAATTGAATATCGACTCGGAACAGTCATAGGTTTCTCTAATGATCCGGAGAGATCAAGAAATCAGATTGGCAATGGATTGGATTATGGATTGGAAAATATGGCAATCAATGGATTACAGACTTCGGATTTTGGATTTAAAGCAAGTCAAAACACGCATTCCTATCGCAAGGCATGTTTTGGGGGGAAAAGTGTTCACCCGCCTTTTGTCAAGGCAGTATACAGGCGGATTTAACCCAATGGAATTCGCAGTTATCAAGGCTGGGATATCATAGATTTGGCTTAAATGGATGGATGGATAATCAACTACAAATAATAATATGAAGCCAGGATTAAACGTAGTCGGTGGATAAATGATGTAGGGTGCTTGAAATGTGGATATTGGCCTGGAAAAGGAAGGATCGGCACAGTCAGTTCTGGAGGGATCGGCGTGCTCCAATAGCTTGGCAAGTTGGAGGGGTCGGTATATGAGAAGGATCAGCATAGGGAAGATTAGTATAGGAAGGTTCGGCATAACATGAATTGGCATAGGAGGAAGGGTCAGCTAAATATGGTTCGGCATGATATGGGTCGGTACTCTATGGATCGACATAACATTCTAAGTTAGAGGGATAGGTGTACCTTCCAGGCCAAATCAAGAAGGATCGGTGTACCTTCAGGAAGCAGGAACGATCGGCGTATCTTCAAGGAAAAGATGGATAGGTGTATCCTCATAAAGGAGGAGGATCGGCATGCTTCGTGGAGGATGGATCAGTGTAGGATGTTGAAAGGAGATGGATCAGCGCGGCATGATGGAAAAAGGAGGATCGGCATGAAGGACTCACCGAAAGCAGTCGATTTGGATGAAGGAATAATGATGGGTATGACTATGCCAATCGTTCTTTATGGACGAATCCGATAGAACTAGGGGTATGCCCTAGGGGCAATTATGTATTTTGTTACATATATCTAACTCGTTGACAATCTTGTTCGAAATAAAAGGTATTTTCTTCCTATTATATACTTGATAGTTGATATAATGTGATTATAATTAATTAACTTAATTAAAAGTATATTTAATAGAAAAATCCATAAATGGTATATTTTGTGACAGTAGTTACAAAGTGCTGTAACCATGAGTAATTTATCACAACGAAACAAATATACCATTTTAAATGTTCCTAGTCAAGATGCATCGAGATTGGATATCGATGTATCCGTTGAGACTGGAGTACGTAACGCTCTCCAAATGTTGGGCAGTGTATTACTCATGACTGCTAGGGGAACCTTGAGGTTACGTACTAATAGTTATTAGGTAACTATGGAATGACTCGCTCGATAGTTTTTTGTTGGTTAATATAACTAAGGTCAAACATAAAATATCGATGTGACTAATTTACACAGTTCTCTCGACTTGAGAATACTATGGATGTTCAATATGAAAGCTCCGCTTTGATTATAGCCAAATCATGGCATGGCGTCCATCGAGTGACTATAGTTGGGTCAAGTGGAAGTATTGGAAGTGAAGCACTATTCAAGAGAGGATTCATCTCCTTAGTTATATGCGGTTAGTATCACGGTCAACTTAAGTCAACTCAAAGTCAAAGCCTCTGGCCAGAGCATTTTGGTTAATAATAATTGTTATTATTGAACCAAGAACTTTATATTTGGACTATAAAGTTGAATGTGGATGAGGTTGGAATTTTGACCATTACCAAATTCCATAAGTCCAAAGTGATATAGTTTTGACGAAGAGAATTGGTGTAAACAAATGTCACAACCAGGTAACGCTTATTAAGCTAAAATTGGATTTTACCGAAAATGAGTAAGCGATAAATTTGGCCATAATGTCAGACCACCTGCTAAGTGACGTGTGAACGTTAACATTAGAATAGTTCGATGTTAATCGCTGACCAAATTTACACCCAAAAGTTACACAGCCGAATTGATGAATTCCCTTAAGACCGAACGATTTAATTAGTTTATAATTGTTATAAATTAAATTAATTAATATTTATGAAATATTAATTATAAAATTTGAATATGATTTGAGAATTAAATAATGGTATATATATTTATAACAATTATAAATATATCGATCGATATACAATATCGATAAGCGATTAAATTAGATTTAATTGCATAGTATTTTGGCTTGGGGTTAGATGGGTTTAAGGCCCATCATTAGGGCTGCAAAATTTTGGTTTTGGGAATGTCCAGGGGTGGCTAAAACATAGGGAATTGGCTTGGAGATAATGGGTTGAGATAAAGTGAGAATTGGTAAAAGGGTTTTCCTCATTTCTCTCTATTACAACCCTCTATATATGTATCTCTAAAAACAATTACTAACCTTTTTGGCCGCCGTTACCTTCTACATTGCTGGTTAAAACATAGCTCTCAATCCACTCCAAAATTCTCAAATTTATTTTAAATTAAAATAATACTATTCGATAGTTAGAGGTCGATGATTCCGGACTTGCAGTTTGACGAATCAAGAACAGTAAAGGGAAGGAAAGTCATTGCTTCAATGTGGATTCAAAGGCGTCATTAAATTGGTAATTTTAATTAATATTACAGTAATTAAATTATATTCTATGATCCTATAATGAGCAATTTCATATCTGTTTAAATATATTTTTCTACTATATGTTTAGTTAGGTGAGATTTTGTAAGTAGATGTAGTTATCACAAATCAGTTTGGTTATGTGCATAATTTGTTTATTATACTATTTTTTAATAAAGTTTATTATTTTTAATAATTAATATTATTTTGGAATGTTATCCCGCCTTTTGGCAAGGCCGTGATACCAAGGACTTAACTAGAAAACAGTAACAGATCGTCTTGGAAGTCAGTTACGCGTAGGATCGCTACGGAAATCGATGAATTTTGCCCGAGTCCGGATCGGGCTATAACAGATAAGACACGTCAAGCAAAGCAGTAGGGACCAACGTTCCAAATTTCGAAGCAATCCGAGTTCGTATGCTCGAGTTATCGCCGTTGGAAAAACAATGGAGACATGCTTCAGTTCGAGTCTATCAACATGCAATGGTTCGAACCCATCAAAGTGCAATAGTTCGACTCCATCAATATGCTTTGGTTCGAATCCTTCTATAATTCGAATCCATCAAAAGAGAACCCTTCGAATCCATCCCTTTTGTCTGCTTCGAATCCATCGTGGAAGCTTCACTTCGAATCGATAAGACCAAGCTTCACTTCGAATCGATAAGACCAAGCTTCACTTCGAATCGATGAGACCAAGCTTCACTTCGAATCGATAAGACATAGCTTCACTTCGAATCGATGAGACACAGCTTGCCCTCGACTCCACCATCTTCGAATCCAAGCCATGGATTCGACCCAGTCAATGCGGAATGCAAAGTGGACCGATGCGAAGAAAGCGCACCACGTCACCATCTTCACGAGCAGGAAGATCGATTCGAACGAATCGATTCGAGCACATCGATTCGAACGACTCCAAAATACGAAAAACACCAACTTGAATCGATCATAACTCGAGTTCTACAAGTCCAAATCCCATGAAATTTTCACAGAAGCTCAAATACATGATGAAGAATGTACACACCAAATTTCAGCTCGATTGGATGATTTCTTGATCGATTCGAACCAAGGGTCGAATCGATCCCAAAGCGGGCCCGGATCCCCAGATTTCGGCCATGTGGGCCCCCTGACGTGCCAGAACTGGTCTCCCCTCATTTTGGGCGAAATACCAGCCTCCAACACCTATAAATAGACCCCCTGGTCATTCAGAAAAGGGGTCGGAGAATTCTAAGTACTGAAGAGCGCCCAGATTCTGCCAGATCTACTCCAGAACACCGCCGCTGCTTTAGATTGACACTTAGCAATTAAATTCAGTTGTATTGCCTTATAAACTGCTGTAACCTTCAAGTAATCGAGCAATAAAATCATCAAACTTCATAGTGGACGTAGGCAAAACGCCGAACCACTCTAAATCGCTTGTCTTTGCAATTTACTTTTTGTTATTTGGAGTTTTTGTAAGATAATCCACAGTTTTAATTTTCATTCTGCGCGTTTATCTCTTCAAAGACTTCCGAAGAGTGTTGTGCCCATTTTTGGTACAAACACTTTGGTGCTTTCACTGAGAAAAAACCAGCTTTTTTCTCC